>CM022298.1:415233061-415915024 GCA_011799875.1 Thinopyrum elongatum
GACCAGATTGTGGATGCCACCGCTGGTTGTGATCTCCTGTCCTTCCTTGATGCCTATTCAGGGTATCATCATATTTTTATGGCAAAGGAAGATGAAGAGAAGACCGCCTTTATCACCCCATGTGGTACGTATTGTTTTATACGGATGCCTTTCGGGTTGAAAAGTGCTGGTTCAACATTCGCCAGAGCAATCCAGATTGGTTTTGAGCCACAACTCCATAGAAATATGGAGGCATATATGGACGACATAGTGGTCAAAACTAAGGATAAAGCAACGCTCATTCAAGACTTAGAAGAAACATTTGCAAACTTGCGCAAGATCAACTTGAATCTCAATCCTGAGAAGTGCGTGTTCGGTGTTCCTTCCGGCAAGCTCCTCGGATTCTTTGTATCTTGCCGGGGAATCGAAGCTAACCCCGACAAGATCAAAGCCATTGAGCAAATTGAAGCACCGAGACGCGTCAAGGATGTGCGTCGTCTTGCCGGCTGTGTTGCTGCTCTAAGCAGGTTTATTTCCAAATCTGCTGAGCGCGCCCTGCCCTTCTTCAAAATTTTGAAGAAGGCAGGTCCAATGAAATGGACTCCGAAAGCAGAGGCGGCGCTGCAAGATTTGAAGAAATACCTTTCTTCTCTGCCGACGCTAGTCGCACCTAAACCACAAGAACCGTTGCTGCTGTATCTGGCGGCGACAAATCAAGTGGTTAGTGTTGTGCTGGTGGCGCAGAGGGAAGCTGATGAGGAGGCAACATCAGCGGCAGGACCGCCAGATGACGCGGCAAGATCTTCCCCGGCAAGGGTTGATCCCGGCAAGACAGGATCTGCGCAAACAGAAGAACTTGTGCAGAAGAAAAAGGTGGTGCAGCGCCCAGTTTATTTTGTTAGCTCCCTCTTGCAGGGAGCTAGATCAAGATATTCTGGTGTGCAGAAGTTGCTTTTCGGTCTCCTTATGGCCTCAAGAAAGCTGCGCCATTATTTTCAAGCACAAGAGATCACCATCGTCACTCGCTTTCCGTTGCAACGGATTTTGCAAAATCCGGAGGCAACCGGCAGGATCGTGGAGTGGGCGTTGGAGCTATCCAGCTTTGGTCTTAAGTTTGAAAGCACTTCCACAATTCAGAGCAGGGCCTTGGCGGAGTTCATTGCAGAATGGACCCCGACGCCAGACGAAGAAGTTCAAGAAACAAGTCTCCCCGGCAAGGAAACCGATCAGCAATGGGTTATGTACTTTCACGGGGCTTTTTCGCTGCAAGGCGCCGGTGCTGGTGTGCTGCTTGTCGCACCCACCGGAGAGCACCTCAAGTATGTAGTCCAAATGCATTTTCCCCGGGAGAGTTCAACCAACAACACTGCAGAGTACGAAGGTTTGCTTGCCGGTCTTAGGATCGCGGCAGACCTTGGTATCAAAAAGCTCATTATCAAAGGTGATTCACAGCTTGTCGTCAGGCAGGTCAACAAGAACTATCAAAGTCCGTTGATGCAAGCCTACGTAGATGAAGTGAGGAAATTGGAAGAGCGCTTTGACGGTCTCCAAATGGAGCATGTCCCTCGTGCCGAGAATAGCGTTGCTGACGACCTGTCAAAGCGTGCTGCCCTCAAGTTGCCTGTGGAACCAAGAACTTTTGTGCTCCAATTGACTCAACCATCCATGGCACCATCAATGCGGCAAGAAAAGAGAAGAAAGTTGAACTCTGGCCAGTACTTCCCGGCAGAGCTCCCCGGAGCCGCCGGCAAGGAAGTTGCCGGGATCGACACGCTTGCCGGGGAACAACAGGCTCCGGCAGGGCCTCAGGCCCTTGCTGTCGAGACAAATGTTTCCCCGGCGGATGAGATGCCTTTAGTCCTAGTTGTCGAGCCTCAGGCTCTAGCATGGGCGCAGCACATTGTCCACTTCCTTCAGACAGGTGAACTCCCTGAGGAACAAGAAGAAGCGGAGAGAGTAGCCCGTCGGTCTGTTATGTACAAGTTCGTCGATGACGTCCTGTACAGAAAGAGACCAAACGGTGTGAAATTGAAGTGCATTCCTCGGGAGGATGGACTAGAGCTGTTGGCAGAGATACATGGGGGCATGTGTGGCTCTCACATAGGGTCAAGAGCGCTTGCCGGGAAAGCATTCCGGCAAGGTTTCTTTTGGCCTACCGCCCTCCAGGATGCGACTGCACTAGTAACCAGGTGTGAAGCGTGCCAGTTTCATTCGAAGAAATTACATCAGCCAGCTCAAGCTCTTCAAACAATCCCTCTCTCCTGGCCATTTTCGGTCTGGGGGCTCGACATACTGAGCCCCTTTCCCCGTGCTACCGGGGGCTTTGAGTACTTGTACGTTGCTATCGACAAGTTCACAAAGTGGCCGGAGGTGGAAGCAGTGAGGAAGGTGACAGCGCAGTCGGCTGTCAAGTTCTTCAAAGGAATTGTTTGCCGTTTCAGTGTGCCTAACAGGATCATCACCGACAACGGCACGCAGTTCACAAGTCGCACCTTCATGCAGTACGTCCAAGACCTTGGCGGCAAGATTTGTTTTGCCTCTGTTGCTCACCCGAGAAGCAACGGCCAAGCGGAGAGGGCCAATGCTGAAGTGTTGCGCGGCCTCAGGACCAGAACTTTTGACAGGCTGAAAAAGTGCGGAAGACGCTGGATTGATGAGTTGCCGGAGGTTCTTTGGTCAATCAGAACGACACCAAATCGAGCCACCGGCCAGACGCCCTTCGCTCTGGTGTATGGAGCGGAAGCAGTTCTCCCCACAGAACTCATATACAGATCTCCTCGAGTGCTCGCTTATGATGAGCTCGAGCAAGAGCAACTACGGCAAGATGACGCTGTGCTCCTTGAGGAGAATCGTCTTCAGGCTGCTGCGCGAGCTGCACGCTACCAGCAAACTTTGCGCCGCTATCATAGCCGCAAAGTTCATGCCCGAAGCCTTGAGGAAGGCGACCTTGTTCTTCGACGGATTCAGTCCGCCAAGAATTCAAACAAGTTGACGCCAAAGTGGGAAGGCCCTTATCGGGTAGTACGAGTCACCAGGCCTGGCGCTGTCCGCCTGGAGACCGAAGATGGCGTTCCAGTGAGTAATTCCTGGAATATCGAACATCTTCGCAAGTTCTATCCATAAGGCGCAGTTGCCGGGGGCTCCCGGCAACCACCTTTTTGTACAAGTCTTGCCAGCAAGGCATGTGATCCTTTGTACAAAGCCAGGCGCAGACCCTGAGCACAGATGAATAAATTTAAGTGTTGTACATTTCCTTATTGATTCTCATGTTCACATTCATATATGCATGTTTGTCTAAGATGTTGTATGACACCTGATCCCGGTAAGTTCTAACGAACCGCCAAGGTTTCATCTCTTTATTTTCTCTTCTTTCTTTTTCTTAAAGACAGAAGGATTCCTCGCGTGCACATTTGCCGGGGGGGGAAGGGAGACATGAATACCAGTTGGTGACGTTCGGAATCGTATGCTTGCCGGAGGAAGAACAAAGCCAGAAAGCTAAGTCCTAAAAGCTTAGAGCAAGTTTTTTCTTTTAGTACCAAGTTCCTTGGACGATTCCGACCCTTGTATGGAAAATCTGCACGCGAAGGAACCCTTGTTGTAATCAGTTGCGCCCTTATTTTGTTTCGAGTCCGCTCAACGATTTAAGTGGCTGCACTGAGAACGCCAAGGAGTCTTGCCGGCCGCTGCGCCTCCGGCAGGCTGCTGAAGTCCCGCACCCAGCGCTCGTGGCAGGTTGCACGCCGGCAAGTTTTTCAGTAAGCGTAGGATGAACTCCATACGTAAAGGAATCAGACAAGGAAAGTAGCTAGCATGAGCCTAAACATAGTTAAATTATATTACATCCATGAGTTGCCGCAGTCCTAACTTGAGACTTAACTGTCTTTTACATGAGATGATGGCGGCAAGAATAAAAGAGGAGCACTCAATCCCTGCGCTGGCCTTCGATCCTTTTGATGGAGTCCACCTTCTCAAGGATTGGCGCGATGCACTTCTCAAGCGCCTCAACATTTGCATCCTTTGGCAGGTGGCCAAGTGCGCTGGAGAGGTCGATGCCGGGATTGCTGTGCACCACCTTGAGGAGCACCTTGAGAAGGACGGCCCGGCAAAGCCGGCGAGTCTCGTTCGCCAGTTGGGTCGCCCGGCTAGACTGGAGCGCCCTCAACGCGTTGATGATGCTTTCAAAGAACATCGTCAATCTGGCGCTTGGGGATATTCTTTCCTCGGAAGAATATCTGAAGTTCGACAAGCCCATGGTTGACAGTTCTGCGGTAAGCTTCTCCGCGGCAGCAATGAGACGACCAGTCCAGATCTCCACTCCCTTCTCATACTCGTTTTGGGCAGCGGCGGCGCTCTTGAGCAGGTTCCTCTCTCCTTGGAGATCCTTGAGTAGAGCCTTCTCACGGGCCCTGCCGGCCTCGAGAGATTTCTGCAGCGTGGTCAGCTTCAGCTCCAGAACCGCAATATCATCAGCCGCAGAGGAGAGCTACTTGGTCTTGTCGGACAGGGCGACTTGCATCTCCGCCAAGGAGTGGAGGTTTTTTTCCCTGTCCCCCTTGAGCGTCGAGAGCTCCTTGCCGTGCTCGTCGAGATCTGTCTCCAGCCTCTTCACTTTGTCGCTCAGCTCGTTCTTGGCGGCCTCTGCAACTTCGGCAGCATCGACGGCCTCCTTGAGCTTGCCGGCGTGACTTGCAGTTAGAGCTTCGAGCGCCTCCTTGTGCTTCTGCTCCAGCTCCTGGGTCCGCCGCGCGACAAGATTTTCAATGTCTTCATCCTTGCTACGAAGCTTGGCGGCGAGCGCCTGCTCACGTGCGGTGAGATCTTCTTCGAAAGCGTCAAGAGCAACGCGGCGCCCCGTCAGGAGAGCATCTTCGGCAGCGATCCTTTGAACAGCTTCATCATGTGCCTTCTCCATGTCTGATTGCTTCAGGAGGACCTCATTCCATTGCTGGCTCACTTGTTCTCGACCGGCAACCAGCTCTTGAAGGGCCTCGGCGTGCCAGATTTGCATTTGTGCGACGCGCCTTTGAAAATCCGCTTCGGCTGCCTCGACAACTGCCATTCTGGAGTCCGCCTTCTCTTTTCAGGCACGATGGAGAGCCTGGAGTTTGCGGAAGTTCTCGCCCATGGCCTGAAGGAGCTGATCCTCTTCAGACTTGCCACTGCTAGCGCTGGGATCGTCAACAACTTCGAGCCCGGCAGCGGCAATAATTTCCTCAAAAATTTCTCCTTCGGCTGGTGCCTCGGTGCTTGCCGTCCCTGGCAAGTTGATGAATAGGTTTTCGCCAACCTTGAGATACTTGCTGGATGAGGGCTCGTCAGATGTTGATGGCTGGTCTTCAGTGGCCGCCTCACCAGTGACAGGGGGCTCCGTGGCCGATGCAGCGCCTGGCGCTCCTGCGGCAGGAATGCCGTCAGTATGGTCCCCAGCCTCCCTGTCGCCCTCTTCAGCAGGTTCTTCCGCGATTTCCTTTTGTGCTGTCTTGGCGGCCTCCCCGTCAAGAGCATCACCAGCCCCGGCAACATCATCCTTGGTGGCCTCGCTGGCAGTGATCCTGTCCGCTTCGGCAATAGCATCCCTGGCGGTCTCCTCGATGACGGCGTCGACGTCCATATGTTCCATCGCAGAGAACTCTGAAGGGTGAAGGAGGAGGTCAGAATAAGATTGAGTTTTTAGATTTTGAAGTGACCAAAGATAAAGAAGTAGGGGGAAAAGAATAACTAGCACTCTGAGGCGATCGAGTACCTGCGTCGGGCTGTCGAGAGGTGGCTTCGCCTCTCCCGGCAACTCCGGTTGTCGGGGGTGGGTTGCCGGAGTCCGTGCTTGTCGGCTCCTCCTCAATCCGGACGGGCTCGTCGGCAGGATCTCTTGCCGGGGATGTGCTTGTGGGTGGAGCGGTCGATGAAGGAGGCACAATGGGGCAATCTTCTCCTTGTTGCCGTTCTTCTCCTGCAAACCCAAAGATATCAGCGACAAGAATGAAAGCCTCGGCACCAGCCAACAGAAAAAGGGACAATGAACTTACGCTGGGGGCTGCGTTGAGGACTAGGCTCCGGGCTCACAATGACGGTCTCTGGCACGCTAGTGGAGCCTGCCGGGGGCTCGTCGCCCGTAGAAGTCCTTGACCTCTTCGCCATCCTCTCCAGAAAGGTTTATGTGTCACTGCAGAAACAATACAAGTAAGTCAGTAAGACTGATGCAGATTGGAAGGTGGAAGTTGTGACAGGTACTCACTCTTCTTCCTCTCGCTCCGGACTGAAGCCGGAGATGTCGAAGTCGACCTCCGTTGCGATGTCTGAGTGGGGAGGCGGAGGAGGGGTCCTGGGCCGCTTGGCTGTGGCAGGCGCCGGGGCAGCCTCTGGCACGGTTGTACGAGACCCTCCTGCCGCTCCGACGGTGGTCGCTGGTGTGGGTCTCGCGCGCCGCGCGGGCTGTTGACGGGCCCCCTGCCGTGGTCCGGTCTTGCCGGCCACTTTCTTGCCGGGGGATTCGCCGCTCGATGTAGGCTGGCTTGCCGGGACGCCTGATGCGACTTTCCGAAGGACACGCTTTGTCTTCTTCGGGGGTGAGGGCTCTTCTCGCGTCTCCTCTTTGGCCGTGTCTTCGCCGGATGAGTTTTCAGCGACTGCGCCGCCTTCTTCCCCGGCAACCTTGCTCTCCTCGGCAGGTTTTGCCTCCACTACCACCTCTGCATCGCTGGCTTCCCACTCTGTGAAGCCAACGCTGCCGGCCTCCGCGGCAAGATTCGCTTCCTCCACTCTGGTAGCGATGTATGCTACCTCCTGATCTGTGGTGGCGCGAATAAGATCTGACTCTTGCCGGATAGGCTTCTCCATCAGATTGTCGAAGAATTTCTGTGCTTCTTCCTCGCTTGGCTCGACCCAGGTCGGGTCAAGGCCGTGGGCGTTGAACATCGGCAAGAAGGCAATGATCGACCCCAATGCAGAGTTGTTGCACAAGGGGACGATCCTTGCCGGCAGCCGGTGCTTGTCTTCGCGCTGGAATAACTTTTGGCGGAGAGCGCCAAGCTGCATAGCAGTCAGGTTATTGTTCAGCCCGGGGCGCAGCCTCATGACATCCGCTGCGTTCTTATACTCCCAGGCTGGCCTCCCCCTATTCTGCAGAGGGGCGATGCGGCGGCGGAGGAAGTCGAAGCCGATCATCTCCATTGTCAGCCCGGCAGCCTTCAAGCGGAGGATCCTGGTAGTGGTGATTGTGAGCTTCTCGTCTTCTGCGGCGAGATCACCCCAATCCTTGCCGCGGACCACCTTCTGTCGCCGGGGATGACAAAAAGGATGAGGATCTGCTTCCTGGATCTAGCACCATTCGGCCCGCCACTCGTCCCACTTTTCGCGGTAAACTCCATCTGGGTATATCTCTTTGTTCCAGGCCCTTGGAATCCAAGCAATAGATCCAGAGAGAGCCTCTCCTTTTTGGATTCGAGGATAGAAATAGTGGCGGAAAAGAGCAGAATTGGGGATCACGCCAGCGAAATTTTCACAAAGGTGGGCAAAGATCGACATGCAAAATACGGCATTCGGCGTGAAATCAAGAAGGCGGAAGCCGTATGTATACATGATGTCGTTGAAGAAATCGGAAAAAGGTGGACAGAGCTCGCAATAAAAGTACGCAGTGAAGAAGGGGTATCTGTCCGATCCGCCTTTGGAACCAGCACCTGGGATTACGCGTGTGGCGGGGTGAGCTTGCGTTCCCTTCGCCCACATGCATTGGTATCGTCACTTCAAAGTTTCGGCGTCGAGCATCGGAGGGAAGACGACAAGCCTCTTCCGCATCTTCACCAGTTCGCTTTCCGAAACTTCAGCCTTCGCCTCCTTGTCCGTGCCCTTGCCTTTGCTGGCCTTGGGCGGCATGGCGACTGTGGAAATGGAAGCCGGAGGACGGAACGAGCGCGGGAGCAGCGAGCAGAAGAGAAGAAAGGTTTCGCTCTGAGCTCGAGCAGAGGAAGGCGATGGCGATGGACAGATTGGGAAGAAGAGGGGGGTGAATAGGTTTGCGCCTCCACGACTTCTCCTTTTTATGGGGAAGGAGCGGGGCCACCTTGTTTATCCCCCAATATGAATGCGCCTCTATGGGCGCGAAACTGTTTGCAGCCTTTTTGGCACACTTCCCACATCGCGCGCTCCGTGCGCGTAGTGGGGGCACAGTAAAACAAGATCTTTACGAGCAGTTAATTCCCTCCCACGCGTGCCCGTGCACTGTTTGGGCCTAGCCCAACAACGCCTCGCACTCGTGTATGGCCCAGGCCCGGGGGCTCCTGTCGGTGTACTAAGTATTGGGCCACTAGTACCCCTTACTTGTGCACGGGCAGTTGTAGCCGTCCTCACAGCAAGGCTTGCCGGGATCAGCTCGAGGTCGATTCAAGTCATCAAGGAAATCATCAAGTCAGAGATCTGAGAATCAGCAGATAAGCAAAGCTGGAAATCGAAGGCCAGCTTCCCCGGCAAGATCCTTGCCGGGATGGCCGTGGAGCCCGGCAAGGCTCGGCGCCCGGCAAGATTTGGTTCTCGGCAAGGCCTGGCGCCCGGCAAGGTTTGGTGCCCGGCAAGGATCGGCGCCTGGCGAGATTCCGCCACTGTGCCACCGCTTCGGCACAGTAACAAGTCTGACATTCTGGCTCCTTCCCTGGGTGCGTGGCGGCATGCCAGTGGAGGAGAGCTTGAGCGGTGCTGATGGGATGGCCCCTTTTTCCATCCCCAAGAAAGTGAGGACACCTAAACGGACACCTCACGGTGCATTAAATGCGCTTGTCCTAATCCGTCAGGGGTTAGGTATGATACCCTGTAGCTACTTTACACCTCAATGTATGTACATTTTGCCACTGTGGAGACCCCTTTGAGCATATAAAAGGAGGCCCAAGGCAACTGCTACAGAGGAGGAGAACTTCTGGCCCATTCTGCATGCGTAGCTGCTCTTTGAACGTACTGTTCATTGCGAGCGCTCCTGAAGGCTGGGCTCAAGAACATCAATAAGAACACAAAGCAGGAGTAGGGTTTTACGCTGATCAGCGGCCCCAACCTGGGTAAAAACTTCCCGCGTCGATCACTGGTTCTGCTCTTTGCGTATACCTCTCCCCCCGCCGAATCGTAAAGGGGTCTCTCAGGATCCCATAGGTGTCGTACCCCCACACCAAGCAAAGCCTTTGGGTTGATTTGGGTGATAGTCGATTTGATCTTGCTGAAAAACAGAAACTTTTGCGCTCAGGAAAACAATTCTTATTTTTTTTACAGAAGAGTGCTTTTGAGTTGATTTTTTTGCAGAAGATTAATAAACAAATTGCTCACGTTGTCCTAATTTTTCAGAATTTTTGGAGTTACAGAAGTATTCGAAGTTTTCAGATTGCTATAGACTATTCTGTTTTTGACAGATTCTGTTTTCTTTGCGTTGTGTGCTTGTTTTGATGATTCTATGGTTTTCTTTGAAGAGTTTTTGCCATAGAAAAGTTGGAATACAGTAGATATAATGCAAAAATAAAATATGAATGGGTTTGCAACAGTACTTAAACTAGTGATTTGTTTTCTTATACTAACGGATCTCATGAAGGTTTTGTTGAGTTTTGTGTGATTGAAGTTTTCAAGTTTTGTGTGATCTTACGATGGATGAAGGAATAAGGAGTAAGAAGATCCTAAGCTTGGGGATGCCCATGGCATCCCAAGCTATTATCCAAAGAGAAGCAAGCAACTAAGCTTGGGGATGCCCGAGTGGCATCCCCTCTTTCTTCTAACGACCATCGGTATTTTACTCGGAAATATATTTTTATTCGTCACATACTATGAGTTTTGCTTGGAGCGTCTTGTATGATATGAGTCTTTGCTTGTTTTGCTTTTTGTTTTAGGTCTTGAATCCTTGCTGGACACACCTATTTGAGAGAGCCAAAATTATGCCATGACTTGTAAGAATTGCTCTCTATGCTTCACTTAAATCTTTATGAGCTATGGAATTGCTCTAGTGCTTCACTTATATCTTTTTGAGCACGGTGTGCTTTATTATTTTTTAAGAAATTCTCTCTTGCTTCACTTAAATTAATTTGAGAGAAAGAAATATTATGCTCATGATCTTCACTTATATTTGTTTGAGCTTATCAAAAGCAACACATGAAAATTAGTCCCAAAGTGATAGATATCCAAGAAGGATATAATAAAAACTTTCATGAAGATCATTGGACAAAATAAACTTGATTCCTTGTAATAGTTTTTTAGATATGATGATATGATATGTGAGTTATGTTGATGAGTAATTATGCTTTAGTAAGAATATTGGTGTTAAGGCTTGTGATTCCCTATGCATGCACGAAAGCAATAGTTATGCAATGAAATTATATCCTACTTGTGGTGCATTATTTGGTGTTAATTATGCTTAATGCTCGCTTATGAGATTTTTTGTTTCTTGGTTGGTCGGTTCTCAATCTTTTTCTAGCCTTCATTTTGCACTAAGTATGATCACTACTTGTGCATCCAAAACCCTTTAAACCAGTTTTGCCATATGAGTCCACTATATCTACCTATATGTGATATTCTTTTGCCGTTCTAAGCAAATTTGCATGTGCCATCTCTAATTTTCAAAATAAATTTCTCTTTTGTGTGCTCGTACCGCTCGCGAGGCGGTGAGGGGTGGCCGATATTTTCCATGCTAGATGTGTTATTCTCACGATGAGTGTTTATTCACTTGTCATTGCACGAGAGTAAGGCGAAGGTATTAGGGATGCCCAGTCCCAAAATGAATAAATGAATTTACTTTATGTGGTCAAATAATAAATTCCTTGGAAAGTGTTAGTATGGAGGGCACTCGTGGATACGGCTAGCCATGGAAGGTGAAAGAAATGGTGGAAAAAGAAATAAACTTTATTTTCTGTTTGGGAACCGCCTATGATATATCTAGCATGGAAAGTGTGGGGAACTCTAAGTCGTTTTCGTTGGTGGGAAAAGTATACCTCCCAAAATATTTTTTTTATCTCTCAATTTTTGCTTTGAGCTCTGGCACCTCTACAAATCCCTACTTCCCTCCGCGAAGGGCCTTTCTTTTACTTTATGCAATTTTTATTTTGAGTCTCCATCTTCTCTTATAAAGCACCAACTAAGGGGCACTATGATCGTACTTGAGCATTGGGTATAGCTAATATGCGAGTGTGTTTCATGAATGGATCAATGATTGAGCATAATGGGCTAGGGATAACTTATTTTAGATTTGATATTTTGAAAGACATGGTTGCTTGTTGATATGCTTGAGTATTTAAGTTATCATGTCAAAACTGGACTATAGCTTTGAACCATATAAAAGTCCAAATGTCTATGCTATAAAGAAAAGAATATGTGATGAACATGTTAGGCAGCATTCCACATCAAAAATTCTGTTTTTATCATTTACCTACTCAAGGACGAGCAGGAATTAAGCTTGGGGATACTGATACGTCTCCAATGTATCTATAATTTTTTATTGTTCCATGCTGTTATATTATCATTCTTGGATGTTTTACAATCATTTTATATCATTTTTTGGTACTAACCTATTGACATAGTGCCCAGTGCAAGTTGCTGTTTTCTGCATGTTTTTTACATCGCAGGAAATCAATACCAAACGGAGTGCAAACGCAGTGAAACTTTTTGTGGATTTTTTTTGGACCAGAAGACATCCAGTGGGCCGAAGATGCACTTGGGGGGGGGGGGTGCTCCGAGGGGAGCACAACCAACCAGGGCGCGCCTGGAGGCCCAGGCGCGCCCAGGTGGGTTGTGCCCACCTCGGCCGCCCCCCGCACCGCCTCTTTGCTCTATAAATACCCCAATATTCTAGAAACCCTAGGGGAGTCAACGAAAATCAATTCCAGCTACCACAAGTTCCAGAAACACCAGATCCAATCTAGACACCATCTCGAAGGGGTTCATCATGTCCATTGGTGCCTCTCCGATGATGCGTGAGTAGTTCTTTGTAGACCTATGGGTCCGTAGTTAGTAGCTAGATGGCTTTCTCTCTCTTGTTTGATTCTCAATACAATGGTCTCTTGGAGATCCATATGATGTAACTCTTTTTGCGGTGTGTTTGTTGGGATCCGATGAACTTTGAGTTTATGATCAGATCTATGTTTTTATCCATGAAAGTTATTTGAGTCTTCTTTGATCTCTTATATGCATGATTGCTTATAGCCTAGTATTTCTTCTCCGATATTTGTGTTTTGTTTGGCCAACTTGATCTATTTATCTTGCAATGGGAAGAGGTGCTTTGTAATGGGTTCGATCTTACGGTGCTTGATCCCAGTGACAGAAAGGGAAACGACATGTATGTATCGTTGCTATTAAGGATAACAAGATGGGATCTATTTCTACATAAATAGATCTTGTCTACATCATGTCATCGTTCTTATTGCATTACTCCATTTTTCCATGAACTTAATACACTAGATGCATGCTGGATAGCGGTCGATGTGTGGAGTAATAGTAGTAGATGCAGGCAGGAGTCGGTCTACTAATCTTGGACGTGATGCCTATATAATGATCATTGCCTGGTTATCGTCATGAGTATTTAATGTTCTATCAACTGCCCAACAGTAATTGTTTTCCCACCGTTTGCTATTTTTCTCGAGAGAAGCCACTAGTGAAACCTACGGCCCCCGGGTCTCTTCTTTAATATATTTGCCTTTGTGATTTATTTTTATTTGCTTTTGTTTTCAGATCTATATTTCCAAAAACCAAAAAAATACCTTGCTGCACTTTATTTTATTTTGCATTTATTCGAGATCTATTTATCCAATCTATTACAACTTTTTCCCGTCCACTAACCATCTCTGGCGCCGTTGCCCGAAAGGGATTGACAACCCCTTTAATACGTCGGGTTGCCAGTATTTGTTATTTGTGTGCAGGTACCGTTCACGTAGTGTTGCGTGGTTCTCCTACTAGTTCGATAACCTTGGTCTCATCACTGAGGGAAATACCTACCGTCGCTGTGCTGCATCATCCCTTCCTCTTTGGGGAAATTCCGAAGTAGTTCTAGCAGACATCAGGTATTTATCTTGAGATATGAAGATGCCGTTGCGTTGTTGACAAATTTGGAGACCTAAGAAGAATTTCAATTCTCCCATCATAGACATTTGATATTCCTCACTCATCATATAGGCAAATTCGTCACTGTAACATTGGTTAGTACAGCCAAAGATAATATCATCAACATATATTTGGCACATGAATAATTCATCATCATATGTTTTGGTGAAAAGAGTTGGATCAAGTGAACCGGGTTTGAAGCCTTTCTTCATGAGGAATTCCTTCAGTGTATCATACCACGCCCGAGGGGCCTGCTTGAGGCCATAGAGGGCCTTGTTGAGTCTGAAGACTTTGTCAGGATGCTTAGGATCTTCAAAACCTGGGGGTTGAGCCACATATACTTCTTCCTCAAGCTTACCATTGAGGAATGCACTTTTCACATCCATTTGATATAAGATGATATTATGATGGTTAGCATAAGCAAGCAATATGCGAATAGCCTCAAGTCTAGCAACAGATGCAAAAGTTTCATCGAAATCAATTCCTTCAACCTGTGTGTAGCCTTGAGCTACAAGACGAGCCTTATTCCTCACCACTAGGCCATTTTTGTCTTGCTTGTTGTGGTAGATCCACTTAGTACGGATGATATTGTGCTTGCAAGGGTCTGGTCGCTTGACAAGTTCCCACACATTGTTGAGCTCGAATTGATGTAATTCCTCTTGCATAGCTTGAATCCACTCAGGCTCCAAAAATGCCTCATCAACTTTGGTGGGCTGTGTGATAGAGACAAAAGCAAAGTGCCCACAAAAGATAGACAAATGTGAAGCTTTTGAGCATGTGAGAGGACCTGGTGCGTTGATGTCATCGATGATTTTCTCAATCTGCACTTCATTTGCAATGCGAGGATGAGCAGGTTGACGACTTTGATTGGGCTGAGCATTTTCTTCAGCGACATTTTCTTCAGATGCACCAGCATGATTTTCTTCACGATCTGGAATCACTTCTTCAGCAGATTCTTCAGTGGGTATGACATCCTCAGTAGCCTTTAACTTGATGGATTCCTCAAGAGACATTTCATCTAGCACAGGAGGTAGGTGCTCTCTTTGCGAGCTGTTAGTTTCATCGAACCGCACATCTACAGTTTCAACAACCTTGTTGTGATAGGTGTTGAAGACTCTGCAGGTGTGTGAGTCCTTTCCGTAACCAAGCATAAAACCCTCATGTGCTTTCGGTGCAAATTTTGAGTTGTGATGAGGATCTCTAATCCAGCATTTAGCACCGAAGACTTTGAAATAACTCACATTGGGTTTCTTGTCAGTGAGGAGTTCATATGAGGTCTTCTTGAAGAATTTGTGAAGATATACCCTGTTGATGATCTGGCATGCAGTATCAATAGCCTCAGGCCAAAAGCGACGAGGCGTCTTGTATTCATCAAGCATAGTGCGAGCCATCTCAACAAGAGTCCTGTTCTTGCGCTCCACTACGCCATTCTGCTGAGGAGTGTATGGGGCAGATAACTCATGAGTAATACCAAGTTCATCAAGATAGTCATCAAGACCAGTATTCTTGAACTCGGTCCCATTGTCACTCCGGATATGCTTGATCTTCACACCGAAATTCGTCGAGGCCCTTGAGGAAAATCATCTGAAGACTTTCTGTACTTCAGTTTTGTAAGTGATGATGTGCACCCAGGTGTAATGAGAATAATCATCAACAATAACAAAGCCATATAGAGATGCAACATTTGTTAGAGTGGCATAATGAGTAGGGCCAAAGAGATCCATGTGAAGCAATTCGAAAGGACGAGTGGTAGTCATGATAGTCTTCGAGGGGTGCTTGGATCTAGTCATCTTTCCAGCCTCATAAGTCCCGCAAAGATGATCTTTGAGGAATTTGACACCCTCAATGCCAATGACGTGCTTCTTCTTCACAAGTGTGTGCAAGTTCCTCATGCCAGCATGACCGAGTCGACGATGCCATAGCCAGCCTTCTGAAGCTTTTGCAAGTAGACATGTGGCAGGCTGTGGTCCTGCAGAGAAATCAACAATATACAAGTCTCCTCTCCTAAAGCCTTCGAAGACTTTGGAATTGTCAGATTCCATGAGCACTAAGCAGCGATATTTGCCAAAGACGACAACCATATCAAGATCACAAAGCATTGAGACAGACATGAGGTTGAATCCGAGGGACTCGACAAGCATGACTTTGTCCATGTGTCCATCCTTTGAGATTGCAACCCTACCTAGACCCAATACCTTGCTTTTACCTTTGTCAGCGTAGGTGATATGCTTCAGATGCGATGGAGATAAAGCAGAGTCCATCAGTAAGCTCTTGTCACTGGTCATGTGATTCATCCTGCAGATGAATTAGTGCAACTTACGAACTCATATACTTCAGAGTGAAGAATATGACATCAAATTCATCAGATAGAATTTCATCAAATAGTGCAACAGATATAGCAGTATGAGGACGTGAGAAATGAGCAATTCATTTCTTCATGATTAGCTTGCATCCTTTCAAGCATATTCAGGTCTCCAGCAAATTCTTCAAACGTTCAAGTTCGTCTGGAGACCTGACCTTGCATAAGAGATTAGTTCTTTTTCTTCACCACCCACATCTGGAGGGGTGGCAAAGATTTCATCATTCTGCGAGCTCCATATGAGAAAGGTGGCATTGAAGCCAATGCACTTCGTTTCACAGAAGAGGGGTTAGAGTATGCATATGAATAAGTAGAGAAATTCTTCGAGGACTTATGAACATAATGATTTGAAGAATAATGCACATATTCATAAGTCTTAGATTTTCCCTGCGAAACAGAAGCATTAGCATGACGATGCTCATATGAGGAATTTGATCCATATGAGGACTTGGATCCATATGAGGAATTTGATCCACGTGAGGATTTTGATCCATATGAAGAATTTGATCTGGGGTTCCTGTTCTTCACAGGTGGTGTCATGAGGACATTCACCTGAAGACTTTCAAGGCACCTTTTGGGAACCCAGATTTTCTTCATAGGAGGACCATTCCTGCAGTTAGTTCCAACATATCTAGCAAATACTTCACCATTCTGATTTTGAACAGCTTATAGTTGGAGTCAAATGACTCATCAGATGAATATGAAGATTCACATGTAAAGCCAGATAAAGTGGATGGATCTACGGAAGGTCCTTTTGCAGCAACCCATGTGGTTTTGGGATACTGCTCAGGTTTCCAGTAGGTTCCATCAGCGTTGAGTTTCCTCTCAAAGGCAATACCCTCTTTCCTAGGGTTCCTGTTCAAGATCTGCTTTTTGAGCACATCACAAAGAGTCTAATGCCCTTTGAGGCTTTTGTACATGTCTGTCACATACAATTCCTTCAACCCTGCATTTTCGTCAGTGATACTTGTGGTATCCTCAGATGAGAAATTTGTGACCACAAAGATAGTTGAATAATTTGCAGCAATAGAAGCAATTGAACTTTTAGGAGAAGAATTAGCAGATTCACGTTCAATGCATTTCAAACATGGTGGAATAAATTCTTCCTGAGCGGAACTGATCTGTTGAGCAAGTAATGAATCATTTTCCTTCTGAAGATCTTCATGACTCACCCTTAGCTTCTCAAGATCTTGCTTTCTCTAAAGAACGAAAGCTTCTCATGATCAGCTAAGAGTGTTTCATGATGACCTTGAAGATTATCAAACTTAGACTGTAGTCGTTGAAGATTATCAGTCAGAATTTGAGTTCGACTCATTTCCTCACCCAACAGGTCATCGCTTTTGTCAAGCTGATTTGGAACCTTTTCCAAAGCCTTTTGTTGTTTTATGGCAATATTAGCAAGTTTGGAATAGCTAGGTTTGAGATTTTTATCAGATTCATCCTCACTTGATTCAGAGGAGGGATATTTGAGTACCTTGGCACCATTTGCCATGAAGCAATAGGTGGGAGCGTAGTCATCATCACCGTCGTCAGCACTGTTGGGGAAGCCATTTTCCTCAGTGTTGAAGATGGACTTGCTGACGAAAGCAGTAGCGAAGCTAGGCTCGCCACACCAGAGTCTGACTCTTCAGATTCCTCCTCTTCCTCATTTTCCTCAGATTCAGCTTCAGAGTCCATTTCCTTGCCAATGAATGCCCGAGCCTTTTTGGAACTGCTCTTCTTGTGAGATGAAGTCTTTGAAGATTTTGGCGATGAGGACTTTGAAGATTTCTTATTTTTCTTCGAGTCGTCTGAACTATCATCTTTCTTCTTCTTTGATTCCTTCGCCCACTGAGGACAATCAGTTATGTAGTGATGAGGTTTCTTGCATTTGTGTCAAGTCCTCTTCTTGTAATCGTGGGATGAGGAATCTGATTTCATGTCATCACCTCTTGAAGATTTTCCAAAGCGACCACGCCTTGAGAACTTCTGGAATTTCCTCACGAGCATTGCTAGCTCCTGGCTTAGTTCTTCTGGGTCACCAAGGCTGCTATCAGAATCTTCTCCTTCAGATGAGGAAACTGCCTTGGCCTTCAGTGCGCGTGATCTTCCATAGCTTGGCCCGTAGAGATCTCTCTTCTCAGCTTGTTGGAATTCATGAGTGATCAGTGTAAGTGCATCTAGTGCCCCTTAGTGATTTTGGTGTATTGAAGACTTATAGGTTAAGCGACTAATGTGTTTATGAGTGTACACAGGTCTATAACTCTATGAGAAGTTTGTTATTTATGAAGAAAGTTCACCCCTAAAAATGAATGTCTTCAGTTGAAGACTTTGAAAGTGAGGAAATTGGTGTGACCTTGAAGACTTGATATTCATGCGAGGATTATGAAGCGTGAAGACTTCTGTTTTCATAGTTTTGTTTTTCCTTTCTTGAGTCATAGGAAACACCATACTGTTAAAGGGGGTCGAGGTAAAACTAAGGAAAAGTTTCCAAGTGATGCTCAACTCAAATCCTACACCTACCCAATCCTTTCGAGTGAAGCCATTGGAAATCTCATACAGTTCGGTCAAGTTCTTCAGTGACAGAGACGAAGTTCTTGTGTTCTCTGAGAAATTTATTCTGACTGAGGAGTTAGGAATTCGCTAGTGCGGATTGCCTACAAGTGAGGAACATGAGAGCCCAGAGGAATTTGAGAGCTCAAACTTCCGACCATTGTTGTGCTATGCGCCAGCTGTCCAAAATATCCTATCCACCTAACGGTCATATCATCGAAGGGCATTTATGTCTTATCATGTCGGGCTGCTCCCCGGCTATAAATAGCCGCCCCCTACAACCACTAGCTGGTTGGCTGCTCCGAGAGAAACTGACACTTATCATTTAGAGCATCCCATCCTCCGAGGACTTTGAGAGAAAATCATCAAGTCAGGAAAAACCCAAACCCAACACCTAAAACCCAAAGTGATTGAGCATCACTGAAGAGATTGTTCCTGTGTGGAACCGACGCTTGTTACCTTTGAGGATTGTGCATCCTCCAGACGGTTAGGCGTCATGGTCTAGAGCATCCAAGAGGAATTGTGGATCGCCGAGTGACCAAGTCTGTGAAGGTTTGGAAGTCACCTGTGAAGACTTACCACGAGTGATTGGGCGAGGTCTGTGTGACCTTAGCTCATGGAGAATACAGTGAGGACTGTGTGTCTGGGACTGTGTGTCCTCAGGTTTAAATACCTAGCCGCTCCAACCAGACGTACAACTGTCACAGCAGTTGGAACTGGTCTACCAAATCACTGTCTTCACCAAGCTACTGGTTCTATTTCCTCAACCCTTTCATTTCCTCACATACTTGCTGTGTACTTGATCGTTACTGTTTGAAGACTTTGACTGAAGACTTTCTCAATTTCCTCATCCCTATTTCTTCAGTCGCTTTATCTTCAGCCTGCTTATCCTATTTACACGCTACCTGTGCTCTGTTTTGTTTCATTTCATCATGATGACAATGCTACTGCTTTGTTATCCGTGTACCTGAGTACTTATTCCGCTGCTTGTAGTTCGTTGCTTAGGAAATTCCTCATGCAGTATTTCCTCAGCGTCGAATTCTGTAACACCCTGAATTTTGCTCATTTTCTTTTTCTTTTGATTTTGGTCCGGATTCGCTTTCTGTGGCTTAGTAGTCTGGAAACCTAAGGGATCACCCTTGATTCTTTTTCCCGAGTGGCTTGCCAACCTCAAAACCATTCCAAGACCTTGTCATTTCCATGTTGGACCAACTCCAATATTCTTTTCTTGGGAATATTCCTTTTTCTATTAAAGGAATAACCCTGTTTGTCCTGGGTTGTGAAGCAACCCACATTTCCATCATTCCCAAGATTCCCAAATAATTCTCATAAATTGTTTGGGTCAGATCTTCCACAAATATGTCAAACCCTTCCTTGCCATGTTCAAAAATACTTCACAAATATTCCTTTTCTGATTCTGCCCCAGCTGGCAGTTTGTGAAGCAAGTACCCTTTATATTTGCTTGCTTGGTCTCAAACTTTTTGGGCATTCTTTCCTATGCATATCATTGCCACATGCCAAAATTCAACTTCATTTGGCTATTAAATCTCCCTTGGCTAATTTCCAAAGTTTCCGGTCAACTAGAATCTTTGTGAAGCAAGTGCTAGCTAGGAGTATCCAAATGAGTTGAAATTTTTCAAGCATCTTCATATGCTCAAATCATGACTCTAAACAAAGTTTCAACCCTATCCAATCATCTATGTGAGCACAGCCTCAAATCTTGGCTTCTGGTCAGATTTTCACATTGTGAAGCAACTATATTTTATATTGCTCCATAATTGCTGAAAATTTACCAGAGCATTCTCCTACCCATGTAACCTATCTTCACAAAATTTGGGCTCATTTCATCTTCCCAATAATTCCTTAGAATTTTTCTCCCAAGATTCTGGTCAGAGAGGATAGCTGTGAAGGAAGTACCATTTTGGCTTGTCCAAATGGCATGAAATTTTTATGGCACTCTCATATGACCAAATCATCATGCTATACCAAATTTTAGCCTAATTGGCTACTCCATGTGAGTGGCACATCAAGATTGAGTTTCTGGACCAGATTGGTCAGTTGCAAAGCAACTATATTAAATCTTGGTCCATTTCTCTCCAAAATTCACAGGACTATAGTCCTTCCTACCCTAAAACCCCCAGACATCACTTTTGGTTCTTATCACCTTCCTGTTCATCATAGAGGTGAGGTCAAGTTTGCTACAGCAAACTCCCAGTGAAGCCTCACATCTACTCTTGGCTTCATTTGGTGATCTTTCACTTTCAGGCTGCCTTGGGGAGCAAGGACTTCGCCCCAGACAATGTTTGCCAGCCCCTCTAGTCCTATCTTTGCCAGTAAACATGGTGACAACGCGTTTCGCATGCCAGTCAGCGCGCTCTGGCAATGAAACCGCTCGGTTCCGTCCGTTCCCTCGCTCCCTCGCCACCTCTCCATGTCCAGGAGGTTCGTCTCGTCATCGCCCATCTCCTGGAAGCCTCTCCCCCTCCAGTTTCTTCTCCGACGCGCCGTGACGAGCTCCGCCACTGTTCGGCCCGTGACCGTCGTTGTCGTTTTCCCCTGTCCCTATCTCCCGCGAGCTCTCCCGAAGCCCCTACCTGCTTCTCCATCCTCCCGGAGCTCTTGCCGACATCGCCAATGCCCTCCGCGTGTCCTCGAGCGCCAGTGCGGCGATAAGGCCGCCACGGCGGCCGTCCTCATCGCCTTGCCTCGCCGCGGCTATATAAAGCCCTCCCCGCATCTCCCTGAGCTCACCATCGCCCTTGCCTCACTCCACTACCCCTCCCAAGCCTCTTCCCTGATCCCCGGAGCCCCTCCCTGCTCGCCATCGCCGCCGCGGCCATCCTCTCCAATTTGCTCAAGTCCGAGCTCTTCTTCTCCTTCTTCCTCCACCAGAGCTCCACCCAAACCCCGGCGAGCCTCCCCAGCCCCTCCACTCTTCGCCGGAGCATCCGTGGCCGCGAGCCCGTCGGCGCCCGAAGCTCTCCTTCGCCGCGGCCCATTGTTCCGCCTGCTCCGCTGCTCTCCGGTGTGGGCAGATTCCTCAGGCGGCTGCGGCTCGTCTTCCTGGTCACTCCGATGGCCAGAGTGTTGCCGGAGGTGGCCGGTGGCGCCGGGACGGCCGCCGGCGACGCGCCCCTCCCTCTGCTCCGCGGGCGAGCGCGAGGAGGAGACGAAGACGACGGCACCTCCCCGCCAGCTGGCCGTGGACCCCGCGGTCCCACCCGTCAGCCTCACACCCCGCTGGCCCCGCCCCCGCTGACGTGGTTAAGTGGAGACGTACTCGGATGAGTACGCCTTCCCTTACCGAAAGCGCATTCCGCTTCTTCTTCGGGCCAAAATTCGTTTTCCTCTCTAGAAAACGTATTTTCAGAGAAGGCGCGTTCGGTTTTTCAGCTGAGGGCCTATTTGTGATGATTTTATTACAGATAGGTCCCTAGCAGAAAAACCCTTATAACTTTTTGATCCTAACTCCAAATGAGGTGATTCCAAAGCCCACTTCTTCATCTCGACGAGCCCGTTCTGTTGAGATCATTTTCACTAGGTGTTCACATAGTGGAAATAACCATTTTGCCCTTGCCCGTAAACAGCCCCTGCGGAAAAAAAAACTATTTCCGGCAACTCCTTCCGCGACCATTCCACACTCCTTCCTGATGGTTCCATCATCCCCAGGCAAGCCACAACTCTCATCTGCATAATCGCATTGCAATGTCATAGTTTAACTATTTACTTTAACAGCAAGTATGAGTTATATGTGAAGTGGATTGGATTACACAATGCTCGAGTAAATTCTTGGATAGGTGACTACCATGTTGAGATTACCGTCTATGATTATTTTGGATTTCATCCGGCAGTTCATGGAGATAAGTTAAGCATACTGGTTACCGGATTTCTAGCCAGATATTGTTTTGACTTGGATTGTTATGTTGTCGGAGTGTCAGTTATGATGAAAAGATTATTCGGAGATAGGATACTTGATGGTTGATCCAGAGTCACCTGTCCGGACTTATCCGTGCAGCCACATTTGCCGGTATGGGACGGCCTTGACTTGGTCTGATCGCGTGCTCTTTCACCGGTACCACCCGATAGGGAAGGTTATGCGTGCGTGCTACCCTGGCCCGGTAGGCGGCGATAACCTTGTGAGCCCAGTTGAGTTATATGGTACCAGGTCCCCGTTTGGGACAATTTGTTAGCCACGACGGTGGTAGGTGTCACGAGGTGACACAGGGGCCACCCAGGGTAGGACTCCGGGGGAGGATGATTGCCGATGGTACGATGGGAGAGTCACGGGTCAGGCGGGTTTCGTTGGAGCAACGCTGGTCCACCTGAATGGGATCACGAGGTCAGGTGCTCCATGGTGTGGGTAAAGTGCGCAACCTCTGCAGAGTGTAAAATCTATTCGAATAGTCGTGTCCACGGTATTGGACAGTCCGTCCAGACCTCTTTAGGTGGTCAACCATAGTAGTGATAATGATGGAAGAACTCGTCGTAAGATCAGAAGTACTCGGTGGATCGTGAGTATTCTCAGGGTTGTGAGGCAAACCGGAAGAGAGTAAGTTTGTCAGACTTGCAGTGCAGATGGTATCAGGTACATGATATGTTAGCCATGGGATGGCTATGAGATGAGTGGTCGGATGACCACATGATTTGGATTGGACTTGGAGCAGGTTCGGATTGGATCCTAAGATTATTCGGAGTATGGATTAAATATGCTTTACCTTACTGCATCTACTTTGCTATGATGTTGTCTTGCCTTAATGCTGATATTTGTTGTGAGCTTGCGAGTACATTCAAAGTACTCACCTGGCGTGTCATGCCAGTTTGCAGGTCATGCCGTGATTGCTTGCTTGTCGAGGATCCTGAGTTTGCGACCTAGGATACGCGTTCTAGCCAGAGTCCATCACCGCCGTCGCTGTTCCACTGCCGAGAGAGTTACTCCGCTGTTAGCATAGAGCTACCCCAGGCAGGTGTAGTGTCGCTGTGCCGATGTAATCCATGTACCCTTTGTAACCATATCCATTGTAACAAAGAGCTGATTTGTTCTATGCCAACAGTGCCGTATTCAAGAGGACTTGTCCCTGGGATGGAATACGGGGCGTTCCGGTCTTCTCTGAGCCGGGGTGCCACAAATTCATAAAAATCACCTATTCACCCCCCTCTAGTCGATATAACGTACTTTCAATTGGTATCAGAGTAAGGTACTCCCTTGTTCTGTGTGATTTTGGTTTAACCACCTGGAGTTTTAGTTATGTCGACTGCAGGCATGATCAAGGTCTCGGCTGGGTGTCCTACCTTTGATGGGACGGACTACCCCTACTGGAAAATAAGATGCGCATGCATCTTGAGGCAATTTACAATGATCACTGGTACGTTGTGGAAAATGGTGTTCCCCCTGTCTCTCCTTCCGTGAACGCTGCTGATGTGAAGAGATTCAAGCAACTCGATTCTCAATCGAAAAATATCATATGTGGCCATCTGAGCAAAGGACAGTACGACAGAGTGAGTGCTTTGGAGTTTGCAAAGCTTATCTGGGACAGGCTGTCCAAGGTCAACGAAGGAATCTCAACTCAACGTGATTCTCGAGTTGACGTTCTTCGCAATCTCTTCAACTGCTTCAAAAGACTCGACAATGAGAATGTCCAGCAAACCTTTGATCGCCTCACTGACATTTCAAACGAGCTTCAAGCACTGGGTGCCACTGACATCACTGACCATGAGGTGGTGAAGAAATTGCTGAGGTCACTCGATTCTTCATTCGATACACTAGCACTGATGATTCAAGAACATGGATACTACAAGTCACTAGATCCTGCTGATATCCTTGAGAGGCTGAACACTCATGAATTCCGACAAGCTAAAAAGAGAGATCTCTACGGGCCAAGCTATGGAAGATCACGCGCACTGAAGGCCAAGGCAGTTTCCTCATCTGAAGGAGAAGATTCTGATAGCAGCCTTGGTGACCCTGAAGAACTAAGCCAGGAGCTAGCAATGCTCGTGAAGAAATTCCAGAAGTTCTCAAGGCGTGGTAGCTTTGTAAAATCTTCAAAAGGTGATGACACAAGATATGATTCCTCATCCCGTGATTACAAGAAGAGGACTTGCCATAAATGCAAGAAACCTGGTCACTACATAACTGATTGTCCTCAGTGGGCAAAGGAATCAAAGAAGAAGAAATACAAGGATGATAGTTCAGATGACTCTAAGAAGAAGAAGAAATCTTCAAAGTCCTCATCATCCAAATCTTCAAAGTCTTCATCTCACAAGAAGAGCAGTTCCAAGAAGGCTCGGGCATTCATTGGCAAGGAAATGGAATCTGAAGCTGAATCTGAGGAACATGAGGAAGAGGAGGTATCTGAGGAGTCAGACTCTGGTGTGGCGAGCCTAGCCCTCGCTATTGCTTACGTCAGCAAGTCCATCTTCAACACTGAGGAAAATGGCTTCCCCAACACTGCTGATGTCGGCAACGATGACTATGCTCCCACCTATTGCTTCATGGCAAAAGGTGCCAAGGTATTAAAATATCCCTCCTCTGAATCAAGTGAGGATGAATCTGATGAAAACCTCAAACCCAGCTATTCCAAACTTGCTAATATTGCTGTTAAACAACAAAAGGCTTTGGAAAAGGTTCAAAATATGCTAGACAAAAGCGATGACCTGTTAGGTGAGGAAATGGATCGAACTCAAACACTGACTGATAATCTTCAGCAACTACAGTCTAAGTTTGACAACCTTCAAAGTCATCATGAAACTCTCTTAGCCGATCATGAGAAGCTTTCTTATGAATTTCTTCAAAGAAAGCAAGATCTTGAGACGCTAAGGGTGAGTCATGAAGATCTTCAGAAGGAAAATGATTCATTACTTGCTCAACAGATCAGTTCCGCTCAGGAAGAATTTGTTCCACCATGCTTGAAATGGATTGAACGTGAAACTGCTAATTCTTCACCTGAAAGTTCAAATGCTTCTATTGCTGCAAATTCTTCAACTATCTCTGTGGTCACAAATTCCTCATCTGAGGATACCACTAGTATCACTGACGAAAATGCAGGGTTGAAGGAGTTGTATGTGACAGGCATGTACAAAAGCCTCAAAGGGCATCAGACTCTTTGTGATGTGCTTAAAAAGGAGATCTTGAACAGGAACCCTAGGAAAGAGGGTATTGCCTTTGAGAGGAAACTCAATGCTGATGGAACCTACTGGAAACATGACAAGTATCCCAAAACCTCATGGGTTGCTGCGAAGGGACCTCCCGTAGATCCATCCACTTTATCTGGCTTTACTTGTGAATCCTCATATTCATCTGATGAGTCATTTGACTCCAACTATAAACTGTTCAAAAATCAGAATGGTGAAGTATTTGCTAGATATGTTGGAACTAACTGCAGGAATGGTCGCCCTATGAAGAAAATATGGGTTCCCAAAAGGTGCCTTGAAAGTCTTCAGGTGAATGTCCTCATGACACCACCTGTGGAGAATAGGAACCCCAGATCAAATTCTTCATATGGATCCAAGTCCTCTTATGGATCAAATTCCTCACATGGATCCAAGTCCTCATATGATCATCATCATGCTAATGCTTCTGTTTCACAGGGAAAATCTAAGAGTTCTGATTATGTGCATTATTCTTCAAATCATTATGTTCATAAGTCCTCGAAGAATTTCTCTGCTTACTCATATGCCTGTACTAACCCCTCTCCTGTGAAATGAAGCGCTTTGGCTTCAATGCCACCTTTCTCTTATGGAGCTCGCAGAATGATGAACTCTTTACCACCCCTCTAGATGTGGGTGGTGAAGAAAAAGAACTAATCTCTTATGCAGGGTCAGGTCTCCAGACGAACAAAATCGTCTGAAGAATTATCTGGAGACCTGAAACTCTTGATAGGAAGCAAGCTAATTATGAAGAAATGATTCATTCATTTCTCACGTCCTCATACTGCTATATATACATATGTTGCATTAATTGATGAAATTCTGTCTGATGAATTTGATGTCATATTCTTCAATCTAAAGTATATGTGTTCGTAAGATGCACTAATTCATCTGCAGGATGATTTACCCAAAGCTACTGAGTGGCTCCTCGACAGTGGATGTACTAATCACATGACCGGTGACAAGAGCTTATTGATGAACACTCCTTTATCTCCATCACATTTGAAGCATATCACCTACGCTGACAAAGGAAAAAGCAAGGTATTGGGTCTAGGTAGGGTTGCAATCTCAAAGGATGGACACATGGACAAAGTCATGCTTGTCGAGTCCCTCGGATTCAACCTCATGTCTGTCTCAATGCTTTGTGATCTTGATATAGGTGTTGTCTTTGGCAAATTATGCTGCTTAGTGCTCATGGAATCTGACAATTCCAAAGTCTTCGAAGGCTTTAGGAGAGGAGACTTGTATATTGTTGATTTCTCTGCAGGACCACAACCTGCCACTTGTCTACTTTTAAAAGCTTCAGAAGGCTGGCTATGGCATCGACGACTGGGTCATCCTGGCATGAGGAACTTACACACGCTCATGAAGAAAAAGCACGTCATTGGCATTGAGGGTGTCAAATTTCTCAAAGATCATCTTTGTGGGGCTTGTGAGGCTGGAAAGATGACCAGAGCCAAGCACCCCTCGAAGACTATCATGACTACCTCTCGTCCTTTTGAATTGCTTCATATGGATCTCTTTGGCCCTACTCATTATGCCACACTAACAAATGCAGCATCTCTATATGGCTTTGTCATTGTTGATGATTATTCTCGTTACACATGGGTGCATGTCATTACTTACAAAACTGAAGTGCAGGAAGTCTTCAGACGATTTTCTTCAAGGGCTTCGACGAATTTCGGTGTAAAGATCAAGGATATACGCAGTGACAATGGGACCGAGTTCAAGAATACTGGTCTTGATGACTATCTTGATGAACTTGGTATTACTCATGAGTTATCTGCCCCATACACTCCTCAGCAGAATGGCGTTGTGGAGCGCAAGAATAGGACTCTTGTTGAGATAGCTTGCACCATGCTTGATGAATACAAGACACATCATCGCTTCTAGCCTGAGGCAATTGATACTGCATGCCACATCATCAGCAGGGTACATCTTCACAAATTCTTCAAGAAGACTTCATATGAACTCCTCACTAACAAGAAACCCAATGTGAGTTATTTAAAAGTCTTCGGTGCTAAATGTTGGATTAGAGATCCCCATCAGAATTCTAAATTTGCACCGAAAGCACATGAAGGTTTTATGCTTGGTTACAGAAAGGACTCGCAAACCTACAGGGTCTTCAACACCTATCACAACAAGGTTGTTGAAATTGTAGATATGCGGTTCGATGAAACTAATGGCTCGCAAAGAGAGCACCTACCTCCTGTGATAGATGAAATGACTCCTGAGGAATCCATCAAGCTAAAGGCTACTGAGGATGTCATACCTACTGAAGAAGTCATTCCTGATCGTAAAGAAAATCATGCTGGTGCATCTGAAGAAAATGGGTCTGAAGAAAATGCTGAGCCAAATCAAAGTCGCCAACCTGCTCATCCTCGCGTTGCAAATGAAGTGCAGATTGAGAGAATCATCAACGACATCAACGCACCAGGTCCTCTCACTCGCTCAAAAGCTTCACATTTGTCTAACTTTTGTGGGCATTTTGCTTTCATCTCTATCACAAATCCCACCAAAGTTGATGAGGCATTTCTGGAGCTTGAATGGATTCAAGCGATGCAAGAGGAATTACATCAATTCGAGCTGAACAATGTGTGGGAGCTTGTCAAGCGACCAGACCCACGCAAGCACAGTATCATCGGCACCAAATGGATCTACCATAACAAGCAAGATGAAAATGGCCTAGTGGTGAGGAACAAGGCTCGTCTTGTAGCACAAGGCTACACACAGGTTGAAGGAATTGATTTCGATGAAACTTTTGCACCTGTTGCTAGACTTGAGGCTATTCGCATATTGCTTGCTTATGCTAACCATCATAATATCATCTTATATCAAATGGATGTGAAAAGTGCATTCCTCAATGGTAAGCTTGAGGAAGAAGTATATGTTGCTCAACCCCCAGGTTTTGAAGATCCTAAGCATCCTGATCAAGTCTTCAGACTCAATAAGGCCCTCTATGGCCTCAAGCAGGCCCCTCGGGCGTGGTATGATACACTGAAGGAATTCCTCATGAATAAAGGCTTCAAACCTAGTTCACTCGACCCAACTCTTTTCACCAAAACATATGATGATGAATTATTTGTGTGCCAAATATATGTTGATGATATAATCTTTGGTTGTACTAACCAACATTACATTGACGAATTTGCTTATATGATGAGTGAGGAATATCAAATGTCCATGATGGGAGAATTGAAATTCTTCTTAGGTCTTCAGATTCATCAACAACGCAATGGCATCTTCATTTCTCAAGAGAAATACCTCAAGAACGTTCTGAGGAAATTCGGTATGCAAGATTGCAAAGGCGTCAAAATCCCTATGCCCACAAATGGCCATCTATGCACCGATGAAAATGGTATAGACTTCGATCAAAAGGTATACCGCTCCATGATTGGCTCTTTATTGTACCTATGTGCATCTAGGCCAGATATTATGCTTAGTGTTTGCATGTGTGCCCGTTTTCAAGCTACACCGAAGGAATCACACCATAAGGTTGTGAAATATATTCTTCGATATCTAGCTCACACTCCAACACTTGGATTATGGTATCCCAAGGGCTCGGCTTTTGATCTCATTGGATATTCTGACTCTGACTATGCTGGTGATCGAGTGGATCGCAAGTCAACATCAGGCACATGCCATTTCCTCGGACGATGTTTAGTATGTTGGTGCTAGAAGAAGTAGAACTGCGTATCACTCTCTACTGCTGAAGCTGAGTATATTGCTGCTGGTTCTTGTTGTGCTCAATTGCTGTGGATGAAGCAAACCCTCAAGGACTACGGCATCAACATGAAGAATGTTCCACTCTACTGTGACAACGAGAGTGCCATCAAGATTGCTCATAACCCAGTTCAGCACTCGAAGACAAAGCACATCTAGATTCGTCATCATTTTCTTCGAGATCATGTATTGAAGGGCGACATCTCTATAGATCACGTGAAGACTGAAGAACAGCTAGCGGATATCTTCACCAAGTCCTTGGATGAGAAGAGATTTACCAAGTTGTGGTGTGAGCTAAATATCTTAGAATCTTCGAATGTTCTTTGAAAGGACACACATCCTAGCACTTATGCAAAATTGATGACTTAGATGTGCAACACACGAAGTAACGTTTTTCTTCAACCAATGAAGACTAACCCTCTAAGTGTGAAGAAATTAACAAAGAATTTGATTCTCAGAGCCCTACGACAATTGTACGCGGTGTCTGAAATCATCATTCATATACGGTGGGTCACGCCACCAACCAAAAGTTGACAATCTTCAAAATTGAGTTTTTCTTCATTTTGCAAATTCTTCAACTTGCAAAGTCTTCACCTTTTCGACTAGTATTCTTCATTGGCTATATATATATTTGAGTTTTCATGTCCTCAACAACATTCACTTATTGCTAATTCCTGAAGTTGACTTTTTCCTCTAAGTGAATGTGATCGGACCCTTTCCCCCTCTATGCTAAACTCAACCCAGTCTGTTCACAAATTCTTCATGTGCGTTCTATTTGAAACCCGTTCAAAGTCTTCACTGTGTCCTTGACAGCTGAAGAATTTACGAACGAAGCATTAAAATTTTCATATCTAAATTTTTGGCTTTTGCCGCTCAAACCATTCCGCATCCGACGATAAGATTAATCTGTTCACCCACGATCTACCACGATCTCCACCTCTCTGTACATGGGTGACACATGTCGCTAGGATGGCAAGGGTCAGGGGCATGTTCGTCCAAAAAATTTGGATGGGCAGTTTTTCACCTCGGCTATAAATACCCCTCGCCCTCCTCAAACCTCATTTACTCCGCTTGAACGCACTCCCCTCGCTCGAGCTCTCTGACCTAGCACCGCTGCTACTCTCCATTGTCGCCGGTGAGGAAGAGCTTCACTGCCTCAACCTCATTGCCAGCGTACTCGTGCCGGCCGCAGAAATCTTCACTCCGCCGCCACCGTAGCTGTCTCTCACCGCCAAGTTAGGGCGTGGGAGATCTGAATGGATGAACTTCTCCACTTCCACTTCCAGTTCGTCGTGTTCTTCGTCTAGGGTAATTAAAATCTGATTTTACTACCCTACTTGGATTCTGATGATTTCACAAAATCTTCAAAAGGTGTTTATTCTTCAACTTCCACATCCTTAAACACCAAGTTGCATCTGTTCTTGATTTGTTTCTCTAAGCTATGTTTTTCTTCAAGATTCCTCAATTGGGTGGATTTTCTAATCTATACAACTCTGAAACCTAAGTCAAGAACGCTTAGTGAAATTCCTCAAGACTCCCCTGGTCAAATTCCTCAAACTTGATTTCTTTTGAAAAATTTCTGAGAATGCATATGACCTCTCCAAATTCTTCGCACCTATACTCTATTCACAGGTACAAAATGTCTACTGCTGAATCACTAGGTTCTCATCAACTTAACTCATTTGCAGCAATCCTCAAAGAAAAGTTGCACACTTCCTCAGAAACATCCATTGTTCAAAATCCTCAAGTGAAGAAAATGGCTGATGGGAAGAGACCTCAGAAGGGAGGAAAGAGGCCAGAAACTAATACAACTTTTGAAATCCCTGAAGACATCTATGATGAATATTGCACTCCTGATGAAGCAACTCATGGCAAGGAGAACAAAAATCAGCGCAAAGTGCACATACAGAGGATTGAGAAGAGATGGACAAGGGAATGGAGGGAATATCGCTATGTCACTCCTAAGTACATGAAGAAATTCGCCGTTAACCCTCCATGTCCAAGACCTCCATTGGCACCAGGCCAAGAAGTTGATCCCTCAAGCATCAGGCGCGGTGAGGAATTTCCCAGAGAATGGGCTAAGTGTCAAGCCAAATTGGCTAAATTGGCAAAAGAAGCAGTGAAGAAATTCAATGAAGATTCTGCTGCTGCTGCTGCTGAGGCCTCTGCCAGTAAGCCTAAAAAGGCCATGCCGAAGAAATCTGCTGTGAAGCCGAGTTCCTCAACTGTTATGCCCTCACAGCCAAGTTCCTCAAAGCCCTCTAAGCAAATTCCTCAGGCAACTTCTTCAAGGGTTGTGCCAATTCCCTCAGTTGCCACTAAATCCTTAGTTGCTGCTGCTAAGTCCTCAACACTAGTGCATCTTGCCACGTGCCAACGAACTACAGGAATCTCTATTGCCTCAGGAGCAACTGCAAGTTCCTCAGCTCCGCCACAATCTTCAACTGGTCCAATCTTGCTGAAGAAAAAGGCCACTGCTGGACGAGGCCCAAGGCCAAGTCCTCACAAGAAGCAAGTTGCCTTCCAAGTTCCGTCTGATGACGATGAAGCTGATGATGAAGAACTTGCTGAGATCATCAAAGAAAGGCAAGAAAAGGCCGCTAGAGCCAAAGGCAGTGCTGTGCCACTCATGCTGGATCCTAAAAGGATCCTTGATTTCATGGATCTATGGCGGAAGAATCCAAATACTCCTTTGCCTGAATTGAACCTCACTCCTGGCCAGAGCCACATGTTGACGGCCTTCATAGCCGAAGAAAAATGGAAATTTGAGAAGGCCAGGCAAGTCAAGAAAGCTCAATACAAGAAGGAGCGCTTTCTGAAGAAGCATGTTGTGAATATGACTCCTGAAGAACTTGTGAATCTGCAAAAGGAGATCAAAGCTCTCAGCGATGAATTTGACACATATCATGCAGATTGGCTAGGTGCCAAAGTCAGATTTGTCAGAATGGCCAAGGGGTTCAACCCGAATGTTGCAGCTCCATCGCAACAACAAATTCCTCAGGCTGATGCATCTGCTCAGCCTACTGAAGAGAATGCTAGCACAGCTGATGAAAATCAGACTGTTGAAGAAACTAAAAGTTCCAGGGCTGCTGAAGAAATTCCAACTCCTGAAGAAAATGCCAGGGCAACCTCCAATGTTGCGCTTGAAGAACAACTCAGGTCAGCTGAAGCAAATGAAGCTGCGCCTGAAGAATCTGAACAAGCCAGGGCAACTGCATCAGTTGTGCCTGAAGAAACCGCACCACTTTCATCTGCTCCTCCTGCAAAGTCATCACAGATGAAAGATATCCACCTTCCTTCTGCATCAGAAGCGAAGAAGACCAAAGCTGCAGAAAAGGCAGCTGTGAAGAAAAGGAAAGCATTAGAAACTACAGAGTCTTCAGCTCCCAAGAAAGTGAAGACTTTGACAAGCTCATACACCAACCCCATTGATGTTGTTCCTATCTCAAGCATGCCATCAAAGGAAATTGTTCCCTTTGATGAGGAATATGTCATTCCAGATGACAGTGATGAAGCAAATCCTTCTACTACTACTTCAGAGCAGTTGGATGAAGAAATTGAAGTGAATGATATCCCTTCAACCCCACTGGTATCATCGCCCGTGCCTCAGTTCACAGCTGAAGAGGTAGGCGTTGAAGAAATTGATGAAGAAGATGAGGATGTGGACATTGGGTCTACTACACCAGTTCTCAATGATGATTATTGGGAAAGACATCATCCAAATTCTCCATTGACCACTCCTCTACAACAAATTCCTTAGTCCCCTGTGCAGACTGAAGAAATTCATACGGGCTCTGAAGGACATCAATCTTCACTTTATTCTATTCCAGAAGAAGTTCCAGCTACTAATGCTGAAGAAATGGAGACCAAGACTGCTACTGATGAAATTGCTATGGAAATTCCTCAGTCTGTGGCTCCAGAGGTTGTGCGCCAAGAGGCTGTGAAGACTTCAACTGTTAATCTTCAGCCCAAGCCACAAAATCCTCATACCAAGAAGCAGAAATTCAACGCTGATGATTTCTTTGCTGAGCATCATTTCTTCATGGATTACAATCCCTATGACTCTGCAAGACTGCGACGCAAGCGCTTCTAGACAGCAAGTCAAATGAACTATTACTCTACCCTTCTGTTTGGTAAGAACAAGGTATTTAACCACGAGCAAATTCCTCATGTGCATATGGAGTCGCTTCCTTGCTTCCATCCAGTCCTCAGTGTTCTTCATGACGCTGGGCTGCTTAACTTCTGCACTGACATCTGTGACTGGAACGAAGAACTCATTCTTCAATTCTACGCCACACCGCATATCACTAGAAATGTTGAAGATGTGAATTCATGGGTGCTAGACTGGATGACCGAAAATACTCATTACAAAGCACCAGCCTCTGAATTGCTTCACGCCATTCCAGCTAGTCCTCCGATTGAAGGCGCAAGACTCATGTATGCTGAACCTGAACTCTCAAATCACTTAATGCAAGTGTTGATGAAGCCTTTGAAGGTTGGCCAAGCTCCAAGGACCACCTTCCTTGTGAAAGAATTGCTCTATGTACCAAGGACTATGTATTGCATATTGACCAAAACCCTCAGTCCAATCAAGGGCCACAACTCTGATGAAGAAGAGGTTGTTGGCATCATGAAGAATCTGCTGTTCAACATGATACATGGCATTCCCATTAACTACCATGATTTCTTCATGAGGACTTTGGCCAATGCTGCTCTGTCACCTTTTGAGTTGAAGCCTTAAGCTCCCTGGATCATGAAATTCATTAGATCAAGGTCTTCAATTCATTATTAGGCTGACTTTCAGAATCATCTCAGCTATTTGCCACCTATTGAAGTCCTCAAGTGAACTATTTCCTCAGCTGATGAGAAGGGCAAGGCTGCTATTATAGATGAAGGCACTCGTCCATTGGATGGACAGTTTCGCAAAGCTGCATCCTATTCCACCAATGATGACTCTGCAACACAAGATTCTGCCGCCAAAGCTTCAAAACAAAATCCTCAAGCCACAGCTCCACGTGTGATGACTGATCGTGAACTTCTCCTCAGTCTTCATCAGAAAGTTGATCGAAATCACAAGTGGGTCAAGCGTCAATTTGGTGCAATTCTTCAGAACATGACAGTCACTCAAAATACTGTGAAGAAGAATCACTACTATCTGCATGAAGTCTTTGACCGCACTTGGGCTATTCTGTCGAATCTCTACAGTGCTAAAGATCTCAAGGAGATGGGATTTCAACAGGACTTTGACTAGTCTCAACCACCTTCGAAGAAATTCAAGAAGGTCAAAGTTCCTCAGCTTGTTGCCGGTTCATATTCTTCATCGCGCGGGACGGATGAAGCTGAAGACTTGAACGACACTGCGGCAGGCCCTACCTCAACGGACGACCCCAACAACGCTGGCGCTCCTCCATCGACATTATGATGATATTCTTCAGGGGCGTTAGTCCTCATTGTTCGTCCCTTTTGGTCATTCGATGACAAAGGGGGAGAAATTTGAGTTAGTCTTCAAGCGGGTCTTATATATATGGGCTATTTTTCTGTTAAGTTACAACTCTCGCTCTTCTGAAGTGTTTTGTTGGTTGAGTTGTAAACTTAAGTTCTATGGTGGTCTGATACTTTTGAACTGCTTGCTGCATGCTTATTTCCTCAAGTACCTTAATGCACGCATGCTGAATTTCGTCAGACACCATATTTCATCATGCATTTCAAATTCTTCACATCATATATTAAATGCGTGTATGAATTACAAGATATAGGGGGAGATCTCCATGATATTACTCTACAATGTGCATTTGCAATCCAAAGCAAATTCCTCAAATATGCACATCTTCAGGGGGAGTTCTTCTATATCTTGCAATCAAATTCCTCAATATCAGTATTTACACTTCATATGTTTTATCCCCGTTGAAAACTTAACCTATTTGTCATCAATCACCAAAAAGGGGGAGATTGTAAGTGCATCTAGTGCCCCTTAGTGATTTTGGTGTATTGAAGACTTATAGGTTAAGGGACTAATGTGTTTATGAGTGTACACAGGTCTATAAGTCTATGAGGAGTTTGTTATTTACGAAGAAAGTCGACCCCTAAAAATGAATGTCTTCAGTTGAAGACTTTGGTTTTCTTGAAGACTTTGAAAGTGAGGAAATTGGTGTGACCTTGAAGACTTGATATTCATGCGAGGATTATGAAGCGTGAAGACTTTTGTTTTCATAGTTTTGTTTTTCCTTTCTTGAGTCATAGGAAACACGAACTGTTAAAGGGGGTCGAGGTAAAACTAAGGAAAAGTTTCCAAGTGATGCTCAACTCAAATCCTACACCTACCCAATCCTTTCGAGTGAAGCCATTGGAAATCTCATACAGTTCGGTCAAGTTCTTCAGTGACAGAGACGAAGTTCTTGTGTTCTCTGAGAAATTTATTCTGACTGAGGAGTTAGGAATTCGCTAGTGCGGATTGCCTACAAGTGAGGAACATGAGAGCCCAGAGGAATTTGAGAGCTCAAACTTCCGACCATTGTTGTGCTATGCGCCAGCTGTCCAAAATATCCTATCCACCTAACGGTCATATCATTGAAGGGCATTTATGTCTTATCATGTCGGGCTGCTCCCCGGCTATAAATAGCCGCCCCCTACAACCACTAGCTGGTTGGCTGCTCCGAGAGAAACTGACACTTATCATTTAGAGCATCCCATCCTCCGAGGACTTTGAGAGAAAATCATCAAGTCAGGAAAAACCCAAACCCAACACCTAAAACCCAAAGTGATTGAGCATCACTGAAGAGATTGTTCCTGTGTGGAACCGACGCTTGTTACCTTTGAGGATTGTGCATCCTCTAGACGGTTAGGCGTCATGGTCTAGAGCATCCAAGAGGAATTGTGGATCGCCGAGTGACCAAGTCTGTGAAGGTTTGGAAGTCACCTGTGAAGACTTACCACGAGTGATTGGGCGAGGTCTGTGTGACCTTAGCTCATGGAGAATACAGTGAGGACTGTGTGTCTGGGACTGTGTGTCCTCAGGTTTAAATACCTAGCCACTCCAACCAGACGTACAACTATCACAGCAGTTGGAACTGGTCTACCAAATCACTGTCTTCACCAAGCTACTAGTTCTATTTCCTCAACCCTTTCATTTCCTCGCATACTTGTTGTGTACTTGATCGTTACTGTTTGAAGACTTTGACTGAAGACTTTCTCAATTTCCTCATCCCTATTTCTTCAGTCACTTTGTCTTTAGCCTGCTTATCCTGTTTACACGCTACCTGTGCTCTGTTTTGTTTCATTTTATCATGATGACAATGCTACTGCTTTGTTATCCGTGTACCTGAGTACTTATTCCGCTGCTTGTAGTTCATTGCTTAGGAAATTCCTCATGTAGTATTTCCTCAGTGTCGAATTCATAAAAATCACCTATTCACCCCCCCTCTAGTCGATATAATGCACTTTCATTCAGCCTCTCAAGGATATCAGCAGGATCTAGTGACTTGTAGTCTCCACGTTCTTGAATCATCAGTGCCAGTGTATCGAATGAGGAATCAAGTGATCTCAGCAATTTCTTCACCACCTCATTGTTGGTGATGTCAGTGGCACCAAGTGCTTGAAGCTCATTTGAGATGTCAGTGAGGCGATCGAAGGTTTGCTGAACATTTTCATTGTCGAGTCTTTTGAAGCGGTTGAAGAGATTGCGAAGAACGTCAACTCGAGAATCACGTTGGGTCGAGATTCCTTCGCTGAACTTGGACAGCCTGTCCCAGATAAGCTTTGCAGACTCCAAAGCACTCACTCTGATGTAATGTCCTTTGCTCAGATGGCCACATATGATATTCTTCGCTTGAGAGTCGAGTTGCTTGAATCTCTTCACATCAGCAGCATTCACGGAAGGAGTGACGGAGGTAACGCCATTTTCCACAATGTAATAGAGATCGTTGTCAATTTTCTCAAGATGCATGCGCATCTTGTTCTTTCAGTAGGGGTAGTCCATCCCATCGAAGGTAGGACACCCAGCTGAGACCTTGATCATGCCTGCAGTCGACATAACTAAAACTCCAGGTGGTTAAACAAAAATCACACAGAACAAGGGAGTACCTTGCTCTGATACCAATTGAAAGTGCGTTATATCGACTAGAGGGGGGTGAATAGGCAATTTTTACAAATTCGTCACTGAGGAAATACTACTTGAGGAATTTGCTAAGTGATGAACTACAAGCAGCAGAATAAGTACTCAGGTGCATGCATAATAAGACAGTAGCATGGTCATCATGATGAAATGAAACATACACAGAGCACAGGTAGCGAGTAAACAGGATAAGCAGGCAGAAGACAAGATGACTGAAGAAATAGGATTGAGGAAATTGAGAAAGTCTTCAGTCAAAGTCTTCAAACAGTAACGGTCAATTTCATCAACACATGAGCAAGGAAATGAAAGGGTTGAGTAAATAGAACCAGTAGCTCGGTGAAGACAATGATTTGGTAGACCAGTTCCAACTGCTGTGACAGTTGTACGTCTGGTTGGAGCAGCTTGGTATTTAAACCAAAGGACACACAGTCCCAGGACACACAGTCCTTACTGTATTCTCCTTGAGCTAAGGTCACACAGACCTCGCCCAATCACTCGTGGTAAGTCTTCAGGTGACTTCCAAACCTTTACAGACTAGGTCACCCGGTGATCCACAATTCCTCTTGGATGCTCTAGACCATGACGCCTAACCGTCTGGAAGATGCACGGTCTTCAAAGGCAACAAGCGTCGGTTCCACACATGAACAATCTCTTCAGTGATGCTCAATCACTTTGGGTTGTAGGTGTTTAGGTTTTGGGTTTTTCCTCACTGATGATTTTCTCTCAAAGTCCTCGGAGGATGGGATGCTCTAAATGACAAGTGTCAGTTTCTCTCGGAGCAGCCCACCAGCTAGTGGTTGTAGGGGCGGCTATTTATAGCCGGGAAGTAGCCCGACAAGATAAGACACAAATGCCCTTTAATGATATGACCGTTAGGTGGATAAGATATTTGGGACAACTGGCGCGTAGCACAGCAACGGTCGGAAATTTGAGCTCTCAAATTCCTCAGGGCTATCATGTTCGTCACTTGTAGGCAATCCGCATGGCGAATTCCTAACTCCTCAGTCAGAACAAATTCCTCAGAGAACAGAAGATCTTCGTCTATGTCACTGAAGAAATTGACTGAACTGTATGAGATTTCCAAAGGCTTCACTCGAAGGATTGGGTATGTGTAGGCTTTGAGATGAGCATCACATGGAAACTTTTCCTTAGTTTTATCTCGACCCACTTTAAAAGTACGGTGTTTCCTATGACTCAAGAAAGAGAAAATGAAACTATGAAAACAAAAGTCTTCACGCTTCATAATCCTTGCACCAATATCAATGTCTTCAAGGTCACACCAATTTCCTCAATTTGAAAGTCTTCAAGAAAACCAAAGTCTTCAAATGAAGACATTCATTTTTAGGGGTCAACTTTCTTCAAAAATATCAAACTCCTCAGAGACTTATAGAACCTGTGTACACTCACAAACACATTAGTCCCTTAACCTATAAGTCTTCAATACACCAAAATCACTAAGGGGCACTAGATGCACTTACACTCTTCATCTTTGTTTTAGTGATCCAAGATCACATTGAGTCCATAGGAAAGCCAATACTATTAAAAGGGGATGAGGTGTTGCTTAATGGCTTGCTTGCTCAAATGCTTAGTGATATTGCTCCAAAACCCTCAACCACTTTCTCCATCCAAATATGTCAAAACCCTAAACTCCAACTCAGCCCCACCAATTCATTCTATCCGGAGCCACCAAGTTCAAATGACATAGCCACAGCCAGAAACCCTAACAGTTCGGTCACACCGATACGGATCTCAGTCTCACCGAGATGGCCTTGCCAACTCCCTGTTATCAGTTGCAATTATTTCAGTCTCACCAAAATTGCAATCGGTCACACCGAGATGGCTTGGCCAATTCTTTGTTGCCCTATTGCTTCACTTCGGTCTCACCGAGTTGATGCAATAGGCGCCACCGAGATGACGTTTTCCCTAAGCCCTAGCACATTGGTCCCACAGAGTTGTTCCAGTCGGTCCCACCGAGATTCCTAACACTCACATTTTGAGCTAATCGGTCCCACCGAGTTCATCTATTTGATCTCACCGAGTTGGGTCAAATGTGTGTAATGGTTGGATTTTGTGTGGAGGCTATATATACCCCTCCACCCCCTTCTCCATACGTGAGAGAGCCATCAGAATGTGCCTACACTTCCACCATACATTTTCTGAGAGAGAACCACCTACTCATGTGTTGAGATCAAGATATTCCGATCCTACCACAAGAATCTTGATTTCTAGCCTTCCCCAAGTTGCTTTCCACTCAAATAATCTTTCCACCATATCCAAATCTGTGAGAGAGAGAGTTGAGTGTTGGGGAGACTATCATTTGAAGCATGAGAGCAAGGAGTTCATCATCAACACACCATCTATTACCTTTTGGAGAGTGGTGTCTCCTAGATTGGTTAGGTGTCGCTTGGGAGCCTCCGTCAAGATGTGGAGTTGAACCAAGAAGTTTGTAAGGGCAAGGAGATCGCCTACTTCGTGAAGATCTACTCGAGTGAGGCAATTCCTTCGTGGGCGATGGCCATGGTGGGATAGACAAGGTTGCTTCTTCGTGGACCCTTCGTGGGTGGAGCCCTCCGTGGACTCGCGCAACTGTTACCCTTCGTGGGTTGAAGTCTCCATCAACGTGGATGTACGATAGCACCACCTATTGGAACCATGCCAAAAATCTACGTGTCTTCATTGCGTTTGCACTCTCCAAACCCTTAACTTTACCTTCATATGCAATGTTCTACTTTTCGCTCCTACACTCTTAGAATTGCATGTGTAGGTTGATTGCTTGACTTGTGCTAATTGCTAAAATCTTCCCACAACTAAAATTGGGAAAAGGTTAGATTTTTATTTGGTCAAGTAGTCTAATCACCCCCCCCTCTAGACATACTTTCGATCCTACAGTTTGCCCATCATATGAATGATGTCATACTATTTTCATCATTTTTAAACTGTGTCTATTTATCCTTAGATGTCAATAAATGGAGGAAATAGACAATATATTAGGCATGATAGATGGACATATGTTCCGAACGTGATTTTATTATGTACTTAGCACTAAAATGCATGCTAATGTATTACAGTGGTTCACCAAAATAAGTTATGTATAAACATGAAAGCTATTTGGTTTGTTTTTATCTCATTAGTCCTCACTTCTTATCTGGTACTACTAATCTAAAAATTCAAACTTTAAGCAAGCTATGAAACAAATGTTTGAACACCCACAACCTCCTGAAGGTGAGGAGGCAACCACAGGCACAATGTCACCTCTTGCTGCAGTGCGTCAATATCTCTCCACTAACAGTGCCAAAAGCACCTTCCTGCGTAATTCTGGGTTGGTTGTTAAGGTAACCTCATCGAAACCGCCTCTTGAACGAGATCTTCTTGCTAGAAAGAATGATATATCTGTTCTCCAAACACAAGTCCAATACCTAATGGAGATCATTTCTAAAACAAGAATAGTGGTTGGCAAATGTCATCAAGATATGAATGGTTTTGAAACTAGACTATCAGACATTTGATTCGTTATTCAGGAGCAACAGCAGAAAAAAGGGGAAGGTCATGCTGCTCCATCGGATTCTACAGCCTGAAACATTACCAATCAGGTCCAATGATCTCTGCTTCTATACTTCTCATGGTGCATTTAACTGCACAGACTGTAAACTTTTATTCCAACCGTCCTTTGTATGGTTGTAATTTATTTTGTTGCGATACAACATTTATCGTGCGGCCAAAGGGTATAGAAATTAGCAAGCCATTTTTGTATAGTGTAGGTTTATTCTTCGTAATGTATTTGGCATCATCGGTCTCCTTTAGGCCGAAAGCATTGTAGTATCCCAAAGGGCCAATATTCATTCGGCCCACAACTCAAATGCAGCTAAAAACGATTATGGGCCATAATCGGCATGTAGTCCACAGGAAATAACTAGGTCTAAATCAGCGTAAGCTCTTTCTGATCGTCCCATTGGTAGGCCCGTGACCATAGTGGGCCATTAACATGCCTAAACATAATATGGGACCATAGTAATAATGGGCCGTTGACATGTCTAAATATCTTGCAGGCCTTATTTGGACCATAAATGCCATGGGTCGTTAACATGCCAAAATGCAGATTGGGCCTTCATTGGGCTAGAAGATACCTAGGGCTCATAGCAGGCCAAAAGATGATTGTGCCTAAAGTGTGCTAAATTTCCCACTGGCCATTAGCAGGCCAAAATGTATCTCAGCCCACGGTGGCCCATTTACATGGCGGGCCGTGAACTAGCTGAAAGTCATCACGGGTCGTCAATGCGCTGACCTACTACACGGCCCTTTAACATGCCAAAAGTGCGAGCGGGCTGGATTTGTGTCCTCGAGAATATGGGTTGTTAATAGGCCCAATGTCACGTAGGACCATATATGGCCCATGGGTTGCGCCGGCCATTAACGGGCTGAAAAACACATCGAGGTGGAAGTGACCCAACTCTATAATGGGCTTCTAACAGGCCAAAGGTCAGACCTAGCAAAAATGCCCCAATTCCAGGATGGTCTGTTTATGGGCCGAAAGTATCATCAGGAAAGAAATGGGCCCAAATGTAGCAGGGCCTTAAATAGGCTGGAAACACACCAGGCCGTAATTGGGCCCAAATATCAGATTGTTAATGGGCCAGAAGTGACCATGGGCCGCAATGATGAGAAAACCACAACGGGCTAGTGATGGGCTGAATTAACACTATTCTTATGGTCGTACCTGTAAATAGGTTGTGTGCAAGCAGGCCCTTAATGGGCCAGACCACTAACTTTGATTGGGTCGGCCTTTCTATGCAAACAGCACACTGTTGGGTCATGCCATGTGTCAAAGTTTCACTAGCGCGTCTCGTCTAGTGGACGTATGACATCTGTCGCAATGCATAGCTGACACGCGGTTCCTTTGGCGAATGAAAAAATCACACATGGAAAATCATCATTGGTCGGTGCTGTTAACGGGTATCGGATCCAAAACCCGCACTCGATAGCTTAATGGCGACCCATTACGATGGCTACCACGTGTCGGTTACCGTTGACAAAATCACTTCTATGATGCGTCATTTATCGTCATAGAAGTGGACACATCCGTGATGATAATTTGAGTATTGTCATGGAACATTTCTACGACGGCACAGGTATGACTATCTTGATTCTGTCATAAAATCGTCATGGATGTACATGCATGATAGAAAACATGACCTACTGTGACAAACACGTATTATCACGGAAGTGGTTTTAGTGTTAGTCCACAAAATGATATAAAATGGCATATAAAGCATACAAGATTGATAATATAATAGGATGAAACAATAAAAAATTATAGATACGTTGGAGATGTATCACGCCCACCCGGCAGGACACAAGAAAAAGATAATCGAATGTAACGATCAATCGATCCAGGGGAAGAGCACGATTAGAGGGCACGTGCAACACACACGCGCACTAGACATGCTAACCGGCCAAACTATGGCTCTCAGAAGCCAAACAAACATCCCAAATCACACCAACGGGCAGGGGTCGTGACGCTAAGAGGCCGGGTAGCCAACTCCCATCCACATAAGAGCGAGTCCAATGGGTGAAAGTGCCCCATAGGGATGAGAACACGCTAGTCAAACATGAGGGCATGGCATTGGGTAGACAAGCCCCTCCGCATTTGAACGAGAAGCACCCCAATCAGACCACACCATCTAGAGTAGGCAACATGGACACCCTCACCCAGTGGCCGGCACGCCAATCAGGTCCACCCGAGGCATGCGAACGCTGATAGGACGACCCAGCCTCAGCCACGTGCATGGATCAGTGCATGAGAGGGCCCATGCGGCACGACAATACCCACTACAGAGAGGTGCCCCGGTTGTGCCCCGAGGAAAGCCAACCGTGTCTAAGGTGACTGCGGAGATCGGATGGCGTGGAGTGCTAGGGAGCCCATTGCGAGAGTCCATCATGAAATGAATGGCGTGGAGGGCACTCTTGCGCGAAGAAGCCCCTAGGAGGTGGGTACTCCAGCATCCTTTATAGGAGTAATTTGCATTCGGATGTGAAGTGGATGCAATTAATTTTGACTATATTTTGCAGTCAAATTATCAAACAATGTACCTATTTTGACTATCATCTTCATCAACCATTTTTAGTGAACTTTGTAATATAATTACTTGAACCATCTCACATTGTTTATAACCACGAACCGTATGCAATGCTCAAATTGAATTAAACATGTTAAATGCCTTGAGATGAATTTTAAAGCATATAAAATAGCAAATGGGTGCATATAATTTCCAAATATTATAGGGACTTTGTAATGTAAATTGAACTTAGTACACAAAGTCCAGACCATTTTCTACCAATGTTAATAGCATTTGGTATACGAAAGGTGCCTCCATTTGATACTTTAAAAATAGAAAACATAAATTAATAAGTGAGAAGTCGCAAAACTAAGGTCACTTGGTGTTTAGGAGTGCGGCATGTAATTGAATTCCAAATTAACAGATCAAAATATGAAGAATGTGTGATGTGCTATTCAAACTTGACACTTTTTCTCGATGTTGCTATGACACTTCTAGTGAAATGCTAAACTTAGATCACAATGTACATTCCAGATTTTGTGAAATTGGTTGAACTTTATATCATGGCCTAATGAGCTTAAATAATGACTGCACACTAATTTTCATAAATTTTAGACAACATTTACATTTTTCCTAAAATTTAATACAGAAGAAATGGTTTGATATTTTCAAGGTAAAACTTCCAAATCAAGCTGAACTTTGTGGTAGGCCATACAAAGGTGCCCAAGATCATATTTATGATTTTGCAAACTGTATACTTGTTTTAAAGGCTTTTGAAGTTCAAAATTGAATTAAAGCCATTAAATGTTTAGGTTTTCTATTTTTGTGCCCCTAGTTGCAAAGTTGTGCTCAGTTTTGCCCAACCCAACTAACTTTGCTCAATTTTCCCCTCCACCGCGCTGCCCACCCTCACCAATGCCCAAACTGGTGTTTGTCATTGGTCAAGGGAGTTGATTGTTAGCCGTCATTTGTACTAACGTGTGAGACACTAATACGTCTCCAACGTATCTATAATTTTTGATTGTTTCATGCTATTATATTATCAATCTTGTACACATTATATGCCATTTTATATCATTTTCAGGAACTAACCTATTAACTCAGTGCCCAGTGTAGTTCTTGTTTCTGCCTATTTCTTTGTTCTACGGAAAAACCATACCAAACGAAGTCCAAACATGATGAAACTTTACGGTGATTTTTTCTGGACCAGAAGAGACCCTAAAAGCTTTGGGGGGAGGCCAGAAGATCTATGAGAGAGCCACAAGCTCACACAGCGCGTCCCCGGGGGGGCACCACCTGAGCTTGTGGGCCCCATGGAGGTCCATCTGACCTAACTCCAGTGCTATAAATTCCCTAAATTCCAGAAACCCCAAGAGTGAGACCCGAAACTATTATATCACCACCGCAAGCCTCTGCTCTTCTGCAGTCCCATTTGGAGGCTTCCGTCGGTACTCTGCCGGAGGGGAAATCGATCACGGAGGCCATCTTCATCAACCTTGCTGCATGCATGATGATGTATGAGTAGTTCCCATGGGACCTATGGGTCCACGGGTCCATAGCAGTAGCTAGATGGCTCTCTCTCTCTCTCTTTGATTTTCAATACAATGATCTCTTCGAAGATCTATTTGATGTAATCTTTGTAGTGTGTTTGTTGGGATCTGATGAATTGTGGGTTTACAATCATATTATTCATCGGAAGTAATTCAGTCTTTTATGAGATTTATTATGTGTGATTTTATAGCCTTGTATTTCTCTCTGGTCTATCTGTCTTCTTTGGCCAAGTAGATTGATTTATCTTCAGTGGGAGAGGTGCTTGGTCGTAGGTTCAATCTTGCGGTGTCCTTACTCAGCGACAGGAGGAGTTACAAGACACGTATTTGTATTGTTGCTACTAAGGGTAAAACGATGGGGCTTAATCATATTGATTAATTCTACTTTGTCTACATTATGTCATCATGCTCCAAGCATTACTCTATTTGTTATGAACTAATACCTCAAGATGCATGCTGAATAGCGGTTGAGGGGTGGAGTAATAGTAGTAGATTTAGTAAGATTAATACTCTACTTGTCTTGGACGTAATGCATATATATTCCATGACTATCGTCATGACTATGTGCTTTTATATCAAATTGCCCAACAGTAATTTGTTCACCCACCGTTGCTAAGCTCATGAGAGAGATGCCTCTAGTGAACGCTATGGCCCCCAGGTCCATTCATTTTATATTTACAAAAACCCTTAAATAGTTGCTCCAATTTATTATCTTTTATTTTATTTTATATTTATCTATCTACCACTACCACATTTGATCCTTGCAATTAACGAGTATAATGGGATTGAGAACCCTCTTGCCCGCGTTGGGTGCAAGTATTTGCTTTGTGTATGTGCAGGTACCGTTTATCCTGTTTGCTTGGTGTCTCCTACTGGTTCGATAAACCTTGGTTCTTAAGGAAATACTATCTGCTACTATACTACATTACCCTTCCTCTTCGGGGAAATCCCAATGTTGATCACAAGTAGCAGACCCCCCTCCCGTGCCATGTGGCGCTCTCACAGTCGTCCGTGTGTGCGTCCGCATGCATGAGTAGTCACATTGTAGTCATGTCAGTCCTTTTCACACACGAGGAGTACATACCACCAGCACGGTTTCCCATATGGGGAGTCGCGTCGTCGGCGTGCCCATCAGGCGCCTATTAATGGTTGTTTATAGCCATGCGCCGAGCACTATCGTACACCCACTCCAGTCTATCCCATCCCATCCCCTCCCCGCCGCGCGCCTCCACAAACCAAACCCTAGCCGCCTCCCCTACCATAGCGACAACCATGTCCAGCCATGACAGCGAGGCAGCAAGTAGTAGTCAAGGATGATGTCGCGCGTTGTGCGTACCTGGCATGCCGCGGACCCTCAAGGTCGACGAAGTCGAGCTCCTCACCTGCTGCGGCGTCACGGCGCCACTAGACACACACTTGTCGACTTGATGTCGCATGCAATACATGCTTTCTGGCAAGGGCTGACATGAATCCGGACTACATGCCTAGTAGCCAGTTATGGCCATACCGCCTCGAGACAGCAACGCTTTGTCCGTAAAGTCTTCTTCTGTTTTTTTAGGGCAAATAGCATCATATAGGAGAAGATGGGCCTCGGAGGCCTGCTGGTGGAGCCATGAGCTCACAGGCGCGCCCAGGGGGTAGGGTGCTGATACGTCTCCAACAAATCTACATTTTTTGAATGTTCCATGCTATTATAGTATCAATCTTGGATGTGTATTATGCAATTATATATCATTTTTTTGGTACTAACCTATTAACCTAGTGCCCAGTGCCAGTTGCTGTTTTTTTGCATGTTTTTTGGCTTTTAAGAAAATCAATATCAAAAAGAGTCCAAACGGAGAAAAACTTTGGATTAATTTTTTCTAGACCAGAGGGGACCCTAGAAGCTTCGGGAGAAGACCTGACGAGCCACGAGCGAGCGACAAGCTCAGGAGGCGAGCCCCAGGGGACGCCCCCAGGCTTGTGGGCCCCTCGTGGCACCTCTTGACCTAATTCCAGCAATATAAATTCTCAAATATTCCCCCTACATCAGAGATCCACCCGAAATACTTTTTCTGCCTCCGCAAGTTTCTGTTCTCGTGAGATCCTACCTAGAGGCCTTCTCTGGTACTCTGTCGGAGGGGGAATCGATCACGGAGGGGCTCTACATCAACCTTGCTGCCCTTCCGATGATGTGTGAGTAGTTTACCATAGCTAGTAGCTAGATGGCTTCTTCTCTATCTTTGATCTTCAATACAATGTTCTCCTTTATGTTCTTGGAGATCTATTCGATGTAATCACTTTTTGTGGTGTGTTTGTTGGGATCCGATGAATTGTGAGTTTATGATCAGGTTATCTATGAATATTATTTGAGTCTTCTCTGAACTCTTTTATGCATAACTATTATAGCTTTGTATTTCTCTCTGGACTATTGATTTGTTTTGGCCAACTAGATTGATTTTTCTTGCAATGGGAGAGGTGCTTTGTAATGGTTCGATCTTGCGGTGCTCAATCCCAGTGACAGAAAGGGACATGACATGTATTTGTATCATTCCCATTAAGGATACAAAGATGGGGTTTATTCATATTGATTGAGTTTAGTTTGTCTACATCATGTCATCTTGCTTAAGGCATTGCTCCGTTCTTTATGAACTTAATACTCTAGATGCATGCTGGATAGCGGTCGATGTGTGGAGTAATAGTAGTAGATGCAAGCAGGAGCCGGTCTACTTGTCTTGGACGTGATGCCTATATACATGATCATTGCCTTAGATATTTTCATGATTATTCGCTTTTCTATCAATTGCCCAACAGTAATTTGTTTACCCACCGTATGCTATTTTCAAGAGACATCACCAACATCTATCAAGTACTGATACGTCTCCAACGTATCTATAATTTTTATTGTTCCATGTTGTTATATTATCAATCTTGGATGTTTTACATACATTTACTAGCAACTTTATATCATTTTTTGGGACTAACCTATTAACTTAGTGCCCAGTGCCAGTTGTTGTTCTTTGCTTGTTATTTACTTTGCAGAATATCAATACCAAACGAAGTCCAAATGCCATGAAACTTTTTGGAGATTTTTTTCTGGCAAGAAGAGACCCTGTATGCTTCTGGAGGCCACGAGAAGATGGGCCAGTGGCGCGCCCAGGTGGTAGTACGGCCCATGGGAGTCCTTTCCACTGGCTCTCTGCTCTATAAGGCTCTGTTCAGAAGCTCTCCAGAAGCTAGCTTCCTAAACTCGCTCCGAGAAGCAAGCCGAACGGCTCTGCTCCGAGGAGCCGGCTCCGTGGAGACCAAGAATACGCAGTGCAATTTTGACGGAGACGAGGAGCAGCGCCAGACCAGCTTCGTGAAATAGAGAAGCGGGAGTTGGTCGAAATTACATGGGAATGCCCTTCCGAAGTGAACCTTGCGTACCATTTCGATCGCTTCAAGCTGGCCCTCGACACATGGAAGGCAGGAGTTGATTGAAATTACATTCCACTACCCTGCCGAAGTGAGCCTCACGTACCGTTTCGGTCGCCAGAACCTGCTTCCTCCACCGAACTGGGCCAATATGACCTGGCCCAAACCACGGCCGAACATGCCTTAGCCTGATTTCCTGGGCTACCAGTCCATGCGTATGTGAGGAACTGAGCACGAACAGCCGAACGAGTTGCTGCTCCACCGAGAAGCTAGAAGCCAGCTAGAAGCGGGGAAGCTAGCTATTTCAGGAAGCCGGTGGAGATCCGAACGGGGCCCAAATACCCAAATATTCCAGAAACCCTAGGGGAGTTGACGAAACACAATTCCAACCGTCGCAAGTTCCAGAACCACGAGATCCAATCTAGAGCCCTATTCCGGCACCTTGCTGGAGGGGAACACGATCACGGAGGGGTTCATCATCCTCATTGGTGCTCCTCCGATGATGCGTGAGTAGTTTACCTCAGACCTACGGGTCCGTAGGCAGTAGCTAGATGGCTTCTTCTCTCTTTTTGATTCTCAATACAATGTTCTCCTCGATGTTCTTGGAGATCTATTTGATGTAATGACTTTTTGCGGTGTGTTTGTTGCGATCCGATGAATTGCGAGTTTATGATCAGTTCTATCTATGAATATTATTTGAGTCTTCTTTGATCTCTTATATGCATGATTATTATAGCCTCGTATTTCTTCTCCGAAACTTTGGTTTGGTTTGGCCAACTAGATTGATTTTTCTTGCAATGGGAAGAGGTGCTTTGTGATGGATTCGATCTTGCGGTGCTCAATCTCAGTGACAGAAAGAGAAGTGACACGCATGTATCGCTGCTATTAAGGATAAAAAGATGGGGTCTATTCCTACATGAATAGATCTTGTTTACATCATGTCATCGTTCTTATTGCATTACTCTGTTTCTCCATGAACTTAATACACTAGATGCATGCTGGATAGCGGTCGATGTGTGGAGTAATAGTTTGTTAACGAGGTCAAGCTCCTCATCGGAGCTCTTGAGCTTCCAATTCATCTCGGCCAGCTCCGCGGTAATGGCGGCAGCTGTCAACGCTGATGCCTGCAAAACCAAACAATGCCTCACGTTAAGACTAATTGTTTTGATGATTTTCGAGCCTCAGACAGGTTCTTTCCAAAACCTGCCAGAGTCTCGGGGGCTGCTACATGTAAGGAATGCTTAAATCTTGTCCACCGAATACATTTTTATGAAGATAAAGCATTACTTGGTTTACCTCAAAGCCTGTTAGGAGGCCGCCAAAAGCTTCTTTCAGTCCGCTGTTAACAGACCGAACGCTTTGCAAAACCGCGCCCATCAGGGTGCAGTGTTCCGCGACTATGGAGGAGCTGTTGACAGCCTCCATTTTGTCCGGCCACTCAGCCACGGCCTGGTCCCTGGTATTCGGCACCGGCGGCGGGGCCCTAGCTCCCCCTTTGGTGGGGGGTGGCTGTGACACTTCGGAAGGCTGTGAGGGCCTCGGAATCGTCTTCTGAGAGGGCTGGGCTTGCCCGAGCACCTTCTCCTGGTCTTTGGTGGTCGAAGCGTTAGCTTCAGCCATGTCGATGTTTCCATCACCCCCCGTGTTCGGCATGGGTGGGCTCCTCTAGGACAACACCTCCCCGGTCTCCCTGATGACCAGAGGAGGCGCAGAATGTGATGCGCCCCCGCTCTCCGCCAGATCGGTTGGCGGAGAAGTGCCCTCCGAGATCTAATCAGTGGGGAGGTCGCGCATTGGGCTGCAACACGAGAAAGTATGCACTTTTAGTAATGGGCGGGTTAGACCGGTGCCCGGATAGTCTTAGGATTCTTACCTTACAGCACGGGGCTTGACCCTAGGAACCCTCTCCGGGACCTTCTTGGAGGCTGCGGACTCCTTATCAGAGTCTGAACTATCATCGGGCAGGATCAATTTACCCCTGCTCCTCTTCTTCGGAGCCGGGGGAGGATGCTCTTCCTCGACTTCGGCTGATGCCGCTCTCTTCCTGGTGCGGGAAGAGTCACTCTCCTCCTCTTCTTTTTCTTGCTCCCCCTCCTGTGTGGAGGGGGCGTGGGTATCCCCGGACTTGGTGTTCGAAGGGACTCGTGGACGGACAGCTTCCCTGGCCTCCCTTGTGGGGTACTTCTTCTTCTCCTCCTTTCTCTCTGGCGCCTTGTAAGGCGCCACGGTCAGCATTTCCTCTAGCAGGGCTGACCGGGGGAGTTCGGGCAGCGGGACCAAACTGTCTATCTGCACGGCCTTATTAAGCCAGCCCTGTGGAAACGGGAAGAAGGGGGTGAGGACCATAGTGGGAAATCAGATATCCGAACATAAAGTAAATAATGCTACATTACCTCCCTAGGGGGATTCTCGGCATCGAGACTGATGTCCTCCTTCTCTGCTGGCCACGTCTTCTGCGGCTTGAACAACACCTTCCACAGCTTCTCGTGGGTGGTACCATAGAAGTGCTGCATGGTGCGGGGGTCTTCGGGCTTCTAGGACCACATTGGAGCGTCCCGACGTTGGCAAGGCAGGAGACAGGGGTGGAGCATGATCTGGACCACGTTGGTCAGCGTTGCCCCCGCCTTTATCATGTTGGAGACGCGTTTTTGTAGTGCCTCCACCTCGGTGGTAGACCCCCAGTCAAGCCTTTCTTGGTCCACGAGGTTAACCTCGCGAGGGGTCCGGACCTGAATTCCAAAGCGGCAGCCCAGTTCGCGTCACGAGGCTCTGTGATGTAGAACCATTCTTTTTGCCAGATCTTGACTGTGTCTATGAACACGCCCTCCGGCCATCCGAGTCGGGTGAGCCTGCTCACCATAGCGCCCCCTCAATCCGCATGCTGGCCGTCGATGATCTTCGGCTTGACGTTGAACACCTTCAACCAGAGGCCGAAGTGTGGCTGGACTCGAAGAAAGGCCTCACAAATGATGATGAAGGCCGAGATGTGGAGAAAAGAATTCGGAGCCAGGTCATGGAAGTCGAGCCCGTAGTAGAACATCAACCCCCATACAAACCGGTGGAGAGGGAAGCCTAGTTCCCAGATAAAATGGGGAACGAACACCACCCGTTCGCCGGGGTGGGGCATTGGTACTACCTGGCCCTCCTCTGGAGCTCGATGAGCGATGTTGATGAAAAGGAAGCCCGCTCGCTTCAGGTCCTTGATGTCTTTGTTAGTGACACATGAGACCTCCCATTTGCCCTTCGCTCCAGATCCGGCCATTGCTGAGCTCGAGGGGAGATCTTTGGGGAAAGTTTGATTGGGGCGCTTGAGCTCTGTGGATTGGGAAGGGCTATGGCGAAAGGAAGGAGAAGGCGTGAGGAGATATCTGCGGCAGGTCCCTTTTTATAAACAGTCGTGATACCAAGAGTCCTTCAAACGCGCAGCTAGCCTCGCCACTTCCCTATGTATCCGAAGCGTCATGCGCGGATGGATATGGGGTATCATTGATCAAATTCCTTAAAAACAGAACACGGTCTCCACTTCAATGGGACGTGTCGATGGAGGTGCTGCCTCGAGTCACGCATCGAGTCCTCATAATGGTTTGGTGTTTATGATCGGCCGTGACCCTTCGCCGAAAGCTGTCAGTCAGAAATACTGTTCACACTTGAACGGTTGGCCTTCAAGGCTAAGTAAAATCGATAGTTCGGAATCCGGATACGGCTCGACGCGTGGCCAAATTAGATCGAGCATCGTTTGAAGATCTAACTGGAGAAAGATTATTCTGAATACTCAGAAGAAAGGGAACTCGCCTGCAAGCCAGAATCTGCAGTCATGGGAGATACAGGAATCCGGCGTTGAAGGCTAGTTCGGGGGCTACTGAGGGAGTCCTGGACTAGGGGGTCCTCGGGTTGCCGGCCTATCTCTCATAGGCCGGACTGTTGGGCCGCACTATACCCGGACTGAAGACCTTTTGTGCCTTGGTGTGTACTCCAAGTCAAGATGGAAGATTTGGCGTTCCCTTGATGTAACCGACTATATGTAAACCCTAGTACCCCTGGTGTCTATATAAACCGGAGGGTTTAGTCCGTAGAGGCTAAGAGAACAATCACCATCCTATTAGCTAGGGTTTAGTTTGTCTGATCTCGTGGTAGATCAACTCTGTAATCCCCATATACACGAGCAATATAATCAAGCAGGATGTAGGGTATTACCTCTTAGAGAGGGCCCGAACCTGGGTAAATATCGTGTTCTGCATCCCTTGTTCCCCATCGATCTAAGATCCACAGTTTGGGACCCCCTACCCGAGATCTGCCGGTTTTGACACCGACAGAAGGCACCCATGGATACGGCTAGCCATGGATTGTGAAAAAATGGTGGAAAGGAAATAAACTTTATTTTTTGTTTGGGAACTGCCTATGATTTATCTAGCATGGAAGATATTGGGAATTGTCGGTCGTTTTTGTTGACAGGAAAAGCATGCCTCTCAAAACAATTTTATCTCTCAATTTAAGCTATGAGCTCTGGCACCTCTACAAATCTCTGCTTCCCTCTGCGAAGGGCCTATCTATTTACATTGATGTAATTTTTATTTTATTTTGAGTCTCCATCTTCTCTTATAAAGCACCAACTACGGAACACTATTGTCATACTTGTGCATTGGATGTAGCTAATATGTGAGTGTGTTTCATGAATGGATCAATGATTGAGCATAATGGGCTAGGGATAACTTACTTTAGCGTTGATATTTTGAAATACATGGTTGCTTGTTGATATGCTTGAGTATTGATGTCTTCATGTAAAATTATAGACTATTGCTTTGAATCATTTAAAGTCCAAATGTCCATGCTACAAAAGAAAAGAATATGTGATGAACATGATAGGTAGCATTCCACATCAAAAATTCTGTTTTTATCATTTACCTACTCGAGGACGAGCAGGAATTAAGCTTGGGGATGCTGATACATCTCTAATGTATCTATAATTTATTATTGTTCCATGCTGTTATATTATCAATCTTGGATATTTTACATACATTTACTAGCAACTTTATATCATTTTTTGGGACTAACCTATTAACTTAGTGCCCAGTGCCAGTTGCTGTTTTTTGCTTGTTTTTTACTTTGCAGAATATCAATACCAAACGAAGCCCAAATGCCACGAAACTTTTTGGAGATTTTTTCTGGCAAGAAGAGACCCTGGAAGCTTCTGGAGGCCATGAGAAGATGGGCCAGTGGCACGCCCAGGTGGGTAGTGGGGCCCACGGGAGTCCTTTCCACCGCCTCTCGGCTCTATAAATACCCAAATATTACAGAAACCCTAGGGAAGTCGATGAAACATAATTCTAGCTGCCGCAAGTTCTAGAACCACGAGATCCAATCTAGAGCCCTATTCCGGCACCTTGTCGGAGGGGAACACGATCACGGAGGGGTTCATCACCCTCATTGGTGCTCCTCCGATGATGCGTGAGTAGTTTACCTCAGACCTACGGGTCCGTAGGCAGTAGCTAGATGGCTTCTTCTCTCTTTTTGATTCTCAATACAATGTTCTCCTCGATGTTCTTGGAGATCTATTTGATGTAATGACTTTTTGCGATGTGTTTGTTGGGATCCGATGAATTGCGAGTTTATGATTAGTTCTATCTATGAATATTATTTGAGTCTTATTTGATCTCTTATATGCATGATTATTATTTCCTCGTATTTCTTCTCCGAAACTTTGGTTTGGTTTGGCCAACTAAATTGATTTTTCTTGCAATGGGAAGAGGTGCTTTGTGATGGGTTCGATCTTGCGATGCTCAATCTCAGTGACAGAAGGAGAAGTGACAGGTATGTATCATTGCATTAAGGATAAAAAGATGGGGTATATTCCTACATGAATAGATCTTGTCTACATCATGTCATCATTCTTATTGCATTACTCCGTTTCTCCATGAACTTAATACACTAGATGCATGCAGGATAGCGGTCGATGTGTGGAGTAATAGTAGTAGATGCAGAATCGTTTCAGTCTACTAATCTTGGACGTGATGCCTATATACATGATCATTGCCTTGGATATCGTCATAATTATTTGCTCTTCTATCAATTGCCCAACAGTAATTTGTTTAACCACCGTATGCTATTTTCTCAAAAGAAGCCACTAGTGAAACCTACGGCCCCCGGGTCTATCTTCTATCATATTGTTTTCAGATCTATTATTCCAAAAAAACAAAAATACCTTGCTGCACTTTTTATTTATTTATTTATTTTATGTTTTTGTCAGATCTATTTATCCAATCTCGTACAATTTAATCTAGCTCAATACCGAGGAGGTATTGACAACCCCTCTTACGCGTTGGGTTGCAAGTATTCGTTATTTGTGTGGAGGTACCGCTTACATAGTGTTGCTTGGTTCTCCTACTGGATTGATAACCTAGGTTTCATAACTGAGGGAAATACTTACCGTCGTTGTGATGCATCATCCTCTCCTCTTCGGGGAAATACCAATGCAGATACAAGCAATCAAGTACCTTCGCATAAACTTTCATCTCCTTGCATTTACATTATTTGCCATTTGCCTCTCGGTTTCATCTCCCCCACTTCTAAAACATTTTTACAAAAAACACAAAATTATTTTCTGTTTACCTTTTTCTCGCTTGTTGCTTGCTTGAAGTTGTTATCATGGCTGAGTTTGTCAATGAAAAAATTGAGGATGGTAAAACTCCTAAAGTTGAGGTTCCTACCAATTTAGATGCTAAAACTTTTGTGATGGGACATGGGGATATTATAGGAAAAAGTGTTATCCAAGAATTCTTTAATTGCACGGGAACTTTGGTTTGTGATGATATCCCTATTCTTAAAAGAACCAAAACTTATGCCGAAGCTATTTCCGCACTTGTCCTTAAACTTGAGAGAAGATTTATTCACACCCATCGTACTTTGCAAAGGTTGTTTTATGAGTTGCCAGTTATAAGCAACCCTAAGGCTAAAAACATAGCTACCCTTATCCTCATGAATGAATTTGATTACATAGTGGGAGAAGCTAGAGAGATTTTTTATTTTTACGGTATGAATCATGAAAAACCAATGATAGATGAGATCTTATACAATGAAGATTACTTGTTGAAATATTTATTTCATGATGTTCACACATTTGATGAGAATACCAAAAAGGAGGTTCCTCCCTTAAACATAATCCAACGAGTTTTCAATGGGATGAACAAACAATATTCTTGGATTGTAAAAGGGAACCAAGAAGGATTTAAGGATGATGAGCTTAATAATGCTAGAATTTTGATTAATGATGTGTTCCATATTATTTTTGAAAAACCTCCCGATAAAAACACATCTCTAGAGGAGAATAAGAAAGATGACAATACTTGAAACTATGCATTACGCCTAACTAGGGGCGTAAAACAATAGCGCTAGTTGGCAGGCAACCCAATAGTTATCTTATTTTTCTTGTTTCTTTTTTCTATTTTTTGTGTGCACACAATTATGCTACTGTTATGGTTGTGTTTTTGTGTTTAAATTAGTGTTTGTGCCAAGTAAAGCCTTTGGGATGATTTGGATGATAGTTGATTTGATTCTGTAAAAAACAGAAACTTTTGCGCCCAGTAGCAGAATTGTTATTCACTGGAATGTGCTTTTGTTCTGAATTTTTTACACATGATTTATATACAAATTTCCCATGTTTCCCTAATTTTTAAGAATTTTTATAGTTACAGAAGTATGGTCAATATTCAAATTACTACAGACTGTTCTGTTTTTGATAGATTTTGTTTTCGTTGTATTGTTTGCTTGTTTTGATGAAACTATGGATTGTATCGGGGGGTATAAGCCATGGAGAAGATAGAAGAAAGTACATGTAATGCAATAATAAAATATGAATGGGTTTACAATAGTACCTAAAGTTGGTAATTTGGTTCTTATACTAATGGATCTCATGAAGGTTTTTGTTGAGTTTTGTGTGCTAAAGTTTTCAAGTTTTGAGTGAGATCACAGTGGATGAAGGAATAAGGAGTGGCAAGAGACTAAGCTTGGGGATGCCCGAGGCACCCCCAAGGTAATATTCAAGGACTCCCAAGCGACTAGGCTTGGGGATGCCCCGGAAGGCACCCCCTCTTTCTTCTACCAACCATCGGTAATATTACTTGGAGCTATATTTTTATTCATCACATGATGTGATTTTTGCTTGGAGCGTCGTGTATTATATCAGTCTTTGCTTTGTTCACTTTTTAGTGTGTCACAACCATCTTTTTTGAGCACAACTATTTGAGAGGGGCACACATTTTTCGTGATTTGTTAGAAAACTATATGTGCTTCACTTATATTTTTTTAGCTAGGCAGTTGCTCTAGTACTTCACTTATATCTTTTAGAGCACGACGGTGATTATATTTTGAAGAAATAGTTGCACTCTCATGCTTCACATACATCTTTTTGAGAGTTGATAATAGTAATGGCAATATGCACAAGTTATGAATTTCGTCCCAATATGATGGATATTCAAGAAGGATATAATTAAAAACTTTCATGCAGATCACTAAATATGATAAGTTTGATTCCTTGCAATAGTTTTGTGATATGAAGATGATAATATGTGGCTTGTACTAGTGAGTAATTGTGCTTTAGTAACAATATTGGTGTTAAGGTTTGTGATTCCCTATGCATGCACGTAAAGTTAATAGTTATGCAACGAAGTTATATCCTACTTATGGTGCATTATTCAGTGTCAGTTATTCTCAATGCATGTTTATGACCGTTTTCATTTTTTGGTTGGTCGCTTCTCAATCTATTTGCTAGCCATCATTTGTACTAAGTGGGAATGCTGCTTGTGCATCCAATTCCTTAAACCTAAAGTTGTGCCATATGAGTCCACCATACCTACCTATATGCGGTATTTACATGTCGTTCCAAGTAAATTTCCATGTGCCAACTCTAATCATTCAAATAATTATCCATTTTGTGTGCCCGTACCGCTCATGAAGCGATAGGGTGTGGTTAATATCTTTCATGCTAGATGGGTTATTCTCACGATGAGTGTTTATTCACTTCTCATTACACGAGAAAGTGGCTGGTAATAGGGATGGTCTGTCCGATAATGAATCAAAAAAAAGTCCCCCTTGAAAGTTGAAAGTTTGGACGGCACCCATGGATACGGCTAGCCATGGATTGTGAAAGAATGGTGGAGGGGGAGTAAAATTTTATTTTCTGTTTGGGAACCGCCTATAATGTGTCTAGCATGGAGGATATTGGAAACTTTCGGTCGTGACGTTGACAGGAAAAGCATGCCTCTGAAAATAATTTATCTCTGTTTTAAGCATTGAGCTCTGGCACCTCTGCAAATCTCTGCTTCCCTCTGTGAAGAGCCTATGTATCTATTTTTATTTTTTATTTTGAGTCATCACCTTCTCTTGTAAGCACCAACTGGAGAGCACTATTGTCATACTTGTGCATTGGGTGTAGTTAATATTGAGTGTGTTTCATGAATGGATCAATGATTGAGCATGACGGGCTAGGGATAACGTTCTTTAGCATTGATATTTTGAAATACATGATTGTTTGTTAGTATGCCTGAGTATTTATGTCTTTATGTCAAACTATAGACTATTGATTTGAAACATTCGGATCTCAATATTCATGCCACAAAAGAAAGATTACATGATGAATATGATAGGTAGCATTCCACATCAAAAAATCTGTTTTTATCATTTACCTACTCGAGGATGAGCAGGAATTAAGCTTGGGGATGCTTGATATGTCTCCAACATATCTATAATTTTTGATTGTTTCATGCTATTGTAGTATCAATCTTGGATGTTCATTATGCAATTATATATCATTTTTTGGGACTAACATATTAACCTAGTGCCCAGTGCCAGTTGCTGTTTTTTGCATGTTTTTGGGTTTTCAGGAAAACAATATCAAAAGGAGTCCAAACGAAGAAAAAACTTTGGATTAATTTTTTCTAGAACAGAGGGGACCCTAGAAGCTTCGGGAGAAGACTTGACGAGCCACGAGGGACCGACAAGCTCGGGAGGCAGACCCCCCAGGCTTGTGGGCCCTTCATGGCACCTCTTGACCTAATTCCAGCACTATAAATTCTCAAATATTCCCCCAAGATTAGAGAGCCACCCGAAATACTTTTTCTGCCTCTACAAGTTTCTGTTCTCGCGACATCCCATCTGGAGGCCTTCTCCGGTACTCTGTAGGAGGGGGAATCGATCACGGAGGGGCTCTACATCAACCTTGCTACCCTTCCGATGATGTGTGAGTAGTTTACCATAGACCTATGTGTGACGCCCCCGATTCAATCGTACACTAATCATGCACGCAAACGTGTACGATCAAGATCAGGGACTCACGGGAAGATATCACAACACAACTCTAAAACATAAATAAGTCATACAAGCATCATAATACAAGCCAGGGGCCACGAGGGCTCGAATACAAATGCTCGATCATAGACGAGTCAGCGGAAGCAACAATATCTGAGTACAGACATAGGTTAAACAAGGTGCCATAAGATGGCTAGCACAAACAGGGATACAACAGATCGAACAGGCGCAGGGCCTCCTGCCTGGGATCCTCCTAACTACTCCTGGTCGTCGGCGTCCTGGACGTAGTAGTAGGCTCCGCCCTGGTGGTAGTAGTCGTCGTAGGTGGCGTCTGGCTCCTGGGCTCCAACATCTGGTTGCGACAACCAGCAAGAAGGGAAAGGGGGAAAGGAGGGGGAAGCAACCGTGAGTACTCATCCAAAGTACTCGCAAGCAAGGATCTATACTACATATGCATGGTATATGTGTAAAGAGGCAATATCGGTGGACTGAACTGCAGAATGCCAGAATAAGAGGGGGATAGCTAGTCCTGTCGAAGACTACGCTTCTGGCAGCCTCCATCTTGAAGCAATAGAAGAGATTAGTTGGAAGTTAACCAAGCAACAACGTATAGCATAATCCTACCCGTCGATCCTCTCGTCGCCACCATGCGAGAGAGCGACCACCGGGTTATATCTGTCACTTGTAAGGGTGTGTTTTATTAAGTATCCATTTCTAGTTGTCATGAGGTCGGAATACAACTCCGGGTCGTCCTTTTACCGAGGGACACGGCTATTCGAATAGATAAACTTCCCTGCAGGGGTGCACCACATATTCCCCAACACGCTCGATCCCCTTTGGCCGGACACACTTTCCTGGGTCATGCCCGGCCTCGGATGATCCACACGTCGCAGCCCCACCTAGGCTCAACAGAGAGGTCAGCACGCCGGACTAATCCTAGGCACTCTGGGGTCTGGGCCCATCGCCCAGTGCGCTCCTGCACGTTGCGTACGCGGCCGCGAGCAGACCTAGCAACCCACACGATCACGGCGGTTACGTTATCGCGGTCCAACACGGCGCGCGCCGCTCAGTCGCTGACGTCAAGAAGGCTTCAGCTGATACCACGACGCCGGGATACCCATAACTACTCCCGCGTAGTTGGTTAGTGCGTATAGGCCAGTGGCCAGACTCAGATCAAATATCCAATCTCGTTAAACGTGTTATTATGAGATCACCGCGGACGACGACCAGGGCCAGGCCCACCTCTCTCCTAGGTGGTCACAACCTGCCCTGCCGCTCCACAACAAAGAGTCACTTAGGGGGCCGTTGAGAAGGCCAATCCTTTCAGCCCCCGTTCGTGAATCACCTGCGGGTGCTCCACGAGCCGACCCGACTTTAGTATCCATCTGATGTCACATGTAATAAGTAGTATACATATCCGCAATCGCCACCCGTGGCGAGCACGGCCCAATAATGTAGCATAGCAGACAGACGAGAATGTAGGGCCACTGATGACAAACTAGCATCCTACACTAGGCATTTAGGATTGCAGGTAAGGTATCAACAACAGTAGCAACAATGACAGGCTATGCATCAGAATAGGATTAACGGAAAGCAGTAACAGGCTACACTACTCTAATGCAAGCAGTATAGAGAAGAATAGGCGATATCTGGTGATCAAGGGGGGGCTTGCCTGGTTGCTCTGGCAAGTAGGGGTCGTCAACAACGTAGTCGGTCGGGGCACCAGCAGCTGCGTTGGTCTCGTAGTCTACCGAAGAGAAGAGGGGGAAGAAACAGTAAACACACGGCAATGATGCAACAGGGATGCAGGACATGTCTAAACGCAGGGCCAGGGTGATATACAGCCTAACTAAGCGATTTAGTTAATTTAGGAATTTATTCGGATTTATTTAATTAGGGTTGGACACTATTCATTTATCGAAATCGGTCTAATTGTTCAACGTTCTCATAGTTGCGGGCGTCTGACGGGAATACAGAGGGCGTATCCGGGTTCATATCGTCGTTCTGAGCAAGTTTCATGTATAAAATATTTTCATCGGAGTTACGGTTTATTTAATACGATTTTCTAAAGTTTTTATTAATTTCTGAAATTTAATTAATTATTTAATTCAACATTATCCGAAACAGTGCTGATGATGACATCAGCATGACCTCATGCTGATGTCAGCGGTTAATTAAGTTAATTACTAATTACTGTTTAATTAACACTAATTAGTTAATTAGATTAACCTAATCAGGATTAATTAACTAATTAATTAATTAATTATTTTAATTATTTATTTTTTTATTTCTTTCTTTCTTTTTTTTTAAAAAACGTTTTTAGGGCGTGGGCCCCATTCGTCAGCGTCACAGGGGGGTTTTCGGGCCCCACTGGGCAGTGGCCCAGGGCACGGGCGCGGGCGACAGGCACGGCGCGCAGCGCGCGTGTGCGCGGCCGCAGTCGGGCACGCGCGGGGGGGGCCGGACGCGGGCGCGGGCGGCGGGCGGGGCGAGGCCGGAGGGGGCGTGGGACGCGCGCGGTGGCCGGAGCGGCAGCGGGCGGTGGCGCGCGAGTGGCAGCGCGAGAGGGGGGGGCGCGGTGCGCGCGGGCGAGCGCGGGCGAACGGCCGAGGCGAGCGAGCACTGGCGAGGCCGCGCGCGGGCGCGGTGACGCGCGCAAGCGCGGCCATGGCGCGGGACGCGGATGGCATGCGCGCGCGCGCGAGCAGCGGCGAGGGAGCGGGCGTGGCGTGATGAGCGGCGTCGGGGCGCGCGCAGCGCGAGGCTCTGCGGGAGGCGGGAGCGGGCGCAGGGAGAGGAAGGGAGCGAGGCTCACGGCGGGGGAAGCAGGGATCGTGGCAGCGGGGGGTCGGGGTGGTGGTCGGAGACGATGGCGTCGACGTAGACGAGGCAGACCGGCGAGGGAGAGCGGGCTCCGGGCGGCGGCGTCCAACGGCGACGGCGACAGGGCGGACGGGATCGGGGGATCGCCCCGATCCAGATCCAGCCGAGGGAGGGGGCGACCGAGCGCCAGGCGGCTGGTCGGGGAAGAGGAGAGGACGGTGCGACGTCGGTGTGGCGGCGGCGTCGGCGCTGGCCGATCGGCGCGGGAGCGGGGCGGCGTCGGCGAGCGGCGTCGGGGGATCCCGATCCAGATGGGGGGGAAGGAGAAAGCGAGGGGGGGGATCGGCTAGGGTTCGGCCGGGGGCCTTATAGGCCAGGGGCGACGCAGGTGGGCCGGCCGGCTGGGCTTCGGCCCAGTTGGGCCGGGGGGGGTGTTGCTTTTTTTTTTCCTTTTCTGCTTCTTTTTCCTTTTCTTTATTCTCTTTTCTCCACTGTTAAATGTTTAGGCCCCAAATGGTTTTTGTAAAAAGTGTGACCTATTTCAAGAATACCAGTGCATTATTCCCTAATACCTAAAATTAGTTTGGACAAAACATAATTCCATATTTATTTCAGATTTAATAAATGGTTATTAAATATTATCTTTATCCACTGTTTGAGGTTGTTCGAGTCACTTATCCAATTCCAATGATGTTGGTTTCAATTTTAGAATAGCCTCTGGAATATTTGTTACTTATCTGACATTTTAGTTTCTATGTTGGACAACTTTTATATCCCACTTTCATTTAAATTTGAATTTGACTTAGGAGTTGAAATGCAATATGATGCTAATGATGATTATGCACTATTAATCATGATGACATGGCCTCATAAAAAAGGGTGATCACTGTAGCTTAATGCAGGGGGTGTTACACTATGGGTCCATAGCTAGTAGCTAGATGGCTTCTTCTCTCTCTTTGATCTTCAATACAATGTTCTCCTTTATGTTCTTGGAGATCTATTCGATGTAATCACTTTTTGCGGTGTGTTTGTTGGGATCCGATGAATTGTGAGTTTATGATCAGGTTATCTATGAATATTATTTGAGTCTTCTCTGAACTCTTTTATGCATAACTATTATAGCTTTGTATTTCTCTCTGGACTATTGATTTGTTTTGGCCAACTAGATTGATTTTTCTTGCAATGGGAGAGATGCTTTGTAATGGTTCGATCTTGCGGTGCTCAATCCCAGTGACAGAAAGGGACATGACACATATTTGTATCATTCCCATTAAGTATAAAAAGATGGGGTTTATTCATATTGATTGAGTTTAGTTTGTCTACATCATGTCATCTTGCTTAAGGCATTGCTCCGTTCTTTATGAACTTAATACTCTAGATGCATGCTGGATAGTGGTCGATGTGTGGAGTAATAGTAGTAGTCGCAGGCAGGAGCCGGTCTACTTATCTTGGACATGATGCCTATATACATGATCATTGCCTTAGATATTTTCATGATTATTCGCTTTTCTATCAATTGCCCAACAGTAATTTGTTTACCCACCGTATGCTATTTTCAAGAGAGAAGCCTCTAGTGAAAACTATGGCCCCCGGGTCTACCTAAATCATATATTAAAATCCAAAAATACCTTGCTGCAATTTTATTTACTTTATTTTATTTTGTGTTTTTATTTATCTATTTATCACTACGAGATTTAATCCTTGCGATTGACCGCCAAGGGATTGACAACCCCTTGTTTGCGTTGGGTGCAAGCATTTGATATTTTGTGTGTGGGTACTGCTAAAGAGTTGCTGCATGGTTCTCCTATTGGATTGATAACCTTAGTTTCTATCTGAGGGAAATACTTATCTCTACTGTACTGCATCATCCTCTCCTCTTCGGGGAAATCCCAACACATCTCATAAGTAGCAGGCGTGCCCCCTGAGCTCGTCTCTCCATGGTGGCCCCCTCCTGGTATTTCTTCCGCCAATATTTTTTTTATATTCCAAAACAATTCTCCGTAATTTTCTGGTCATTTGGAGTTGTGCAGAATAGCTATCTCTACTGTAGCCTTTTTTGGTCCAGAATTCCAACTGCCGGCAATCTCCCTCTTCATGTGAAACTTGCAAAAATAAGAGAGAAAAGGCATAATAATAGCATCATAAAGTGAAATAATGACCCAAAACATAATAAATAACAGTAGGAAAACATGATGTAAAATGGACGTATCAACTCCCCCAAGCTTAGACCTCGCTTGTCCTCAAGCGAAAGCCGAACTCGATAATCATGACCAGATGTTTAGAGAGAGAGGTGTCAATAAAAAAATACGGACATGAAAGCATCATGATCATTATCATAGCAACAATATATCATCATAAATCTTCTCATGAACAAGTAACAATTCATCCACACGCTAAAGTATGAATCATAAACTTCATTGAAAACTAACAAACTATGATCTCAGTCATTGAAACAATTGTAGTTTATCGTATTTTTAGAAAGAGTCTATGTAAGATCTTTGTTTAGCAAGTTCACATACTCAACTATCATTGAGTCTTCTATGATTCCTGACACTCAAGGCATATTCAAGGAGCAAAAGTTTCAGTCAAACACATAGGAAGATGGGGGCTTATAGTTTCGCCTCCCAACTTATTTACCTCGGGGGTAATGTCAACAATAATAACTCATGATTACATACATCCAACTGGATATATGTGCCTGGATCTTTCCCCACCACATGATGCTTGCCAACAGAAAAATAAAAACATAATAGAGATATTCACTATTGACTCTTACATAAAAGTAAATACTGAAAAGTAAAAATAGGCCCTTCGTAGAGGGAAGCAGAGGTTGTCATGCGCTTTTTATTTTTGGATGTGTAAGCTCTTAATGTAAAGGAATGTCACTTTATATTCCCCTTGTGATAGCAACCTTTTCTTTACCATCACAAGAGCGTACAAAACTTATTTTCCCTTACAATAAAATATCATACAAATTTAGGAGCAATTTTTATTGCTTTTTGCACTGATGACAACTTACTTGAAGGATCTTATTCAATCCATAGGTAGATATGGTGGACTCTAATGGCAAGAAACTGGGTTTAAGGATTTTTGGATGCACAAGTAGTATCTCTACTTAGTGCGAATTTTTATCTAGCAAAAGATTAGGATAAAGCACCACATGTTAGAGGTTCCATGAAAATATAACTTCTATGTAAATGTAAGCAAATATAACTCCTTACGTTGTCTTCCTTGTCCAACATCAACTATATGATCAAGCATAGAATATCTAATGGGGGCTCACAATCATAAAAGATGTCCAAGGTAGTATATTTATATATAAGACCTCTCTTTCTTTATTACTTTTCATCAATTGCATCAATGACCAATGCTATGTTTGTTAACTTCCAACAAATTTTATCAACTATACTTATTTTATGTGAAGTCATCACTCCCCATGGGATTAGCGTATGATCTCTTTATTCTTTTATTTGCTAAGAATGAAATAGGAAAGTAAAACAACTCAACTCAAACTACTCTTTATTATATAACTCTCACACTCGATTACATAGATAGACAGATCACGAAACAAGCACTCGAAACTACTAAAGCTTTATTCTTCTAAATCACGGAATAACTAAGGATCAAACTAGAATAGATAATGATGGTAAAAGTGATGGTGATACAATACCGGGGCACCTCCCCCAAGCTTGAAACAAGCCAAGGGTGGTGGCCATACCCATGTACTCAAGCGTCTTTCTTCAGTGATGATGGTGATGATGAGTGGTAGGCTTGTCCTCCGTCTTCCAGAGCATAGGCTCTCCATCATAAAAGGATGAATGCATCTCAGAAATCCTGAAATCTATAGCTAAACTCATCTTCTTGAATATGGATTCATACTCACAATTTTGATTTTGTAGATCATAGGTTTGTGCTTGGAGATGTTCAATTCTGTCATGCAGCTTGAAGATGGCCTCCCTGATATCCTTGCTATGCAATTTGTGCTCATGGATGAATTCCATGGTCATGGAGTGGTTGGCGCTGAGTCCACGCTCCACCATCCCTTGGCACTTGAAGATCTCCTTCTCCACTGCTTCAAGCCTGGCCTTCTCGCTTCCGTCCTTCTTGGGCCCTTGAACATCCCGGGCGTGAAGCACCGCCTCACGCATCTCGATGGTCTGAGGGTGTTTCATCACCTCCGGAAGGTAAGGGCTGATGACCTTCTCATAGAACTTGTCCTTGGACAAACTTGGAGGCGCCATGGCGATCTAAATCTGTGAGAAAAACAGCCCGAAACAAGAACAGAGGGAAAAATTGCGACACGGTGGTCAAAACAGTGAGGAGTATATATAATGAATTTTTCCCTTACAGAACAAGTAAACTGGGAGAAAACAGAGTCGCAAAAGTCCACGGGGAGTCACGAGCTCACACGGCGCGCCCTGGGGGTAGGGCACGCCCCCTGAGCTTGTCGGTCCCTTGTGCACTTTCCTAATTGTTTATTATTTTCCTAATTTTTTATATATTTTGAAATGAACAAAAAGTACTTTTATGGAACTTTTGGAGTCGGTTTTCTTACCGTACCACGTATCTACTCCTTTTCAGGGTTCTGGAGCGTTCTGAAAGGTCTCCTTTATGTGTTCCTCCGGTGTCATTGTTTGAATAATATTAGTCTAAACATTAATAGGCGTACCTGAGATATAATGCTTAATTCTTTGCCCATTCACCACTCTCGGGTTAGTGCCCTTGGCGTTGTTTATCTTGATAGCTCCGGCACGATAAACTTCTTCAACGATATACAGTCCTTCCATTTAGAGAGAAGTTTTCCTGCAAAGAATCTGAAACGAGAATTGTATAATAGAACTTGATCACCTACTTTAAATTCCCATTTTTGGATTCTTTTGTCATGCCATCTTTTAATTTTTTCTTTAAATAACTTGGCATTTTCATAAGCTTGTGTCCTTCATTCATCTAGAGAACTAATATCAAATAACTTCTTTTCACCGGCAAGTTTGAAATCATAGCTAAGTTCTTTAATTGCCCAATAAGCTTTATGCTCCAACTCAAGAGGTAAATGACATGCTTTTCCATAAACCATTTTATATGGGGACATACCTATAGAATTTTTATAAGCAATTATGTAAGCCCATAATACATCATCAAGTTTCTTAGACCAATTCTTTCTGGATCTATTAACAATCTTTTGCAACATTAACTTTATTTCTCTATTACTCAATTCAACTTGACCACTAGACTAAGGATGATAAGGTGATGCAATTATATGGTTGACATCATATTTAGCAAGAAATTTACGGAAAGCACCATGAATAAAGTGTGAACCACCATCAGTCATTAAATATCTAGGGACTCTGAACCTCGTGAAAATAACTTCTTTAAGCATTTTAATAGATGTGTTGTGATCAGCACTACTAGTTAGAATAGCTTCTACCCACTTATTAACATAATCAACAGCAACTAATATCTGAGTGTACCCATTAGAGGAAGAAAAAGGTCTCATATAATCAAAGCCCCAAACATCAAATGGTTCGATGGCAAGTGAATAATTCATAGGCATCTCCTGACGTCTACCAATATTACCAATTCTTTGACATTCATCACAAGAAATGACAAACTTGTGTGCATCTTTGAAGAGAGTAGGCCAATAAACTAGATTGTAATACCTTACGTGCAGTTCTGTCTCCTGCATGGTGTCCTCCTTATGCCTTAGAATGACACTTCTGTAGAATTTGTTCATGTTCATGCTCAGGTACACAACGCCTAATAACACCATCTATCCTTCTTTATATAGATGTGCGTCATCCCAAAAGTAATGTTTTAAATCAAAGAAGAACTTTTTCTTTTCTCGGCATGCGTAACTAGGTGGTATATATTTAGCAACAATGTCATTAGCATAGTTTGCATACCAAGTATTATTACAAGAAGTAGAAGCATTTATAACAGCTAATTGCTTATCAGGAAAACTATCATCAATAGGCAGTGGGTCATCAAGAATATTTTCCATCCTAGACAAGTTATCTGCTACAGGATTCTTAGCTCCTTTCTATCAATAATATGCAAATCAAACTCTTGTAGTAAAAAAACACACCTAATCAGTCTATGTTTAGCATCTTTCTTTTCCATAAGATATTTAATAGCAGCATGATCGGTGTGAATAGTAACTTTAGAATCAACAATATTAGGTCTAAATTTATCACATGCAAACACAACTGCTAAAAATTCTTTCTCAGTAGCAGCATAATTTCTTTGAGCACTGTCTAGAGTCTTACTAGCATAATGAATAACATTTAGTTTCTTATCAACTCTTTGTCCTAGAACAGCAACAATAGCATAATCACTAGCATCACACATAATTTCATAGGGTAGGTTCCAATCAGGTGGTTGAACAATGGATGCAGAAATTAAGGCTTTCTTAAGTATTTCAAAGGCTTCTACATAATCATCATCAAAAACAAATGCAACATCTTTTTGCAAAAGATTATAAGAGGCCTAGAAATTTTAGAGAAGTATTTTATGAACCTTCTATAAAAACCAGCATGACCATGGAAACTTCTTATACCTTTCATATCTTTAGGGCATGGCATTTTCTCAATTGCATCAACTTTAGCTTTATCTACTTCAATACTTCTTTCAGAAATTTTACGCCCAAGGACTATACCTTAATTCACCATAAATTGGCACTTCTCCCAATTCAAGACAAGATTAGTCTCTTCACATCTCTGCAAAACTCGGTCAAGGTTACTTAAGCAATCATCAAAAGAGGTTCCGTAAACGGAGAAATCATCCATGAATACCTCAACAATCTTTTCACAAAAATTAGATAATATAGCAATCATACATCTTTGAAAGGTAGCAGGGCCATTGCATAAACCAAAAGGCATACATCTATAAGCATAAGTTCCATAGGGACAAGTAAAGGTAGTTTTCTCTTGATCTTCTGTTGATACAGGTATTTAAGAAAAATCAAAATAACCATCTGAGAAGCAAAAGTGTGTATGCTTAGATAATGTTTCTAACATTTGATCAATAAAAGGCAAGGGGTAATGATCCTTTCTAATAGCTTTATTTAATTTTGTGAAATCAATTACCATCCTATAACCGGTTACAATTCTTTGTGGGATAAGTTCATTTTTATCATTGGGAACAATAGTAATGCCTCCTTTCTTATGGACACAATGAACATGACTTACCCATCTACTATCAGCTATAGGGTAAATTATACTTGCCTCCGGAAGCTTTAATATTTCAGTTCTTACCACATCCTTCATTTTCGGGTTCAGACGACTTTGATGATCAACAATTGGTTTAGCATCAGGCTCCATATTAATCTTGTGTTGGCATAAAGTGGGACTAATGCCCTTAAGATCATCAAGAGTATATCCAAAAGCAGCACAGTGCTTCCTCGGAGTTTTAAGTAATCTTTTTTCTTCATGCTCTGAAAGGTTAGCATTGATAATAACAAGATATATCTTCTTTTCACCAAGATAAACATACTATAATGTATCTGGCAGTTTCTTTAATTCAAACACAGGATCACTCTTAGGTGGAAGAGGATCTCCCAAATTTTCAACAGGCAAATTGTGATTAAGGATAGATGCTTGTCTAAAGAATATTTCATCTATTTCATTTCTTTCATTCATATGCATATCATTTTCATGGTCTAGCAGATATTGTTCTAAGGGATCGGTAGGAGAGACAACAATAGAAGCAAGACCAATAATTTCATCATTACTAGAAAATTCTTTATCATGAGGTTGTCTATGAAACTTAGAGAAATTAAATTCATGAGATACATCACCAAAATTAACACCGACTGTTTTGCTGGTACAATCAATCTTAGCATTAACTGTATTCAAAAAAGGTCTAGCAAATATAATGGGACAAAAATCATCTTGTGGAGATCCAAGAACTAGAAAATCAGTAGGGTATTTGATCTTACCACACAAGACTTGAACATCTCTAAAAATCCCAAGCGGTGAAATAGTATCTCTATTTGCAAGCTTAATAGTAACATCAATGTCTTCTATCTCAATAGGTGCAATATCAGATATAAAGTAAAAGGAATAGCACCACTAGCACCCATATCACATAATCATGATAACAATGATCTCCTATTTTAACAGAAACAACAGGCATGCTAACTATAGGTTTTTTTATATCTAAGGTGTATGGCTTAGCAATCCTAGTTGCTTCATCACAGAAATATATGACATGTCCATCAATATTATCAACCAAAACATCTTTAATTATTGCAACATTAGGTTCCACTCTAATTTGTTTAGAGGGTTTAAGTGTTTTAGCATTACTTTTATTATCCACAGTTGAAGCTTTAGCATGTTCCTTAATCCTAACAAGGAAAGGAGGTTTCTCAATATAAGCAGTAGGCACAACTGGATCAACATTATAAATGATTGTTTCATCTAGCTATAATAGGTTCCTCACAATTTTCTTCAATAGGTGGATGAAATTTAAACCACTTCTCCTTAGGGAGATCAACATGAGAAGCAAATGATTCACAAAAAGTAGCTAGTATCTCAGAGTCAAGTCCATAATTAGTACTAAACTTATGAAAAGCATCAGTTTCCATAAAAAAATTAACACAATCAAACTCAAGATTTATATCTGACTCTTTACCATTGTCGAATTTCCAATCTTCAGAGTTGCATTTAATTCTTCCAAAAGACCCCATTTCAATTCAATAGTCTTCTTAATAAGGGAAGTAGTAGAAGAAGTTTCGAGCATGGATTGATCATTATGAGAAAGTCGAGCATAAAAATTCTGTATAATTATTTCTCTTGAGAGATCATGATTGGGGCATGTGTGCATCATGTATTTAAGCCTCCCCAAAGCTTGAGCGATACTTTCTCCTTCACGAGGCCAAAAATTATATATATATATATATATATATATATAATTCTGATCACGATGAACCAACTTCATAGGATAAAATTTCTGATGAAATTCCAGTTTTAACCGGTTCCAATCCCATGTTTCAGTATCATCCAATAGCCTATACCATGTCAATGCTTTGCTCCCCAAAGATAAAGGGAACACTTTCTTATTTACACCATCCTCGGATAAACCTGCAAGCTTTTAAACAATCCACAAATTTCCTCTATATAGATCAAGTGCATATGAGGATGTATTGTTCCATCTCCTACATAAGGATTAGCTAGCAGTTTCTCTAACATACCCGAAGGAATCTCATAATAAATATTTTCAGTGGGTTCAGTAGGTTGAGGAGCAACTATTATTGCTCCCGGTCGAGGTGAAGATACCCCAAACAAGCCCCTCGAAGGATTATTTTCCATAGTGACAAGTGACAGTAAATTTCAGCACGTAATAAAATTGTTTCCTTACCAAATTCCACTTACCAAAGGCGCTTCACTCCCTGGCAAAAGCACCAGAAAAGAGTCTTGATGAACCACAAGTATAGGGGATCAATCTTAGTCCTTTCGATAAGTAAGAGTGTCGAACCCAACGAGGAGCAGAAGGAAATGATAAGCAGTTTCCAGCAAGGTATTCTCTGCAAGTACTGAAAGTAGCGGTAACACATAGTTTGGTAGCAAGATAATTTGTAACAAGTAGCAATAGTAGCAAAGATGCAGCAAGGTGTCCCAATCCTTTTTATAGCAATGTAAAAGCCGGAATGTTCTTTTATATAAAGCAAAGTGTTCTCGAGGACACATGGGAGTTATCATCTAGTCACTTTCATCATGTTTAGTTGATTTGCGTCCGCTACTTTTATAATTTGATATGTGGGTGGACTGGTGCTAGGGTGTTGTTCTTACTTGAGCAAGCAACCCTCTTATGATTACCCCCTCTCACAAGCATCGGCAACTATGAAATAAGAATTAAGATAAATCTAACCATAGCATAAAACATATGGATCCAAATCAGTCCCTTACGGAATAACACATAAACTAGGGTTTAAGCTTCTGTCACTCTAGCAACCCATCATCTACTTATTACTCCACAATTCCTTCCCTTAGGCCCAAGTATGGTGAAATGTCATGTAGTCGACGTTCACATGACACCACTAAAGGAAGCAACAACATACATATCATCAAAATATCGAACGAATGCAAATTCACATGTTTACTTATAACAAGACTTCTCCCATGTCCTCAAGAACAAAAGTAACTACTCAGAAATCATATTCATGTTCAAGATCAGAGGGGTATTGAATATCATTAAGGATCTGAACGTATAATCTTCCACCAAATACACCAACTAGAATCAACTACAAGATGTAATCAACACTACTAGCAACCCACAAGTACCAATCTAAGGTTTTGAGACAAAGATTGAATACAAGAGATGAACTAGGGTTTGAGAGGAGATGGTGTTGGTGAAGATATTGATGAAGATTGGTCCTCTCACTATGAGAGGATCGTTGGTGATGTCGATGGCTTCGGTTTCCCCCTCCCAGAGTGAAGTTTCCTCGGCAGAATCGCTCCGCTGGAGAGCAAAAGTGCTCCTGCCCCGGTTCCGCCTCGAGATGGTGGCACTTCATCCCGAAAGTCTTATTCTGACTTTTTCTAGGGAAAATAGCATCATATAGCAGAAGATGGGCCCCAGAGGCCTGCTGGTGGAGCCACGAGCTCAAAGGGCGCGCCCAGGGGGGCAGGGCGCGCCCCCTGAGCTCGTCGCTCCCTGCTGGACCCCTCCCGTTATTTCTTCCGCCAATATTATTTATATATTTCAAAACAATTCTTTGTAAATTGTCAGGTTATTTGGAGTTCTGAAGAATAGCTATCTCTGTTGTAGCCTTTTCCGGTCCAGAATCCCAGCTGGCGGCAATCTCCCTCTTCATGTGAAACTTGCAAAATAAGAGAGAAAAGGCATAAGAATATCATCATAAAGTGAAATAATGACCCAAAACATAATAAATAATAGTAGGAAAACATGATGCAAAATGGATGTATCATCGGCCAGCCCACCGAACTTTCGATCAGTCACGCCGCTCTTCTTGCGCACATGCACAACGAACGCATGCCCACCACGCGTTTGTGGGTTCCACACGCACCACACACATCCTTATCTCTAGCACCGCTTTTCTCTCATCCACACAATCCCTCCAGCGCTCGTCCTCTCGCTCACGCATCACCTGCCTCGCCTCTCGCTCGCGCCTCCAGATCCTAGCTCTGGCAAGCCCCACCACCAGTGGACTTACCTCTGCTACTATTTCTCCCTCTCCGATGAATTTCCCCCCTGTGTTTTCCCTCATAGCTCCATGCGTCGGCCTCCCCTTCCAGCTCCCCTATGACCCCTCTCCCCCAGGGATGGACCACAGACGACAAACGGTGGAGCTACTACCAGCTAGCCACACCAGGAGCTTCAACCGGCGGACAGAGGAGCTAAAACTGGCCAGCCAGAAGCTACAACTAGAGGATGGAGGAGCTACCACCGACCACGCTAGGAGCTGCAACTGGCGGACAGAGGAGCTACAAGCCAGGAACTACGACCGATGAACACACGTGCTAGAACCAGCACACAGGGATGCTTCAACCGGTGCGTGATTGTACTTTAGCCAGGCATCTCCGATGCTAGAACTAGCGCGCCCGGTGCTGGAAACAGTGCATGACCCCATGCTGGAACCATGACATGGGAATGCTGGATCCAGCCATCTCTGATGCTGGAACCAACCATCCCGATACTAGAACTAGCGCGCCCCGTGCTAGAATCGATGTGCGACCCCGTGCTGGAACCATGCCATTGGAATGCTGAATCCAGCCATCTCCATTGATGGAACCAACAATCTCCGGTGCTGGAACCAGTTGACGACTGGCTGGTGCTACCATGGTGACAGGCTACATTGGCTGCTTACTTTGAAAGCTTCAATCGGCAGCCCGTTTTGTAGGGACCGGCACCGTAATTTGCTGCGTGCGGCAGAGAAACGCTCGGCGATGATCGCGCTACCACGGTTGAACAAAGTTGCTGAAAAAGTTTCTATTATGACCTATTTTTGTTGTAATTGATGGGGAATTTTTTACCCGCAGCGTCGGCGAGCGTCAGCGGCAAGGCATCGACCGTCAGTGACGAGGCAAGCCGGGTTATGGTGATTGGGCGAGCTATTGGCTGGCGTCTGCATGCGGGGGGCATCCGTCATGGATTTTTTTCAGAGAACGAAGTGAATGTGGTGTGAAGGTGGGAAAAGATAAGGGGGAAGAAGCGTATAGTATTCCATGAATCGAACAGTGCATGGTCCGACCGATAAAAATTTCTGCCGGTCGACCCACGCCTATCACTCGCCTAGAGAGATCGAACTCAAAAAAAGGGGGATAAGGGCATCTCCAACGGCAACCCACAAACTTCCTCCCCATCCGTCCGCGCATAGGAGGACCAGTCCACGGACATGGATGCAGGAGGACTCCATCCAACGCTAGCCGCATACATTTCAAACTCTTTTTCAACAAACCAAATGAAATTCATGCAAACAAGGCCAGATTTCATATAAACATGATGGATTTCATACAAACCGGACAAATACGGTTACATTTTGGACATATTTTCAACTAAAAAGGTAAAACTATGTGCATGTACGGTCGCACTACACTAGTCTACGGCCGGCCGCGGCTTGTCTTCCCCATGTCCGGCAGCCCGCTAACCGGACTATCGGGAGCCCCGAAGGTATATTCTTACCCCATATCTTCCCTATGTCCGGCTGCACCGCTCATCAGAGCGGCAAAGCGGGTTCTTCAGCCGAAGGGGAAGGGTTCTTCCACTATAAAAAAATACACTTCTGTGATGATACGTGTTTGTCACAGTAGGTCACATTTTATGTCATGCATGTACATCCATGACGATTTTATGATAGAATCAAGATAGTCATACATGTGCTGTCGTAGAAGTGTTCCATGACAATACCAAAATTATCATCACGGAAGTGTCCACTTCCATGACGATAAATTGCGCGTCATGGAAGTATTTCCGTCAAGGGTAACCGACATGTGGCATCCACCGTAACGGGTCGCCGTTAAGCTATCGGGTTCCGGTTTGGATCCGATAACACGTTAACAGCCCTGATCAATGGGGATTTTCCACGTGTAAAATTCTCATTCACCGGAGGATCCACATGTCAGCTCAGTGCTGGGACAGATGGCATCCAGCGAATGGAAGGGATGCGCCTATGATACGTCGACACGTGGCTCTGCCCAACAGTTGCCCATTCAGGTCATAAGGCCGGCCCGTTTGACTTGGTCAAAAGGTAGCTACCCGGCCCATGAAAAGCCTGTTAACGGCTTGTTCGCATATAGCCCATTTACAGCCCACTAACTCATGACCCGTTATAGCCTATCTGAATTAGGCCCAGTAGCGTCATTTGGGTCGTTCAATATGATTTGAGCCCATTGTAACTTCCGGCCCATGTATGGCCCATGACGTCTTTTGGCCCATATGAGGCCCTTGGTAACTCTTGGCCCATAAACGGCCCGTGGTGAAACTGGCCCATAATGAACAGTATATCTCTTTATACCCATTAACGGCCCATAATTCCATTGGGCCGTTTCCAGCCCATGTTATCTTTCGGCCTTCTAACGGCCCATTTATTATTGGGCTCATATCCAGCAATCGATTACTTACGGTCTGTTACTGGCCTGTTAGGCTTGTGGGCCAAATTCAGCCCGTGGTTAAAGTCGGCCCGTCTGTGGCCCGTTAATCCGTTGGGCCGATTTCATAGCATCATCAAATATGGCCCATTAATGACCCGTTATGCCTGCTAATAGAATTAAGCATGTTGTACACATCGGCCTATTAACGGCCCATTATGGTCAGCCCATAAACAGACGGTTCCCATTCTAGCCCGTTTACGGCCCATTGCGGTCCATTTATGGTCCACGAATAGTACGACCCATATTTGGCCAATCGATCATACGGCCCGTAGAAGAACCATTGAATCTACGACCCGTAGAAGGCCCATGGTCACTACGGCAGATAGCAGGACCATGGTTACAACATTTCGTATGTTGCCCATGGTTATTGTGGCCTAGTTTTTAAAAATAGGTTATTGCGGCCACTAGGAAACCGAGAAAAATAACTGTAGAACTAGAAGCAAAAAAAACTATCAAAATAAATAAGCAAGCAACTAACGCTAGGATATTACGGTGATTACACAGATTACATCCACTGGGCATCAATGTTCGCCGCCAGTGCAAATAAAGGGAACAAAGCAGCATATTACATACACTGGTTGTCAAAGTTGGCGACCAGTGCAAATAAACACCGCAGCAAAACAAGTCCAGAACTGAAACCACTTCAGAAGAGATCAAGAAACAATATCCTGGGTACCCACCATGCTGGCAAGATGCTTAGCAAGCTTATTAACTTTCTCTTGTTTGGCGCTTAAACCCTCCAGCACTTGCTGTTGCACCAGAAAGTATGCATCTGAATTCTGCAGGGACTTCCTCAGTCCTTCGGCTTCGTGACATAACACATCTGATCGATGTCTTTCAACTTGAAGTTGAGACTCAAGAAGACGAACTGATTCAGGCAAAGAGTTCGAAGAGCTTGTGCCAGCAGTAGTGGCCAGTAACTCGAACACTACATCAAGACAGGACTTTGCGGTTGCCTCACTGTCTTCAAGATAGTTTTTATTAGCTTTCTTGGAGACCAATAGGGATGTCTCACTATCTTGAACCTTATCTGTATTACTTCCTTTACCATTGAATAACGGGGTACCCTTCTCCAGTATTTTGTCTGCATTCTAAAAGAGAAACAAGCAGACACATCACAGGTTTACCATGTTGTATATGAAACTCATTTTGGTAAATCAGTTCAGCAGTAAAGTGGACAGGATAATAGCATGAAACAAACATATATCTATGTACCATGGTCACTGTATGGTCTATATCATTCTAGTTTATGTTGCCAAATCAAGATAGACACACAGTTCAAATCATATCTATTTAAGACAAAGCAGCATAGACAGAATATAAGTGTGGGAAACTACACAGCAATAAGAACACTTGCAATGTGCATGACATGAGAACATAATTGTTTCTTCAATTGAAACTAAAATTAACATAGAGCAAGTTACAACAGTAAACCAGTTAAAGAAACAGGTTTAAAACATACCTGTTGCGGCATTGGAGTTTTAATTCCATCCTTCAAATTTGAAATTAGTTGGTATGAGTAAATACAGTGATGCAAGAGCAAAGGAGTATGAACCATGGCTACAGAACCTGGCCTGAGAACAATTCTTCTTTTGCTTTAAGCGTTGAGTTGGGGTTCGGAGTGGTGGTCCTCGTGCTTTGGGCACTGCAGTTGCCTTACTAAGTGCTCGTGTTTCGGTGCTCTGTGGTGGAGACGGTGTTGTGCCAACTGGAACTAGGTTACTATCTGCTGGGGTTGGGGTTAGAAGGGGTGTAGCTGGTTCTCTGTCCAACTGGGTAGGGGTACAATCTGCGAGAGTCTGGGTTATGTGTGGTGGGGTTGGTTCTTGGGCAAGTACAACCGTGGTTCTATCTGCATCGACTGGTAGCACTATCTTTACTGAAGACCGTGTTGTTACTCCCTTAGATACTACCATCACCCCCTCCAATCCAGATGGCTGATAAACAAGAAAAGTAATTGAATGTACAGACATTGTATGATAGACAGGTGCAATGGATAGTGGGGAATAAAAGAGGCATGAAATAATTCACATTTATGTTGTCTAACCAAACAGAACAGCATGACACAATTTCACATATATGATGGCTAACTAAACAGGATAGCATGACACAATTTCACATATATGATGGCTAACTAAACAGGATAGAAAGACATAATTCAAAATATGATGACCATTGGGGATATAACCCCACGGTGTAACCCACCCAGGAGGGTCCGGGTTACCCTGTTGGCGACTCAGTGATAAAGCCTGGGCAGGCCCAAGAAGCCAAGACTTGAATCCTGGAGGTGGCTTATGAGGCGAGCCGATTGAAGGCCCAAGACCCGGAGATGGCGCGTGACTCGGAGGTGTGAGCCGCCCGACGGCGACTTGCCCAAGAGGGCAGGGTAATGTAGAGCCGGAGTCGGTTACGAAGTATAAGCTGGTCCAGACTCTTGTAAGCCCAGGGCCTCGACCTGTGTATATAAAGGCGAGCCCCTGTGGCGGGTAAACCTAGGTTACAATCGATCGATAGCTAGGTTAAGCGATTCCGCTCCCTTGTAATCGATACTTAAGCAATACAACTCAAAGCAGGACGTAGGCTTTTACCTCAATTGTGAGGGGCCGAACCTGGGTAAACTCGTGTCTTTCGTCCCGCTCAACCCCTTCAAGCTAATCATCGTAGCGATGGCTCCTAAGTCCTTTCGCTAGGGCATCTGCCGTGTTAAACCCATGACAGTTGACGCCCACCGTGGGGCCAGCACATGGTGGTTTCGAGTTCTTGAAGGGCTCTTTCCCAGGGATCGAGGGATACGCTATTGGCAGGATGACCAAGAGTCGCCGCCGCAAGCTCTACATCGGCGACGCTGGCTGGGACCCCAAGGCCGACTCAATCGCGTACGGGTACCGGGTCCCCTTCGATGGGATTCACGTCTTCATCGGCAAGATTGGCGGGTCAGAGCCTGAGCCGGACATCTGTACCGACATCATCAAGCCGGCTCGGTGCGCCCAACCCGCCAGGGTTCAACCTGGCCGGAAGCGTGTTTTCGTCGGATTCGCGCATGGCACGGATCTTGCGGAGGATTCTGTATCTGGAGGAGAGACTCTCATCTACTCAGGTGATGAGTCCTCGACCGGAGAGACGGAGTCGATTTACCAGCTTCAAGACGGCGGGCTTGGGGGCTATTCCGATGGCGATAGTATTTCAGACCCCTATGAGCCGCCGTACAGGGCTACTATCTTCATGGCTGGCACAGGGCTGACTCTCAATTCATGGACAACTGCAGCTATGACATCTAGTTCGGCGGCTGTGGTGGCTGGGGCTGGCGGTTGAGTTAGGCCGCCAGCTCAGGTTTTGTCAGATCTCTTGGGCACTTTGACAACCTTATTAGCAATAGAGGTTACTGCGGCGAATCAAACAGAGTATAAGGCAGAGATTGCAAAGGTGCGAGATGAGGTAGCCAAGGCCCAGGAGGATCTTAACACAGAGAATGCTAGGATGGCAATGGAACGGGCTCAGATGGATGCTGAGGCACAATGTTTAAGGGTAGAGGCTTTTCGCTTGAGTCTGGATCAGAACGCGTCCAATGTTGTTCTTCGAAGGAGACACCAAACCCGCCTGCCTTTGCAGTATGAGGCGCGGAACCTTTTTAACACGCCCGGGGCAGGACCAAGTAATCTGCCAGGAACAACCCGGGCTACAGAGGCGCCAGGGAGCGGGGCGGCGGCTCAGCCTCGACTGTCAGACCCGCCCCGTAGGGATCAGACCCCGCCTCGGCGTTTCTCAACACCATCTGGCCATTATTCTAACCCGGTGGATAACATGATAGCAGCGGCTACCAGGCTCAATGCGCTTATTCTTACTGATGATACGCCCTTCGTAGCTGAGGCATGGAACGCAATTGAGCTCCTGCAAACAACGGTGCACAGCAGGAGAAATATTCGTATAGTCATGACCGGGTGCACTCAACCCCCCTCCCAAGCCGCAGTTACAGCCGGCGTGTTGAGTCGCCTACAGTTTCCAGCAGTGAACGGCATCGTAACCCGCCCCTTACTCATGCTTAGGCGATTGTGGATGAGGCCAGAGCCCGTCGAGAGGCGGAGGCAGAGGCGGCGGCTCAACTAGGGGCTTATCAGCAGCCTCCGGTGACCCCTTCGGCCTCGGCGGGAGCCGGTGTAATTTCCAGGTCTGTTGGAGTGCCGTGTTTAGTACCGTCTTTGCGTAATGAATGTCTTCCCAAGGATTTCAAGGGTCCTCGCAAAGTGCCTAAATATACAGCTGATCTCCCTCCGGAGGGCTGGATTGAGAGTTATGAGTTAGCCATGGAGATGTTGGATGTCAATGATGCGGTCTATGCCAAATACTTTACTATGATGTTGGATGGGCCAGCTCGCACATGGTTAAAAGGTTTACCTCCTAATTCTATCAGCTCATGGGCAGAGTTAAAGGCGCGTTTCATCAAAAACTTCCAAGGGGCGTGCAAGCAGCCTCTAACGATTCTTGACCTGGATCACTGCGTGTAGCAAGAGGATGAGTCAGCCCACCATTGGGTCCGACGGGTCTCTGCTATTATTCACTCATCGGATAGCATTGCGGCAGGTCAGGCGGTTCTGATCTTGGAAAAGAACTGTCACTATGTCCCCCTTAAGCAGAAGCTCGGGCGGCTTAAGCATTATTATAATGACATGGGAGAACTCATGACGGCTCTCATTAAGTATGCAGACTATGATAACACAAAAGGCCCTGGATCTGATGATGAGAAATCCAACAAGGGCAAGAAGAATGGCAATGGCAAGGGTTAGTGGCAGAATATGGCAGGGCATAATGGCAACAACCAGGGCAATGGTGGTAAGCGCAGACACCCCGACGGTGGGTCAGATCTGGTAGCTAACACCAACACTGGGTACAAGAACCAGCGCCGCAACAGTAATGGTAAGCCGCCCTTTAGCAGTGCAAAGCCTTTTAATCTTGAGGCAGCACTTAATGACCCGTGCCCGAAGCACAGTCTTCCCAATAAGCCATCCACTCATGCCTGGAAGGATTGTTGGGTTATGCAAGAGTTCAGGAATTACAACCTCAGTCAGAATCATGGCAATAATAATGGGCCGCCCGGCGGGTCAGGATCCAGTTCTCAGGGGTCCGGCTTTGGTGGTGGTGGCTCAAATTCTGTCTATCATGGTCAAGGTAACCATGGTGGTCATAATCAACAGTCTAGTCAGGGTAACCAGCAGCAGGGTAATTAGTCAGGATATCAGAGTAATCCAAAGCAGCTCAATGATGGCCAATACCATGTTTTCACCACAAGTCTTTGCAAATGAGATCAGAAGGTTCATAAGCGGGCGGTTCATGTGGTAGAGCCGGCTGTTCCGCAGTATTTGAGATGGTCTGAGCACACGATATCATGGAGCAGGGCGGATCACCCGCCGCGGGTTGATAACCCGGGTCAATTAGCCCTTGTGGTGGCCCCTCAAGTTGGTGGCTATAAATTCACTAAGGTGCTTATGGACGGTGGCAGCAGTATCAACATCTTGTATTATGACACTTTTTGCCGGATGAATTTAACTGACAAGGATCTTAAGCCGTCTTCCACAGTCTTCCACGGTGTGGTGCCTGGTAAGTCGGCATATCCTGTGGGAAAAATTGCCCTGGAAGTAGCCTTTGGTGACGATTACGACTACAGGGCAGAGACACTGTGGTTTGAAGTGTTCAAAATCAAGAGTCTGTATCATGCCTTGTTCGGACAACCGGCTTATGCTAAGTTCATGGCTCGCCCTTGTTATGTTTATCTACAGCTCAAGATGCCAGGGTAAAAGGGGATAATTACGGTCCATGGTGATCGAAAAATCGCTTTGGAATGCGAGGAAGGAGATGCAGCTTATGTAGAGTTAGCTTGTGCTACTGAGGAGCTGAAGTTCTACAAAGATAATGTTGACCCGGCTAATATGACCCCTTTGAAGAAGCCCACTACTGAGCAAGACCCTTTGTTGAAATTTAAGTCGGCAGATGATACCAAGCAAGTTGATTTTGTCCCTGGCGACTCATCTAAACAGTTCACTATGGGGGCTAATATGGATCCTAAATAGGAAAGCGCGCTCATCGAGTTCATCCGTGAGAATCAGGACATCTTTGCATGGAAACCTTCTGACATGTCGGGTGTACCAAGAGAATTCTCTGAGCACACTCTTAATGTGGATCCTAAGTTTAAGCCAGTCAAACAGTTCCTCCGTCGTTTCAATGAAGAGCGACGTAAGGCTATTGGAGAAGAGGTAGCCCGGCTCTTAGCGGCTGGGTTTATCATGGAAGTTTTTCACCCTGAGTGGTTGGCTAACCCTGTGCTCATACTTAAGAAAAATGGCACATGGCGTATGTGTGTTTATTACATAGATCTCAACAAAGCTTATCTAGCTGATCTGTTTGCTCTCCCCCATATCGACCAAATCATTGATGCCACGGCGGGTTGTGAGAGCTTATGCTTCCTGGATGCTTATTCTGGTTATCATCATATCAAGATGGCAGTCAAAGACCAAGAGAAGACGGCCTTCATCACACCTTTTGGGGCTTTCTGCTATGTTTCTATGCCTTTTGGGCTCAAGAGTGCTCAGGCGACTTATCAGCACTGTGTTCAGAATTGTTTTCAAAGTCAAATTGGGCGCAACATTCATGCTTATGTGGATGATATTGTGGTTAAGTCTAGGAAGAAGGAGACTCTCCTGGATGATCTGAAAGAAACTTTTGACAATCTCCGGGTCTACAAAATGATGCTTAACCAGGCCAAGTGTGTCTTTGGTGTGCCTGCAGGTAAACTGTTGGGGTTTCTGGTCTCAGAGCGGGGCATTGAGGCTAACTCGGAGAAGATAAAGGCCATCACTTCGCTTTCTAAGCCGGCGTGTGTCAATGACGTCCAGCGTTTGGTGGGTCGTATCGCAGCTTTAAGCCGGTTCATAAGTCGCCTAGGGGAGAAGGCAATTCCTTTATATCAGATGATGAAGAAGACATATCACTTTGTTTGGAGTGATGCTGCTAATGAGGCATTTGAAGCGCTCAAGAAACAATTAGCTGAGCCGCCCATCCTTGCTGCTCCCATTGAAAAAGAGCATTTGCTCCTATACGTGGCTGCTAATAACAAGGCAGTCAGCATGGCAGTTGTTGTGGAGCGCAAGGAGGCGGGTAAGGAGTACCCAGTTCAGCGGCCGGCTTACAATGTCAGTGAGGTATTGACTGAGTCCAAGCAACGATATCCACATTGGTAGAAACTGGTGTTTGGGGTGTTCATGGCGAGTCACAAGCTGAAGCATTACTTTCTTGGACATCCTATTATTGTGGTCATCTCTGCTCCTTTAGAGATATTGTTCAAAACAAATAAGCAACGGGCCGGGCTGCTAAGTGGGCAATTGAACTTGGACCTCATAATTTGAAGTATGTGCCAAGAACAGCCATCAAGTCTCAAGCTTTGGTGGATTTCATTAATGATTGGACAGAGTTATAGACACCTAAGGAGAAGCCTGACAACACATAGTGGACAATCCACTTTGATGGGTCCAGGCAGTTTGAAGGCTCTGGGGCTGGAGTTATTTTGACTTCCCCACGAGGTGACAAATTCTATTATGTTTTAAGATTAATGTTTCCTTATACTAACAATGCAGCTGAGTATGAAGCTTTGCTCCATGGCCTTCGTATGGCTAAGGAAATGAATTTAAGCCGGGTCGGGTACCTAGGCGACTCAGACCTTGTGGCGCAGCAAGTCTCTGGCAAGTGAGACTCTAAAGACCCGCTCATGGCGGCTTATCGCCGGGCGGTTGATAATATTGCTGGTCACTTTAAGGGTTATCAGGTGGATCACCTTGATCGACAGAAAAACAAGGCGGCTGATGCACTGTCCCGGCTTGGGTCTTAACGTAAGCCGGTGCCCCCTAATATATTCCTTGATGTGTTACACAATCCTTCGGTTAAGTTACCGTCTGAAGAAGACCTTGCTGTCCCTGACCCGAAGGAGCAATTGGTGGCAACTCTTCATGCTATTCCTGACTGGACGTTGCCTTATCTGGCTTATATGACTCGGGGCGAGTTACCCGAAGATGAAACTTTAGCATGACAGATCACCAGGAGGTCTAAGTCTATGACTATTATCAACGGCGAGTTACACCGATGCAGTGTGACAGGCGTGTTCCAATGCTATTTTTTTCCTGAGGAGGGCCATGAAATTTTACGAGAGATTCATGAAGGCGATTGTGGTCATCATGCCGGCTCAAAATCTTTGGTGGCTAAAGCTTTTTGTCATGGGTTTTATTGGTTTAACAGCTCATGCTGATGCAGAGGATATTGTTAGCAAGTGTGATGGGTGTCAGAAATTTTCCAGACAAGCTCATGTGCCGGCTCAGGAATTGCGTATGATCCCAATAACTTGGCCTTTTGCGGTCTGGGAGCTTGATATGGTTGGACCATTCAAGATATCTAAGGATAAGAAGACCCACCTTCTGGTGGCGGTTGACAAGTTTACCAAGTGGGTTGAGGCGGAGCCAGTTAGCAATTCTGACGTGGCGACTGCAGTTCAGTTTGTTAAAAAGCTGATCTGCCATTTTGGTTATCCTCATAGTATCATCACTGATAATGGCACTAATATGTCTAAGGGTGCTATGAAAGAGTTCTGTCAAAGAGAGCATATCCGTCTTGATGTTTCCTCAGTGGCTCATCCACAGTCTAATGGTCAAGCAGAATGGGCTAACCAAGAAATTTTGAGAGGCATTAAGACCCGGCTTATGGTTCTTTTGGAGCGAACGCCGGGTTGTTGGGTTGAAGAGCTCCCTTCAGTCCTTTGGAGTATCAAACCCACCCCTAACAGATCAACAAGCTATACATCTTTCTTCATGGTTTATGGCGCAGAGGTAGTTCTTCCAAGCGATATCCGTCATGACTCGCCCAGGGTGGCGGCTTATGTTGATGCTGATAATGAGATGGCACGTCAGAATGCACTTGATGCTTTGGATGAAGAGCGTGATCTTGCGGTGGCTCATTGAGCAATCTATCAGCAAGACCTACATCGCTATCACAGTCGTAGGGTTCGAAGCCGGACTTTTCAAGAGGGCGACTTAGTGCTCCGTTTGATTCAAGATCAGACAGGGATGCATAAGCTTTCACCACCCTAGGAAGGACCTTTTGTGGTCAGCAAAAACCTCAACAACGGGTCCTACTACCTCATCGACATACGAGAGAACAAAGATTCCCACACATCTAAGAAGGAGACCAACAGGCCATGGAACATTGCTCATCTTCGGCCTTACTACACTTGAGTCCTTGGCTTTCATCATTGTATATACCTTCATCGATGTACATACCTTTTTATGATCAGTATAATAAAACCGACATCCCCAAGTTTTGGGGCCTTTGTCGTTTCATCTCAAATTTTCTGAGCAAGAGTCATTGTTGATTAGTGATAAGGTCATTTGGGGGCTTCCTGCTCAATGAGCATAGCTTTATAACCCTCTTGATCGGCTTTCATGCCATATTCTAGGTCATTTAGGGGCTTCCTGCTCTATGAGCATAGCTTTTATAACCCTCTTGATCGGCTTTCATGTCATATTATAGGTCATTTGGGGGCTTCCTGCTCTATGAGCATAGCTTTTATAACCCTCTTGATCGGCTTTCATGCTATAGGTCGCTTGGGGGCTTCCTGCTCTATGAGCATAGCTTTTGTAACCCACTTGACTGGCTTTCATGCCATAACTGGGTTAAACCTGCCTATTTGCAACTTGCTACTCCACCAGGTGACCCACCGTACTCTTGACAGTCAATCTTTTAAATAAGACCCTGAACTCGTCAAGGTTAAAATGGCGGCTTATGTCACGTGAGAGCCGGCTTATAGTGAGCTAGGATAAACTCACTTGTATGTTGTAGTCTCTCCGCTATGTGGCCCGTTCATACTCTTAACAGTCAATCTTTTCAATAAGACCCTGAACTAGTTAAGGTTTAAACGACGAATTTATGCCACGTGAGAGCCGGCTTACGGGATAATAGGGTTTCATGCCAAGCATCTTTGAAGCAAAAAATTGAGTTTTTTCAAAAACCAATCTATTTTGGCCGTGCCTTACAAGCCGGCTTAACATATATTTGAGTCATACATACTCTATGTTTCTGTTTTGCAGAAGTTTTTGCAGATGAAAATTTGCCGGGTCATACAAGATCCGGGTTATATTGCTCTACATTGGGCTTACTGAGGCTATAAGCCACCACGGTGATATTTTCAAAGACTGGATATGGCTGTAAGTTGCCTTCAATTGTTGGGTTATTTGACTCGCCCTGGATTGTGACCATAAGTCGCCAGTACAAGACACTGTTGGATCTCTTATAGATTATATATCAAGCTTTCAAAGAAATTTTGGCAAAGTTGGAAGACCAAATGTGCATATATAAGGCAAGATAAGAAAGATTAAGTCGCCGAAGCATAGTTGGCATCACATGTTCGAAGGCATGACAAGGCAGATAAAGTTTTAACTACGCTATTACATGGCTGCAACAGAGCCAAAAAATTCTTCAAAGTTTTTCAACAGTTGAATCACCCCTCTAAGCCAGCCTCTGTGCCGTCCGAGTTAGACCACACCGGGTTACTATCATCATGGCGCCTTGAGGAAGAGGCCGCCGGATCATCCCGTGCCGGCTCTTCATCGTTTATCATCTGGAGATCACCCAGCGTCTAGTTGATGCCCGTTAACGCCTCAAAGGTTGCCTCATCATTAAGAATAATAGAAGGGTCAATATCAGGGGCGAAGATATGCTTACTCCTTGGAGGAGTTAAGTCCACAATCTCATGCGTCGGCGGCTTCAAGCACACATTGTTGCTGTCATAACCTGCCTGATACTTAGACAGATCTGCTTCTTGTTCAAGTTGACATGCAAGAGGCCTCATCTCTTTAACACATCTGGCAAAGTCGGCTTCTTTGAAAACAGATCCGTCGTCCGTAAATTCCGGACACCCGCTAGCCATTTCTGCCGGGTCTAATTCTTATTGCCATGCCTTCGCCTGGCTTAAAGCAATGATGGCTCCTATGCGGGCGGCTGACAACTTCATCTCTTCAATCTGAGCCGGCACTGTTGAAAGATGATCTAGCACAGTCTTCATAAGTGTTGGAGGCTTCTTGCCATTTGATATGGCTACAAGGCTTCGCAGAGTGCCAGCATATAACTTCTCAGTTAAAGAGTAAACTGCCTTCAGCTTCAATAGCATATTCTGGCCAAAACTAGCACTTCTGGCGCCTGTTAAGTGTTTTTGCACAAGATTCGCCAGACGGGTTAGAAATCATATATTATGAGTCGCCAGGCGGGTTACAGAACTTTAAAGCAGATGATGAGTTGCAAGTTAAACTTACCAAAGATGGCGGCTGCCATTTGAGTTATGTGCTGTTTTAAGCCGGCAAGTTCCTCAGTAACTGGTTTTAGCTCTTTTCCAGCATCTTCTGCTCTCTTCAATAGTGCAGCTTTTTCAGTGTCCCAGGCGGCTCTTTCAGCATCAAAGCCTACCTTGATCTTCCCAATATTTTCCTCTGATGATTTTAGGCTTAATTTAGCCTTGGCACGTTCACTTTGCTGCGTCTCCAGGTTTTTCTTCAACTCGGTGATGTTTGACTCGCCCAAACTCAAAGCTTCCTACCAAGGGTGACAAGCAATGTTAAGATGGTAAAGTTCATATTCAACAATAGTATTCAAGTCCCAATCACATTGCAAGCAATATACTTGGCACTTGGGGGCTAATGTAGGTCATTTCAATTTATATTATGACCTAGCTCCGGATAAGCCGGCCCTTGGGGGCTACATATTTGGTTCTCATAAGTGATTATAAGACCCGGCTCATCTTATCAAGATAAGCCGGCCCTTGGGGGCTACATATTTGGCTCTCACAAATGATTAAAAAGACCCGGCTAATCTTATCAAGATAAGCCAGCCCTTGGGGGCTACACTTTGGAAATTTTCACAAGTCTCAAGCATACTCAATATTATTCTTATACTTAGGACTTGGGGGCTAGTATGGATATATATATATATGCAAGGCGGAAGAGGGGTTCAATATATTCATACCTCATATTTCTACCTCATTAAATTGATTAAGCCGGCTTCCAGGTCCCGACTAGTATGAAGGCGGTTTAAATAGCCCGAGTATAACTCGCCTGCGCTGAATGAGGAATAGCTCTCTAGGTCTAGTTTGGCTTTACCCTTCCCAAATGAGGGTGTTTCTTCCTTAGCTGAGTGCTTGGTCAGCACCCTGGAGACCTCGGGCGCCTTAAAAGCTGACCCGGTAATAGTAATATCATCAACATCAGTAGTAGCAGGGCTTTTGTCAGTTGACTTGGCAGGAGAGGGCGGCTTAGGACTTGGCGGGTCATGGCTGGTTGCCAGGTTAACCTCAGTGTCCATAGGCTCAAAGGTTGCAGCGTCAGTCTGTGGAGGCGGGTCATCTTGCTGGTTGATAGGATCTTCAGGATTTTGGATTGAGGCCTCAGGGGCCTCCAGCACCTGCTTCTCCAGCTCAGAAGCCTTGGGGTCTTTCGAAGAGCCGCCCACCTTTTGCTTTGCCCCTGTGACAAGAATGCAAGAGTTTATGAGTATATAACCACAAAGTTTTTATCAACAAATGAAAGTACTTACCCCTGGGCAACAACAAAGACAGGAAGTTGTGTTCCAGTTGTGTAAACAGGATGACATGATATAACTATATGATGTGTTTATTAAATAGGTTGGCATGCCATAATTCACATACATGCCGCCGATGGAAACATGATGGCATGATATAATTCACGGATAGAAGGACATAATTCAAAATATGATGACTATGTAAACACTAAATAGGATGAGATGATATAACTATATGATGTCTTTATTAAATGGGTTGGCATGCCATAATTCAGATAGATGATGTCTATGTAAACATGATGGCAAGATATAATTCAAATATATGATTTATATACTAAGCAAGTAAGCAGATGGCAATCGCATATATGATGTCTAAACTAAGCAGATGGCATTCAATATTGTGTATATGATGTAAAAACTAAGCAATGCAAGACAACATATGCATGGTATGAGAAATATAACCCTGCCAAGTTTGAGCATACACCTCAGGGGGAAATAGTACTGGTCATCTGTCTTTGAATCCTCCTCTGAGGAGCTATTTGCGACCAGCAAGATGTCTGCTTCAGATACTTCCATCACCGATTCAAATGGCTGATGCACAGGAAGAGTAGCTGAATACAAACGTTGTCGACAAATGGAATACGTAATACAAAAAAAGGATAGCATGATATAATTCACATATATGATGATTGGCTAAACAGCTTGGCATTGCATAATTCACATATATAATTCCTTGCAACAAGATAGCATTGCATAATTCACATATATAATGTCTTGCAACAAGATGGCATTGCATAATTCACATATATGGTAATTAGACACTAAACAGGTGGCATTCACACAAAGCATGTCTAAACTAAGCAAATGACATAGCAATGCAAGACACCATGCGCATGATATGAACAACATAACCCTGCCAAGTTAGAGCATACACCTCGGGGGGGAATAGGACTGGTCATCTATCTCTGAATCCACCTCTGAGGAGCTATCCGTAACCAGCGAGATATGCGCTTCGTCAGATAGCATTGTCTGCTCTAAAGACCTTGTTTTCTTTCCAGATTTTTCCATCACTATGTCAAATGGCTGATGCACACGAAGAGTAGTTGAGTGTACTAACATTGTTGACAAATGTAATACGTAATGAAAAAAAGGATGGAGTGATATAATTCACATATAAGATGACTGGCTAAGCAGGATGGCATTGCAAAATTCACATATATGATGCTTGGCTAAACAAGATGGTGTTGCATAATTCACATATACGATATAGAAACTAAACATATGGCATTCACACAAAGCATGTCTAAACTAAGCAGATGACATATTTGATGTATAAAGTAAGCAATGCAAGGCACCATATGCATGATATGACCAACATCAGCATGCCAAGTTAGAGCAAAGACCTCAGGGGGTAAATAGGAGTGGTCTGCTCCTTCTGAATACCCCTCGAAATAGTTATCTTCCTCTTGATTACAATCTGAAATGGGGGGAGGGGGTTACCTTTGCGCCCACCATGGAGTGACGTTTGCATGAAATTTTCTTGCCACGCAAGGCTCGTCTCTTTTGCTCTACATGTTCAGTTCCATTGTGTACAATAACTGACATGCATAGGAATAAAACATAGTGAGATTATGTAAGGAGTGCATGCAGAAATCCAGAGTGATGGTAGCAACCTATGGATAGACCCAAAACTAATGATAGCATGCAGATAATAGCTTCAGTTAAAAAATACAGATAATGGCTTCTTTATTGTTTGTTTCCCACCCAACATGAAACTCATAGTAGCACCAGAGATTAACCAGATAGTAGACAGACACTATTGATTGCGGCCCCGATATGTACCCCACAACCATTTAAAAACTCAAGTTTGAGCATTAGTTTGGAGCTGACCCAGAGTCTAATCAGTGACCAAGACGATAAAGTAGCATGTAATATTAAGCGATGCATAACATAAGTAGACACGAAAGAGTGCGACCTCTCTTGCGGACCCGTGTAGTCCTCAAGGTCATCTGCTCAGTTGATGATGGTAATGCAATTGTCGTGGCTGCCGGTGGTGGGGAAGAAGATCTGAGGTGGTGAAAGACAGTCTGGAGGGCGGAACCCTGCTATGGTGGACCCTTCCGTCGTTGGAGCAGCTGAGCTGGGGTGGACAACGGCGCGGCAGGAGCGGGACAAACCACACAAGGTTTTCTTTGACACATATTTGTAACAGAAGTAATTCTGTAATGACTTGTTTGAATTGGAGGATTCTAACAATGCAGGTAGGACTGGGCATTCAGTTTAACCGAACCGTTCGGTTCGGTTCTTCGGCTTTTGAAAAAGTTCGGCTTTGAGAAAATCATGACCGATCGGTCAATTGAAAAAATACTAACCGATGATTCGATGGACCGATATTTCGGTTCGGTGCTCGGTTCACACCTAAATGAGCGATAGATTAGAGAAATGAAATGAAAGGAAGGGACACTTCTACAATAGATCTGTAAAAGAACCTTGTGTACGCTCAAGAATGAAGCTCCTGCGAGTAAAAATCGGATCCTAGTAGCAATATGATGACGTGAAATCATCAGCACCTCACGAAGTTATCAAGAAATCCCCATCGTAGAAAGAGAAAATGCCAATGGTATGCAATCAAAGAGAAAGCGACAGATTGGAGGGAAGAGGTGTGCCGTCTGCGTTTTCCATAGCACATAGGTCTGCGCCGCCGTCGCCCGCCGGCCGCCCGGGTGGAGAGAAGTAGTGGCGGCTAGGGTTAGGTATTCTGTGGGGGAAATCGGGAGTGGAGGCAGAAGCGTCCAGGCGCAGGTCATCTGGTCTGGTGGCTGCGTAGTGGACTAGTACTGGATAGGACGGGAGACTTGATATTGGGCTGTGGGCTAGGGCCCATTACGTAGATTTAGTCCAGGTCATATCTAATCGGTTTTGCCGGTCCTTTCGGGTAACTGATGCACAGGACTGAACTCCCCGAATTAATTTCGGTTTTTACAAAGTGTTGACTGAATTAACAAGCAAACGTTTCGGTTTCGGTCATTTTGGCTTCGGCTCCGGTTTTTTCGGTTCGGTTGTTCGGTCCTCGGTTAATATGCCCACCCCTAAATGCAGGGATAGGAAATACACAGGAATAGGATAGGAATGCACATGCAAAACAGAGAATTAAAAAACACAGGATTTCTGTCAATCTGGGTGTTTGGTTCACAAGAATTGGAAGATCACAGGAATGCAAAGAAGCATGGTGAAATTAAGTCACCACAAGAAAATGTACAGTTATAATGCTATTATGCTACTATCTCTTAGTCTTGTGCTTCATGAATAGGAATTTGAAAAGGAGGCCAAGTGGATATTAAAATTCCTACGGTTTTTCTTTGAAGGAGACACTAAAGGAACAAATCCTACAGTTTTCCTTTGCTCCATTCCTTTGAACCAAATGCATGAATAGTAGTACCATAGGAAACTTTCCAATTCCTATGTTTTTCCTTCACTTTTCCTTTCAAGCACTAGCGATTCTAGTAGGCAGGCTTGAACAGGCAAAAGCCTACACTCCAAAAATGTTTTTGTGCTGCTTCTACTACTTTGGACCCAGGCCACTGCCCTACTAGCTCAACTCCCAGGCCCATCTACAAATGCACAGCTCAAACGCGCAGAAATAAATAATGATGGCTTTCGAGAGAGTCCATCACGGATACCTAAGTTGCCTGGCACCTCACTGCTTGTCATATAGTAGGAGAAACTAATCGTATTTCACATTACTACGCGTGCTCAGTGGACAATATATATAACATGTAGAGTAAAAAAGTGATGCAACAAGTGTACAACCTCTTTGGTGAAGCCATGTCGATCTCAGCATCATTGGGTTGGTCGCTGAGGATGCTGCGGCTGATGTGGCTGTTGAAGGAGGGTGTCGGTGCAACAAACCCTGGTGTATGTTGCCCTGACTGTACACAGGCTCAAGGGCAAGGTTCCAGCATCCAAGGCAAGGCCAAGCGGGAGAGATAGCTCTTTGAAGAATCAAAGGGAGGATCAAGAAGACCAAGACAAGCCTAGACAGCAAGATATCACCAAGGGAAAAAGCCTCCCTTGTGGGCAGGTGAGCCTGGTCAGGTTGAGGCCACCCTAAGACCAAGTCCCAAGACCTCCCCGGCAAGGGTTGCCGGTGCGCTGGCGGCCTGTTATCCCGCCAAGGCTCCACCGCTCCACCTCACAGTGACGCAAGTCACTTATCGATGCGGTGTCGAGCCCTCAAGTGAATAAGTGGCAGTCATTCAGCACGTGGCAGCCATTTCTGATGAAGATCACCCCTAAATGACACCCCTCCAGAGGCGTGTCACGCAGGCAGACGAGAAGGTGGTTGAATGACACCGCAAGGCTTGCCGGGCTGCATCCACAACGTGACACTAAGCGGTGCATTTAATGCACCTTGTCCTGTCTGCAGAGTTAGGTATGATAGCACTGTGGCTATCTAATCACTGGATAATGACTGTTTTTCCACTGTGGTAACCCCTTTACCTATAAAAGGAGGGCCGAGGCAACCTTAGAGAGGATTCGGACCCTTGTACACTCATACGCGTGTAGCTGCTCTCCTCGAGGCGACCTTGCCGGGCTTGAGCACTGCGCGTTCACCACGGTCTTCCACTCAATCCACCAAAGCAGGAGTAGGGTTTTACGCCTCGCGGCGGCCCGATTCTGGGCAAAAACCACCCGCGTCATCATTGCCGTGCTATTCTATGACCTCCGCTCTTTGTGCAACGTGCCCTTCCCCCTTGCCGAACCACAAAGGGGCCGATGGCCCCATAGGTGATCATGTCGAACCACGACATCTTTGGCGTGCCAGGTAGGGGGGAGCACTTGTGCGAACCCAAGGACGTAAACAGCGCGTCGATCTTCATCACCATCTCCTTCGACGATGGCGTCATCACCCATGGCGCCCAAGAAAAAGTCCGATGCAGCAGCCCGTCCTTCCACCTCGAAGACCCCCTCGCACGCAGCCACCGATCCCATGGGGGCTGCGGTGGCGTCGAGGGACGCGAACACCGCGGGGGACGCGCCCAGCGCAGGCGGCGCCGTCGTCGTTCCTCCCGCGGCAGAGGTAGGAGCGGGAGGCGCCGGAGGAGGACAACATCAACAACATCCTGACGGCCACGCTCCACAAGATGCGGGAAGGGAGAACATCCAATTCCCGCCTCTCCACCTCACTGGAGAACACAGCCGCAGCGATGGCGCCCGCTCCGGCGCGAACCACAACCTCCTAGCTGCCCCAGCTACGGGTGCAGCTACGAGAAGCATGCCTTCCCCAGGATAAGGCAATCAAGATGAAGCGCCGAACGGAGCCGTCAACCCCAAGTGCGTCCTTCTCGCCGTCACGCCGCCCTTGCGACTGGCTCGCGACGACGAGAGCGTGATGCCGCCATGGCCGGTACCGTCAAGAGTCGAGCGACATCGTGATCTGTGTCGTCGTCCATGCCAAGCACTGCTTCGGAGGCCATGGCTCGAGCCCAGCTCCTATTGAGATTCCCGCCAGCTGCCGACCAAATGGATGAATGGAGAGCCACCATTCAGAGTCTGATTGGTTTTGCTGAGGCAGGGGGATCGCAATGGGCGGGCTCCCCACGGCATCCGCAGGCAGCGGCAACGGCCCGAGCCGCTGGCCGTGCTGAAGGGGCCAACCTCACGGTGTAGTCCCCCCCGCGATAGCCAGCGCAGGGGCCATGGCCAGAGTCGCACAACCAGGAACATGATAAGGTGTCGATGGCTTCGTCTGATCCTCGAGCCCATTGAGATCAGCGGCAGGTCCTGGAGGACAGGCGGAGGGAAGATGCGCGCGTCACCACAAAACGGTGCCGCGAAACCCACCCCAGTCCGACAGGCGCAATGGCCCCAACGTCGACGAGCCTGTGCCCAGTGGAGATGAATACCTACCCTTCGAGGTTGGGTGTCCTGCCTTCACTCGTGAGTTGCGGCAAGTCCGTTGGCCATCTGCCCATATGTTCAAGCCAGAGATACCAGAAAAATACGATGGAAGACTGAACCCGGCAGAGTTCTTGAGCATCTACACCATTGTTGTTCAAGCCGCCGGGGGAAGAGATGAAGAGATATTCGCCAACTACTTCCCTTTGGCGCTCAAGCCAAATGTGAGGTCGTGGCTGATGCACTTGCCGGAGAACTCCATCTCAACTTGGACTGATCTGTGCCACGAGTTTGTTGGTGCCTTCACGGGCGGCCTCCAAGAACCAGGGCGGCCCAGCGATTTGCAGCTCCTTCCACAAAAGGAAGGGGAGAGTTTATGGAAGTACATGCAGAGGTTCAGCCGGGTGCACAGGAACATTCCAGATATCCACTCGGTAGCTGTGATTGCCGCGTTCCAGTCCAATGTCCGTAACCGCAGGATACGTTCCAAAATGAACGTCCGGTTGCCCAAGACTATGAACGAGATTTACACCTTGGCGGATAAGTGTGCTCGTACGGAGGAGGGGAGGCGTCTCCCCGGAGAAGAGGATGGCGTCGACATCGACTCAGAAGATGATGACAATGCTGCCAGCCAGAAGAAGAAGAACAAGAAACACAACAAGAAGCGCAAGGATAAAGCAGTGCTGGCTGTTGAAGGATCAAGCGCTCCAAGTTCCAGCAAGAAGGCCAAGACCGAGGCTCCCGGCAAGGAAGTTGCCGCGTGCACTGATTGCCGGGAAGCTGCGGCTGCCGAGAAGGCTGGGAAGGCAGATGGGTCGTACTGCAAGATCCATCGAACCAAGGGCATGATCTCCAAGAGTGTCATCAAGTTGAGCAACTCATCAAGAAGCAAAAAGCTGAGTATGAGAAGCGCGACAAGGAGAGAGACCAAGATGGCGTTGGCGGGAAGAGCCGAGGCGGCCAAGGAGGCCGCCCCGGCAAGGTTCCCCAACATCAAGAGAAACCTGCCAGAAGTCTTGAGAAGAAGGAATGTGGTGACGAAAGCGGTGAGAGGGATGAAGAGAAAACTAGCGAGCAAGAGTTCCAGAAAGCCACTGACGCCCTGTGCATTAACGGGGGTGCATCCTTGCACTCCTTCCACCGCTAGCTGAAACAATGGGCGTGTGAGGTCAATGTTGTGGAGCCAACGGTAGATTCACGGAAACCGCTCAAATGGTCTCGCACGCCCATCATCTTTGACGAAGAGGATCACCCTGACCGCACCACTTCGGTAGGGTGCTTGCCGTTGTTGGTTTCACCAACAATTCGCAACCTCAAGGTCACAAAGATGTTGGTTGACGGTGGGGCCGGGTTGAATCTGATTTCCCCCAAGGTGCTCAGCAAGCTACAGATAACAGATGAAGAGCTCAAAGTTACTGGCAGGTTTCAGGGAATTAACCCCGGTAGGAGTCGTCCAAAGGGGAAGATCACGCTGCCGGTGACGTTTGGAGGGGAGTTGAACTTCCGGACTGAGAAAATTGTGTACGATGTGGTTGAGCTTCCGTTGCCGTACAATGGGATACTTGGACGACCTGCCCTAGCAAAGTTCATGGCGGCATCCCACTATGCCTACAATACCTTGAAGATGCCAGGACCAATGGGCGTTATTTCCATCCCATCAGATAAGAAGGATGCAATTATATGCGTGGACAACATGTACTGGGATGCGGTCGCTGTCGAGGCCGCGGAGGCCGCAGTCCCCGCCAAGGAATACAAACAAGGGAGAAAAGCTAGCAAGGATGCCGGCAAGGAATTCGGGAAGCACGTCTCTCCGGAATATGCTGCACCCATCGATGATTTGCCGTAGAGTTCTACTAGCAAGAGATCCAAGGTTGCTGCACCCGCTGTGAAGAAGGTCCCGGCAGGGCTGGTTGGCGCTGATGGTACATTCACTATCAGCTCCACCCTTGACAAAATATAGGAAAGCGTGCTTATTGCCTTCCTGCGGGCGAATGTCGATGTGTTTGCTTGGCAACCATTTGACATCCCCGGTGTTCCCAGGGAGGTAATCGAGCACCACCTTGTTGTCTGCCCTCACGGTGTCTGCCCTCATGCCCGGCCTGTCAAGCAAAAGGTCTGGAAGCAAGCGTTGGAGCGGCAACAGTTCATTGCTGAGGAGATCAAGAAACTTGAGGCAGCTGGTTTGGTCAGAGGAGTATTGCACCCGACATGGTTGGCAAATCCGGTGGTGGTGCGCAAGGCGAATGGGAAATGGAGGCTTTGCATAGATTTCACAGATCTAAATAAAGCATGCCCGAAGGACCCGTTCCCCTTGCCGCGCATCGACCAGATCGTGGACTCCACCTCCGGGTGTGATCTGCTTTCCTTCTTGGATGCCTACTCCGGGTACCACTAGATATTCATGTCCAAAGAAGATGAAGAGAAGACAACGTTCATAACCCCTGTGGCACGTACTGCTTCGTACGGATGCCCTTCGGATTAAAGAGCGCTGGAGACACTTTTGCAAGAGCAGTACAAATTGGTTTTGAGTCCCAGCTACATAGGAATATTGAAGCTTACATGGATGACATAGTGGTCAAAACCAAGGACAAGTCAACTCTCATTCAGGACTTGGAAGAGACCTTTGCAAATCTGCGCAAGATCAACTTGAAGCTAAACCCAGAGAAGTGTGTGTTTGGCATTCCTTCTGGCAAGCTACTTGGCTTCTTCGTGTCCCACTGGGTGATAGAGGCCAACCCCGACAAGATCAAGGCGATCGAGTAGATTCAAGCACCCAAGACAGTTAAAGACGTGAGGCGTTTGACTGGATGTGTTGCCGTTCTAAGCAGGTTCATTTCCATGTTTGCCGAGCGTGCCTTGCCGTTCTTCAAAATCTTGAAGAAGGCAGGGCCTGTGGAGTGGACCACAGAGGCAGAAGCTGTGCTGCAAGATTTGAAGACCTATCTTTCCTCTGTTCCCACCTTAGTTGCTCCTAAACCGCAAGAGCCGTTGCTGCTATACCTAGTAGCAACCAATCAAGTGGTTAGTGTGGCACTGGTGGCGCAGCGGGAGGTAAATGAGGGAGCAGCCGCGGCTACCATCCTCTCTGGAGGGGAAAGTAAACTCGTCCCGGCAGGGTCAGATGCAGATCAGGACAAAAGGAAGCGAAGCAACGGAGATAATTCCAGGATCACGGCAAGGAAGAAGGTGGTGCAGCGGCCAGTGTACTTTGTCAGCTCCCTACTACAGGGGGCTAGGTCAAGGTACTCTAGCATGCAAAAGTTGATCTTTGGCCTCATCATGGCCTCAAGGAAGCTGGGCCATTACTTCCAAGCCCACGAGATCACGGTTGTCACCAGCTTCCCCTTGCAACGCATACTGAGGAACCCTGAAGCCACCGGCAGAATAGTGGAATGGGCTTTGGAGTTGTCAAGCTTTGGTTTGAAGTTTGAGAACACATCAACCATTCAGAGCAGAGCACTGGCAGAGTTTATTGCGGAGTGGACACCTACCCCAGACAAAGAGGCACTGGAAATAGTTATCCCCGGCAAGGAAGCACCCCAAGAATGGATCATGTACTTTGATGGTGCCTTCTCACTATAAGGTGCAGGAGCTGGCGTGCTCCTCATTGCACCCACTGGAGAGCACCTCAAGTATGTGATCCAGATGCATTTCCCCCGGGAGAAGGCAACTAACAACACTGCAGAGTATGAAGGACTCCTTGCCAGGCTCAGGATCGCGACAGATTTGGGGATTAAGCAGATGATCATACGAGGAGACTCGCAGCTTGTGGTGAGGCAAGTGAACAAGGATTATCAGAGTCCATTGATGGAGGCATACAAAGAGGAAGTGAGAAAGCTGGAGGAGCACTTTGACGGATTGCAAACAGAGCACGTACCCCGCGTGAAAAACAGCATTGCTGATCATCTATCAAAGTGCGCTGCGCAAAAGCTTCATGTGGAACCAGGGACTTTTGTTCTCCACCTGACTCAGCCCTTCATATCCCCAGCAACAATGGCAATAAAGAGGAGGAAACTGGACTCCGGCAAGCCTCTCCTAGCAGAGCTTCCAGAAGCCCCCGGCAGAGAGGTTGGCGGGAACATATCCACTTCGCTTGGCGAGCAGCACCCTCCCGCCAAACTACCAATCCTCACGGTTGAGGCGTGCGCTCCCACGAACGAGGAGGTGCCGCTGATCTTTGTTGTCGAGCCTCAGGCTCCAACTTGGGCGCAACACATAGTCCGTTACCTCCAAACAGGAGAACTTCCCGAAGAGCAAGAAGAACCTGAAAGAGTAGCCCGGAGGGCCAGTATGTATCAGTTCGTCGATGACGCACTATACAGAAGGAGGCCCAATGGTGTGAAATTAAAGTGCATTTGCCAAGAAAAGGGGAAGGAACTGTTGGCAGAGATACACGGAGGCATGTGCGGCTCGCATATTGGATCAAGGGCCTTGGCTGGAAAAGCTTTTCGGCAAGGTTTCTACTGGCCCACGGCCCTCCAAGATGCAATCGAGCTAGTCACCAGATGTGAAGCCTGCCAGTTCCACTCCAAGAATATCCATCCACCTGCTCAAGCTCTCCAGACGATCCCTTTGTCATGGCCCTTTTTGGTCTGGGGGCTCGACATCTTGGGCCCCTTCCCCCGTTCTACCGGGGGCTTTGAGTTCTTGTACGTCGCCATCGAAAAGTTCACAAAGTGGCCGGAGGTGGAGCCCGTGAGGAAGGTGACCGCACAGTCAGCTATCAAGTTCCTGAAAGGATTGGTGTGCCGCTTCGGAGTACCCGCCAGGGTCATCACTGACAATGGCACCCAGTTCACGAGCCGCGCCTTCATGCAATACGTTCAAGCCCTCGAAAGCAAGGTTTCATTTGCCTCTGTTGCTCATCCCAGAAGCAATGGACAAGCTGAGAGGGCGAACGCTGAAGTGCTTCGAGGACTCAAGACAAGAACATTTGATAGGCTATAGAAATGCGGCAGGCATTGGATTGATGAGCTGCCGATGGTTCTTTGGTCCCTCCGTACGACACCAAATCGAGCTACCGACCAGACTCCCTTCTCCCTAGTCTATGGGGCAGAAGCAGTGATCCCCACGGAACTCATATACGGGTCACCTCGAGTACTTGCCTACGATGAAGTAGAGCAAGAGCAGCACTAGCATGACGATGTCGTGCTCCTCTAGGAGAACCATCTCCGGGCTGTTACGCGTGCTGCATGCTATCAGCAAGCCCTGCGTTGCTATCACAGCCGCAGGGTTCATCCCCGGAGTCTTGAGGAAGGTGACCTTGTCCTTAGGCGCGTTCAGTCTGCCAAGGGTACAAACAAGTTGACGCCAAAGTGGGAAGGCCCTTACCGGGTGGTACGAGTCACCAGACCGGGCGCAGTCCATCTGGAGACCGGAGATGGCATTCAATTGCAAAACTCATGGAATATTGAGCATCTCCGTAAGTTCTACCCGTAAGGCGCGGCTGTCGGGCCCTGCCCAGCAGCCACCCTTTTGTACAAGCTTTGCCGATGTTGCATGTAACCCTTATACAAAGCCAGGCGCAGACCCTGAGCAGCAGATAAATAAACGAAGTGCTAGGGGCCCCAAAAACTTGCATGCATGCATAGCATAACATGAGCATGGCATGATCATGTAGATAAGAGCATATGTAGCATTGTTTTCCTCTGCATTTAACCGCAGGGCTCTTGCCACGGACTCGGTCCCAAAGAGAAGAAACGAAGACAAGCCTACATATCAGTCCCCGACAAGCCAAACAGATAAGTTCCTTCTTGTCCATAAATGTTCTGTAAGATGAAAACTTGTGCATATGAAAACCTTGTCGCCTTCGAAGCATAGGTGCTCCCATCCTTTATCCCGAATGTTGCTTCGGTCAAGGTGGTTGCGGTGGCCTTTGACGAAGGAGGTTCGACAAGGGGCTGGTCCCTTTCCATAGTTTTAAGCCCGGTAGGCTAAGCCCCGCGACAACAAACGGAAGGAACCGGCAGGATAGCTTGCCGGAGATAACTTGTTTACTTAAATGTATAGAGGCATCTCACCTATGCATGGACATAATACATGCACAAGTACCCGGCAAAGCTTGTCTTTATCATTAATATGCAGATAAACAAGTACAGATCTTACAGAACACAAACATGGATAAACAAGATTACATATTTGAAGACTAAAATTTGGCAAATGCCTACATGTCTTAGACTGAAAAAAGATAAGTGCCCCGTAATCCCTTTCTTGTCCCTCTCCTCCTAGGAACTACAGCGGGAGGCGAAGAGGGCAAAAGGAGTGCCTGAGTAGAAGCCCAGCCTGACCCCGTCAGGACCTGCCGGGCGCGGCCTGACAAGATCGGGAGTGGCGAGGCTGCGAAGGAGGGGGACGGAGAGAGAAGCTTGGCGGTGCCCTGGTCACCACCCCCAGGGCCAGCAAGGCGTCCCAGCACAGGCGCTGGCAGGGACAGCCTGCCGAAGCTCAGCTGGAAGACTGCTGGAGGAGGCGAAGGCACCAAGAGAGTGCCCCCCTCCCTGGCAACCATCCAGAAGAGGCCGGTGATGATGGTGCCGGGGAGGGATGGGAAGAGCGGAAAGATGAGGCAGCGGGCCGGCAATACGAGACGAAGGCGTCGGTGCCATTGTACTTCGACCTGACGGCCTGCCACCCGCCTTCTCCATCTTCCCTCATTTTTTCCTCGGCTCGTCACCTCCCTTGGAGAAGCGGCAGACGGCGGTAGCGTCCGAAGCGTGCGAGGAACAGCACTCCCCAACTTGGCGAGCAGAAAGGCACCGCCATCTTCAGTGTCAACCCCGACCTCACTGGAGAGGGCAGTGTTGGGATTACCAAGGATCTCGAGCACAGCACCACAGGCGGGCGGCGGAAGCCCCAGGGACCTCTCCGACGGGATGACAAGCCTCGACGACTTGCGGCAAGGGCAAGTACTCCCCTCCAGGCGGCTGGCTTGTGTGGGGGAAACGAGCGCTCCACCATTTTGGAGGAGCGTGTTGACACACGAACATGTCACGTGTACCCTCGACACCGGGGGTGATGCACCGCCGCTCACGTCGAAGGAGACCCGATCGACAACGCGATACGCAAGACAGTCGGCGGGCGCTTTTGCAGACCCGAAACCCCACACGCCCGGGAGGGACCCCGTCAGGGAGTGCGACGGCTATGGGCTACCCTAGGTCAATTCACTCGCCCCTAGAGCCTCGGGATTCGCATCTCTCGAACTCGAGGAACAGCGAAGAACGAGAGAGAAAAACGGTGGAGAGATAAAACGTAGATGAAAAAGTAGTATACTGATTTGTTCGATTGTGTGTTGTTCAATCGGTCATCACCCCAAACATATATAAGAGGCAGCTGGACTTCCCGTACAAGCAAAGGATTCATCTAGGCTTTCCTTACATGAAAAATTACATTAATTCACGTCCTAGAGTCCTAGTTCCAGTCCAACTCGGATTCAGTCTGAATCTGGCCCAAACTTCTGTCTTGCTCCTTGCGCGGGCCGTCGAGCTTGCATATGACCTTCGATCAAGACGACCCAAATATCAAATTTGTGCATCTCAACGAGACGAACAACTCTCGTGTTGATCACTTTTCCAAACAAGGCCATCTTGAATACTCTACGAAGCCATCTTTAACCTCCAGTCGGACTCGGTCTTGCAGCTAACTGTACTGTCCGAGTCTCATAGTGAATTTGCAGACCATATACTATCTCAGATGATGACAACTCCCAAACCAAAGTTTACCATTTTGACGATACGCACAACTTCTGTGTTGAACACTTTTCCATCCGAGGTCATCTAGATAACCTATCGGGCACATCTTCAGCTTCTAGTCGGAGCACTCGGATCTGAATCTCTCCACTCGGATATTAGAGTCTTTCACTCGGATCGCCTGACTAGATCCTGCACTCGGACGGCAACCTTTCACCCGAATGGCAAGCTTTCACTCGGATCACAATATTTCATTCGGATCTGTAATATTTTCACTCGGACGACAATCCTTTACCCGAACGACAAGTTCTCACTCGGATGACAATATTCCATTCAGATGGCAATAAGTTCACTCGGACAGCAAACTTTCACTCGGATGACTACATTTTCACTTGGACGGCAATCTCTTACTCGATCGGCAAGCTTTCATTCCGATGGTAGGCTTTTCACTCGGATGACTATATTTTCACTCGGACGGCAATCTCTTACTCGATCAGCAAGCTTTCATTCCGATGGTATGCTTTTCACTCGGATGACTATATTTTCACTCGGACGGCAATCTTTTACTCGATCGGCAAGCTTTCACTCGGATGGTAAGCTTTTCACTCGGATTCCCGACTAAAAACACAGCCTGATATTGTTTTACCTCCCCAGATTGCATACTATCTCGGATCGAAAAAAATTATATATGAAAATCGACCGGCTCGACGAGACAAACTTTCTTCTAATGAAGGTTTTCCGATTCAAGGCCGTCTTGAGGGCCGAATTGCTCATGCACTGCATCAGACACCCATCAACGTGTGTCTGGCGTCAAGCGTCATATTTTGGTCTCCGGTCAGGCTGGACCGTATTGACTGTAACTTTTGCATACGAACTCAGATTAAGTTGATTCATATATCAAAATTGATTGCCTCGATGAGACGAAGATAATTCCTTTAGAGCGCTCCTTCATCCGAGGTCATATTGAGGGCGTAATCAGCCGAAAAGCACTCGGAACACTAAATTCGGCCACTCGGAGTACAATTTCGGCCTCTAAGATGAGGTTGGATGACGATAACCTAAACATCAAAGTTGTTACACTCGGCGACGTGAAATTTTTCATGCTAAAAGCCCTTTCACTCGAGGACATCTTATTTGCCTTTTATGCCATGCCAAAATCTGATGTCAACACATGCCCCTCTGTTTTTCGGCAAAGCTTGCATGCCGAAAAATAATATGCACGGTATTTGTTCTAAGGACGATGTCAACACTCCATCGGCCATTTATATCTCTCAGGGTGATAATTATGTATCAGCCATAATTGTGTTAAGGGCGATAATCGTATATTGGCCATTTCCTACTTAGGCTTCTTGCCACACACTCGGGTGGTATTTCTTCAAGTACTTGCCATTGAGGGCTCGAGATAACAATGTCCCTTATACGGATTCCACCAAATATGAGTTTTCGGGAACTACTCTTGTAATCCTAAAAGGACCTTCCCAACTCGGAGACCATTTCCCGAATTTCCCATCTCTTGAACCAATCGGCAGCATCACTTTCCAAACGAGATCGCCAACCTGAAAATTCTTCAACTTGACTTTCTTATTGTAAGCTCTTGCCACCCTCAACTTGTCTTTCTATATGGCCTTCAAAGCAGCCAAACATTTATCGGCAACCTCATCAATATTGTCCATCATCAATTTATAAAAGTCTATTGCCGATAAATAATTTTGTTTGGCTATTCTCAAAGCATTCAAATTTACCTCCACTGGTAAAACAGCCTCTTGACCATATACTAGCTCATATGGAGTCACCTTCGTAGCACCATGCCTTGAGATTCTATGTGCCCACAAAGCTTCGGACAGCAACTCATGCCATCTCCTCAGATTATCCTCAATCTTTTTCTTGATGAGCTTGATTAAAATTTTATTGCTAGACTCAGCTTGTCCATTAGCTTGGGCATAATACGGAGAGGAATTAACCAACTTTATGTTATAAGATTCGGCAAACTCTCTGACTTGGTGTGACATGAAAGATGAACCTTGATATGTAGTTAACATTTAAGGAATGCTGAATCTATGAATAATGTGCTCAGTTGTGAATTGAATTACCTCCATATGTGTCATGTTCTTGAGAGGTACTGCTTCAGACCATTTAGTGAAATAATCGGTTGCCACCAATACGAACCGATGCCCCTTTGAGGAAGATGGATGAATTTCTCCAATAAAGTCTAAACCCCATCCTCTGAAAGGCCATGGCTTGACAATAGGATGTAACATAGCAATAGGAGCCAATTGAATATCACCAAATTTTTGACAAGCTTCACACCCTTTATAATATCTGAAGCAATCATTAATCATAGTCGGCCAATAAAACCCAGCACGTCGCAATAACCATTTCATCTTGGGAGCCGACTGGTGAGTGCCACAAATGTCTTCATGTACCTCTCCCATAGCAACTCTTGCTTGGTCCTCATCCAAGCACTTTAAAAGAACATCATCAACCGTTCGGCGATAAAGGTCATCATCCCTCATTGTATATTTGAAAGCCATGCGCCGAATAGCCCTGTCCACCCTTTCACTCGGATTGCGCAGGTAAGCAACAATGGGCTTCCTCCAGTCGGGATTGTCACCTGCACTAGATTTTTTGTTAATGGCCGAATCAGTGTGTTCTGGTTCGGCCTCTTCTATATTGGCAAGACAAGACATCGGTCTTTGAGAAATATGAAACATGCCATGATCAACATGATAGCCGGATGCTTGCTGTGCCAACTCATTTGCTCTCCAATTGTCATGCCTAGAGATATGAGCGATGCTAAAATGGTCCAAAGTAAAGATTATATCTAGACATTTATCAAGATAAACATTAAGTGATTCGTCCAAACAATGAAAGACTTTAGATATTTGCTGCACCACTAGTAACGAATCACCGTAAGCCTCAATATGTGTAACACCTATAGCAAGTAACATCTCTAGGCCGAATAATAATGCTTCATATTCGGCTTGATTGTTTGTGCAAAAATATTCTAAGCGGCATGAGGCTTCAAAAACAGCACCATGAGGATATATATAAACAATACCAACACCTTGGCCATTGCTACAAACTGAACCATCAAAATATAATCTCCAAGGTACTAACGAAACAAGGTTTATATCAACATCATGTTTGTCATTAATTCGATGCTCAATAATAAAATTAGCAATGATTTGGCCTTTCATGGATTTTAGAGATTCATAAGCCAAATCATATTCAATCAAAGCATAAGCTGACTTGCCAATTCTACCACTAAGAATTGGCCTATGCAACATGTGTTTAATGACATCGGTTTGACAAGCTACTATGCAAGCACTCGGCACTAAATAATGTCTCAATTTTATGCAAGCATAATATAAGCATAGACATAGTTTTTCAATAAATGTATACCTTGTCTCGGAGTCCAATAAGCACCTGCTCAAATATGTAATAGCATGCTCTTTTCCTTCGGTTTCTTGAGTTAAAACAGCACCAATAACACCTTCCTCTGCTGCAATATAAAGCTTAAAGGGCTCCCTATGCTTGGGCACTTTCATCACCGGAGGAGTGCACAAGTAATTCTTGATCATATCAAATGCTTCTTGCTGTTTTGGCCCCCAAGTAAAATTAACATCATTCTTTAACCGAAGGATAGGAGTAAATGCATCAACCTGCCCTGACAGGTTAGCTATGAACCTCCTCTAATAATTGACCTTGCCAAGGAACTTTTGCATATCTCTCTTGCACGTTCAAGCTGCCACCTTTTGTATAGCTTCTACCTTTTTGGGATCAATCTCTATGCCATCTTCATGAATAATGAAACCCAAAAACTTGCCATCCGACACACCGAATGCACACTTCAAAGGGTTCATCTTCAGTCCATATCTTTTCATTCTTTCAAAAGCTAAATGCAAATCGGCCAAGTGAGATTCAAAAGCGTCCGATTTGACAACAATATCATCAATATAGACTTCAAGTATGATGCCGAGTAAATCATGGAAAATCAAATTCATAGCCCTTTGATATGTGGCTCCAGCATTTTTTAATCCGAATGTCATCACTGTCCACTCGAATAAACCAAGGAAACCAGGGCATCGAAAAGCCATTTTGGACATATCCTCTTCGGCCATAAAAATTTGGTTGTACCCGGCATTACCATCAAAGAAAGCTAATAACCTTATGTCCAGAGGCATCATTAATAAGCATATCGGCTATTGGCATAGGATACTTATCTTTGAGTGTAGCCCTATTCAAATCTCTGAAATCAATGCACACCCTCAACTTGCCGGATCCTTTCTTCTCCACTGGGACAATGTTAGAAATCCACTCGGCATACCTGCAAGGTCTAATAAAATTAGCTTTAAGCAAACGACCGATCTCTTCCTTGATCCGGTCATATGTTTTTGGATTAAACTTTCTGGCCGATTGTTTATACGGTCTAAAACTAGCCTTTATAGGTAACCGATGCTCCACCAGCTCTCGTCTCAAACCTGGCATCTCATGATATTCCCATGCAAAGCAACAAACATATTCTTTCAATAACTCGATTAACTTAGCTTTACAATCGGCTTTCAAATTTTTGTTTAAAAACATCGACCGAGTGACTGAACCATCTCCAATATCTATCTCTTCTAATGGATCGGCCGATGTAAAACCTTGTCCAAGTTTATCCATGTCATCCAACTCCTCTATAGACTCATACATATCGTTCTCGCTGGACCGATATTTTACAAGACGTTTTTGTAACCACTCGGAATTAGAATCCATTTAAACATATCATACCTTGGAGCCGATTGCACTCAGTCGGCTTTAAAGAGACGGGCACGAAACCATTCTTGGTTGTACTGAGAAAATCAAACTCTGACAAGTCACTTCCCGTCAAGCAAGTAGCATTGGGATGTTGCCAATCCACCGATGCATCGGCCAAAGCAACACAGGACGAGTTGTCCGCATGAATGACTTCCACTTCATCATCAACCCACTGGATCAAAAATTGGTGCATAGTGGATGGCACGCACTAGTTTGCATGAACCCAATCACGGCCTAGTATGACGTTGTAGTTACCTTACACCTCAGCGACAAAGAATGCAGTAGCCAAAGTTTTTCTTCCGACTGTAAGCTCCACATACATCACGCCTTTGGCTTCAGTTTTCTCTTTGCCTTCAAATCCATTAAGCACCATATTGGTCTTGATCAATTCTTCATCGGTCAAACCCAGTTTCTTGAAGACCGAATAGGGCACAAGATTTACCATAGCACCACCATCAACAAGCATCCAAGTGAGCGGTGACCCATTAATATGTCCTCTGAGATACAATGGTGTCAGATGCATTACTGGTTCTTTTGGCTTCTCGAATATTGCATTTTTAGGGCCAAAATCCAGCTGAACCACTTCCCCTTCTTCATCTACAGCGCGAAATTCAGCGAGTAAGTAATACACCATATTGACATCTATACCTTCATGAACCGGTGTAGACTCGTAGTCCAACATATCATCCTCTTCCCCTAGTGTATCCACCGATTCTGAAATCTGTCCAAGTGAAGAGGAAGCAGTAGGTAACGTAGATGATGCAATGATTGCATCGTCCTCTTTTGGTGGTGTAGGTGCTGTTGTGATAGGTGTAGAAGCCACTGCATCTTGTATTTGTTTAGGCCTCCACACTTGTCTTGTAGGTACCATGGGCCGAGTGTCATTGAATAACTTGTCCCTTTGCTTCTCGGCCTCTAGCTCTGCCATCTCTTGACTCCTTAACCTCTGCAGTTTCCTCTTCTGAGTTTTTGTTAGCCCTGGAGGACACCACTTTGGCTGTGTGTATTTAGGGTCTCTCAGCTTCACTTGGTTGGTGCTTGCTTCATGGTCATTAGCCGAGTGCTTTGGCGCGATAGCAAGTATCAGCTCAGTCGGGTTGTTATGCACAGTCGGCTGATGTATGGGGAATATTTTGGTCCCCAAGATAAGTGAGTCAGCATTGATTTTTTCATTCCCTTTTCTTGACTCGACTTCTGCAACACTTGGTGACTTAACACGCCATTCTTTTTGACTTTCCAGATGCATGAAATTTCCACTCGGGCGCACCTTTTTACTCGGATGGACGTCACTCGGATGGAATCCACTCGGATGGAACTCACTCAGATGGAATCCACTTGGATGGAATCCACTCGGATGGAATTCACTCGGATGGAATCTACCTGGCCACATTTTCTCACTCGGATAGTTTCCACTCGATCGCATATTTTGGCCAGCCGACTGATAATCACCAATGTTCAGTCGGCCCTTATATGAGTAGTCAAGTCGACCCCAAACAGATTGACTCTGCTCTTCTAGAAACGACGCCATTGGTCCAGTCGATTTTACATATCGACTGAACATATCAGTTGATGGTGACCTTGGTCACTTCAGATGAGACGGCCGATTAGAGCTAGAACCGGCCGACTAGTTGGCGTACTTGGACAGCAACATGTCAAAAGATGGCTTGAATCGTTTGCGTTGCACTTTAGCTTCGTTCATCTTCCACTTGCCAACTTCAGGACTCTTGGGTTTTACAAATTTAACTCGAGTATTTTCTTGCACTTGCGATTGCCCCCTGAGTGTAGGCTTCTTGATGGCGATTTTGATCACTTCCTTGCCATCGGGTTGCTTATCAAGCACAACCTGTCTCCCCAAGACCTTGTCGCCCACCTTGTCTTTCCTGGGCTCACCAACAATGACATTAGCTTTATTAGCAGATTCGGCTACCTCCGGCTGAATGAGTAGCTTCTTCCCCTCCAAATCCATGGTATTCATTGGAAAGGGTTGTTTATCAACTTGCATCTCAGAAAAGTTCAATCGTCCGTCATTAATGGCCGATTGATTCTGTCCTCGAAAAACATTGCAATCGTTAGTAGCATGAGAAAAAGAATTATGATACTTGCAATAAGCGTGCCGTTTCAGCTCTTCAAACGGCGGTAAAGTATGAGATATTCTAATAATTTTAGCTTGCAGTAAAGCATCAAATATTTTATCACACTTGGCAATGTTAAAAGTAAACTTCATCTCTTCATCACGATTCTTATGAATCGGTTTCAGATCATTGCAAGTAAAGGGTTTGGCCTTAGATGGCCAAACAAATTCAGTAGCATAAATATCACCCTCATCGTCCGAGTGATCACTATCATATTCAACCATGTTGATCTTTGGATGATCGGCTTTATATGTATGCACTTCTTTGAGATCTTTGCTTCGGCTTTCCTGAGCCAAAGCCCTTTGTAAGACTTGGTTGATATTTAAGAACTCATAGCCTTCTAGCTTTTCTCTAATGGGAGTTCTCAAACCACTAAGCACTAGGTCTGCCAAGTCTCTCTTGGTTATCACCAAACTATAACACCGGTTTTTTGTTTCTCTGAATCTCTTGACATAATCGGAGACCGATTCATCATGCTTCTGTTTAACCGATGTTAGATGTGACAACTTGAGTTCATTGTCTCCGCTATAAAAATGATCATGAAATTTCTGCTCTAGCTGCGACCAAACCCGAATGGAACCATGCGGTAAAGAAGAAAACCATGAAAATGCGGTACTGGTTAATGATAAAGGAAATAAACACACTTTTAGTTCATTTAGTGAGCCTGCTTCACCTAATTATGCTAAATATTGACTAACATGCTCCCATGTGGTTTTTGTGCCTTCTCCATTAAACTTTCACTCGGACGACTACATTTTCACTCGAACAGCAATCTCTTACTCGATCGGCAAGCTTTCATTCCGATGGTAGTCTTTTCACTCGGATGACTATATTTTCACTCGGACGGCAATCTCTTACTCGATTGGCAAGCTTTCATTCCGATGGTAGGCTTTTCACTCGGACGAATATATTTTCACTCGGACGGCAATCTTTTACTCGATCGGCAAGCTTTCACTCGAATGGTAAGTTTTTCACTCGGATTCCCGACTGAAAACACAGCCTGATATTGTTTTACCTCCCCATATTGCATACTACCTCGGATCGAAAAAATTTATATATGAAAATCGACTGGCTCGACGAGACAAAACTTTCTTATGTTGAAGGTTTTCCGATTCAAGGCCGTCTTGAGGGCCGAATTGCTCACGCACTACATCAGACACTCATCAACGTGTGCCTGGCGTCAAGTGTAATTTTTTGGTCTCTGGTCGGGCTGGACCGTATTGACTGTAACTTTTGCATACGAACTCGGATTAAGATGATTTATATATCAAAATCAATTGCCTCGACGAGACGAAGATAATTCCTTTAGAGCGCTCCTTCATCCGAGGTCGTATTGAGGGCGTAATCGGCCAAAAAACACTCGGAACACTAAATTCGGCCACTCGGAGTACAATTTCAGCCTCTAAGATGAGGTTGGATGACGATAACCTAAACATCAAAATTGTTACACTCGGCGACGTGAAATTTTTCATGCTAAAAGCCCTTTCACTCGAGGACATCTTATTTGCCTGTTATGTCGTGCCAAAATCTGATGTCAACAGAGCGCAACGCCTCCCACAATGCGGTCGATTCGGCGCGCACGTCTATGACAGCCGCATCTCCTACAACCCCGGACCAGAATCACTCCCCGAGCGTCAACGCGAGTGTTCGGCATCGCCACCCCCGGGCTAGAGCCCGGGGCTTGGCCCCGCTCTCCCTCCCTCGACATAACAAAGAGGGAGGCAAGAAGTAAAAGGGAAGAGGTGTGTGGATGGGTGCCTCCGTTCCCTCTCGCACCCCCTTTTTATAGGCAGGCTGGGGCTGGGGGCCGATCCTTCACCTCCACCCCCGAGGGGCTCTTTCTGATCCGACCCATTCAAGCTACCACCGACGGCCGGATCCGATTGCCGCCCTCCTACACCAATCCAAGAAGACCAGGCCTTCGCCATGACGCTCTTTCCCGCGCCACGTGCCTCTGTTACCTACCCTACTCGATGCATGAAGCATATGTGGCAAAGGATAAGGGCGTGGTGGGATGAGTGAATTGGCAGTTACTCCCCCGTGGGTTAAAGTCATTCATGGGCCATTACAGAAATGGCCCCACCACAATTGGTGTCACGCAACGCACGGGAAAACCGGAAACTGACTCAAGCACCGATTGATGAAGAGGCAAAGAAAATATCAAGGGATGAGCTATCACAAACTCTTCGCCTATGTACTAGATAGGACCTACCCCGACGACGCTCAGCAGCGCGTTCGGGCCAGGCCCGGGGGCTCCTGTTGGAGCAACAAACCCTGGTGTATGTTGCCCTGACTGTACACAGGCTCAAGGGCAAGGTTCCAGCATCCAAGGCAAGGCCAAGCGGGAGAGATAGCTCTTTGAAGAATCAAAGGGCGGATCAAGAAGACCAAGACAAGCCTAGACAGCAAGATATCACCAAGGGAAAAAGCCTCCCTTGCCGGGCAGGCGAGCCTGGTTAGGTCGAGGCCACCCTAAGAGCAAGTCCCAAGACCTCCCCGGCAAGGGTTGCCGGTGCGCTGGTGGCCTGTTATCCCGCCAAGGCTCCACCGCTCCACCTCATAGTGACGCAAGTCACTTATCGGTGCGGTGTCGAGCCCTCAAGTGAATAAGTGGCAGTCATTCAGCACGTGGCAGCCATTTCTGATGAAGATCACCCCTAAATGACACCCCTCCAGAGGCGTGTCACGCAGGCAGACGAGAAGGTGGTTGAATGACACGGCAAGGCTTTCCGGGCTGCATCCACGATGTGACACTAAGCGGTGCATTTAATGCACCTTGTCCTGTCTGTAGAGTTAGGTATGATAGCACTGTGGCTATCTAATCACTGGATAATGACTGTTTTGCCACGGTGGTAACCCCTTTACCTATAAAAGGAGGGCCGAGGCAACCTTAGAGAGGATTCGGACCCTTGTACACTCATACGCGCGTAGCTGCTCTCCCTGAGGCGACCTTGCCGGGCTTGAGCACTGCGCATTTGCCACGGTCTTCCACTCAATCCACCAAAGCAGGAGTAGGGTTTTACGCCTCGCGGCGGCCCAAACCTGGGTAAAAACCACCCGCGTCATCATTGTCGTGCTGTTCTACAACCTCCGCTCTTTGTGCAATGTGCCCTTCCCCCTTGCCGAACCACAAAGGGGCCGATGGCCCCATAGGTGATCATGTCGAACCACGACAGAGGGGAAGAAGACCTTAGGCGTCTGGAGATGGAGCCGGGGGTACTGCTCCGTTGTGATGGAGGGTTTCGTCGTTAGAGCAGCTCCGGTGAGTTGTACGACGGCGAGGCTGAAGCAGGATAAGAGACACAACATTAACCTGAGTGGAATTCTAATAGCATCTCCAATAGATGATGTAAAATACATAACCACAAAGTGCTAGATGTAAAATACAGCAGCCGCTCATCTCTGAACTTAACTGTCGAAACTGCATTTAACTGTCGAAACTGAATTTTACTGTCGAAACTGAATTTTACTGTCGAAACTGAACGCACTAGTAGTAGAAAAGCAGTGCACTAATAGTTTTGGCTGCTCGAGCACTAGTGGCAGAGTAGCGGTGATCTAAATCGGTAGCCGCTCCGTCAGGGAATGTACTACCAGAGCGCAGCCGGGGCAGCTGGTCGTGCAGCAGCAGCGCCCAGGGCAGCACTGCGTGCAAGAGCTGGGGCAGCTGGTCATGTAGCAGCAGCAGGAGCTCGAGCAAGAGCTGGGGCTGCTGCTCGTGCAGCAGCAGTGCGAGCAAGAGTAGAGCAGCAGCGCAAGCAAGAGCAAGAGCAGAGCAGCAGCGCAAGCGAGAGCCGAAGCAGCAGCAGGGCCAGCGAGAGCCAGAGCAGTAGCAGCAGGACCAGCGAGAGCCGGAGCAGCAGCAGCAGCAGCTCCTACTGATGTGGACGTCGCCGTCGAGGGAGCGACACCGTGGAGGAAGTGGCCGGCGAAGCCGCCGTAGATGGAGCCGTGCCCTGGCGGCTCGGGACCGAGCATCGGCAGCACCGTGAGATCGAATCAAGAAGAAAATGCAGCGATTAGTGTAGAACCTCTTTGGTGGCACCGATTAGGCCTCAGCTTCATCCGAGGAATCGGTGATGGTGCTGCTCTTTCGGTGGTGCAGGTGAAGACGACGCTTTGGGAATGGAGGTGGCGCGATAGACGAGGCGAACCTCGAGGTAGCTCCTTGTAGGTGGAGGACAGGGTGGCTGAACCGGTGGGACGATGAGATTGACGGTGGAATCTCATCTGGTGCGGCGGATGAGGGACGTCGAGCTGTTGTGGTGCATGATGTCGTCGGGGAAGAGGCTCTGGCTGGGTGGCGGACGGAGGAGGGTGTGGGGCTTCACAGGTTTTTGCGGCCTCGGTGTACGAATGGGGGCGAAGGGGATGGGAGGGGGGAACCATGGCTTAGGGACGCGCTTGTCCGAAATGTAGGGTAAGTTACGAAAGTACCCCCACCGATTTGAACTAGGCGGTTCTTTTGGTTCAGGGGTATCACGGGAATTTCACGTGTCTGGATTTCGCAGGAGGTGGGAGTTTTCACACGCGTTGTAATTTTGGGATAGCAAGGCACGAGTTGAGATGGAGGGAGTTTTCGGAGCACAACAAGACAAAGAGATATCTTAAAATTTCGGGATAACAAGGAGCGGGTTAAAATTTCCGGACAAGCCTAACATGTACTGTACCAGATCAATTCGCACTTCCCTCGACAAAAAAACCCAAAAAGAAATCAATTCGCACCACACAAGAGAGTCTAGTCCCGTTTTACTGTATGAGTTACTAAAAAAGCCATTCAAAACATTGAATCCATGTTATGTTCAATTAAAATATTTCTCTACGTGTATAATGCATGTAACCTCCTACTCAAATGAACATTTTAGTGCATTCCAAACGTATATACTACCGCTTCAATATGAACTAAATTTGAATTCGTTTCTCTATTTGAATAAGATCTACAATCTTGATTGTTGTCAAGTTAAACCATTTGAATTCATTTCTCTATTTTAATAAGATCTACAATCATCATTGTTGTCAAGTTAAACCATCGTTCGTATATTATCTTCACAACACACCACATGATTACTGTCGAGTTAGATATGAACTATGTGTACTATATGAACTCGAACTCGAATTTTTGAATCCACTTTATGTTGATTTCAAATCACAGTACATTTCACGCTCTTGCTAGATCTTCGTAATCTAAACCATGTCTCATATGTATAATGTGTTTATCACATAATGTATGGTGCCCCGCCCCCTATGCCTACAAGTATTTGGCTGTGAGCTGCAAATGCCACACACTATCAAAAATTCAAATAAAACATGAGATTGTTCGATATATAGTATGGTTTAGATTGTTCGATATTTAGTTGTGAGCTGCAAACGCCACACATGATCACAAATTCAAATAAAATGTGAGATTGTTCAATATATAGTATGGTTTAGATTGTTTGATATTTAGCTGTGAGTTGCAAACACCACGCATTATCACATTATAGTATAACATGTCCAAAACCACACCACACGTATCACCGCTATATTCATGCATGCATAGGTTTATAACACTATGATCTCTTATTCAAATATATGAATCCACTTTCAAAACGAATTATGATCTTTGTTAGTCTCTTACACCCACACAATCCTCTATCCTTTGTAGCTAGCACTAACTTTTTCTCATGCATGCACACGCCCTCCTTGCCCTCGCCCTCGCCCTCCCCCTCCCCCTCCCTCAGCACTCTATCCATCGCGTGCATTCATTTATTTTCTTTAGGTCGTTCTCCCACGGTCTCCACGACTCCTTTCCGACACACACCAATCGATAAACCTCTATAGCGATGTCTGCCTACCACATACACACACACTTTCCATCTCCTCCTTTCTCTGTCCATGCCTCGTGTCTCTCATACGGTCCCACACACGTGTAAACTCTCGCCCCTCTTTTCATCGATCTCAGAATCGCACAGTCCTCTTCCCTATCTAGTAGACCTCTCGCACCACCTCCTAGCTCCATCCCTCTCTCTCTATCCGTCTCTCTGGGCCTTATTTGCCTCTAACAAATGGATGTACACCGACCGACCTCCCACTATACATATAGCTAGCTAGGTCATTTATAACTCGTTTTCCCCATGCGCCGATCGATCTACCTCATTAGTTATGTCTCTCCCTTCCTTCGACACACAACAATTGATCCACCGATCTAGTTAGGTCTGCTTACCAAACACATATAGTCCCCCTTCATCATCCATGCATGCCTCCCGACACATCTACCACGCACACGCACACACAGAAACACATCCCCTCTCTTCTTGATATTGCAGTTGTACCCTCCGTTTGTCTAGTAGGCCTCTCCCACCATCTCCGAGAAGCAACTCCACCACCCCTCCGGCACTCTACCTCTCTCTCTCTCTCTCTCTCTATATATATATATATATATATATATATATATATATATATATATATATATCAACCTATTTCCCGTCCTTCACTTATGTATGGATGTCGACCAATCTCCCTCAAGACATAGCTAGGTCTCTCCTTCTCAACACATATACAAGTCGATCTACCTCTCTAGTTAGGTCTCTGCCTCCCGCGCCCCCCCCCCCCCCCCCCCCCCCCCCCCCCCCCCCCCACACACTGATACATCGAGCGCTCTAGTCATGTCTCCCTGCCACACACAAACTTGCCCTCTCCCCTTTGGCGTTCCGGTAGGTCAGTCGCCCTATATTTTTGACGTGCACACACACAATTTTGATGGCTCTCTTCATCGATCTCGCACCCACACACTTAATCCTCTCTTTGACTCTATTGATATCTATGACCCCTCCCTCTCTTCTCGTGGATCGCCCCCTCTATATATGATATAGCTAGGCCTCTATTTCACACACATTGCATGTGTCACATTTTTGTTTGAGATATCATCGACACATATTCCCACAAATACACTCACGAAATCAACCCCCCCTAATAAAAAAAACACACTCACGAACGCACACGCCATCTCTCTAGGTTTGTATCTCTCTCACACACACCCACGTAGGTGGGGGACGTGCACGAAGAGAAGAGGTGCACGCACGGCGCATGTACTCCCGTCTCTTTCCCAACCACACCCGCGTGGGTACACGGTGGAGCTCATTTCTGTATGAAAAGGCAGCCCACGTGGTAATTTGACACGTGTACTGGTTGTCCACTTGATGGAGGATCATGTACCACGGGTGAACAAACAAATTGCGACTTGACACGTTATTTAAAAAAAGATTTTATTCCTCGATGGCGCACGTACAGAATATAAACCAATTGTTATGGAGAGAAAAAAGAAAATCGCTCCACTATACTATACTATGTAATATAGGCAGGATCCTCAGTGCTTGCTTTCTGGGGTCTGTCTCTTCTACTCTCTCACACAAGATGGCGGTGGCCACTCTCTCTCTCTCTCACCGCTGGTCCCTGATCCGGCCGGATCCAGTCCGCCGGCGGAAAGGGACGATGTGCAACGTTGCTCCGGTCGCCGGCGTCGACGCAGGAAACCCACTGTCGACGCGTCCCGATCTGCGGTACCCGCCGTTCTCTCTAAGCAAGCTCCGGCGCGGTAGTGCCTTTGCCCCTTGCTTGCTGCCACAGTATGGGACGATCCCGCCCGCTGCCGCCCCCCTGGTTAAATCCCGACGACCCTCGGGTATAGCTTCCTCTGGAACCGGCCTTGCTCCACCGCCCATCTTCCCACGTCGCTGCATGTGGATCTTATCTACTTATTTGCCTAAAACGTATTGTAGCTCGACCGGCGTACTTTCCATGTTTCATCAACAGTGCCACTATTATTGCAATCATACTTATTCAATATCCTTGTCAACAGGGATGCTCAGCTCCATTTTAGTGCAACTGCACAAAATGATGGGATGGTGCATGCATCCAACTGCTACATGTCTTGGCGGGCATCAATGAGCCATGTGAAAATGACTTCCAACATGTCCACCGTGGCCAGGAAATGAAAGCATGCTTAGGGACCTGATCGATCATTTTTTTCTTTATTTGTGCACCTTCTCACAACTTTGTCTTAAGTTGTGAAGTAAATATTGGGTCTGATATGTGAATCATTGATATGCATTAGCATGCATGTTAGTTTCCTTTGTATTTGTTGGAATGTTGTAACAAGAAAACCTTCAAGCAAGACACATGAAAGAAAAGCTGAAGGCTTCATAGCATTGTAGTAGTATAATTTTATCTCGCTGAGAAATTACATTTACTAGCACAATATATGTAAACAAATGATGAAAGGTCGATAGCATTGCGAGAAACCATTCTAGGAGCACATAAATTCCTTTCCTCAACATGTGGGACATCCAGCATCCGGGTCCACGTGCCATGCACCAAATTATGAGTGCACAACCGCAAGGAATACTACTAATGAGCAGTCACATCTCAAAGCCACACCTTTCCAATAGTAAGCTGGACGCACGAACAACACATCATTTCACACATCGTAGAATCCTCTCGCAATAATTTTCCAAGAAAAACACCACACGTGAAGATTGGACGGTACTGTTGCAGCAAGGCATATAACCCTTCTCCAAAACATCAAGTATGGCCGTATGGGGATGGTTCCAGAAAATAATATTCCCTCCCTTCCGGTTTATGGGCCTCAATTCCAAATCTAAACCAATGAATGAGCTATTACTACTAGATAGTGAGTTTTTACTACTGTATCATGTACGTACTAATTGCAACGCATGCATGTGTTAGCAGTACAATGACCACGTACGAATTTGATGGTATGATTTGTGTAAGTTGCATGTCATATTATTGGTCTAACATGTGGTCAAAGTTAGCCTCAAAAACGCATTTTCGACCCTATATGGATTGAGGGAGTACATGCATTGCTGAGTTTTCTCTTAATCCTTGCATGCAACGCTTTTATTAAAGCTTGAAATGTGAACATGTGAATGGGAGGAACTACTACAACCCTTCCAAAAGAACTGTAGTACTAATGGTATCGTACTCCCTCCGTTCACCATCTCACATGCTCAGTACTTTTGCGAACTATGGAAGTATTAAATTTATTCCACCACTCAGCATCTATTATGGTTAGGGAGATTTCAAATTGAGTCATATAGACCAGAAAGTAGGCACTTAGGGCATCCACAATGTATGCTTTTTGTTGCCTCTAAGCCCTCTCTCTCTCCTCTTAGAGGCAGCCTCTATACATTGCATGAACTGCCTCTAACAAAAAATTAGCTAACATCTCATCTAACCTTAGAGGCTGCCTCTAAAAATTTAACAATCCATCCGGTCTCACTTGTCAGCCTTATAGGAAGCATAAGAAAGTACAAGAGAAATATTACTGATTGGACAAATGTGGTGCTAATCAATACTTTTTAAATTTCTGCTAGGGCCCACCTTAGAGGCTGGTTAGAGTCTCTACACATTGTGGTTTTTTCATTTGATAAGAGGCAAACCATGTGGGGCCTACCTTAGAGGCAAGGCTCTATACACTGGAGATCCTCTGTACTACTTTTGATGTGTCCCGTCAACTCGCAGAATGAGGAGAAGCTTGCTTAGTACGCCCTCTCCCCTGCCCACGGGCGCAGTGGCTCGCAGAGTCGTAGGACGAGGAGAAGCTTGCTTGCTATGCCTACGCCCGCTCCCTCACCCACGCGCGCGGTGGCTCGTAGGACGAGGAGAAGCTTGCTTACTACGCCTACGCCTGCTCCCTCGCCCACGCGCGCGGTGGCTCGCAGGACGAGGAGAAAATTTTACTACTCCCTCCGTTAGACATATACTCCTCGTCCCTACCTTGGTTAGAGAGATTATCATATTGTTTGAAATATATGTCTTTTAGCAAATTTCAATATGAACTACTAGTACATACTCCAAATACTGATGTATATAGACGTATTTTAGATTGTAGATTCACTCATTTTGTCCGTATGTAGTCCATATTGAAACGGACGTAGTAGTACGCACTCTCCCTCACCCCTCGCCCCTCGCCCCTCGCCCACGTGGTGGACGTGCAGCAATTCATTCGGTGTCAGATAGCCAGAACCATATATTGTAGTACCATCATTACTCGACTTCCCGAAGAGGCGAAGAGCCAAGCACAAGGTTAATATTTTTGAGATGCCAAGCGCAAGGTTTATAGGAGAACGAGTAGTAGTACGTACTGTATGAGGAAGAAGGCAACAAGAATGTATGTTTTACGTGACAGTCTCTTCTTACAGGACGTGCTAGACCTAGTGGACCTCCTTGTTGCAATGGGAGTATCATAGATGGCAAGATTCAGAGTGGTGGGCAGCGGGAATAATATTCGGAGCTGCTTAGTCTTAAACCCCATGAAGAAGTCCCATCAAAAGGAATAGCCATCCTCTACACGTGCTCCTATGTAAAATGAGTAAATGAGAGAAAAAGAGAAAGAGACAAAGTAAAAAAAATCACCAGCCTTAGAGCCAGCCCTAGTGTATCAGTGAATGATATTTCTACGTCGTGATTGACATGGCTATATTATTAACCATGCTGCTGAGGTAGCAGCGGATTTTTATTTATTTGCGGAGGTAGCAGCGGATGGATATTCAACGAGGAGTGAAATGATGGCTGCTTCCTCGGTTAAACATAGAGAAAGGTGGGCCTCGTGATTTGATGGCTCATTAGTCATTATTACTGCCTATACTCTTTGCCCATATAATAACCGCATGGTAGAGTAGTTGGCTATACTTTTAATAACCATGCTCGAAGAGAAGAGGTGCACGTAGCACTCTTTGCGTCTTCCCCAACAACACACGTGACACGGTGGAGCTCATTTCTGTACGATGATCCAGCCCACGTGATAATTTGACGCATCTAGTGGTAGTTACTCACTTAATGGAGGGTCGAGAACCACGCATGAACGGTGCCGCATTATTTATAAATAAAGTTTTTTTTTCAGTGGCACGTACGCAATATAAATAGGTTCATATGGAGAGAAAAAGAAACCGCTCCACTATATACATAGCCAGGAGCATACACGGTTGCTTGCTGGGGTTGCTCTCTTCACACTCTCTCGCACAAAACGACTGTAGCCACATCTCTAGTCACACATTCGGGCAGATCACGTCCACCGGGAAGGGGTGGATGCTTTGTGTAGATGCGGTCGCCGTCGCCGACGGCAAAAATCCACTGTCGGCGTGTCCCGATCAAGGGTCCCCGCCGTTCTCTCTCACAAAACCGGTGCAGTTGCCTTCGTCCCTTGCTCACTGCCACGACGTGGGCAGTTGCCGCCTCCAGCCACCCTCCTCTAGCTACATCCCGACATCCCTCAGGTACAACTTCATTTACAGCCGGCTTGCACCACTGCCCCAGCTGCCCACATCGCTCCATGTGGATATTTCTCTACTTCTTTTCCCCGCGTGTACCTCTACTGGCTTCTACTGTATTTGTGATGAGTTTATGTCTCATCAACTAGTCCCACTAGTCTTATTCTAATCACACTTCTTCAATTTCTTTGCCACGAGGATGCTCAGCTCGATTTTAGTGACACAAAATGATCCGATGGTCAAAGGGTTGCAAACTTCATTTCTTTGGAAGGTTCGATGTCGCCAGCAAATTAAAGCCTGGTTAGGGTTTAGGGTTCAAGGCCTAGGGACTGCATGGATCATTTTTTTCTTTAGATGTCTCTGTTCCAAAATAAATGTCAATTTTAGTACAACTTTGTACTAAAGTTGGCATAAAGTTGAGACACTTATTTTGGAACAGAGGGAGTACATATTGGCTATGATCTGTGAATCATTGAGATGCAATAGCATGCATGTTAGTCTCCTTTGTATTTGATGGAATGTTGCAATGGGGCAACCTTGGACGCAAGATACATGAAACAGAAGCTGAAAGCTTCATAGCATTGTACAATTTTATCTCGCTGAGAAATTACAGTACTGTGTACTAAAGAGTTAGGTGTCGCACGACGTCCAAAAAATATGGTGATAGTGTGAGGTGGGCCATGTAATCATTGAGCTATCGTGTTTTCGCTGATTCCGCACTCCTCCGCTATAAGAGTGGAGAAAATTGTAAAGAGTGGAGACGCTCTACCTTCTTTCGCCGAAACGTGGGACATCGAGCATCCGGTGCATGTGTCATGCACCAAAGTAAAGTGTACAGTATAACTGAGACTCAGCACGGTCGTACCACCTCAGTAATAATGACCAATGAGCCGTCAAATCACATAGACCCGGCAGTAAGTTGGGCGGACGAAGCAACCATCACTCTTTCGTTGAATCCGCTTCTCCCTTCAACGCATGCGCCAGTGAGAGGTCGCATCCGCTCTGCCCGGGCATGAATGCGTCACCGATTCTCTGGAGCGGCGCTGACCGTTTTAGGCGGGAAGCGCGCAGGGGCGATGGAGGGGCTTTGGATGGGCCAGGCTAGTCAGGAGAGGGCGTGGCAGCTATCCTGACCGGACGCCCGAAAATGAGAGGATGCACTGACTCTCGTGGCTAAATCGTAGTACTACACACAATCTCTCTGTAGGTCGATGTGTCGCTCTCTCTAACACACACACGCTGATAAAACACACGCGCACGCACACACACACGCACACACAAGTTCTTCGTTTATTGGGCTCATCTCATTTTCTTTGTTTTACCATATTATACAGTCTTATTTTCACTTCTTTCCACCACATGTTCACATTTCCAAGGCGCATTAAATTGATGCATGCAAGGATTAAAAGAAACCAACCAGTGCATGTAACCATTCCTACTCATTTAGTGGTCGTCCATGAATATATTATAATTAATGCAGATTAAAGTTTGAGTAATTTTGTAAACTACGAGATGGAGTATATTTCTCCACTCATCATCTGCCTTGGTTGATGAGATTTCAAATTTAAGCCCTATAAACTGGAAAGGAGGGAGTAGTTAAAAAATTTGGTCAAACTTTGACAAAAAATATATGACGTGGCGTAAAAACCTGGATGGAGGTAGTAGTACGAGATACGGTGGCACACTAACTTAGGTCGAATACAAGTGCCCAAAATTATTGGAAAAGAGCAAAGTGTACATACAAAATAATTAAAATTGAATTTCTGGATTTTTTTTCGAAACGGAGGCAAAAGATTTACCTCATCCATTAAATAAGAGGAGAATAGAGTTTGACAGTTTGCAAGTGACCCTACAAATAAACGACATGGCAATTACTCTCGTACAACAATACACCCTAGTTTCTTAGCACCCGCTGTAACCCTTAGTACATGCGGTGGCACACTAACTTAGACCGAATACAAGTGCCCAAAATATTTAAAATTGGAGGATGGTGCAGCCCACCTTTCCGATATTTTCACCATGTGTGGTTCAGTTGTTGTTCACTTCGGAGGGTTGTGTACCACACGTGAACAATAGTAAGTGTGACTGGGAGGCATGGGGCGTTAATTGCGAGTTGACTCCTTCGAGCGTTAAATTTTCTTCAAGTATTAGCATTGCCCTAGTAGTATTTTTCTTCACTAGTACGTTAAATAAAGAGTTCTGTTTCATGCACAATTTAAAACAATTTTTATGGAGAGAAAAAGAAAACCACTCCAATTATATAAGCTGCAGCCTCAACGCTTGTTTTCTAGGGTTTGCTCTCTTCACACACTCTCTCCACTATATATATATACACGCTGGAGCCTCAGCACTTGTAGTTGCTCTCTTCACACTCTCTCACCCTCTCCAGATCTAAACAAGACTACGTTGGCATCTCGCTCTCTCACTCTCCCCTCACTGTTGGTCAAAGAGCCGGCAGCATCCCGTCCGCCGGGGAAGGGAAGGAGGCTTATTGCTGCCGCCGTCGACGAGCGAGGGAATCCACTACCGGCGCCGCTGTTCTTTTTCACCCAGCGATGGCGCGGGAGGGCCTCTGACCCCTTCTTCCTCACTTCCTACCATAGTGTGGGCAGATCGGCCTCCGGCCGCCCACCAAGCCACACCCCGAGAACCTTAAGGTAAAATTTACTTAATCCATAGGCATTGCTCTAGCTGCATGTCGATTTTTTACGCTTCTGCACTCGAATCTAGGTGTTGGATCAAACAGGAAAGTAGTGGGGAAAGTTGTATAGCATGAATCTTGGACGTGGTTCAAAGAGGAAAGGAAGGGGGAAAGTAGTACAGATTGGCTATCCAACACCTATGTTGGTCGAAAAGGGAAAACAATGACAAACGCAGTAGACACATCTGTAAGGAACTGATCTTTCTGTGGGTGGGGGACAAGGTTGTAGAGTTTGAGCAGGACTAGATTTGCTGCCCTCACATAGGGAAAGGTGTCCAAAGAGAACAAAAATGGGACCAACACAAATATGCTCCTTGGTTGTTTGTTGCAACAGAATGTGCATCACCCCTTTATACATCGGTAGATGCACATGGTGCTGGTGCGTCCACTGTCCCATACAACTCTTTAGCTGTTGTTAATCTAATAATGCCACTGGAAAATTGAAGCAATGCCACAATTAAAAGCAAATTACATGTTTAACGAATTTTATTGTTAATATAATTTCTCTGTTAATATGAATCAATGCCACTGTTTGAGAAATGCTACTGTCTTGCTTTCTTTCCCATTTAGATAAGTTAGATGCTTCTTTTTGTGGTCTTCTGTGTCATCCATCATTATTGACCAGTAATTGTTTCCTTTGCACCTCTGTGTAAACAGGGTTATCTACTTCACCTCATTGCTATTGCGATCTTTTGTTGCACTGCACAAAACACTTTTGTTTTAAGAGTGTTTTGTGCAGTTCAACCAAAATGTCACACCGACAATGTTGCTTGATTGCTTGATCTTAGTGGAACTGCACAAGAGGAGATCTGACTTCCTATCCGTGTTGGCAAATTTGTTTCAGATCTTCTTCTTGTGAGTTGTTTGAATTCTGCATCATGAGAGGTCAGTACTGGCCTTCTTCCACATGATTGTACAGTGTGCTTTCATATGTTGTGCTACTTATACGGTAATGTTGCTTGATTTTAGTGAACTGCACAAAAGAAGACCAGACTTCCAATCTGTATGTGCACCGTAATATCCCATTAAGGTAAGATAATTATATTTCACAACTGTTGGCCTTTATTTTGCTACTGTCATCAGAAAATTAATGTTGTTGCTTAGTGCTATACTTGTGCTCCCTAATTGACATGCCAAATCTTACATTGAAGGCGAAGCTTGTCTGTTATTGAACCAAGTGATGAAGGGGAAGAACAAGCGGAAGAAGAACAAAAATCAACTCCCGGTGCTGTAATGAAGCACTGGAACTGTGATGACACGAGTAATGATATAGTTTTGCATCTTAATTTATTGCTATGGCTGGAACGAGCAATTGTTTTGCCACTGTGATTTGATACCACTCTTAATGTAATATGTAATTATCTCTACTTGTGCAAACAGGGATCTTGTTTGAAGATAACATATATTTTAGTGGAACTGCACAAGAAGATGTTGGAAACATTAAACTAATCGAGGAGTATATAGTAAGCATGGCAACCATAGTAGATAATAACGGATGGTTCCTGAGAAGTGCTTCATCTGTATGCTCTACACAATAAGCCTCCTGACAAAGGTTGGTGCCCACGGATTTCATCCATATGATTGAGCTTTGTCATCTCTATTGGTGTTGTGCTACTGTTTAGCTACTGTCATGAGAAAGTGGTATTGTTTTGCATGTTAATCTAAGGCTGCTAATAAATTGAGGCACTGGTTTGCCACCCTTATAGCCACTGATAAAATTAAGTAATAATACAGTTCAAGTTGAGCTGCTTTCTTTGGTATCATATCATTTCGTATGAGGATAATGAGGATGCATCTCTTTGTGACTATACATTTCATCAGTTACTCCCATTGTTAATGTAATGGTTGTTTTAAATATTTCCTTTACTTTTTTTGAGCAAAAAAGGATGCTAGCATTTAGTTATTCTCTTGTTTTTGCGCAATAGGATCATCCTCCTCTGAAGAAGAATATGGAGTACGTGAAGTGCCTAGTTCCGATTATGCCAGGATGAAGAAGCCCAGTCTATCTTCTCATCAGAAGGAGCAGTTGAAGGATGGTTACATTACTGCCCACAAGACCAAACTAACTTCAGCTCAGAAGGACTCACAGATTTCCATCTTTTTTGCTGTGATGGGCAAGTGCAATATTGTTTTAGGATTCTTTCTGGTGAGTTCCATTTTTTTAAATGTGTGCTCTTCATGGATCATGTAGGTGCCTATTTAAACTGTAAATTCATAATTCAGTTTGCTTCATACTAATCACTTTTTTGTATTTATGCAAATAGGGATGCTCAGCTTGATTTCAATGGGAACTGCACAAAATGTTCTGATGGTGCCGATATGTTGAAGGCGTTGCAACATATAAAGGCGAAGTCTTACAGGCTACGCGCGAAGTTGGTTGATTTTAGTGGGACTGCACAAAAAAAACAGCTGGTTTATTTAGCACGAGGTGACATGCCAATGTGCAAACTGATGGCAAATCCCGCCCATTCCACAATCATAGGCATTTCATATTTTGGAATGGGAAAACCTTCTCAAAGTTTGCTCATTGATGTTCGCAAGAAGACATGCTTTCGATATTTTGGAATGGGACAACCTTTTCAAATTTTGCTCATTGATGTTAGCAAGAAGACATGCATTTGATATTTTGGAATAGGACGCCCTTTGCTGTCAGCAGCATCGATTGATTTTTCTTTATTTGTGTCTTCAGTTGTGAAGTAAATATTGGCTCTGACGTGTGAATAATTGAGATGCTCGATCGATTTTTCTTTATTTGTGTCTTTAGTTGTGAAGTAAAATTCACTCTGACGTGTGAATAATTGAGATGCATAATCATCGATGGATTGTTGTTCAATGAATTGCCAGGCCTGTGAGTTTGATTGCAATGTACAGGCACGCTAAAAAGCTGCTCAAACTTTTGGGAAGTGTGAAACTGCAGCAAACGACGTGATCACCATGCATCCTGAGAATAATGCTACTCCCTCTGTCTAGGTTCCTAAGTCATCTTAGGTTCTGCACCACGACCAAGGCGGAGGGGAAAACGAGAGAACTTAATGTTTATTTGCTTAATAGCATTGCATGCAATGTACTGACCACTGTATGTCGTGTTTGGTAGTCTCAAGTCATCGATAGCATACACACTCCACATATCTTATTGGTTGATTCCTTTATTAATGTCAAAAAACAATAAACGAGGTGAGAGTTAATGCCGCCTAAGTGTTTTGGGATTATTTGGTTTTCATCAGGTGAACACCTAGACGGAGGTTGTAGTACGTATTGTTTTGGTATTGTTTTGAATGTTCATGTAATGCAACTGATACAATAATTCAAACTAACTGGTCTAAATTCGTTCATACACGGCCTGATTTCATATAAATATGCCAGATTTCATTACATTTCATACATTCTTCAACTACAAAGTGGTGCTCGTCCGGCTCTGGAGGTTTAATAAATTAACCTAATTTATGATCTCCGGCGCCCATTCCCCGTGTCCGGCCCAAGAACTGAAGCTTCTTCTCCAGCTCCGCTTTCGGAGCCACAGGAAGTGAAGATGTCCGACTCCACGTCGCCACTAAGCAGCTAATCAGTCGTCGATGTTCAACCCGCCAAGCTTGGCTTCAACTGGAGGGTAAGAGCGGTGGACTTACTTGGACCCGAGCGGCGGCGACATTCCGTCTTCTGCTCTTCCTCGTTTTCTGCGTGGCGCGGCCTCGTTGCCGCCGAGGCGGGGCCTCGATGGAGCCGTCGATGTCTCCTGCCTCATTGCCGGCGGGGCGGCGCCTCGGCGGAGTGGGGGAAATCCTCTGCCTCGTTGAAGCCGGAGCGGGGCCTTGGCGGAGCCGGTGATGTCCTCTGCAACGTTGCCGGCGGGGCAGGGCCTCGACGGAGCCGGCGCAGTCCTCCGGCTTGTTGCCGGCCGACCGTTGCATCGGCGGAGCCGGCGAAGTCCTCCGCCTCGTCATCGGTGTCGCCAAAACAGTGCCTCGCCCGCTTCATCGTCCTCCTTGTAGGCGGCCGCAACCTCCGCCACCCGCATGTGGTACCACCAGCGCTCGAGGCGGGTCTCGCGGGCGGAGCGGTACGACTCGAGCAGCGCCTCCTGCTCAGCCCGCTCCGTGGTGATCTGATCCTCCACCTCCAGGTGCTCCTGGAGAACCTGGTGGTTGTAGGCAGCGTCGGCATTAGCCTCCCGGAACTTCTCCTCTCGCTGCTGCCTCACCATGTCCATGTATTGGGCACGGGCCTCGCCGATGGTCATGGTGCAATGCATCGGCGAGGATAGCATAGAGGACGAGGTTGGCGGCGGCTCCTCAACCACCACGTTCTCCATTGGGACGTTGTTGTTCTTCTGGTCCATCGTCCGCCCGTCCCGGAGAGCGGTGGAGAGCGAGGAAGGCATGGTGAGAGTGGTGTGGAGAGGAGAAAGGGAACATACGCGGATGACTGCGGCTATGGCCGGGGCAGCAGTTTATATAGCAATGGTGGGCGGTAGAGGGACGGATGGGTGGCGCCGGAGTAGCCGCCTCAGCAACCGCGTATCATTAATGTGGGCGGCAGATGGAAAGACGGACAGTAGTTGTGTCGTTTGAACACGAAGCGGTCGCCTGCACCGGGAAGCGACACGGGCGGCGCTGACCGTTTCGGGCGGGAAGCGCGCGCGGGCGAGGGAGGGGGTCTGGGGGGCCAGGGCGGTGAGACTCGTGCTTGGCAGCGGTCTGGTCCAGCAGTCGGACATGCTTGCTCGCCAGCGAGCTCGCCGAGCTCAGCGATGACAACCAGACGATTGACGAGGATTCTGACCAGGAGCCGGCACCACCGCCCAAGCCGGTTCATGCCTTGTTCACCATAGAGCAGGTGCGGCCGCACTTTGACACCCTAATGGCGGAAGAGCTACCAGCACCGCCGGAATCGGCATTCCGGCAAGTGCAGGAGGACTAGTGCTACAACCTCCGTCTCCTCAACGAGCACCGGCTCGCGGAGGGACGAATCGACGGCGAACACTACACCACGACACTGCAAAGACGACATGCCTCTGTTGGTATAGGTGAGCATCGCCGACACTCTTTTTGTCCCAAACTATACCGACACACAGTACGTTAGTGTTATATAAGCTTTATGACACATTATTTGTCGCCGAAGCCCGCAAAAACACCGATGAAATTTCTGTCGGTAGATAGAGACAGTACCGATTGTTTGCGTGTCGCAAATTCATGGAGACACAAAAAGTGTCGGCGTTGTATGCTCAGCCCACGTCCGAAAACTATGGCGCGGAAAGAGGGGCATGCGCGCGCCATGCGAAATACCCGATTCGCACCGGACCAGCAAAACAAAAGAAAAAACACACCCCGACCCCCTGACCCCGACCTATTCGATCCCCAATCTCGCCCCTCTCTCTGTCTTTCGCTACCCACACACCCTAACCCTAATCCGACCGCGCCGCCGCCCCCGACCTGCGCACCGCCGCCCCAACCCCCCCGCCGGTCCCCTCGCGCCACCAAATCTCAGACCCCGGCCTCCCTTCCCTTAGTTCGCAGTAGCAGCAGCGCCGTTTGCGATGGAGGAGCACCGTCCGCCGCCAAGGAACAGCAGCGCTGTCCGCCAGCAAGGATCCGCCGCGCGCCGAGAACAGCGGCACCATACGCCGGTGGATCCGCCGCAACAACTGTTGTTGAGGAGCAGCCCGCCGTTCTTCTTCCTCCACTGGCGACCCTTGTCCTGGCCCCGCCTCCAGATCTCATCTCAACAAGTAAGATGCAGTTCTTTTTCCTTACCTATCTTCTCTTATTTTGCTATATGGAGTTCACATTTTATTCTGAATGGTTTATAATCTGATTCTGATGGCATGCCTTGTGTGATTATAGTCGGGTGGTTCCAGGTCTAGGTCATGGCATTAGTGGTGTGGTGCTGTTAATGTTTTCTTAATGGATAGCAGTCGCTCGATGGATGGGAATTGCTACTGTAAGTCATCTCAGAAAATAGTATTGTCCCCCTAAAAAAAGGAGTCTCGACACAATACGCAAAGTTATTAGGCTGCAGTTAGTATGGGGTACATCAGTACATGGACATAAAAAGCAAAGGATATACCTGATAGTGTTTGCTTGTCTTTGTCAGGTTTTTGAGTTTGAATTTTCTTTTCGAGTGGCTTCACAAACATGTGCTTTTCTGCCATACTTGTATCGCCGCAGAGACAATACTGCAGGGATTCTGAAAAATAACTTGAAGCATGCCCACTAGTTAGTAGAGAATATATTTGCACTGCAGCCATGACTTTATTAGTGCGTGTGTGTGTGTGTGTTCACTTCTAGGCCACTGCATCATGTGTACAATTTCTCAAAGAAAAGGAAGTTCATGTGAAGAACCATGGCGACACATGTGAGAAAAATATATTTGAGTCAGTATATATACATATACAAATGGATGGAAGGAATGTTCATAAAGACAGTCTATTAGTTATTAGTTAGAAAACTGTAAAGAAGATAGCCTGCAGTAAATGTGTATAAAAAATATAGGTCAATGATATACTGTGATAATACCTCCCTTGTTTTTGTCTACAACAGTTGATTAAATCTTTTAGGGGGTTAAAAAAAACACTTCATGAGCTTCTTTTTGAATGCTGAATAGATTAGTTACGTTTTAATCTGAAGTCCGGCAAGTGTGCTTCACGTGCTAGATTTCCCTGCGATGCAAAATCATGCCCACCTATTCTGCACCCAAATTTGTATTATCCACATATCAAGCCTATGAAGGCCCAGTGACTTTGATGCACGCCCATTTCTCAATAAGAAAAGTAGAACAACCTATAAACATAGGAAAGATTAACGTGCGCGCCCTTTTCCCAAAGATGTTCCCGTAAGTTTTCCTTTTAATGTGTATACGTGACCTGGTTTTCTACTGTCAATTTTGACTCAGCTTGAACGTCTCAATGATGAACCCTTTTTGCACATGACATTTCTGAATCTCTCCTCACGGCAGCAGGTGATTTTCTCATGTATGTTTGCACAGGAGCTTGTTATTGCTTTCATACTGGTTTTGTTCAGTTGGTCAAATTGGTGTTGCTCCCTCTGCAGTCCAGAACAATACCCCTGGAGATGCGTGGAGTAGGCTATGTCATCCTCTGACACAACGATTGGCTGCTACTGATGACACGAGGTGATCTTTTTATATGTTCAATTCTTCAATTGTCGTTTAAAATCCTTGGACTAACCAGGTGAAGTTGAATTGAATATTTTCAATCCTTTGCTCACTCTTGCTTTTTGCCAAAAATCTAAAATCCTTGGCCAATGGCATGTTAATTCTACATTGGTCGCTAGTTCTATGCACAACAATACTTGGTCGGACTGAAAAACTGTAGCACTTGAGCAAAAAAGGCTGATTACCGATTCATTAGCATGTCAATAAGTCAATCTGGTCTTTCTCTATGTACTTTTCAGGGCTCATTAATTGCATGGTTCTGCTCATTGAAACAGGAGAGGCGCTGAACAAGACAGAAAAAGCACAAATGGCCATGTACACTTGATTAAAGATTGATGAATCTGAGAGCAGGTAAAAACTGAGACCAAAGGCACTGAGACTTGAGTAATAGTTCCAATAAGCTCACAGTACTACTTCCACAACCGTGAATGACAAATTTTAGAAGTACGAGTAAAGGCATATAAATTAACACAAATTGCTAGTTTTGGTCTTCAATGATTTCTGAACAGATTGAAAGTGCAAGCCTTGATGAATTTACAGTCCACACATGCTTTGCGAAGTATTTGAAACGAAATTCCAATTGAAATCCGGATGCAGCTACATGTAGATATATTTTCTGCTATTACTACACATTCTTTACCTATCCAAGGTCTTCTACTATTTCAATACCCATCATATGTGAAAATCCGTGGTGAGAAAAGAAACATATCTACAGTCTGATGTAAGTTGTTCCTGAAAGCGAAACTTAACAATATCAGTGGTGAAATGTTCACTCTTGCTTGATTTAGTTTCTGGATTCCCTTTCCTTGTACTTCTAAGAAAATAAATAATTAATAGCATGGTTCTGCTCATTGAAACAGGAGAGATGCTGAACAAGACAGAAAAACACAAATGGCCAAGTACACTTGATTGAAGATTGCTGAATCTGAGAGCAGGTAAAAACTGAGACCAAAGGCACTGAAACTTGAGTAATAGTTCCAGTAAGCTCACAGTACTACTTCCACAACTGTGAATGACAAATTTTAAATGTGCACATGCTTTGAACTTTGTCTAGATGAATTGAGAGCATGTAGCAATTAAATGGATTATAGATGAACTGGGAGCACGTTGTAAATAGTACCCATGATTTCATTTTAAGTTTTCATACATTTATCCGAGCAATTACTCATAGAAGACATATGGTCTTTGAAATGGCTTTGTTTTCATCAAGTGTCCTTCCTGCTACTACATATATGATTGCTGGTACATTTTTTTAGGAAGGAGGCATCTGCCCGGCCTTAGACTGAGGCCCTTACAGGTTCACCGAAGTTCATACAAGGTAATATATGACTGCTGGCACATGCATATTTACAAGTGCATATCTGATTGCTTGCTGATTGAGGAACTTCAAATGCAATTTTCAGTGTAAGCCATGTGGTATGCTATATGTGCTAGCCTGACTTTGGTTGATGTGGTGATAAGGGTATCTTTTGTAACCTGTTTGCAGCGCATGTACTTTTAGATCTTTGGGATCAAGGGCCACTTGCAAATTTTAAGAAACTCCCATTTTCTAAGATTGCTCAAACATACGAGTTCTTTTGCAGGGACAAATGGCAAAATGTAGCAAGGCACCAAGTTGATGTACAATGTTCTGGTGATTGCTTTGTTCATAACATGGTTGACACATTTTGTTCATATGGAAGTTCATGTCGGCTTGGTGACTAAATACTTGGGCTCTTCCATAATATTTTGTACAGTAGTCAAGTGATTGAACAATTGGTCTCATAGGAACTTGGCCATCACATTTTGTAACAGACCGCGGCTTGAATGCCAGCTTATGTATGTCCTTAATCCACTGTAGCTAACTTGAGTAAAGAAGACTAATGAATCTTCTATATATGTTGAATGGTATCTTGTGCATTGATCAATGGTATATGGTGATGAATAGAAGAGTGTAATTCTGATGAATATGAGTGTAATTGTTTGTATATGTGTTCGGTATTGAACATGAATTGAATAATATGAAGTTAATGTCGTATTAATATATGGTGCATTTGCATTTGTGCTAAAATGTAGACCTTGGCAGAAAGTGTGTTGGCAAAAGTATTAACGTTGCATTATCTGTTGGTGTAGCCTGCTGTCGAATAAACTGTTGGCATATCTATAGACATTGCACAATCTGTCGGCATAGCACATCGTCAGATGAACTGTCGGCATAGCACTGTCTGTCGGTGTAGAAATGTCTGTCGGCGAAGCTCTCACCAACACTGTCATACTGTGTGTCGGCGTAGATTTATCTGTCGGCAAAGACCTTTCCCGGCAGCACTATAGGCGATAGCTCCTTTCTGTCGGTGAAGGTCTTTGCCAACACTAAATGTGTCGCCTTAGGTGACCTATGTCGACACATTGTTTGACGCTGCTTTGAGTGTCGTGGTGTAGTGGAACAAGCGGACGTTAATGCCGTCGCGGACATGTGGCCCGATGATCCTGGCTTCCTGAATGAGCAGCGGGCACTGTATCAGACCATTTGTAGGGCCCGTGAGGCCCTCTCCGTCGACCTTCGAGTTCTTGCGCTCGTCGTGGCGCCGCCGTATCGCGTTGTCAACATGGTCAACGAACATGAGGCATCGGGAGATGACTTTACATGGAGAGAATGACAGTATGGACACACCAGGGTCATCGTCATACGTACGCAAGTGCCTCCTTATTACAACTATATAAAAAAATTGTTTTCTCCTGGTTTCCTGACATCACGGTCCCATACCATTGTCAACGTATATAGTCAATAAAAGAGAGAATTGCACAAGGAGCGGCCGACAGCTGAGACCCAGCAGCTCGAGCAATATTTGTTTTTTGAGGGGTGAGCAGAATTTTGTTTGACCGATGTTTTTGTTGTTGTTCAGAGGAGCAGGGTATCAACTGGGCGGGCTGTGGCTCGTCTAGCCCAGGCTATTATTTTATGTCGACCAAATATCCAGCCCATATATAAATTTTTCAAGATGAAAATGGCTTGCCCAGCTATATTTTTTCTGAGGAATACCCAACCCTGGCCAACTTTTTATTCTCTGGCGATGCATTAGGCTTGCAAAGAAAATGGGCTTTAAAAATAATAAATGGGCTGTAATTATAAAAAAAATGTGCTGTAAATATAAAAAAACGCTAAGAACAGGTAATTAGTTTTAAAATTAATTTTTTTGGATTTTCTTGACGGAACCTCGTGAGAGGGCGGGCAGCTCCTGCATTGCATTCTTTTGGATTTTAAAAATTTTAATTTCATTAATTGTTGCGCGTAAAATTCCGTTGAATTTTACCTAATATCAATTTATTTTTAAATTAGATCTAATATGGCTCGAAATTTTGGGATAAATAATATATCGGATCCCATCAAAATGTGGGAAATATGGTTGAAATTATAAACCGTTGTCCTGGCTAGAAAAATGGGCAGTAATATTAACAAACAGTAAATTGGTTGCAGTAAATTTCATTATAATTAAGAAATGGGCTGTAAATTATTACAAATCGCAAATGGGCTATATGCTCTCTGCCACACAGATGTGATGCTCACTTCTGGGCATACTAAGTTGACGCGTACGCATCGCTCAAAAAAAGTTGACGCGTACACAAGGCTTTTTCACCTTATAGTCAACACACGATTCTAGCAGCAGTGGCCGTTGGATGTTCATCCAACAGCTGTCGTGCTTCTTCAATCTCGGATATTTTTGCTTCAACCACCCAAACCACCGCGGGCGGTACCGCCTGCTACCGCCTCCCGTGAGCGGCTGTGCAGCCGCGCAGGCCTCACCGCCCACCCTACTCCCATCGTTGTCCAGGCCATTCCTCTACTCACCAACACCTCTTGTTATTCTCCAGCGACGGCAGCCTCACACCGCAGCCGAACCAGTGAACCCTTGTACTCCCCTCCGCGTGGGCATCCACTGCTGTGTCTTCGCCGGCTCTGGGTCATTCCCTTCCTAGACCTCGCCGTCGTCCACCGCGTTGGTTTTCTCGGGGCGGCGTGGTCAACTTTGTCAACAAACGACAACCATTGGAAGAGGGATGTATGTGGAGTGGCTGACAGTAGGGACCCACATGGTCCATGGTTGCACGCAAATAAGTGCCTCCTTATTATGCAAAAACAAATGATTTCTTCTCCTGACAGGTTTGACCCACCAGCTACATCTTCGCACGCATGCAAGTGCCTTCTTATTATGTGAAAAAAGTTTCCTCTCCCCGATAGCTAGGACCCACAAGCTACATCTTCGCACGCAAGAAAGTGCCACCTTATTACGTGGAAAAAAATGATTCCCCCTGCTAGCTGGGACCCACCAGATTTGGACGCTGACTTGTGGGCCTACTAAGTTGACGCGTACGGAGGGCTTTGTCAACTTAGTCAAAAAACGACTCTAGGTGCAGTGGTCGTTGGATGTTAATACAACCGCCGTGTTGCGTCTTCAACCTCTGGTCTTCTTGTTCCAGCCGCCGAAACCAGCGCTCGCCGTACCGCCTGCTCCTGCCTCCCGTGGCATGTTGTGCTGCCACCGCTGGCCATGTCATCCCTCTACTCACCCACACCTCCTGTTATTCTCCGGCGACGGCAGCCTCACACCACAGCCGAAGCAGTCAACCCTTGTACTCCCCTCCACGTGGGCATCCACTGCCGCGTCTTCCCCGGCTCTGCGCCGTTCCCTTCCTAGGCCTCGCCGTCGTCCACCGCCTTGGTACTCTCGACGCGGCGTGGTCAACGTGGTCAATGAATGACAGCCATCAGAAGAGGACTTTAGGCGGTGAGGCTGATAGCTAGACCCACCAGCTACATCTTCGAACACAAGGAAGTGCCTCCTTATAACTCGCAAAATAAAAATGATTCCTCCCCCTGACAGCTGGGACCCAGAAGCTATATCTTCGCACGCAAGGAAGTGCGTCCTTATCCTCCCTGACAGGTGGGACCCACCCGGTCGAAGCGTACGTAGCGTTGTCTGTCTGGTCGCGAACGTGTACATACATACTGGTCGATCGGTCTGTCTGCAATGATGAACCGTGGCCGAGTAAGTAGCGGCACATGTCATAGTAGAGCCCCCGACGTAGCAGTTCAGACTGTCCCGTCTAAACCGTGTACACTTACATACAACCACATGCCAAAAAATACGGCCACGTACATACATACGGGCGGGGTCTCAAAACGCGTACTCGCGCATATGGACGGCCAGGGGTCGTGTACATGGAGAGGCAACGGACGACAGCGACGCCGTCCTGTTCATCGGCAGCTAACCGGTTGGGTCGGAACGGAGGAAACAACATCGTGTTCACCGGGAGCCAAGTGACTGGGTCAGAACGCGTCCTGTTCATCGGAAGCGAAGCCACTGTGTCGAAACGCGTCCTGTTCATCGGGAGCCAACCGGCTTGGACGGAACAGCCAGAACGGGGTTTGGCGTACCGAAAAACAGAGGAAAACGGCCTTCTGTTTGACCGCGTACAGTCTGAACCGACGATGGAGGAAACGGACTTCTGTTCGACCGCCTACGGCCGATACGGGGTCCTGTTCATCGGGAGGGGTGTGGCATACCGCAAAACGGGACTCCACGGGCTACTGTTCATCCATCGCCGACTTCCTCCAGCCTCCACCTGCTACTGTTCATCCACCGTCAACCTCCTCCAGCCTCCACCTGCTACTGTTCATCCACCGTCGTCCTCCTTCTGCCTCCACCAGCTACTGTTCATCCTACCTCCACGGGGTCCTGTTCATCCACCCCCAACCGGCTGGGGGTGTGGCGGTCTTGTTCATCCAGCGGCAACGGCCTACTACCACGGGGTCCTGTTCATCCAACCCCCATCGGGAACTGTTCATCCACAACCAACCAATCGGCTCGACTCACCACGTGTTGACTCATTCTACGTACTGCGCGCACGGTAGCAATGGTCACTATTCATCAAGAGGCAACCCAACACTGGCTGGCTACGTCTCGCACGGGGGCTCGATTGGCTTCAGTAAGCAGCAGCAGTGATCGATCGCTCAGGTCCAGTTAGCAGTAGCAGGGAAGGAATCGCTCGGGTTCAGTCAGCAGTGAAGGAATCGCTCGGATTCAGTTAACAACCAAGGGATCGACCGCTCGGGTTCAGTAACGTAGCTAGTGCGATCGCTCGGGTTCAGTTAGCCAATGCCTCGCACACACGCGCGTACACGAGAGAAACACGCAAACCACAGTGCATCGCTCGGCCCCGACCACCCACCGTAACCGGAAACTCCCCGATATTTTCCTCGCCCTCACTTCTACCATGATTTTTTCCGTCATGGACGGCCCAAAGAATGTCATGCAGGTGCATCTCCGGCCCGCCCAGGACAAAAAGCCTATTTTCTATCATGATTTTTTGTCATAGAAGTAGGAGCCACATCTATGATGATACATGTTTTTGTCACAATTATCGTCATAGAAGTGTCATAAGCATGACAGGAAAAAAAAAATCGTCCGGGCCAAAATGTCACGGATGTGTCTTTTTTTTGTAGTGTTCCGTGGAGCTCAGGCGGGTGCCCAGGGTGGTCTGACATAAAGAAGAACCGGTCGGGCCACCGGTGGTGGCTTTCATGGAACCCAAGTGGCGGTGGCCTCCCGTGTTCTACTTCTCCTCGATGATGGCGGCGGGCATGGACACGCTGGCCACCACCTTGTCGACATCCGCGTCACCGGCTTCTTTCTCTGCATGCATGGCGCGGCTACACGTGCGTCAATGGCGGATGGCGCGGTCGCATGCACTCGATGCGGCGATGCCTGTGCCGCCGTGCTCCCCGCCATGCCGGCGTGGAGCAACTCGCCACTCCTCCTCGAGCTAGCATAGAGCGATGAGTTGCTGAACCATGCACCGGCTTGGGGTCGCGGCAACTGGCTCTGTTGGGCTAGGCGAGGGAGGTGAAGCAACGAGGTGCCTCGCTCGTATCCGGTGGGCTCGGTGGGCCACCCAGCCGGCTTGTATGCCGGATAACTGCTCTTCGGAAGCCGTCAGAAGAGTGGAGAAAATGGTGAAGTAGGAGATGGGGGAGCGTGGAGGGGTGTGATTCTTGCTCGGCGTCTGGCCTTGTTTAAATAGATGGCGGACGGGAGGAGCTCGACCGGCTTTATGTTTAATGTCGGCCCGCTCATGAATGGATATGTGGCCGGTGTAGGTTTCTTGGCTTCCACGCGATTTTAATGGAGGCATTTGAATGCGGCGAGGAGGCGTGTTGAGCCGGGCGTGTAGCGGGCTGCGCCCTCGGCTGGCGCGCCGCTTCAATGGCGGAGGCAATGAGACGTCGCATCCGCCCTGAGCCACCTTCAATGTGGAGCGGTGCGCTCTATAGCGGCATGAATGCGGGCAGGTGGCGCCGGGCGGGAGTGGAAAGAGTTTTTTGGTGGGCCAGGGCGGTCAGAAACGGGCTTGGGAGTGGTCCAGACTCCCGCAAACCTCCCCCACGTTTATCTCTAGTTTGCAGGAGAAATCGCGTCCGGACCGCCCCGCGGACCGATATAGGTCGGCATTGGATTGCTTCCGTGGTCCGGACGGTTGTGGGAGGTTTGAGGGTCGGCGTTGGAGATGCCCTAAGGGCATCCACAATGTATGCCAAAATGATGGTGCTAAGGGTCTGTTTGGATTGATTCCTATAGTTGCCCAGCCAAATAATCGGCGTTGACCGAGCGATGGGCTTCTGTTTGGATTGGAGCCGATAAATTGGCTCACCCGCCGCTCGTCAGCTCTCCGCGTCCAGTTTTTCGTGAAATCGTTGGCGAGGCGTGGGCAGCCGAAACATCCGCCAATTTTTTGGCTAGCCCGCGGTTGGCGGGGCAGGCATCGGCACAACCCAAACAGCCTCTAAATGCCAAAATAGCTTTTGGCACTACCTTGGTCCATTGTGGAGGGTGTTGCCAAAATGAAAAAAAAAGAGGGAACCGATGCTTCTAGGGGCATCGATGCCAACTGACCCAAAACAAAAAAATATAATATATTTGCCCAACTACCAAAAGCATCGGCCCATTCCCTCCCTCGTCGCACCCATAGGCTACATGGAGGGCTCCCCCTTCACACCCTCTGGTCTCCCTCTCCCCCGCCCTCCTCCCTCGCCGCCGCCAGAGGGCGCGGCCGGGCAACACCCGGCTGGCGTTGGCGGCGGCGGGCCTCATCTCCTCCTCGCTCTGGGGTGATGCGGCGGGGCGGCTTCCTTGTGCCAGGAAGGCGCGCTGGCGTGGGGCGAGTCGAGGTGACGGCAGCGCTCAGTGTGCCTGCAGCGATGGGGCGCGGGTGGGCGGTGGCCTAGAAAACCTTGCGATGGAGGGGTGTGCCTGCACCGCTGTGACCGATCTGGATCGGGATCTGGCCCGATCTGGATCCAGGTGGTTGCAGACGACGCGGGTTGCGCTTGGTGTGGGCCGGAGGTCTCTTTTGCGTCCTTTGTGGTGGTGGCTGAAGGCGGCCGGTGGATCTGGTTGTCTCCTCCCCATGCTCGGTGTGCTTTCCTTCGTACAGACCTAGGTCGCCTTGTGGCTTGCTGGTCCTCGATGCGGATGGAGCTGGAGTTGGGATTCAGATAAGGTGAAATCTTTCATCGGCCCTGGTCGGCGACGACGGCGGCGACGCCCGAGGGCACCGTTTCTTCTCCATGGAAACGTTCGCCGGATCTGCCTATACCTCCACCACGCCCTTTTGTCTCCTGGGTGAAAGCCCTAACTGTGGTGGACGGCTACGGCATCTTTGGCGTCATTCCCTTCTTGAAGGCATCATCTTGGGAGCTATGTGGTTGGTGGACACCGTTCGATTGGCGCTGGAGGCAATCGGGATCAGGGGATGGTGTGACGTGGCATCTACCGTGACGATGACGGCGAGTCCCAACGGCATGGTGCAGCAGAGCCTCGGCGTCAGATGCGTTATGGTGGGCGTGTGTAGGGAGGTGGCGCTGTCTGGCGTCGTGGTGGCGTCGACGGCAGGCCTGACATGATTGATGCGTCAGTACCTGCTCTGAAGATGAATCGGTGGAAGACGATGGCGGCGGACTCTGAGAGTGTGACGGACCAGTATGTGCCCCAGACCCAACAAGCGGCTTGGGTGGGGCCTCCGGCTTTAGATGTTAGACTTTGCTGCGAGGTCTCTTTGGTATTCGGCTCGGACTATCGGCACCCCTTCATCAAATGGATAGGAGTAGCGACAAATGTTACGAAGATGGTGATTACAGGCTTACTGATGTATTATTTTGTATAGTCTTTGTGAATAATTAATAAAATTGCTGCATGCATCGCCCAAATGCAGAGGCCGCGGGTCATCTTTTTTTCTAAAAAAAACTGCTAAAAGCGTTAGTAAGGCCGTTGTGAAGACTTGCACAGGCTATTGCCAATTTTCTATTCCATTCTATTTGGTGATGCAACTCACTGTACAGAAATTGGAAACCACGCACATCGTGAAGTTGATGCCAGATTTGAGTCCGATGCTAAATTCCGTTTGATGGGCGAATTTGGCAGTAACACACTATGGATGCCCTAAGAGAGGTGTAGCAGATGGTTACCTTTTCCGGAAAATACTCCGACACGTACATTCTCAAGATCACTGTGTGTTTGTCGAAAGGTAACTTTCCAGACACAACCCCAAAGTCCCTTGAAAAAGACCAAACATCCACACTGATATCGGCTTGACGCACACAAATCTGCCCATTTAAAGACAGTCAAGTCAAAATATGCAAGTGCGCATGCTTTTCAAGATTTAACTTTGATCATAAATTAGATCAATACCCAAAACAAAATCACTAAACCTATTCATGTTTTCGCCTAACTAAGCAATACCCAAAAAATAAAGACCACTGAACCTGTTCATGCTTTTGCCTAACTGAGCAATTTCCACACCTCGTCACATGTAGTACTGTCAGACCTATTTATTGCCACCCATATCCATTTCTCACCTCCACCTTGCAGCATTCACTCACTCACTCCACTCTCTCTCTCTCTCTCTCTCTCTCTCTCAAGAGCACAGGCAACAACATGCACCCGGGCACCTCCGTCGCTGCGGTGGTCTGTGCGGCTGCTGTGCTGCTCATCAGCAATGGCTGCCTCTCCATGGCCATGGTGGAGGACAAGATCACGGCGCTGCCGGGGCAGCCACCGGTGAGCTTCGCGCAGTACTCCGGATACGTGGAGGTGGACGCCGTGAGGAAGAGGTCGCTCTTCTACTACTTCGCCGAGGCAGAGCTAGATCCGGCCACCAAGCCCCTCGTCCTCTGGCTAAATGGAGGTAAATTTAGTGGCTGCCACAAGCTTCCCACTGTTTCGTCTTATTGCATTATTGGTATTGGGGAGATCACACGAGAAGGAACCGTGTGAAAAGGCCAGAGCCAGAGGGGAAAGGAAATTAACAAATGTTGATAGAGAGAGAGAGACAGCGAGTAGATTTTCTGTGCAAATGCGCCTACAGCCAAGGACTTTTACTTGGATCATACATCAAAAAGATAACTTTTCCTAATTGGGGTTCTTGAAAGAAGATATACGAAGTGTCCCTCCCAACTGTTGATGGAAGGGGACTTTTTACCTTTAAATTTTGATGTCCTTGCAGTAAAATGTGTTTTTTAGGAGTAGGAGTGACTGCATAATCTCATGAAATGGTATTAATGTTTGTGTGTGTGTGTGGGGGGGGGGGGGGGGGGGGTTGGATCTCACCTGATTTATCACTACCAAGATTCCTTTGTCTCTCTATGATAGGATAGGAGTTCTGATGACATGATGTCTATGCATGTGTGTTTTGTGTAGGACCCGGATGTTCATCTGTGGGGGTGGGAGCATTCTCAGAGAATGGGCCATTCAGGCCCAGTGGTAATGCCCTTATGAGCAATGAGTATAGCTGGAACAAAGGTGGGCATTTTGTCTCTTGTAAAAGTTGCATCCACAAAAGCAACCTCTAGGTGCCTTTGATTGGTCCTCTTTTTTGCTGGTCCTATTTTCGTTGGTGCAAGAAAAAAGAAAGCTCACAGGAATTTTTACCACAACTGAATTTCTCTTCTTGGTATATGTTGGCTTGTTTCAGAGGCCAACATGCTCTATCTGGAGAGCCCTGCAGGGGTGGGCTTCTCCTACTCCACTGATCCTTCCTTCTATGGGGGTGTTGGTGACAGCATGACAGGTGTGATCTCCATGCTTGAAAAGTTTTGTATCAGTATTATTTTCTGTGTAGGATTAACCTGCAAGATTATTCCTTTTTGAGTGGTTTAATTTTATTTTTCCCTAAAATTTTGAAGCCAGGGACAATTTAGGGTTCTTGGAAGGCTGGTTTGCCAAGTTCCCACAGTACAAGGGCAGGGACTTGTACATCGCAGGAGAGAGCTATGCTGGTAAAGCCATTCTGCTTCTTCACCTCCTTGTTCAATTCTGAATTCATCCCTTGGTGTTCTAACTACAATGATGATCACTTTTAAGGCCACTATGTTCCGCAACTAGCGCAGCGCATGGTTGAATTCGACGACAAGGAGAAGCTGTTCAATCTGAAAGGCATTGCTGTAAGTATTCCATTTACAAAGCTTACCAAGATATGTTTACGAAAGCCTCGTGAATTTACAGTGTACTCGCTCTCTTTTTCTCTCATTGATCCAATAGTTGGGCAATCCTGTTCTCGAATTCTCAACTGACTTCAACTCAAGAGCCGAGTTCTTCTGGTCACATGGGCTGATATCGGATTCAACCTACAATATCTTCACGACGGTTTGCAACTACTCACGGTATGTGAGCGAGTATTACCACGGCTCCATCAGCACGGTTTGCGACAGGGTGATGAGCCAGGTGACCAGAGAGACGAGCAGATTCGTGGACAAGTACGATGTCACCCTGGACGTCTGCATTTCTTCGGTGTTGATGCAGTCCCAAGTGCTCACCCCAAGCCCAAATGTATCGTTCTTCAGCATTATCTCTGCTAAGGAGATGTATGTAACCTTGTCATTGATGGACAATTTTTTGCAGTCTATCGAGCAATTGAACAGGGCGCTCGACGTGTGCGTCGAGGACGAGACGATGAACTACCTCAACCGAAAAGATGTGCAAATGGCAATGCACGCTCAGCTCAACGGCGTGCCCAAGTGGACGGTCTGCAGCAGGTGTGGATTTGCCTATCTGTTAGTATCGATCTGTATCTGCTAGGAGTATTATACGGAGTAGTTGCATTTCCTTCAGCAAGGTTGCGATTTCACCGAGTGTTTTGCCCAATTCAGTGTTCTTGAGTACAAACAGCTGGACCTGCAGATCCCGACCATCAACATCGTCGGCGCGCTCGTCAAGTCCGGCATCCCGGTGCTAGTTTACAGGTAAAGAACCGAGTATAGTTGTATCAATCAAAAACTCGCCACAGCAAGGGTGTCAGTTTAGAACGTGGCCTGACGGCTGTGCTCGTGGATCTTTGTCTGCAGCGGTGATCAGGACTCGGTGATCCCCCTGACGGGCAGCAGGACGCTGGTGCACCGCCTGGCCAAGAGGCTCCGGCTGAACGCAACGGTGCCGTACCGGGTCTGGTTCCAAGGGAAGCAGGTGAGCTCCGGTCCATCTCCATCCTACAATGTTGGCCATCGTTATGGTCGGCTCAGCTCCACTCCTGTCAAGCTCAAGCCATGGTGGGTGGTGAAACTGAAACTGAAGCGTTCTTCTCGTCTCATCTTCTCCCGGATGTGCAGGTTGGTGGATGGACGCAGGTGTTCGGCGACGCGCTGTCCTTCGCGACCATCCGGGGCGCGTCGCACGAGGCGCCCTTCTCGCAGCCGGAGAGGTCCCTCGTGCTCTTCAGGGCGTTCCTCGCCAGCCGGCCGCTGCCGGAATCGTTCGAGTGACCTCAACTCAAGAGACAGTTCGTCTTCTTGTACTATCTAGTAGCTAGAGTGCATGCGTCAATCACCTTGCCTTTCAAGGTTGGAAATCCAATCAAAAAGGTATTCGCAAGTGTAATCAGTTACTCCCTCATTTCACTATTATAAGATGTTTTGAATATTTTAATATACACTGAATACGGACTGAAATGAGTGAATGAACACACTAAAACACGTCTACATACATTTGATTTAAAAAATAATAATTAATCATACATCTCATAATAGTGAATGGAGAGGATATATCGCAAGGCGTGGAGATGCACTGGAAATGTATGGGAATTTCGAAAATTTACTCAGCTGTTACCTTTGGTCTGTCTTACCGGAAAAAAAGTACTCCCGCTGTCTAGAATTAATACATCCGTATCTAGACAAATTTAAGTCAAGTAATTCGGAATGAAAGTAACATATGAAAATGAAATTGTACCACGCAACTAAAATTTACTAGGAGCATGTTTTGCTGTGTACAATCAAATGCGTACTTGTTGATTCACGTTGCCAAAAAAACATATGCAGGGCGCGTGACTGACTAAGATTATCTGTGTTTTGTTTGGCAAACTAAGATTATCTACATGGCACTCTTTTATCCAAAACATGTTATGTCATTCACATTTGGACTAGAAAATTTATAGTAATTGCTGAATTACGAAACCTCCTCTAGATCAGATGACACATACCGACTACGGCGCCCCGACGTGCTGCTCTGCTCCACCGTCTCCCCCACCGCCTGCACCCGCTGACGATGTAACCCCGTTTGACGTGCCTTTGCAGCTCGTCCACATATGGAGCTGGCCTAGCTGCTATGCTCTTAGCTTCGCGGTTGTCTGCGTGTGTTGGGTCTCTTTGGTGAGAGCGGAGGTCGTTTTTGGCAAACTTCCGGTTCCACCTATTGTGTCTCCGCTGCCTGAGGTCCAAGTTGATTCCACGGATGGGGGAAAGCAGGCCTCTATGGATGCTTCTTCCCTCGTGCTAGACCTTGATCAGCACCATAGCTCATTGTGTCGCATGCCTTTCGGAGAGAGGGCATCGTCGAAATCGTGGCTCGTGTGTTGCAGATCATGTCCGAGTTGCATGGGCTATGTGGGGGAGCCCACTTTGTATCCGGTGCTTCCGGAGGTGGGCTCACTTGTGGCCTTGGCGGTGGCCGCGACACCCTCTCGACCACCGTTAGACCAAGCTAGCCAGCTTGCCTTCGTGGATCATGGAGGTTTGGCTGCTACTGCCTTTCATTCTCCCGTGAACGTCGGGCAAGTGGTGCATGCGAGTGATGAGATTGCCGTGCCAGGTGCATTGGCACCTAATTTTGAGGCTCCAGTTCGTGGACATGGCAGGACATGTCTGTGGACATTTTCAATAGTAGTTTATTCCATTTGGTGATTAGCGTTCGAGATGCCCTAAAATATCATCATGCTAAGAGATGCGCTACAGTACTAGTAACGAGCTCATGTAGTCATATTACTTCATTCGCAAAAAAAAAAGGAACTCCTAGTAATATTTATTTTACCCTTTACCATGAAATTGGCAACGAGTTCATATTACTTCATTCTCAAAAGAAGAAAAAAGAACTCATAATATTACTTTACCCTTTACCATGAAATTATAATTACAGCTGACATGAACAAGCCACACAAAATCGCACACGGTAGATTTACTATTACGTGGCTGGATGTAGAATCAATCAATAGCCTATTCTGCGACTGCGATGACATCTTAGGCCGCGTGGTCTCTGGGTGGCTGGCCGGCTGGCTAGGGTGGAGATCGTCAAGATGGGTCGGTATCATCACATGATGGCGCAGGAGTTGACGTCCTCGTCGTTGAACATGTTCATGTACCGGACCTCCGGCGCCCCGGGGTCGGCCATGGCCTGCGGCGCGCCGCGGACGAAGCCCGCCGGCGCCTTCTTGTCGTAGGCGCCGCCGACGTAGGGGTAGTTGGTGAGCGAGTATGGCACGTACGGCCACATCTCGGCCACCTTCCCGGTGCTCTTCACCCGCGCCAGCACCTTGCTCGGCTCCACGAACCCCGTCACCGTCACCTTGCTCATCTTCGGGTTCACTGACACGGCCGTCACACCTTTGCCATCAACATATACAGGATATGAAACTTTCATCAGCAGAAATTAACTTCACAAAACTATTCGCAACAAAAACTTTAGATTGCTTGATGTTATTTCATTTCTGGATATCGCTACGTATGTAGGAGTATGTATGTGTGTACCCCGAATCGACTTGACGGCGTTCTTGACCCTCCTCTCGCAGCCCTCGCAGTCCATCTTCACCTTGATGTTTACCGTCTGCGGATCACAAACTACTCGAGTTAATCACGTGTTTATATAACCAAACGAAATGGCAAAAAAAAAATATATCGGTCATCTCATGAGATGAGAAGTTAAGAGTGTTTCCAAGCAAAACAAGAGAGCACACGCGTACTAAAAAAAAAAAGAATTCCACAAGCCTCACCTGCATCGGCCGCCTCTTCCTGAGCTTGAGGGCTGCCTTTGTATCTGTCATGCTGCACAAATCGGAGAGGTGATCCAAGACGCCCATGATCTTATTGATCTGACACGACTGAAGCAGCAGTGTTCTTGGGTACAGAACCGTGAAGGGTCGTACATATAGAGGAAAGAGGAACGAACAAGAAAATATCAGAGGATAAATTTCGCTTGCTGGCTAAATTTGTATGGTTAGGGTGGACGTGCAAGTCCATATGGATGCTTCTAGCCTGCAGAGAGCGAGCGATTAAACCACGGCGCTTTCGGATTAAATGAGCAAACACCCCTGCTTCCAGGATGACCATTCCCTGCTTCACAGGCCAGCTGTTTTGACAGGAAGCTGCTTCATAATTATTTCTTGTTTTTCGTTTCACAGAGATGATTTGTTTTGCTAGACTGGGAAATGCACGGTCTCAATTAACTCTCTATAGTCGCTACCAAAATAATACTAGTACTCCTACAAAGCAAGTAACTGCAGGTAGACGAGGCCTTCAAATGTTCTTCTTCACCCTAAAAAAAACTGTTCTTCTTCAGAAGAGAAAAAACACAACTCAAAAGATATAGTGGCATACAGCTTTGCTCGTACATGCATCTATGTTTGTTTCGTTTACATGATAATTTCTAGTGCCTCACTTCAAACTTCAAGAGAGTGAAAGAAGAGAGAAAAAAAGGAAGAGAACACATAATTGAAAGGGTAGTGATATTAATCTAGGTACCATCACGAGGACCCCAAGCTGAGATAATGAAATTAAAAGATGGCGTCCCCAACTATGCACTCAGAGCAGGCTCCAGCGGCTCTGCAATACCACCCCCACTGTTGAGAACTACCACCTTACCATCCGAATCCACATCAACAATAGCAGAATCACCTTCCTTGACCTCGCCAGCCAGCATCTTTTCCGCCAGACTGTCTTCCAAAAGCCTCATAATGGCGCGTCGCAGAGGCCTGGCACCGTAGCTCGGGTTGTAACCTTCATCGACAACCCTATCCCGGAACTTCTCTGTTACCTGCAGGTCGATTTCCTTTGCCTTGAGCCTGTCAAACACCTCCTTGAGCATAATATCAGCAATCTCTTTCACCTCCAGTTTTGTCAGCTGCCGGAACACAATCATCTCATCCAATCTGTTCAAGAACTCAGGCCGGAAATACTGCTTCAACTCCTCGGTCACCAAGCTCTTGATCCTGTTATAGCTGGTATCTTTCTCGTCAGAGTCAAGGTCAAACCCAATCTTCCGGCCTCCCTTCTCGATGACACTGCTTCCGACATTCGATGTCATGATCAACAGTGTGTTCTTGAAATCAACTGTCCGTCCCTTGCTATCTGTCAGCCTCCCATCTTCTAAGATCTGAAGCATCATGTTGAAGACATCTGGATGTGCCTTTTCAATCTCATCAAAGAGAACAACTGTGTATGGACGGCGGCGGACTGCTTCTGTTAGTTGACCTCCCTCAGTGTAGCCAACATAACCTGGAGGTGATCCGATGAGTTTGGAGACCGTATGTCTCTCCATGAACTCACTCATATCTAATCTGATCATGGCTTCCTCTGAGCCAAAGTAGTAGGATGCCAGAGCCTTTGCTAATTCTGATTTACCAACACCAGTTGGTCCAGAGAATATGAAGCTAGCAATGGGCCGATTTGGATTCTTGAGGCCAACACGAGCACGGCGGATAGCACGGCTAATAGCTTTGACAGCTTCATCCTGCCCAATGATACGCGTATGGAGAGTCTCTTCCATCTTAAGGAGGCGGTCAGACTCATCAGATGAGACTTTCTCCACAGGTATACCAGTCCATGATGAGACGATGTGTTGAATATCTGCCTCTGTGACAAGAGGGCCAACTTCGCCGGATTCAGTCTCTGCTTTAACCATTTCCTTGCTCTTGTCAATAATGGCTGTAATTTGGGCCTTCAGCTCCATTTCCTCGTCTCTTAATTCCCCAGCCTGCCAATAAACAACAACAGTAAGATAACACGGAAGAAACAACAATGGTTAATTTTAGTTGCATAAACAGAACAAGGAAGAAAAGGCTGGCTTCTAGGCTATGATTAGAGGCACCTTACAAGTAAAACAACAATAAATATAGCCAAATGAACCAATAAAGTTGCAACTAAAACAACATTAGCATCCTACTAAAGCAAACCATTTAGGAACCTTCACACAAAACTCAGAGCACTTCTCCAGAATCTATGTATACCTTCTCAAAATCTTGGCCACGCACAGCCTCATTCTTGTCCTTTGTTATTTGGCGAAGTTTTTTGTCCAGCTCCTTGGCCTCATCAGGTAGCTGTAATGTAAGGGATGATGGTTAAACAAAAACAAGGCAGTGAAGCAGGCTCTCTGCGATCACAATTATTCAGAGTCAGTACCTGTGCATGCCTCAGCCTAACACGGGACCCCGCTTCATCAATCAAGTCAATAGCCTTGTCAGGCAGGAAGCGGTCACTACAGAAACAGCAAAAATAACACATGTTCATTACAGCGACAAATCAGATTATTGGCTCTACTACCAAAATATAAAGTGGAAAATATACACTGTCCATATAATCTAAATATATAACTAGAACTAAGATTTTCATTCTAGGAGGGCTAATAATCACCGTGCATGTGTAGAGTCAACCATTGTCAAGGATAACAAAAAATTACAGTCAAGACTTATTGCAATTTAATTATGTGCAGACAGTAACACCTTAGCAGATTAAGGGTGAAACGGCAGTATTATACTACCTCCGTCTCAAAATATAAGACGTTTTTGTAGAAACATCTTATATATTTTGAGTCGGAGGTAGTACAATTTATATCATTTATAACACTTTTAGCGAAAGTCTAGAGCAATGGGAGCGTGAAGCACATTGGGAACTTAAGCAAAAGCCAGGATAATTAACCCTTTCATGATGGATAACCAAATAATGAGATACACCAATGCAAGCCCCTCGCCTACCCAACTTATCCAATAAAAAGGTAATAAAGCTGATGCTACACATCAGTGAACAATTCAGACAACAAAACCACAAGAGATGTCAAAATCATACACATTCACAATATTATACATATATACAGCTAATACCTAAGAAATAATTGCTGCACCAGAATTGGTATTAACACAATATTATACCAAAAAATTAAGCATCAATCAAATTAATTGAAGTATGATGCAATGCAAACCTGATATACTGATATGATAACTGCGCCGCAGCAACTAAAGCATCATCTGTGTATCGTAGCTTATGATGAAGTTCATATCTCTCACGAAGTCCTCTTAAGATTTGTATTGATTCTTCAACAGTGGGCTCTGGAACCTTGACTGGTTGAAACCTTCGCTCCAAAGCAGGATCTTTCTCGATATGTTTCCTGTACTCATCCAGTGTTGTGGCACCAATGCACTGAAAGATAGAACAGTATCAGAAATGTTAAAACTAGGGGCAGCTCATCTTTCTTGTTGTAGACATGGCTTGTCAACTGGAAGAAACTACTTTCTGGATCCAGCCTAGGTGAGGTCTTTTTGACTTTATCAGACTAAACCAGAAATGTGACCAACACAGAACAATGGCAGCAATGGAATTTGAAATGAGGTACATTACCTGCAGTTCACCTCTTGCAAGAGCTGGTTTTAAGATGTTAGCAGCATCAATTGCCCCTTCAGCTGCACCTGCTCCGATCAACGTGTGCACTTCATCAATAAACAGTATAATATCATCATTTTGCTTAATTTCTTCCATAAGCTTCTTCAGCCTTTCTTCAAACTCTCCACGGTACTTGGTACCAGCAACAAGGAGCCCCATGTCAAGGGTAATAACCTAAACAGAGCAATCATGATTAATTTTCTGGAACAACATGATCATAAATACAAAAAGGAGCTTTATAGCACTCAATTATTTTTAAACAAGCTTGATCCTTTGCGACTGACAAAAGCCTTGGATCCACAGCATTTAATCATTTATTATTATTTTGACCATGTCATCAACACTTAATTACTGAAGGCTCAATAATGATCCCGATAACAACAGTAATAGTGTCAGTACAGAATGACAAAGTAAAATCACAAAAATAGGCCTGCAATGTTACTATAAAAACTCTTGAACACCGGTACATGAAAAAAACTGTGTATCAGTATCTGATACGGTCCGATAGACGGTAGATATGTTCAATAAGTATCAAATGGATTAACATTAAAAACAAAAAATCATTGATTGGATACATAGTTCTTTGTGTGTGTGGGTGGGGGGGGGGGGGGGGGGGTAGTTTGATACATCTGGGATACAAAAATCAGGGTTATCTAAGAGAAATTTGGTAAATACCACCAGTAGTTTGCTCTTTTGATAACATGGCGATAAGTGGGGTTTGGCATTTATCAAAGGCCAAATACCTACGTGGCATATTTTATCATATCCGTCATTATCTAAACTCTCCCATGTCTCGTACCCTCCCCCTCCTCTGTCCCAATGCTCTTGCTCTATCTGCCCCAACTCAGTCCCAGCACATACATGCATTGGCATTTTTGGAAAGTAGTTAAATATATCGATGTATTGGCAACTTCAAAGAAATTGGCATGCCCATGTATCCGCATCACCCCGATATGGATACACTCGTACACATATCAGTGCTACATAGCAAAAAAAATACCCGCATTGCAATTCATGCTACTCATTTACAAGCACAAAATAAACTGTGGATACAGTCATACACATATCGGTATCCCATACACATATCGGTATCCATAAACTGTGGATACACTCATACACTCATTTACAAGTCCCGCATCACCCCAATATGGATACACTCATACACATATCGGTAGCAGTGCTACATAGCAAAACAAAATTACCCGCATTGCAATTCATGCTACTCATTTACAAGCACAAAATAAACTGTGGTAATGCACAGGCAACATAAAAGTCGAGGCTAACCTTCTTTCCTTCAATTGTTTCCGGAACATCACCATTACAAATACGTTGTGCAAGCCCCTCTGCAATAGCAGTCTTGCCAACACCAGGCTCTCCAATTAAGCACGGGTTGTTCTTTGTCCGCCTGCCCAAAATTTGAGTTACACGCTCAATTTGATCCTGTCTGCCAACAACTGGGTCTAGTTTACCCTGCAAGAAAAAAGAATGAGATTCTTCTCTTTGCTGCTAAATATCTCCAATAGGCAAAAGGACACATGGGAGGGAGGAAATACCTCTTCTGCCAGCTTTGTCAAATTAGTACCGTACTCTTCAAGCGTAGGCATCTTCTGGCCACTGCTTCCCCCACCAACCCCAGCACCAACAGCTTCTGTGCTTTCACCAACCATTCTTATAACCTGCACGGCATGTAAAATATTCATTGTCTGGACAAATTAGACTAAAATAAGTAATAATGTAAGAAAGATATCAGTGAAGAAATTGCCTGGGTACGAATGTTGTTTGGATCAGCACCAAGGCTTTCGAGAACTCGAGCTGCCACACCTTCACCCTCACGAAGTAGCCCTAAGAGTAAGTGCTCAGATCCTATATAGTTATGCCCTGAACAATGAACATAAAGGAAAATTAGTACACATCTTATATACTCCCTCCGTTCTTAAATATAAGTCTTTGTAGAGATTGTACTATGGACCACATACGGATGTATGTAGATGCATTTTAGAGTGTAGATTCATTCACTTTGCTCCGTATGTGGTCCATAGTGGAATCTCTCCAAAGACTTATATTTAGGAACGGAGGAGTATATACTTATTGAACAAACAATAGGCTCAAGAAGCAGCAAAATAAGCAAGACTTGTTCTTAATACCCCTCAGACTGATGTGATATAGTAATGTATCACCTGAGCTCAATAAATATTAAAATTTCATCATCTTCAAGAAAGGAACAATGCAATAGTGATATAGTGGTAATATAGTAATGTTTCACTTTTTTAATGTATCACGAGTATAGCAGTAAGTCCCCATCCCTGCCAAATCCTATGGACCCGCAGCTACCCTGGATAGGACACTGCATGGTGAGGAATTCATGGTTGGCTTGCCAAAGAAGAAAGGTAACTGCTCGCTAGATGGGCAATGAAGGTCGAGGATGAGGGATGGTAAAACATCACTGTTCAGCTAGCACACTAGCTTTCCCCAGGGTTCCTGCCACAATCACCTAATGGAGAATTTCCACAGCGTAAAAGAAGAACGAAGCCTCATTCTGCACAGGACCTGATGATCACTTTTGCTTAAGTATCATTCTGGATTAGTCACTGACTAAGACAATTGTACATGTTTAGTGTCTTTAGTGATCAAACCACTACATGAAATCTTACACCACTATCCATACTTAATGTAGACTCTGAAAGTAAGAACAGGATACTACATAAATAAAACTAGAGTATATAAAAAACACATAAAATAATATAAAAGCAACGGTCAGTCACTGTCCGGCCAAGTACATAGAATGACAAAAAATGGGGCCTAGACTAAGATAGTCAGGGCCAGACAATGATCGGGGATGGGGATGGGGAAACATTCATGTGCTTGCTTCAACAGAAGGTGAGATGAATTAACCACTAGTTCCCCACACTCGTCACCGAATGGGAATGCAGCTCGATTACCATGCCTAGCAGAACACCTTATGATAACTTGTCCTCAACTACCATTCTATCACTAATGGAGTCATAAATTCGGATATTTTGTGCACTTTTCTGAACCAATTTACACTAGTATATAGCAAACTTATGTGACTAAGAAAAACAGAACAGGGTAACTGAGAAAAGAAAATAGAATAAAAACAGACTAATTTGATTACAAACTAGATGTAAATAAAAAAATTGATGATGTGCATACAGTAATAATTACAGCATAGCTGATCAAAATGGATGGAACAAGAGCATGAAACTAGCTGATTTTCGTGGATAAATGAAGGTAATAATTAATACCTAGCTGGCGAGCTTCTTCAAGTGACAGTTCGAGTACACGCTTTGCACGAGGTGTAAATGGAATTTCAACGGCAACAAACCCACTGCCTCTTCCAATAATCTTTTCAACTTCCACACGGGCATCCTTAAGACTGATCCCCATAGACTTTAGAACCTTTGCTGCAATTCCAGTTCCCTCACCAATAAGGCCAAGCAGAATCTGTTCTGTCCCAACAAAGTTGTGGCCTAGGCGTCTTGCTTCCTCCTGTGCAAGCATAATCACCTTGATTGCTTTCTCTGTGAAGCGCTCGAACATGGCCCGGACAACCATTCTTGAACCTGACCCACGTGGTCGTGAAATTTGGCTTGCTACAATGGAGCCAAAGTCACGTTTGATAACGGACCTTGTATCCAGGAAATTTGTTTGCCGCAGTCCTTGAAAACCCCCGAGAGTAAGGGTCCTCGTTGGCGTACTGCGTACCATTGTGGCCCTTGTGCGCACATGGGACCGCGTAGAGCTACTCCTGTAGGCGGTAGGAGCGATGGCAGACTGAACCAGAGTCCCCTCCATATTGAACTAACCAAAGAACCACAGGTTTACCAGTGCCTGCAAAGAAAAAAGCATTACTCAAATAGAAAACATCATAAAATGATTGCAAAGCAACTATGGCATCTACTTCCGATGGTAGATCCCACATCTGAGCCTCAAAAACGAGGTTAAAAGAATTCACATATCATTGAAACAACACCTAATGACCCCAAATCAAACAGCAGTATAGTACTATAAGAAATTCGGGCACGATGGTTTTTTCCAAGCTTGATAAGTTTCATGTATCCAGCCAACTTCAACACAGGATTATCCACACGTGACTGCTCCAACCAAGAGAAGGATACCATCTAAATCCGCTCGACAATAGCACCACAATCGGAAAGCCCCTACCGTGCGCCTACACGCGCCAAGCAAAAGCCAACATATATCCACATCCCGGCAGCTACCAAAATAGCGCGCTCGACTGCATCCACCGACGAGGTGGGTAAAAACAGGATTCGCAGAATTTCCCCTAGAACTATCCAACCAATCAACCAATCGATCCCCGGAACCACCAAACCCAATCCACAAATCCGCCCACCCGAGGGAACGGAACAGGATAAGGCTCCCCATGAACTCCGAAAACAATCGGCGAAAACAACCGCAGGGAGGCATCGCTCCCCACGAGCGAAGGGCGCGGAGACGGAAGCGAGCGGCGGGCACGGCAGGGGAAGCCTCACCTCGGCGACGACGTGGCCGCCCAGCGGCGGAGGACCTAGGGAGAACTTTGGGACGGGCGGAGTCGATAACACGGGGAATAGAGCTAGATGCGAAATCCTAGCAATTCACAGGCTTAGCTAAAATTAATATAACTTCTGCTCCGTAGGATCCATGTTACAATGAAAGTGGAATACACCTACCGAAGAAATACCTCAGCTCGTGCACGCGCCGTGCTCGCTGCCTTGCCCCAGCCAGGTCTAGCCGCTGGCCGCCGCCCCACCCTCTCGCTCGCTTCTCGCTAGGCTAGTCGCCTCGAATTACACGGCACCTGTGTCAATTGATAAGGAGCGACCACCCATGCTTATCGGATGTGCGTCGATTTAAAAGGCCCGGCGAGGCCCACAAGACACACCCCTTCGCTCCACGGTTCCTCCTCTTTTTTTTCGCTGGCGTGTTTGGTTACCTGCATGGTTTTTTACCTTTTTATATGTGTGTCTTAGTTAAACCTGGCTGAGATAAAACGGACCAAAAATCATCATCTACATACAGTTTGATTGTCTGTATCTAGTGTGGCTGCATCAGGGAAGCAATATTTACCCGACGTTTGGTTGTCCGTGCTGCACTGGATAGACAAACTATATGTTATTTGGTTGCGAACGTCATAATGTGCGATCATCACTTTTCATTAATGGTGACCTTACCACACACGATTTCCAACATCGTCTCAATCCTAACTAGAAAACAAATGACAGTTCATATTAATTACTAACAATAATAGGGAAAAGTTCATCGATGTCGAACTAGATGGAAGTCCATCCTCGTCAGTTGCTGCTGCTGTTGTTTCTTCTTCTGTTGTTGTTGCTTCTCTTCTACTTCTGCTGCTACTTCTTCTCTTCTTCTGATGTTGCTTCTTCTTCTCTTCTGTTGCCGCTGCTTCTTCTTCTCTTTTGTTGTTGTTGCTTCTTCTTCTTCAGATCCTTGTATGACCTTTATTTTCTCACATTGCCGGAGACTCCATCGTTTTGGTCTTCCAAGCTTTGTTGTCAAATGCCTCCACACCATGGCCGGAGCTGACAACATCATCAAGCGTCACCTCTTCCTCCTTCGGCACAAGGTCATCACAACTCCATTGTAGGATCCAGTTATGAAGGATGCAACAAGCAAGAACAAGCTTAACCTGGTGTTTGGAAAGTGTGGAATGACTTTTGATCCAGAAACTTAAATCTATTCTTCAGAGCTTCAAATGCCCTCTCAACCGTAACTATAAGGCTAGAGTGTCTGAGATTAAATAATTCATGTGCAATCCTAGGATAGTTCCTATGAGAGAACTCATTTAGATGGTACCTGGTCTTCCTGAAGGGTGGAAGAACACCGGGCTGACATGCATAGCCAGCATCTCCTAGGTAGAACTTGCCATCGGAGATATTGATGCCATCAGGTCTGAAAGCACATTGGCTCCCTTGGTGGTTTTGGTAATTCATGTTAACATACATGTTGCTAGACTAACATTTTTCATCAAGTATATTTCAGGAATAGTTCAACCTAGGCTTATAGATGGATGGAGATTTGGACTCCTCAAGCTACAAAGGACAAGCATTAGCAAAAGCTTCAAGACTCTACATGTTTGGTTGAGTGATGAAAGATCACATTGAGTCCATAGGAAAGTCAATACTATTAAAAAGGGATGAGGTTTTGATCATGAGTCATTTGCTTAAGTGCTTGAAGATATTGCTCCAAAACCCTCAGTCACATTCTCACAATCCAACCTGTCCAAAACCCTAAAGTCATTCTCGATCCCACCGAAACAAATACACCCGGACCCACCAAGATACACCAAACAGTGCCACAACCTAAACCCTAGAAAACTCGGTTCCACCGAGATAGCATTCGGTCCCACCGAAGTGCACTGGCAAACTTTCTGTACCCCATCGTGTTCATTTCGGAATTACCAAGTGAAACCGATCGGAATTACTGAAACGATGCAAGTGCTTAGGTCATCACATATTGGACCCGCCGAGTGGATTCATCCGGTCTCACCGAAATGTCTAACATTCGAATCTTTTACACTAGTCGGTCTCACCGAGTTTTTGATCCGATGTCACCGAGTTGTGCATAAAGTTTGTAACGGCTAGATCTTTGGTGATGTCTATATATACCCCACCCCCACCACCTACTCTCAGAGAGAGCAACCAAGACGAAACTACACTTCCCATATCCATTTCCTAAGAGAGAACCACCTACATTCGTGTTGAGATCAAGGCACTCCACTCCAACCATTTGAACATTGATTTCTAGCCCCCTCAAGTTGCTTTCCACTCCAATCCTTCTCCCACCACCATGTCAAATCCACGAGAGAGTGATTGAGTGTTGAGGAGATTATCTTTTGAAGCACAAGAGCAAGTAGTTCATCATCAACAACAACATCTATTACCTTTTGAAGAGTGGTGTCTTCTAGATTGGTTAGGTGTCGCTTGGAAGACTCCACATCATGTGGAGTTGAACCAAGAGTTTGTAAGGGCAAGGAGATCACCTACTTCGTAAAGATCTACCCGAGTGAGGCTAGTCCTTCATGAGCGTAAGCCATGATGGAATAGACAAGGTTGCTTCTTCGTGGACCCTTCATGGGTGGAGCCCTCAATGGACTCACGCGGCCGTTACCCTCTATGGGTTGAAGTCCCCATAAACATGGATCTACGATAGCACCACCTATCGGAACCATGCCAAAAATCACCGTGTCTTTATTGTGTTTGATCTTCCTATCTCTACCTCCCTTTACTGTCTTACACTTGCATGTTTTTTCATTTTTTGTTGCTCAATCTCTAGATATGCATGGGTAGGATGTATTGGTTGCCACTTAACTTGTGATAAAATCTGCCTAATTGTCAAGAAAATTAAAGTGCACCTTTGCCTTGTTAAGTGTCTATTCAATCCCCCCCTCTAGACCTATCTTCTCGATCTTTCAATTGGTATCAGAGCTTTGGTCTCCATTGCTTTGGTTTAATCATATTGGAGAAAGATTGATGTGTCTACTTTGGGGAGTCTTAGATGTAGAGTGCATATTCTCACTGGAGAGTACCATAACTTTTGGAGAGATAAATTGCTTGGTATATTTGATGAATTTAACTTTAGCAAGTATATTCGTAGCCCCTATGTGCCTCCCATTGACCCCTTGCACCCAACTCCCGAGGAAGAAATTGACATGCTTCATAATGTTAGAACCGTCAATCTTATCAGTAGAGGATTACCTAAAGTTGTGCTTGGTTGTATGCAAAACTTTGGGTGTGCTTTATACCTTGTGGAAAGATTTAGAAAAACTATGTCCAAATTAGTCTCTAAAGAATCTTGATGAGATTCTTCACAAGACTATCGCTTTCCATAAGATGAAACCTAGTGATCCTAAATTTGATGAGTGTCTTTTCGAGCTTTGTGACCCCATGCGTGCTAAAGTAGATGTGAGAACCATTAGCAATATCATCTTAGAAGCCACTCGAATTCATTCTCTTGAAAATTGTCATAACCATGGAACTAATGAATCAAATGCCCTAGGTGATGATTGATACGTCTCCAACGTATCTATAATTTATGAAGTATTCATGCATGTTTACAACAATTTTATATGGTTTTGGTGCACTTTTATATAACTTAAATACTAACCCAGACTGACGATGTTTTCTGTAGAACTACCATGGTGTTATTTTTGTGCAGAAATAAAATTTCTCGAATTGGGCTCAAACTTTTTGGTGATTTTTTCTGGAACATAAGAGACCCCTGAAGCTTCGTGGAAGGACCAGAAGACCCACGAGGACACGACAAGCTCACAGGACACGCCTCCCCCCAGGGTGCACCTACCGAGCTTGTCGCTCCCTCGTGTCCCCCTGATGTGAAACCGACGCCAAAAATTCCTATAAATATAGAAAACCCCAGAAAGAAACCAAGAACTTCCGCACTGCCACCGCAAGCCTCTGTACCGAAGAGATCCCATCTGGAGCCCTGTTCCGGCACCCTGCTGGAGAGGGAAATCATCACCGGAGGTCATCTTCATCATCCCAGCGGTCTACATGATGAGGAGGGATGATACGTCTCCAACGTATCTATAATTTATGAAGTTTTCATGCCATGTTTACAACAATTTTATATGGTTTTGGTATGATTTTATTAGAACTAATCCGGACTGACGTTGTTTTCAGCAGAACTACCGTGGTGTCTTTTTTTGTACAGAAATAAAAGTTCTCAGAATGAGCTGAAAATTTACGGAGAATATTTTTGAAAAATATAAAAATACTGGAGCGAAAAGATACCAGAGAGGAGTCCCGAGGCAACCACAAGGGTGGAGGGCGCCCCCCTAGGGCGTGCCCCCTGCCTTGCCGCCGCCTCGTGGACCCCCTTGACTTGTCCCCGACGCCAAAACCTCCTATAAATGGAGAAAACTCCAGAAATAAACCTAGATCGGGAGTTCCGCCGCCGCAAGCCTCTGTAGCCACAAAAAACCAATCGGGAGCCCGTTCCGGCACCCTGCCGGAGGGGGAAACCATCACCGGAGGCCATCTTCATCATCCCGACGGTCTCCATGACGAGGAGGGAGTAGTTCACCCTCGGGGCTGAGGGTATGTACCAGTAGCTATGTGTTTGATCTCTCTCTCTCTCGTGTTCTTGATTTGGCACGATCTTGATGTACCGCGAGTTTTGTTATTATAGTTGGATCATATGGTGTTTATCCCCCTCTACCTTATTGTGATGAATTGAGTTTTACCTTTGAGGTTTCATTATTATCGGATTGAATACTATTATGGATTTGAGAACACTTGATGTATGTCTTGCGTGGGATACCCGTGGTGATAATGGAGTGTTCTATTGATTCACTTGATGTATGTTTTGGCACTCAACTCGCGGATTCCCGAGGTGACATTGGGGTAATCTATGCATAGGGGTTGATGCATGTTTTCGTCCTTGTTTCTCCGGTAGGAATCTCGGGGCACTCTTTGAAGTTCTTTGTGATGGATTGAATATTATGAATCTGAAGTTGTTTGATGCATATCGTATAATTGACCCACGGATACTTGTGGTGACATTGGAGTATCTAGGTGACATTAGGGTTGATTGATGTGTGTCATATGGTGTTATTTTACTACGAACTCTAGGGCTGATTGTGACACTTATAGGAATAGCCCAATGGATTGATTGGAAAGAATAACTTTGAGGTGGTTTCGTACCCTACAAGCAATTTCATCTTATGTTCTCCGCGATAGGAACTTTGGAGTGACTTTTGTCGCATGTTGAGGGATTGCCATATGATCTAATTATGTTATCATTGTTGAGAGAACTTGCACTAGTGAAAGTATGAACCATAGGCCTTGTTTCCAAGCATTGTAATACCGTTTTTGCTCACTTTTGTTACTAGTTACCTTACTGTTTTTATATTTTCAGATTACAAAAACCTATATCTACCATCCATATTACACTTGTGCCACTATCTCTTCGCCGAACTAGTGCACCTATACAATTTACCATTGTATTGGGTGTGTTGGGGACACAAGAGACTCTTTGTTATTTGGTTGCAGGGTTGTTTGAGAGAGACCATCTTCATCCTACGCCTCTCACGGATTGATAAACCTTAGATCATCCAATTGAGGGAAATTTGCTACTGTCCTACAAAACTCTGCACTTGGAGGCCCAACAATGTCTACAAGGAGAAAGGTTGCGTAGTAGACATCAAGCTCTTTTCTGGCGCCGTTGCCGGGGAGGTGAGTGCTTGAAGGTATATCTTTAGATCTTACAATTGAATCTTTTAGTTTCTTGTTTTATCACTAGTTTAGTCTGTAAAAGAAAACTACAAAAAAAATGGAATCGAGGTTGCCTCATATGCTTCATCTTTTTAATATCTTTCATGAAAATGATGGAAAGGAAAATTGTGCTCAAGTGTTAGAAGAAGAAGTCTATAAAATGTTTGGCACTAAATTTTTGAATGATGAGCATGATTGCAATGTTGTTAGTATGAATTCTTTGAATATCCGTGATGCTAATGATATGCAAAGCCACAAGCTTGGGGATGCTATGTTTGATGAAGATGATATTTTTTGTCCCCCAAGTTTTGATGAGCAAATTTATTATGATGATAGCATGCCACCTATTTATGATGATTATATTGATAAAAGTGGGTTTGGAAGAGTGTCAACTCTAGGTACTAATGATCCCACTATTTTGGAGGGTGTTGAATCTTTTCACAATATTGATAAAAGTGGATTTGGAGAGGTCATGACTTTATTTAGTGATGAATCCACTATTTCAGAAGAGGTTCCAATTGATTATGAGAACAAAGTTGCTATGTATGATGATTATTGTGATGACATGTATGCTATAAAGAATAATGATAACCATGAAACTTGTCATCATGATTTTAATTTTCAATTGGATTATTCCTCACATGATAGTTATTTTGTTGAGTTTGCTCCCACTACTATTCATGAGAATAAATTTGCCTATGTGGAGAGTAATAAAATTTCTATGCTTATGGATCATGAAAAGAATGCTTTATGTGATGGTTATATTGTTGAATTCATTCATGATGCTACTGAAAATTATTATGAGGGAGGAATATATGCTTGTAGGAATTGCAATAATATCAAGTTTCCTCTCTATGTGTTGAAAATATTGAAGTTTTGCTTGTTTTGCCTTCCTATGCTAATTGATTCTTACTCCCATAAATTGTTTGCTCACAAAATCTCTATGCATAGGAAGTGGGTTAGACTTAAATGTGCTAGTCATATGCTTCATGATGCTTCCATTGTGTTTCAATTCTTATCTTTTATGTGAGCATCATTGAAATCATCATGCCTAACTAAAAAGGCATTAAAGAAAAGCGCTTGTTGGGAGACAACCCAATGTTTACCCCTACTGTTTTTATGTGTTCACATGATTAGTATACTGTATTAATCATGTTTTATAGCTTTTGTTTCAATAAAGTGCCAAGTAAAGCCTTTGGGATAGTGTGGATGATAGTTGACTTGATTCTGTGCAAAAATAGAAACTTTTGCGTCCAGTACAGAAATTCCTATCTTTTACCGGGATGTGTAAAAATTATGAACTTTTTACAGTTGCTTCGTATACAAATTGTCTACGTTTTCCTAATTTTTTATATTTTTTGGAGTAACATAAGTATGAGCTTAATTCAGATATTTACAGACTGTTCTGTTTTTGACAGATTCTGTTTTCGATGCATAGTTTGCTTGTTTCCTAGTTTCTATGGCTTATATTGCTCAATATAAATTGTAGAAATGATAGGGTACAGTAGGTATCAGGTGATAAAAAATTTGAATCTTGTCTTGACAGTACCAAAGTGAATGATTTGTTTTATCATACTAACCCATCTCACGAAGTTCCGTTAAGTTTTGTGTGATTGAAGTTTTCAAGTTTTGGGTGAGATATCGATATGAGGAGAATAAGGAGTGACAAAACCCTAAGATTGGGGATGCCCAAGGCAACCCAAGGTAAGATTCAAGGAAGATCCAAACAACTAAGCTTGGGGATGCCCCGGAAGGCATCCCCTCTTTCGTCTCCAACATTATCGGTAACCTTACTTGGGGCTATATTTTTATTCGTCACATGATATGTGTTTTGCTTGGAGCATAATTTTGTTTTATTAGGATTTTCTTGCTTTTATTTAGAGTAATGTTTTTTATCTTTTAGTTCAATAAAAATTTCAAGTATAGCCTTTACCATGCTTATTTTGTAAGTCTATATGTTGCTGTTTTGAAAACAGAAAGTTTTCTATCATTGTCTGAATTCTTCTGGGAAGTCAGAACATAGTAAAATCTTGAAATTTTTACACAATGAGTAAAAACAAATTTTCTACAGTGTGGTAATTTTTCAAAAAAATTGGAGTTAGGGAAGTATGAGTACAATTGCACTCTTTACAGACTGTCCTGTTTAGACAGATTGCTGTTATGTTTGCATTGTTTGCATATGTTTGCTTGTTTAATGATTCTATTTGAGAATAGGAGTATTAAATATGCAGAGGCATTTAGTATGCAATGTTAAATAATAATTTTAGTGATTTGCTACAGTATATAATGATAAGGTTTTGCATTTGATTTATACTAACTTATCTCACGAGTTCTTGTTGAGTTTTGTGTGCATGAAGTTTTTAAGATTTAGGGAAACCGTGATATAAAATGAATTAAGGGGACACAAAAGCTCAAGCTTGGGGATTTACAAGGAATCCCTAGTTAATATTTTAAGAAGTCTCAAGCATCTAAGCTTGGGGATGCCCCGGTTGGCTTCCCACCTTTCTTCTTCAACAATGGTCGGTCAGTTTTGGTTGAGCCTAAGTTTTTACTTCTTCACATGATATGTGCTATCCTTAGAATGTCATTTTATTTTATTTTGCTTGCTGTTTGAATAAAATACTTAAGATCTGAAATTTTATTTATGAGAGAGAGTCTTCACATAGCTACATAATTATTCAACTACTCATTGATCTTCACTTATATCTTTTTGGAGTAGTTTGTCATTTACTCGTGTGCTTCACTTATATCCTATGAGTAAATAGTTGAATGAATTGAATATCATAAATCTGAAATTATATATGTTTCATATGCTTATCCCATGGGGAGTAATGACTTCACATATAAGAAGTGGAGGTGGTAAATTTATTGAAAGTTAGCAAACATAGTATTGGTCACTTGAACAATTCATGAAAGAATATTGAAGGAAGAGAGATTTCACATATAAATATACTATCTTGGACATCTTCTATGATTGTGAGCCCCATTAATTATTTTTAAATTTGAGCAAATTAGTTGAAGTTGGACAAGGAAGACAACGTAATGAGTTATGCTTGGGTATATTTGTATAGAAGTTATATTGTTATGCACTACTGCAGGATGCTGCTAACGCGACACTACGATCAGAGACCCTTCGACGAAACTGTGTGCGATGCATTAATTGCAAACGGGGATGTAAAAAAACCATCAAAAAGATGCAAAACGTTTGCGATGGTTGAGACATCAAACATGATTCAGATTTTAGTTACGTGTGTGATGAGGGGCATACGTTTGATCCATACGAACTGTTTGCGATTAGACAGAACAACAGAAACGGGCAGACATATCAATGTGTGTGTGATATATGGCATACAGTTCGCTCCAATGAACTGTCTGCTATTAGGGAATGCAACAGAAATGGTCAGCCAGATCAAGGTGTGTGTGATATACGGCATAAAGTTCACTCGGACGAACAGTTTTCGATTAGGGAACACAACAGAAATGGTTCAACTTAATAAGATGTGTGTGATATGCGACAGACAGTTCACATAGATGAACTGTTTGCGATGAGCCAAAAAAACACAAATGATTCGTGTAAACAAGATGTGTGTGATACGCGGCAAACAACCCACTCGAATGAACTGTTTGCGATGAGAAAATATAACACAAACGGTTACTAGAGTTAATTCGTGTGCGATTATGTGTGTACTAGAGTTAATTATTGCATATAGCAGATGAACATAGTCGGGAATAGCCGTCCAACAATATTATTTTCGATGACATGCATTAATATATTTTTTGTTAAATCTAAGGTCAAAGTTTGGTACTACAAAATACGAAGGGGGCTAATAAAGAATAAACCACGACAGAGGTAGTACCTATAGGAACACAGACGCCTAGTATGAAAGAAAATGTGGGTCAAACCCTAGTTAAAAAGGGCAACAATGTCTAACTCTAGCTTACAAAAGGTATAAAAGCACGAGAATTAATTGTTCATCAGGTTTACACATAACCCGGATTAAACAGGACAATGACATCTAACTCAACCAAATTTTTCGACAGTTACAATCAAATGGATCAGTCTGATCCATAAAATCAAGATCCCAGTACAATAATTCTACTGCTCCATGATGACCACAAGCTGTTGTAAATAGAAGTCGAACACGATCAGAAGCCCTTAGGTCCACCTGAAACTTCTTTTTATGCTGTTCAACACTTGCAGCCATGAGTAATTTCTTGTTGAAAAACTTAATCCTCACGGACAATAGTTCCCTCGCATTCAACATGAAGAATGTGACAAAGTTAGTGTTTGCACTGTTGGATGAATATCGTTCCAGCGTTACTGTCTTCAAACGAATGCCATGGGATCTGAGAAAATCCCCGTGCTTCATCAACCATCGATTGGTTATACCTTTTTCTCCATGTGTTGTTGCCTAAATAGAGATGAAGATTGAAAACAGTTAATGTCTAAAAAAGATTATGTTGAAAGAGTGATAGCTGAATGATTAATTATAGTACATTATATATGGGCTTTCAATATGCGTGAAATCATCACCTTTATATACAAATTCTCCAGACATGGAAAGCATTGCAGCAAGGCAATAATGATGTTGAGATCAAAACACCACATACTGATATATAAGGTCTTGACAGAATCCACCACCACTGATAGGATGTACAAGCGCTTCATTGAGCATAGAACATAATATTAGCACTGAAAGTGTACTCCAAGATGATACTTAACTTATGCGCACAAATGAAAAATGCAAATTACAAAAGTGTACGTGAATAATATACAGTACCTCAATAGGTGTGGAGGCAAACACCATCTCGAACCATTTAAACGGATCACGAATTGCACCCAAGGTCTCCAGTTTAGGCGCAGAGACCACAGTTATTTGCGAAGGCTTATAACAACAATCAAGGACCAACCTTTGAAGTGAAGGGGCATCTTCGATGATGAGCTCCTGTCCTTCAAAACTAATTCCAATGCTTACAAGGTGAGGCGACTTTATTTTGAGACAAGGGATATCGATTCCTGCTCCAAAAACAAGCACCAAACGCTCCAGTGCAGGGCAGCTGGAGTGGATGATGTTGTGCAGTGAGGCATCCGACAGATGAACCAACACAAGCGCAAGTTTTTTCAGCAGTAGCAGTCGAAGCATTTGTACCAGATTGTCTGCTAGATGGCACCGGGTGAAGGTGGCGATGTGGAGAGAGGAGGAAAACCATGAGATGGGCATCGGTGGTGAGGGCACAGATGCAGCTATTGGTGGTAACCTATCGATGTAGTAATGGTAGAACTCAAGCTGCTGGAGTTTATCGAATTGACGGGATGTCAGCCAGGCGGCCACCATGCAGGATATGTCCAGCAGGTAGCATGCCGAGATGCAGATGCGTTGAACGGAGCCCTGGTGGGAGGAGATGATGGCTCCGGGGAGTTCAGAATCATCATCGACAGATAGCTGACAACAATCGAGATTAAGAGGCGCGGCGCGCCACAGAGTGCGCCACCGAGAATGCGAGGACTTGTGTGCGGCAGCCATCCTTGGTGGGGAGAAGGGAGATGATCTCCCCAAGGATGTTGTCCGGGAGATCGCTGTTGCGGTCCGTCGGAGATTCTACTGGTTCCTCAGGTCCAGGGGGCGTGGCCGCTTCTGGCCGCGCAGCCGGGTCCAAGATCTACATCTGGCGGCGGCGCTGGTAGGAGCCTCATCTGTGTACATACCAATCTGAAAGAAAAAAAATGGTAGAAATATACATGTAGGACATTCAAAATCAATTCTCAAGATCTGGACGAAAAAAGGCACAAACATATATGTAGGACATTCAAAATCAATTCTCAAGATCTGGCCACGAATTATTAGCACGCAAGCTAACCCTAGTCGGATTATTAGCAAAAATCATTTGTACAGAACAAACAATTAATCACTAACTCTATACGGATAACATTCAAACAATCAATACACTACGTGAATCTAACGGATCTTAATTACTCTGATTTCATGGACTGAGAGAACATAACCATAGGATTTGTATTTCAAAAAAATTATAGAGGGGGGGGGGAGTAACCAGAGAAAACACATGATATGTTTGCCGCACAAATGGGTATATAGATGACTAACCGGTTTTCTGCCGGAGTTGCTGTTGACCTCCGGCTCCGGCTGGGGGGGCACGACGGCGCCGACGAAGTCAAGGTCATGCTGCTGCCCGCGCGAGACCTCGTCGGCGGCGACGGCAACCTCTGTGCCCAGGTTCACGCGTTGCGCGGGTGCTTCACCAGCCCCGGCGTCGCCACTTCCTCCGATGGTGCGCTTCGGCGGCATCCTCATACACTCTAGAGTCCAGAAGTTGGTGACACTGTGGACCGGGGGTGCGGCCGCCTATTATGGCCGGCGGCTCGGACGCGCAATTAATACGGACCAGTGGGAGCGAGGCAGGCGGAGGTCAAAAGTTGTCTCGTCTCCCGGTGAGCCTGCGCGGCGGACTTCTGCCATTCCTACCATCATTTCACACAGTTACTCGCACGCCTCCCGTCAATAGGCACACCTGCACGCACGCCTTCCGGTATGCCTACGCGGCGGACTGCTCGCATGCGTACCATCAACTCACGCCTGCTCGCACGGCACACCGGGCGTGTGGCAGCACGTATATTTTTTGGTTTATTGATGATTCATTCTGCTGCTTTACTGCTTAACTGAAGCATGGCACGGTCTAACGCACACAGTCCGAACAAATAATCCGTATGAGATATTGGTTGCCAGTTTTTAATAATCTCCCGTTTGTAAGAAGATTATATCAAAACAGGTCTCATTGACAAAAAAAATACAATATCACAGTCTACTGGTGTCCATATATGACACCACGATAAGTTTCATGAATTTCAACTAAGTTTTGGATTTACTGAATTTTAAAAATATATATTCTCAATATTTTGAAATCTCTTGCACAGGGAAACATGCACCTAGGGACACATATGATTTTGCAATCCATTTTGGTGCACATGTAGCTCAAATTTGATTTTTGCACATTAAATCTCTAGGAAATCAATCAATGTATAAAAACGGTCGAATGATGTCTATTTTTTTTAAATTCTAACACGACACTCCACCTTTGGTCACATGTTCACTGCAGAAAAAGTTTGACATGCCTCAGAGTGGCTGTGGTGGTGCGGGATGTGTGTGTCTGTGTGTGTGGGGGGTGGGGGGGAGGGGTCCGGCAGTACACTACGAGTCGTGAACCTCCATGTGGGATTATTGATCATTTTGTGAGTCATATATGCCACATCAAAGTCGTAAATTGGTTATTTAAAGCATTACACAGCCCTTTCATACATAATGTTCAGGCCACATGCATGCATTGGTGGTCCTCTCGGACACTCTCCCTCGTGCGGTTATCAACGACATGCCCATTCGTTAGCCCGCAAAGGTTTTCAGTTTCCACCGACAACGAGAGGCATTTGACCAAAAGGTGGATTCATCTTGGCATGTGTGTGGTGTGGATCATGGTGGGATTCCATATCAAAGTTCGAGCACGTGCGTACACACTCCCACCGGCTTGAAGTGAGGGGGCTACACGCATCATGGTGTAGTGCGTTTCCGGTTTGCTAAGCATGTGCCACGTCGAAGTTGTGCATTGGGTATTCAAACATCACATAACACACGGGCGCATGCACGCGGTGGTTTTGTCCTATGACCTCACTCGCGTGTGCCTCTCTCTGTGGGCCCACGAGGTCGTCGTCGACCAGTTGAATGTACAACGAGACAGGTTAATTTGACCGACAAGGATGGTTCTTTTTTGGTTTGTGTTACGTATATGCACGGTATATGAGTATGTACATGTCAAAGAGGGGGCAACATGAATACTCTATATATATGCGTGTCATAACCTCGCTCCATGTGGGGACTTTCCGGTTCCCGAGGCAGGTGCCACATCAAAGTTGTACATTATATTGGTATTCAAACATCACGCAATACCATGCAGGTGGTGGTTGCCCTATATATAGGAACTCACTCGCGTGTGGCGCTTCCAGCTGTGGGCATGCGAGGTTGTCCTCCATCACTTTGAACCAACGAGAGAGAGGTTAATTTGATCATCAAGGAATGATTCTTTTTTTTGTTTGTGCTATACAGTAGAAGTACATATATACCACACGTCGAATGGGGGCGTACATATAGCACATACCACACGTCATGAACCTCGCGCTCTCTGTGGGGACTTTTTGGTTTCCTATATACATGGTGCCACATCAAAGTTGTGCATTGCGTATTCAAACATCACACAAACACCTCTTTGGGCCACATGCAGACGGTGGTACGTAGTCCTATATAGGATGATCACTCGCGTGCGATGTACGCTTCGCTTCTGTGTTTGGCCCGCGAGTTCGTCATCCATCACTTTGACCCAGCGAGAGAGAGGTACGTTTGCCGAACAAGGAGGATTAATACTTTTAGGGTCGTGTTACTAGGTGTATATATAGTACGTGTCGAAGGGGCGGGGGTGACCAGCTTGGTCCATCACTTTCACCGACAGCGCGAGAGAGGTTAACTAATTTGACTTAGGAGGGGATTAATTTTTTGTTTTGTCTTGATATAGATCATGATGTGAGATTACATATATATAATAGCACATCTATACACATGAATCCATCCCGCTGGATCGAAGGGGGGGGGGCGAGCACACGACACGTCATGAACGACCTCTTACTCTGTGTGGGGACCTCTGCGATTTTCAACGCATGCACCACATCAATGTTGTGCATTGGGTTGGGTATTCAACACATATGCATGCATCACACACCTCCATAAATATGTTCGGGACACACGCATGCAATAATGGTTGTCTTTGGACACACTCTCACTCGCTTGGTTATGGGCGGCAAGCCTATATATATTCATGGGCCCGCGTGGATGTCCATCATTTCGACCAACGACGAGAAAGGTTACCAGGGTGGATTCTTCTTCTTTGCTTCGAGTTACCGTATAGTAGGTTGACCCATTCCAAGCCTAATTAAGTTTGAGCGCATGCTACGCGTCGTGAACCCTCGCTCGGTGTGGGGATTTTACGATTCCAAAGCATGGTGCCACATCAAATTTGCGCATTGGGTATTCAAACACCACACACACCACTTCCATATACATACTTGGGCCACATGCACATAGTGGTTTTGTCTTCATACAGTACTCCCTCATGAGGTTATCGGTGACAAGCTAGCCCATTTTGCGGGGCCGTGTGGACGTCCATCACTTTGACCAACAACGAGCGGGGAGAGGTTGTACGACCAAGTTGGATTTTGCTTGGTCCGTGTTACAGTACGTCTTGGTGATATGCCCTCCCCCCGACGCGCGTGTGTGTGTGGGAGGGGGGGGGCTACTTCGCGCTACCTGCAACCTCCGTGGGGTCGGGGAAGTCCTGTTAATTTGCGAGGCACACGTGCCACATCAAAGTTGTGAATGGTAGTTAACTATCACACACCACACCCTTTTCATACATATAGTAGGGCCACCTGCATGTGGTTCTTATGTGGTCTCACCCATCTCGCGCCACAAGCACACATTTGTGGGTCAGCACACGGTCCACCTTTGTCGGGAAGTGAAAGGGGAAGTTTGACCATATATATATGATGGACTCCTATAGGTTTTGTGTTATGGTAGGGTGAGATTTCAGACCTAGCTATTTGGGGGCATGCATTCATAGCTAGGATTCCCTTACCGCCGACACAAAGTGGGGTTCGTAGGGGGTGGCTGACTAGCAATACTGTGCTTTTGTGTGACAGGTGCCACATCAAAGTTGTGCATTGGGTATTCGAACATCAAACTACCCTTTTCATACATATATTTGGTCCACATGCAAGTGTGTTCCTGTTCTGGCCCTCTCCCGCGTTATTCTTTTTGCCAAATTTATAAACAGCACATGAGTTGGATGTAGAAACCGTCTGCGATTGGGTACGCAACAGACACGGTTCATCTGCGATTGGCTCTGTTTTGTTTCATTTCAGATCTCCTTGAAAGTGCGTTATATCGACTAGAGGGGGGGGGGGTGAATAGGCGATTTTTATGAATTTGTCGCTGAGGAAATAATACTTGAGGAATTTCCTAAGCAACGAACTACAAGCAGCGGAATAAGTACTCAGGTACATGGATAACAAAGCAGTAGCATAGTCATCATGATGAAATGAAACAAAACAAAGCACAGGTAGTGTGTAAACAGGATAAGTAGGCTGAAGACAAAGTGACTGAAGAAATATGAATGAGGAAATTGAGAAAGTCTTCAGTCAAAGTCTTCAAACAGTAACGATCAAGTACACAGCAAGTATGCGAGGAAATGAAAGGGTTGACGAAATAGAACCAGTAGCTTGGTGAAAGACAGTGATTTGGTAGACCAGTTCCAACTACTGTGACAGTTGTACGTCTGGTTGGAGCGGCTAGGTATTTAAACCTGAGGACACACAGTCCCAGACACAAAGTCCTCACTGTATTCTCCTTGAGCTAAGGTCACACAGACCTCGCCCAATCACTCGTGGTAAGTCTTCACAGGTGACTTCCAAACCTTCACAGACTTGGTCCCTCGGCAATCCACAATTCCTCTTGGATGCTCTAGACCATGACGCCTAACCGTCTGGAGGATGCACAGTCCTCAAAGGTAACAAGCGTCGGTTCCACACAGGAACAATTTCTTCAGTGATGCTCAATCACTTTGGGTTTTAGGTGTTGGGTTTGGGTTTTTCCTCACTTGATGATTTTCGCTCAAAGTCCTCGGAGGATGGGATGCTCTAAATGACAAGTGTCAGTTCCTCTCGGAGCAGCCAACCAGCTAGTGGTTGTAGGGGGCAGCTATTTATAACCGGGGAGCAGCTCGACATGATAAGACATAAATGCCCTTCAATGATATGACCGTTAGGTGGGTAGGATATTTTGGACAGCTGGCGCATAGCACAGCAATTGTCAGAAATTTGAGCTCTCAAATTCCTCAGGGCTATCATGTTCCTCACTTGTAGGCAATCCGCAATGGCGAATTCCTAACTCCTCAGTCAGAACAAATTCCTCAGAGAACAGAAGAACTTCGTCTCTGTCACTGAAGAACTTGACTGAACTGTATGAGATTTCCAATGGCTTCACTCGAAAGGATTGGTAGGTGTAGGATTTGAGTTGAGCATCACTTGGAAACTTTTCCTTAGTTTTACCTCGACCCCCTTTAATAGTACGGTGTTTCCTATGACTCAAGAAAGGGAAAACAAAACTATGAAAACAAAAGTCTTCACGCTTCATAATCCTCGCATCAATATCAAGTCTTCAAGGTCACACTAATTTCCTCATTTTCAAAGTCTTCAAGAAAACCAAAGTCTTCAACTAAAGACATTCATTTTTAGGGGTCGACTTTCTTTGTAAATATCAAACTCCTCATTGACTTATAGAACCTGTGTACACTCACAAACACATTAGTCCCTTAACCTATAAGTCTTCAATACACCAAAATCACTAAGGGGCACTAGATGCACTTATAATCTCCCCCCTTTTTGATGATTGATGACAAATAGGTTAAGTTTTCAACGGGAATAAAACATATGAAGTGTAAATACTGATATTGAGGAATTTGATTGCAAGATATAGAGGAACTCCCCCTGAAGATGTGCATATTGAGGATTTTGCTTTGGATTGCAAATGCACATTGTAGAGTAATATCATGGAGATCTCCCCCTATATCTTGTAATTCATACACGCATTTAACATATGATATGAAGAATTTGAAATGCATGATGAAATATGGTGTCTGACAAAATTCAGCATGCGTGCATTAAGGTACTTGAGGAAATAAGCATGCAGAAAGCAGTTCAAAAGTATAAGACCACCATAGGACTTAAGTTTACAACTCATCAGATCAAACACCTCAGAAGAGCAAGAGTTGTAACTTAACAGAAAAAAATAGCCCATATATAAGACCCGCTTGAAGACTAACTCAAATTTCTCCCCCTTTGTCATCGAATGACCAAAAGGGACGAAAAATGAGGACTAACACCCCTGAAGAATATCATCATGATGTCGATGGAGGAGCGCCAACGTTGTTGGGGTCGTCCGTTGAGGTAGGGCCTGCCGCAGTGTCGTTCAAATCTTCAGCTTCATCCATCTCACGCGATGAAGAATATGAACTGGCAACAAGCTGAGGAACTTTGACCTTCTTGAATTTCTTCGAAGGTGGCTGAGACCAGTCAAAGTCCTGTTGGAAGCCCATCTCCTTGAGATCTTCAGCACTATAAAGATTCGACAGAATAGCCCAAGTGCGGTCAAAGACTTCATGCAAGTAGTAGTGATTCTTCTTCACATTGTTTTGAGTGACTGTCATGTTCTGAAGAATTGCACCAAACTGACGCTTGACCCACTTGTGATTTCGATCAACTTTCTGATGAAGACTGAGGAGAAGTTCACGATCAGTCATCACACGCAGAGCTGTTGCTTGAGGATTTTGCTTTGAAGCTTTGGCGGCAGAATCTTGTGTTGCAGAGTCATCATTGGTGGAATAGGATGCAGCTTTGTGAAACTGTCCATCCAATGGACGAGTGCCTTCATCTATAATAGCAGCCTTTCCCTTCTCATCAGCTGAGGAAATAGTCTGCTTGAGGACTTCGATAGGTGGCAAATAGCTGAGATGATTCTGAAAGTCAGCCTGATATTGAATTGAAGACCTTGATCTGATGAATTTCATGATCCAGGGAGCGTAAGGCTTCAACTCAAAAGGTGACAGAGCAGCATTGTCCGAAGTCCTCATGAAGAAATCATGGTAGTTAATGAGAATGCCATGTATCATGTTGAACATCAGATTCTTCATGATGCCAACAACCTCTTCTTCATCAGAGTTGTGGCCCTTGATTGGACTGAGGGTTTTGGTCAATATGCAATATATCGTCCTTGGCACATAGAGCAATTCCTTCACAAGAAAGGTGGTCCTTGGAGCTTGCCCAGCCTTCAAAGGCTTCATCAGCACTTGCATCAGATGATTTGAGAGTTTAGGTTCCTCATAGATGAGCCTAGCACCTTCAGTGGGAGGACTGACTGGGATGGCGTGAAGCAATTCAGAGGCCGGAGCTTTGTTATGTGTATTTTCGGTCATCCAGTCTAGCACCCATGAATTCACATCTTCAACATTTCCAGTGATATGCAGTGTGGCGTAGAATTGAAGAATGAGTTCTTCATTCCAGTCGCAGATGTCAGTGCAGAAGTTAAGCAACCCAGCGTCATGAAGAACACTGAGGATGGATGGAAGCAAGGAAGCGACTCCATACCCACATGAGGAATTTATTCGTGGTCAAATGCCTTGTTCTTACCAAACAGGAGGGAAGAGTAATAGTTCATTTGACTTGCTGTCCAGAAGTGCTTGAGTCACAGTCTTGTAGAGTCATAGGGATTGTAATCAGTGAAGAAATGATGCTCATCAAAGAAATCATCAGCATTGAATTTCTGCTTCTTGCTATGAGGATTTTGTGGCTTGGGCTGAAGATTAACAGTTGAAGTCTTCACAGCTACTTGGCGCACAACCTCTGGAGCCACAGACTGAGGAATTTTCATAGCAATTTCATCAGCAGCAGTCTTGGTCTCCATTTCTTCAGCATTAGTAGCTGGAACTTCTTATGGAATAGTATGAAGTGAAGATTGATGTCCTTCAGAGCCCGTATGAATTTCTTCAGTCTGCACAGGGGACTGAGGAATTTGTTGCAGAGGAGTGGTTGAAAGTGCGTTATATCGACTAGAGGGGGGGTGAATAGGCGATTTTTACAAATTCGTCACTGAGGAATTTCACGGTGAGGAAATTCCTAAGTAACGAACTACTTAGCAATGGAATAAGTACTCAGATGCAAACATAACATGGCATAAGAACAGTCATCATGATGAAATGAAATAGGCACAGAGTACAGGTAGCGTGAAACACAGGATAAGCAGGCTGAAGACTAAATGACTGAAGAAATAGGATTGAGGAAATTGAGAAAGTCTTCAGTCAAAGTCTTCACACAGTAACGATCAAGTACATTAACACATGAATGAGGAAATGAAAGGGTTGAGGAAATAGAACCAGTAGCTCGGTGAAGACGATGATTTGGTAGACCAGTTCCAACTGCTGTGATAGTTGTACGTCTGGTTGGAGCGGCTAGGTATTTAAACCTGAGGACACACAGTCCTCACCATATTCTCTTTGAGCTAAGGTCACACAGACCTCGCCCAATCACTCGTGGTAAGTCTTCAGGTGACTTCCAAACCTTCACAGACTCGGTCACTCGGCGATCCACAATTTCCTCTTGGATGCTCTAGACCATGACGCCTAACCGTCTGGAGGATGCACCGTCCTCAAAGGTAACAAGCGTCGGTTCCACACAGGAACAATTTCTTCAGTGATGCTCAATCACTTTGGGTTTGTAGGTGTTTGGGTTTTTGGGTTTTTCCTCACTTGATGATTTTCGCTCAAGGTCCTTGGAGGATGGGATGCTCTAAATGACAAGTGTCAATCTATCTCTCGGAGCAGCCAACCGGCTAGTGGTTGTAGGGGGCGGCTATTTATAGCCTAGGGAGCAGCCCGACATGATAAGACATAAATGCCCTTCAATGATATGACCATTAGGTGGGTAGGATATTTGGACAGCTGGCGCATAGCACAGCAACGGTCGGAAATTTGAGTATCAAATTCCTCAGGGCTATCATGTTCCTCACTTGTAGGCAATCCGCACTGGCGAATTCCTAACTCCTCAGTCAGAACAAATTCCTCAGAGAACAGAAGAACTTCGTCTCTGTCACTGAAGAAATTGACTGAACTGTATGAGATTTCCAATGGCTTCACTCGAAAGGATTGGGTAGGTGTAGGATTTTGAGATGAGCATCACTCGGAAACTTTTCCTTAGTTTTACCTCGACCCCCTTTAATAGTACGGTGTTTCCTATGACTCAAGAAGAAGAAAATGAAACTACAAAAACAAAAGTCTTCACGCTTCATAATCCTCGCATGAATATCAAGTCTTCAGGGTCACACCAATTTCTTCACTTTTAAAGTCTTCAAGAAAACCAAAGTCTTCAGTTGAAGACATTCATTATTAGGGGTCGACTTTCATCGTAAATATCAAACTCCTCATAGACTTATAGAACCTGTGTACACTCACAAACGCATTAGTCCCTTAACCTATAAGTCTTCAATACACCAAAATCACTAAGGGGCACTAGATGCACTTACAATCTCCCCCTTTTTGGTGATTGATGACAATATAGGTTAAGTTTTCAACGGGGATAAACATATGAAGTGTAAATACTGATAATGAGGAATTTGATTGCAAGATATAGAAGAACTCCCCCTGAAGATGTGCATATTGAGGATTTTGCTTTGGATTGCAAATGCACATTGTAGAGTAATATCATGGCGATCTCCCCCTATATCTTGTAATTCATACACGCATTTAACATATGATGTGAAGAATTTGAAATGCATGATGAAATATGGTGACTGATGTAATTCAGCATGCATGCATTAACATATTGAGGAAATAGCATGCAGAAAAACAGAGCAAAAGTATCAGACCACCATAGGACTTAAGTTTACAACTCGATCCAACAAATACTTCAGAAGAACGAGAGTTGTAACTTAGCAAAAAATGCCCATATATAGAGACCCGCTTGAAGACTAACTCAAATTTCTCCCCCTTTGTCATCGAATGACCAAAAGGGACGAAAAATGAGGACTAACGCCCCTGAAGAATATCATCGTGATGTCGATGGAGGAGCGCCAGCGTTGTCGGGGTCGTCCGTTGGAGTTGGGCCTGCCGCGGTGTCGTTTAAGTCTTCAGCTTCATCCGCCTCGCGCGATGAAGAATATGAACTGGCAACAAGCTGAGGAACTTTGACCTTCTTAAACTTCTTCGAAGGTGGCTGAGACCAGTCAAAGTCCTGTTGGAAGCCCATCTCCTTGAGTTCTTCAGCACTATGAAGATTAGACAGAATAGCTCAAGTGCGGTCAAAGACTTCATGCAAGTAGTAGTGATTCTTCTTCATAGTATTTTGAGTGACTGTCATGTTCTGAAGAATTGCACCAAACTGACGCTTGACCCACTTGTGATTTCGATCAACTTTCTGATGAAGACTAAGGAGAAGTTCACGATCAGTCATCACACGCGGAGCTGTGGCTTGAGGATTATGTTCTGAAGCTTTGGCGGCAGAATCTTGTGTTGCGGAGTCATCATTGGTGGAATATGAAGTAGCTTTGCGAAACTGTCCATCCAATGGACGAGTACCTTCATCAATAACTGCAGCCTTGCCCTTCTCGTCAGCTGAGGAAATAGTCCGTTTGAGGACTTCAATAGGGGGCAAATAGCTGAGATGATTTTGAAAGTCAGCCTTATAATGAATTGAAGACCTTGATCTGATGAACCTCATGATCCAGGGAGCATAAGGCTTCAACTCAAAGGGTGACAGAGCAGCATTGGCCAAAGTCCTCATGAAGAAATCGTGGTAGTTGATAGGTATACCATGAATGATATTGAACAGTAGATTCTTCATGATGCCAACAACCTCTGCATCATCAGAGTTGTGGCCCTTGATTGGACTGAGGGTTTTGGTTAATATGTCTTAAACTGTCCTTGGCACATAGAGCAATTCCTTGACAAGGAATTTGGTCCTTGGAGCTTGGCTTGGCTTCAAAGGCTTCATCAGCACTTGCATCAGATGATCGGATAGTTCAGGTTAAACATAGAGAAGCCTTGCACCTTCAGTGGGAGGACTGACTGGGACGGCATGAAGCAATTCAGAGGCCGGTGCTTTGAAATGAGTATTTTCAGTCATCCAGTCCAATACCCATGAATTGACATCATCAACATTTCCAGTAATGTGCAGCGTGGCAAAGAATTGAAGAATGAGTTCTTCATTCCAATCGCAGATGTCAGTGCAGAAGTTGAGTAACCCAGCGTCATGAAGAACACTGAGGACTGGGGTGAAGCAGGGCAGCGATTCCATATCCACATGAGGAATTTGCTCATGATCAAAGATCTTGTCCTTATCAAACAATAGTGAGGAATAGAAGTTCATCTGGCTAGCAGTCCAGAAGCGCTTGCGACGAAGTCGAGCAGAGTCATAGGGATTGTAGTCAATGAAGAATATGTGCTCATTGAAGAAATCTTCAGCATTGAACTTATGCTTCTTGGAGTGAGGGTTCTGTGGCTTGGGCTGAAGATTAACATTTGAAGTCTTCACATCCTCTTGAGGTATAGCCACTGGAGCCGCTGGCTGAGGAATTTCAGTAGCTGTATCAGCAGCAGCCTTGGCCTCCATTTCTTCAGCACTAGCGGCTGGAACTTCTTCAGGAATAGATTGAAGTGAAGATTGAGGTCCATCAGAGCCCGTATGAATTTCTTCAGTTGGCACAGGGGACTGAGGAACTTGATGTAGTGGTGTTGTCAGAGGTGAATTGGGGTGATGACTTTCCCAAAAGTCATCATTCAGAATAGGAGTTGTAGACCCAATATCCACATCCTCATCTTTATCATCAAATTCCTCAACGCCTGCCTCTTCAGCTGTGAACTGAGGCATGGGCGATGATACCAATGGAGTTGAAGTGATATTGTTCACTTCAATGTCTTCATCCAACTGCTCTGTCGAAGCAGCAGAAGGATCTTCTTCATCAGATTTACTTGGAATTGCATATTCCTCACCAAAGGGAATAATCTCCTTTGATGGCATGCTTGATATTGGAACAACATCAATTGGGTTTTCAGTTGAGCTCGTCAAAGTCTTCACTTTCTTGGGAGCTGAAGACTCTGAGGAGGCAGATGCTTTCCTTTTCTTCACCGCAGCCTTCTCTGCGGCTTTGGTCTTCTTCGCTTCTGATGCAGAAGGAAGGACATCTTTCACCTGTGATGACTTTGCAGGAGGAGCAGATGAAATTGGTTGAATTTCTTCAGGCACAACTGATGCAGTTACCCTGGCTTGTTCAGATTCCTCAGGCGCAGTAGCAGATGTATCAACTGGCCTGGTTTGCTCTTCAGGCGCAACATTGGTGGTTGCCCTGGCATTTTCTTCAGAGACTGGAATTTCTTCATCAGCCCTGGTGCTTTCATTTTCTTCAACAGTCCGATTTTCATCAGCTGTGCTTGCATGTTCTTCAGTAGGCTGAGCAGATGTGTCAGTCTAAGGAAATTTGGGTTGCGATGAAGCTGCAACATTTGGAGTGAATCCCTTTGCCATTCTGACGAATCTGACTTTGGCACCTAGCCAATCTGCACGGTATGCGTGAAATTCATCACTGAGTGCTTGGATCTCAGCCTGCATAGTCACAAGTTCTTCAGGAGACATTTTCACAACATTGTTCTTCAGAAAATGCTCCTTCTTGTACTGAGCCTTCTTCACCTGCCTGGCCTTTTCAAATTTCCATTTCTCTTCAGTAATGAAGGCCGTCAACATGTGACTTTGACCAGGAGTGAGGTTTAATTCAGGCAAAGGTGTATTTGGATCCTTGTGCCATAGATCGATGAAATCAAGGATCTTCCTTGGATCCAGCATGAGGGGCACAACACTGCCTTTGGCACTAGCGGCCCTTTGTTGTCGATCTCTGATGATCTCAGCTAATTCTTCATCATTAGCTTCGTCTTCACTTGACGGAACCTGAAAGGCGACCTGCTTCTTGTGAGGACTTGGCCTTGTGCCTCGTCCAGCAGTGGCCTTTTTCTTCAGCAAGGTCGGAGCTGTTGAAGACTGAGGTGGAGCTGAGGAACCTGCAGAGACTCCTGAAGCAATTGAGATTCCAGTAGTCCTTTGGCATGTGGCAAGATGCACAGGTGCTGAGGACTTTGCTGGAGCAGCTGAGAACTTTGCAACTGAGGGAGTTTGAGCTGCTTTTGAAGAAGTTGCTTGAGGATCAGGCCGTGAGGGCTTTGAAAAGCTTGGCCGTGAGGGCATTGCAGCTGAGGAACTTGTCTTGACAACTGGTTTCTTTGGCATAGCCTTCTTAGGCTTGCTAGAAGAGGCCTCAGCAGTGGCAGCAGCAGACTCTTCATTGAATTTCTTCACCGCCTCTTTAGCCACTTTGGCTAGCTTGGCTTGACGCTTAGCCCACTCCTAAGGAAATTCCTCACCTCTTCTGATGCTTGTGGGATCAGCTTCTTGGCCTGGAGCCAATGGAGGTCTTGGGCATGGAGGGTTAACAGTGAATTTCTTCATGTACTTTGGAGCCACATATCGATACTCTCTCCATTCTCTTGCCCATCTTCTCTCAATCTTCTGAATGCACACTTTGCGCTGATTTTTGTTCTCCTTGCCATGAGTTGCTTCATCAGGAGTACAATATTCATCATAGATGTCTTCAGGGATCTCAAAAGCAGTATTTGTTTCTGGCCTCTTTCCTCCCTTCTGAGGTCTTTTACCATCAGCCATTTTCTTCACTTGAGGATTTTGAACAATGGATGTTTCTGAGGAAGTGTGCAACTTATCTTCGAGGAACGTTGCAAATGAGTTAAGTTGATGAGAACCTAGAGATTCAGCAGTGGACATGTGTACCTGTGAACAGAATATAGGTGCGAAGAGTTTGGAGAGGTCATATGCGTTCTCAGAAGTTTTTCAAAAGTATCAAGTTTGAGGAATTTGACCAGGGGTGTCTTGAGGAATTTCACTAAGCATTCTTTGACTTAGGTTCCAGAGTTGTATAGATTGAAAATCCACACAATTGAGGAATCTTGAAGAAAAACATTGCTTAGAGAAACAGATCAAGAACATAAGCAAGTTGGTGTTTAAGAACATGAAAGTTGAAGAATAAACACCTTTTGAAGATTTTGTGGAAATCATCAAAATCAACAAGGGCAGTAAAAATAGATTTTATTTACCCTTGACGAAGAACATGACAAACTGAGAGTAGTAGTGGAGAAGCTCGTCTGTTCAGATCTTCCACGCCCTAACTTGGTGATGGAAAACAGCTACGGCGGCGGCGGAGCGAAGATTTCCGCGGCCGGCGTGAGTACGACGGTGACGAGGTTGAGGCAGTGAAGCTCTTCCTCACCGGTGACAATGGAGTGTAGCGGCGGCGCTAGGTCTGAGAGCTCGAGCGAGGGAGTAAGATCGAGCGGGGTAAATGAGATCGATTTAGTTCGTCTAGAGACCTGACCCTGCATAAGAGGTTAGTTCTTTTTCTTCACCACCCACATCTGGAGGGGTGGCAAAGAGTTCATCATTCTGCGAGCTCCATAAGAGAAAGGTGGCATTGAAGCCAAAGCGCTTCATTTCACAGGAGAGGGATTAGTATAGGCATATGAGTAAGCAGAGAAATTCTTCGAGGACTTATGAACATAATGATTTGAAGAATAATGCACATAATCAGAACTCTTAGATTTTCCCTGCGAAACAGAAGCATTAGCATGATGATCATATGAGGACATGGATCCACGTGAAGAATTTGATCCATAAGAGGACTTGGATCCATATGAAGACTTTGATCCATATGAAGAATTTGATCTGGGGTTCCTATTTTTCACAGGTGGTGTCATGAGGACATTCACCTGAAGACTTTCAAGGCACCTTTTGGGAACCCAGATTTTCTTCATAGGGGGACCATTCCTGCAGTTAGTTCCAACATATCTGGCAAATACTTCACCATTCTGATTTTTGAACAGTTTATAGTTGGAGTCAAATGACTCGTCAGATGAATATGAGGATTCACAAGTAAAGCCAGATAAAGTGGATGGATCTACGGGCGGTCCCTTCGTAGCAACCCATGAGGTTTTGGGATACTGCTCAGGTTTCCAGTAGGTTCCATCAGCATTGAGTTTCCTCTCAAATGCAATACCCTCTTTCCTAGGGTTCCTGTTCAAGATCTGCTTTTTGAGCACATCACAAAGAGTCTGATGCCCTTTGAGGCTTTTGTACATGCCTGTCACATACAATTCCTTCAACCCTGCATTTTCGTCAGTGATACTAGTGGTATCCTCAGATGAGGAATTTGTGACCACAGAGATAGTTGAAGAATTTGCAGCAATAGAAGCATTTGAACATTCAGGTGAAGAATTAGCAGTTTCACGTTCAATGCATTTCAAGCATGGTGGAATAAATTCTTCCTGAGCGGAACTGATCTATTGAGCAAGCAATGAATCATTTTCCTTCTGAAGATCTTCATGACTCACCCTTAGCTTCTCAAGATCTTGCTTTCTTTGAAGAAATTCATAAGAAAGCTTCTCATGATCGGCTAAGAGAGTTTCATGACGACTTTGAAGGTTGTCAAACTTAGACTGTAGTTGCTGAAGATTATCAGTCAGTGTTTGAGTTTGATCCATTTCCTCACCTAACAGATCATCGCTTTTGTCTAGCATATTTTGAATCTTTTCCAAAGCCTTTTGTTGTTTAACAGCAATATTAGCAAGTTTGGAATAGCTGGGTTTGAGGTTATCATCAGATTCATCCTCACTTGATTCAGAGGAGGGATATTTGAATACCTTGGCACCTTTTTCCATGAAGCAATAGGTGGAAGCATAGTCATCATTGCCGTCATCAGCAGTGTTGGGGAAGCCATTTTCCTCAGTGTTGAAGATGGACTTGCTGACGTAAGTAGTAGCGAGGGCTATGCTCGCCACACCAGAGTTTGACTCCTCAGATGCCTCCTCTTCCTCATGTTCCTCAGATTCAGCTTTAGAGTCCATTTCCTTGCCAATGAATGCCCGAGCTTTCTTGGAGTTGCTCTTCTTGTGAGATGAAGACTTTGAAGATTTTGACGATGAGGACTTTGAAGATTTCTTCTTCTTCTTAGAGTCATCTGAACTATCATCCTTGTATTTCTTCTTCTTTGATTCCTTCTCCCACTGAGGACAATCAGTTATGTAGTGACCAGGTTTCTTGCATTTGTGGCAAGTTGTCTTCTTGTAATCACGGGATGAGGAATCTGATTTCATGTCATCACCTCTTGAGGATTTTCCAAATCGGCCACGTCTAGAGAACTTCTGGAATTTCCTCACGAGCATTGCTAGCTCCTGACTCAATTCTTCAGGATCACCAAGGCTGCTACCAGAATCTTCATCTTCAGATTCAGAGACTGCCTTGGCCTTCAGTGCACGAGATCTGCCATAGCTCGGTCCGTAGAGATCTCTCTTTTCAGCTAGTTGGAATTCATGAGTGTTCAACCTCTCAAGAATATCAGTAGGATCAAGTGACTTGTAGTCTCCATGTTTTTGAATCATCAGTGCCAGTGTATCGAATGAAGAATCGAGTGACCTTAGCAATTTCTTCACCACCTCATGGTCGGTGATGTCAGTGGCACCCAGTGCTTGAAGCTCATTTGAAATGTCAGTGAGGCGATCAAAGGTTTGCTGGACATTCTCATTGTCGAGTCTTTTGAAGCGGTTGAAGAGATTGCGAAGAACGTCAACTCGAGAATCACGTTGAGTTGAGATTCCTTCATTGACCTTGGATAGCCTGTCCCAGATAAGCTTTACAGACTCCAAAGCACTCACTCTGCCGTACTGTCCTTTGCTCAGATGGCCACATATGATATTCTTCGCTTGAGAGTCGAGTTGCTTGAATCTCTTCACATCAGCTGCATTCACGGAAGGAGTGACAGAGGGAACGCCATTTTCCACAATGTACCAGAGATCGTTATCAATTGCCTCAAGATGCATGCGCATCTTATTTTTCCAGTAGGGGTAGTCCATCCCATCAAAGGTAGGACACCCAGCCGAGACCTTGATCATGCCTGCAGTCGACATAACTAAAACTCCAGGTGGTTAAACCAAAATCACACAGAACAAGGGAGTACCTTGCTCTGATACCAATTGAAAGTGCGTTATATCTACTAGAGGGGGGGTGAATAGGCGATTTTTACAAATTCGTCACTGAGGAATTTCACGGTGAGGAAATTCCTAAGTAACGAACTACTTAGCAGCGGAATAAGTACTCAGATGCAAACATAACATGGCATAAGAACAGTCATCATGATGAAATGAAATAGGCACAGAGTACAGGTAGCGTGAAACACAGGATAAGCAGGCTGAAGACTAAATGACTGAAGAAATAGGATTGAGGAAATTGAGAAAGTCTTCAGTCAAAGTCTTCACATAGTAACGATCAAGTACATTAACACATGAATGAGGAAATGAAAGGGTTGAGGAAATAGAACCAGTAGCTCGGTGAAGACGATGATTTGGTAGACCAGTTCCAACTGCTGTGACAGTTGTACGTCTGGTTGGAGCGGCTAGGTATTTAAACCTGAGGACACATAGTCCCGGACACACAGTCCTCACCGTATTCTCTTTGAGCTAAGGTCACACAGACCTCGCCCAATCACTCGTGGTAAGTCTTCAGGTGACTTCCAAACCTTCACAGACTCGGTCACTCGGCGATCCACAATTTCCTCTTGGATGCTCTAGACCATGACGCCTAACCGTCTGGAGGATGCACAGTCCTCAAAGGTAACAAGCGTCGGTTCCACACAGGAACAATTTCTTCAGTGATGCTCAATCACTTTGGGTTTGTAGGTGTTTGGGTTTTTGGGTTTTTCCTCACTTGATGATTTTCGCTCAAGGTCCTCGGAGGATGGGATGCTCTAAATGACAAGTGTCAATCTATCTCTCGGAGCAGCCAACCGGCTAGTGGTTGTAGGGGGCGGCTATTTATAGCCTAGGGAGCAGCCCGACATGATAAGACATAAATGCCCTTCAATGATATGACCGTTAGGTGGGTAGGATATTTGGACAGCTCGCGCGTAGCACAGCAACGGTCGGAAATTTGAGTATCAAATTCCTCAGGGCTATCATGTTCCTCACTTGTAGGCAATCCGCACTGGCGAATTCGTAACTCCTCAGTCAGAACAAATTCCTCAGAGAACAGAAGAACTTCATCTCTGTCACTGAAGAAATTGACTGAACTGTATGAGATTTCCAATGGCTTCACTCGAAAGGATTGGGTAGGTGTAGGATTTTGAGATGAGCATCACTTGGAAACTTTTCCTTAGTTTTACCTCGACCCCCTTTAACAGTACGGTGTTTCCTATGACTCAAGAAGAAGAAAATGAAACTACAAAAACAAAAGTCTTCACGCTTCATAATCCTCGCATGAATATCAAGTCTTCAGGGTCACACCAATTTCTTCACTTTCAAAGTCTTCAAGAAAACCAAAGTCTTCAGTTGAAGACATTCATTTTTAGGGGCCAACTTTCATCGTAAATATCAAACTCCTCATAGACTTATAGAACCTGTGTACACTCACAAACGCATTAGTCCCTTAACCTATAAGTCTTCAATACACCAAAATTACTAAGGGGCACTAGATGCACTTACAGTGGTCAATGGAGAATTTGGATGATGTCTTTCCCAATAATCATCATTGAGAACTGGTGTAGTAGACCCAATGTCCACATCCTCATCTTCTTCATCAATTTCTTCAATGCCTGCCTCTTTAGCTATGAACAGAGGCACGGGCGATGATACCAGTGGGGTTGAAGGGATATCATTCACTTCAATTTCTTCATCCAACTGCTCTGAAGTAGCAGCAGAAGGATTCGCTTCATCACTGTGATCTAGAATGACATATTCCTCACCAAAGGGAACAATTTCCTTTGATGGCATGCTTGAGATAGGAACAACATCAATGGGGTTGGTGTACAAGCTTTGCAAAGTCTTCACTTTCTTGGGAGCTGAGGACTCTGCAGTTTCTGATGCTTTCCTTTTCTTCACAGCTGCCTTTTCTGCAGCTTTGGTCTTCTTCGCTTCTGATGCAGAAGGAAGGTGGATATCTTTCATCTGTGATGACTTTGCAGGAGGAACAGATGAAAGTGGTGCAGTTTCTTCAGGCACAACTGATGCAAATGCCCTGGCTTGATCAGATTCTTCAGGCGCAACATTGGTGGTTGCCCTGGCATTTTCTTCAGGAACTGGAATTTCTTCAGCAGCCCTGGTACTTTCAGTTTCTTCAACAGCTGATTTTCATCAGCTGTGCTAGCATTCTCTTCAGTAGGCTAAGCAGATGCATCAGCCTGAGGAATTTGTTGTTGCGATGGAACTGCAACATTTGGGTTGAACCCCTTGGCCATTCTGACAAATCTGACTTTGGCACCTAGTCAATCTGCACGATATGCGTCAAATTCATCGTTGAGAGCTTTGATCTCCTTTTGCAGATTCACAAGTTCGTCCGGAGTCATCTTCACAGCATTCTTCTTCAGAAAGCGCTCCTTCTTGTATTGAGCTTTTTTGACTTGCCTGGCCTTCTCAAATTTCCATTTTTCTTCGGCTATGAAGGCCGTCAACATGTGGCTCTGGCCAGGAGTGAGGTTCAATTCAGGCAAAGGAGTATTTGGATCCTTGTGCCATAGATCGATGAAATCAAGGATCCTTTTAGGATCCAGCATGAGTAGCACATCACTGCCTTTGGCTCTAGCGGCCTTTTCTTGCCTGTCTTTGATGATCTCAGCAAGTTCTTCATCATCAGCTTCATCGTCATCAGATGGAACTTGGAAGGCAACTTGCTTCTTGTGAGGACTTGGCCTTGGGCCTCGTCCAGCAGTGGCCTTTTTCTTCAGCAAGATTGGACCAATTGAAGACTGTGGCAGAGCTGAGGAACTTGCAGATGCTCCTGAGGCAATAGAGATTCCTGTTGTCCATTGGCACGTGGCAAGATGCACAGGTGCCGAGGACTTTGCAGCTGAAGTTGAAGACTTTGTGGCAGCTGAGGGAATTGGAGTTGCCCTTGATGTGGTTGCCTGAGGAATTGGAAGTGAGGGCTTTGCAATTGGCCGTGAGGGCATAGCAGTTGAGGAACTCGGCTTCACAGCAGATTTCTTCGGCAAAGCCTTATTGGGCTTGCTAGCAGAGACCTCAGCAGTAGAGTCTTCATTGAATTTCTTCACTGCTTCCTTTGCTACTTTAGCCAATTTGGCTTGGCGCTTAGCCCATTCCTTGGGAAATTCCTCACCGCGCCTGATACTTGAGGGATCAGCTTCTTGGCCTGGTGCCAATGGAGGTCTTGGACATGGAGGGTTAACGGCGAATTTCTTCATGTACTTGGGAGTAACATAACGATATTCCCTCCATTCCTTAGCCCATCTTCTCTCAATTCTCTGTATGCGCACTTTGCGCTGAGTCTTGGTCTCTTTGCCATGAGTTGCTTCATCAGGAGTGCAATATTCATCATATATGTCTTCAGGGATCTCAAAAGCAGTGTTTGTTTCAGGCCTCTTTCCTCCCTTCTGAGGTCTTTTACCATCAACCATTTTCTTCACTTGAGGATTTTGAACAATTGATGTTTCTAAGGAAGTGTGCAACTTATCTTCGAGGAACACTGCAAATGAGTTAAGTTGATGAGAACCTAGTGATTCAGCAGCAGACATTTTGTACCTGTGAACAGAGTATAGGTGCGAAGAATTTGGAGAGGTCATATGCGTTCTCAGAATTTTTTCAAAAGAAATCAAGTTTGAGGAATTTGACCAGGGGAGTCTTGAGGAATTTCACTAAGTGTTCTTGACTTAGGTTCCAGAGTTGTATAGATTAGAAAATCCACACAATTGAGGAATCTTGAAGAAAAACATAGCTTAGAGAAACAAATCAAGATACAGAAGCATTCGGAAGTTGAAGAATAAACACCTTTTGAAGATTTTGTGAAATCATCAGAATCAAAGTAGGGCAGTAAAATTAGATTTTATTTACCCTGGACGAAGAACATGATGAACTAGAAGTGGAAGTGGAGAAGTTCGTCCGTTCAGATCTCCCACGCCCTAACTTGGCGGTGAGAGACAGCTACGGCGGCGGCGGAGTGAAGATTTCCGCGGCCGGCGCGAGTACGACGGCGACAAGGTCGAGGCAGTGAAACTCTTCCTCACCGGCGACGATGGAGAGTAGCGGCGGCGCTAGGTCAGAGAGCTCGAGCGAGTTGGTGGTCGAGCGGAGTAAATGAGGACACAGGAAGGGAGGGGGTATTTATAGCCACGGTGAAAAACTGCCCGTCCAAAATTTTTGGACGAACATGCCCCTGACCCTTGCTCTTCTAATGACATGTGTCACCCACATACATAGGGATGGAGATCGTGGTAGATCATGGGTGAGTAGTTTAATCCTATCGCGAGAAGCGGAACGGTTTGAGTGGCAAAAGCCGAAAATTCCGATATGAAATTTTTTAACGTTTCGTTCGCAAATTCTTCAGCTGTCAAGGACACAGTGAAGACTTTGAATGGGTTTCAAATAGAACGCACATGAAGAATTTATGAACAGACTGGGTTGAGTTTAGCATAGAGGGGGAACGGGTCCGATCACATTCACTTAGAAGAAAATCAACTTGAAGAATTAGCAATAAGTGAATGCTGTTGAGGACATGAAAAACTCAATTATATATATAGTCAATGAAGAACATCAGTCGAATTTTTTTGAAGACTTTGCAAGTTGAAGAATTTGAAAGTTGAAGATTTTGAAAATTGAAGAATTTGCAAAATGAAGAAAAACTCAATTTTGAAGATTTTCAACTTTTGTGGTGGCGTGACCCACTGTATAAGAAAGATGATTTCAGATGCCGCTTACAATTGTCGTAGGGCTCTGAGAATCAAATTCTTCGTTAACTTCTTCACACTTAGAGGGTTAGTCTTCATTGATTGAAGAAAAATGTTCTTCGTGTGTTGCACATCTAAGTCATCAATTTTGCATAAGTTTTAGGATGTGTCCTTTTCAAAGAACATTCGAAGATTCTAAGATATTTAGCTCACACCGCAACTTGCTAAATCTCTTCTCATCCAAGGGCTTGGTGAAGATATCCGCTAGCTGTTCTTCAGTCTTCACGTGATCAATAGAGATGTCGCCCTTCAACACATGATCTCAAAGAAAATGATGACGAATCTTGATGTGCTTTGTCTTTGAGTGCTGAACTGGGTTATGAGCAATCTTGATGGCACTCTCGTTGTCACAGTAGAGTGGCACATTCTTCACATTGATGCCATAGTCCTTGAGGGTTTGCTTCATCCACAGCAATTGAGCACAGCAAGAACCAACAGCAATGTACTCAACTTCAGCAGTAGAGAGTGATACGCAGTTCTGCTTCTTCAAGGACCAACATACTAAAGATCGTCCGAGGAAATGGCATGTGCCTGATGTTGACTTGCGATCCACACGATCACCAGCATAGTCAGAGTCAGAATATCCAATGAGATCAAAAGCCGAGCCCTTGGGATACCATAATCCAAGTGTTGGAGTGTGAGCTAGATATCGAAGAATATGTTTCACAGCCTTATGGTGTGATTCCTTCGGTGTAGCTTGAAAACGGGCACACATGCAAACACTAAGCATAATATCTGGCCTAGATGCACATAGATACAGTAAAGAGCCAATCATGGAGCGGTATACCTTTTGATCGAAGTCCATACTATTTTCATCGATGCATAGATGGCCATTTGTGGGCATAGGGATTTTGACGCCTTTGCAATCTTGCATACCGAATTTCCTCAGAACGTCCTTGAGGTATTTCTCTTGAGAAATGAAGATGCCATTGTGTTGTTGACGAATTTGAAGGCCTAAGAAGAATTTCAATTCTCCCATCATGGACATTTGATATTCCTCACTCATCATATAAGCAAATTCATCACTGTAACGTTGGTTAGTATAGCCAAAAATAATATCATCAACATATATTTGGCACATGAATAATTCATCATCATATGTTTTGGTGAAAAGAGTTGGGTCGAGTGAACCGGGTTTGAAGCCTTTCTTCATGAGGAATTCCTTCAGAGTATCATACCACGCCCGAGGGGCCTGCTTGAGGCCATAGAGGGCCTTATTGAGTCTGAAGACTTGATCAGGATGCTTAGGATCTTCAAAACCTGGGGGTTGAGCAACATATACTTCTTCCTCAAGCTTAACATTGAGGAATGCACTTTTCACATCCATTTTATATAAGATGATATTATGATGGTTAGCATAGGCAACCAATATGCGAATAGCCTCAAGTCTAGCAACAGGTGCAAAAGTTTCATCGAAATCAATTCCTTCAACCTGTGTGTAGCCTTGAGCTACAAGACGAGCCTTGTTCCTCACCACTAGGCCATTTTCATCTTGTTTGTTGTGGTAGATCTATTTGGTGCCGATGATATTGTGCTTGCGTGGGTCTGGTCGCTTGACAAGCTCCCACACCTTGTTCAGCTCTTATTGGTGTAATTCCTCTTGCATCGCTTGAATCCATTCAGGCTCCAGAAATGCCTCATCTACTTCAGTGGGCTCTGTGATAGAGACGAAAGCAAAATGCCCACAAAAGTTAGACAAATGTGAAGCTTTTGAGCGAGTGAGAGGACCTGGTGCGTTGATGTCGTTGATGATTCTCTCAATCTGCACTTCATTTGCAACGCGAGGATGAGCAGGTTGACGACTTTGACTTGGCTCAGCATTTTCTTCAGAGCCATTTTCTTCAGATGCACCAGCATGATTTTCTTCACGATCTAGAATGACTTCTTCAGCAGATTCTTCAGTAGGTATGACATCCTCAGTAGCCTTTAGCTTGATGGATTCCTCAGGAGACATTTCATCTAGCACAGGAGGTAGGTGCTCTCTTTGCGAGCCATTAGTTTCATCGAACCGCACATCTACAGTTTCAACAACCTTGTGGTGATAGGTGTTGAAGACTCTGTAGTGTGCGAGTCCTTTCTGTAACCAAGCATAAAACCTTCATGTGCTTTCGGTGCAAATTTGGAATTGTGATGAGGATCTCTAATCCAGCATTTTGCACCGAAGACTTTGAAATAACTCACATTGGGTTTCTTGTCAGTGAGGAGTTCATATGAGGTCTTCTTGAAGAATTTGTGAAGATATACCCTGTTGATGATGTGGCATGCAGTATCAATTGCCTCAGGCCAGAAGCGACGAGGTGTCTTGTATTCATCAAGCATGGTGCGAGCCATCTCAACAAGAGTCCTGTTCTTGCGCTCCACAACGCCATTCTGCTGAGGAGTGTATGGGGCAGATAACTCATGAGTAATACCAAGTTCATCAAGATAGTCATCAAGACCAGTATTCTTGAACTCGGTCCCATTGTCACTCTGAATATGCTTGATCTTCACACCGAAATTCATCGAAGCCCTTGAAGAAAATCGTCTGAATACTTCCTGCACTTCAGTTTTGTAAGTAATGACATGCACCCATGTGTAACAAGAATAATCATCAACAATAACAAAGCCATATAGAGATGCTGCATTTGTTAGTGTGGCATAATGAGTAGGGCCAAAGAGATCCATATGAAGCAATTCAAAAGGACGAGAGGTAGTCATGATAGTCTTCGAGGGGTGCTTGGCTCTGATCATCTTTCCAGCCTCACAAGCCCCACAAAGATGATCTTTGAGGAATTTGACACCCTCAATGCCAATGACGTGCTTTTTCTTCATGAGCGTGTGTAAGTTCCTCATGCCAGCATGACCCAATCGTCGATGCCATAGCCAGCCTTCTGAAGCTTTTGCAAGTAGACACGTGGCAGGCTGTGGTCCTGCAGAGAAATCAACAATATACAAGTCTCCTCTCCTAAAGCCTTTGAAGACTTTGGAATTGTCTGATTCCATGAGCACTAAGCAGTGATATTTGCCAAAGACAACAACCATATCAAGATCACAAAGCATTGAGACAGACATGAGGTTGAATCCGAGGGACTCGACAAGCATGACTTTGTCCATGTGTCGATCCTTTGAGATTGCAACCCTACCTAGACCCAATACCTTGCTTTTGCCTTTGTCTGCGTAGGTGATATGCTTCAAATGTGATGGAGACAAAGGAGTGTTCATCAGTAAGCTCTTGTCACCGGTCATGTGATTAGTACATCCACTGTCGAGGACCCACTCAGTAGCTTTGGGTAAATCATCCTGCAGATGAATTAGTGCATCTTACGAACACATATCTTCAGAGTGAAGAATATGACATCAATTTCATCAGACAGGAATTCATCAATTAATGCAACATATGTATATATAGCAGTATGAGGACATGAGAAATGAATGAATCATTTCTTCATGATTAGCTTGCGTCCTTTCAAGCATTTCAGGTCTCCAGAAAATTCTTCAGACGATTTAGTTTGTCTGGAGACCTGACCCTGCATAAGAGGTTAGTTCTCTTTCTTCACCACCCACATCTGGAGGGGTGGCAAAGAGTTCATCATTCTGCGAGCTCCATAAGAGAAAGGTGGCATTGAAGCCAAAGCGCTTCGTTTCACAGGAGAGGGATTAGTATAGGCATATGAGTAAGCAGAGAAATTCTTCGAGGACTTATGAACATAATGATTTGAAGAATAATGCATATAATCAGAACTCTTAGATTTTCCCTGCGAAACCGAGGCATTAGCATGATGATGATCATATGAGGACTTAGATCCACGTGAGGAATTTGATCCATAAGAGGACTTGGATCCATATGAAGACTTCGGTCCATATGAAGAATTTGATCTGGGGTTCCTATTCTTCACAGGTGGTGTCATGAGGACATTCACCTGAAGACTTTCAAGGCACCTTTTGGGAACCCAGATTTTCTTCATAGGGGGACCATTCCTGCAGTTAGTTCCAACATATCTAGCAAATACTTCACCATTCTGATTTTTGAACAGTTTATAGTTGGAGTCAAATGACTCGTCAGATGAATATGAGGATTCACAAGTAAAGCCAGATAAAGTGGATGGATCTACGGGAGGTCCCTTCGCAGCAACCCATGAGGTTTTGGGATACTGCTCAGGTTTCCAGTAGGTTCCATCAGCATTGAGTTTCCTCTCAAAGGCAATACCCTCTTTCCTAGGGTTCCAGTTCAAGATTTGCTTTTTGAGCACATCACAAAGAGTCTGATGCCCTTTGAGGCTTTTGTACATACCTGTCACATACAATTCCTTCAACCCTGCATTTTCGTCAGTGATACTAGTGGTATCCTCAGATGAGGAATTTGTGACCACAGAGATAGTTGAAGAATTTGCAGCAATAGAAGTATTTGAACTTTCAGGTGAAGAATTAGCAGTTTCACGTTCAATGCATTTCAAGCATGATGGATTAAATTCTTCCTGAGCGGAACTGATCTGTTGAGCAAGCAATGAATCATTTTCCTTCTGAAGATCTTCATGACTCACCCTTTGCTTCTCAAGATCTTTCTTTCTTTGAAGAAATTCATAAGAAAGTTTCTCATGATCGGCTAAGAGAGTTTCATGACGACTTTGAAGGTTGTCAAACTTAGACTGTAGTTGCTGAAGATTATCAGTCAGTGTTTGAGTTCGATCCATTTCCTCACCTAACAGGTCATTGCTTTTGTCTAGCATATTTTGAACCTTTTCCAAAGCCTTTTGTTGTTTAACAGCAATATTAGCAAGTTTGGAATAGCTGGGTTTGAGGTTATGATCAGATTCATCCTCACTTGATTCAGATGAGGGATATTTGAATACCTTAGCACCTTTTGCCATGAAGCAATAGGTGGGAGCATAGTCATCGTTGTCGTCATCAGCAGTGTTGGGGAAGCCATTTTCCTCAGTGTTGAAGATGGACTTGCTGACGTAAGCAGTAGCGAGGGCTAGGCTCGCAACACCAGACTCTGACTCCTCAGATGCCTCCTCTTCCTCATGTTCCTCAGATTCAGCTTCAGAGTCCATTTCCTTGCCAATGAATGCCCGAGCCTTCTTGGAACTGCTCTTCTTGTGAGATGAAGACTTTGAAGATTTTGATGATGAGGACTTTGAAGATTTCTTCTTCTTCTTTGAGTCATCTGAACAATCATCCTTGTATTTCTTCTTCTTTGATTCCTTTGCCCACTGAGGACAATCAGTTATGTAGTGACCAGGTTTCTTGCATTTGTGGCAAGTCCTCCTCTTGTAATCACGGGATGAGGAATCTGATCTTGTGTCATCACCTTTTGAAGATTTTACAAAGGGACCACGCCTTGAGAACTTCTGGAATTTCTTCACGAGCATTGCTAGCTCCTGGCTTAGTTCTTCAGGGTCACCAAGGCTGCTATCATAATCTTCTCCTTCAGATGAGGAAACTGCCTTGGCCTTCAGTGCGCATGATCTTCCATAGCTTGGCCCGTAGAGATCTCTCTTTTCAGCTTGTTGGAATTCATGAGTGTTCAACCTCTCAAGATTATCAGCAGGATCTAGTGACTTGTAGTCTCCACGTTCTTGAATCATTAGTGCCAGTGTATCGAATGAAGAATCGAGTGACCTCAGCACTCAGCAATTTCTTCACCACCTCATGGTCGGTGATGTCAGTGACACCCAGTGCTTGAAGCTCGTTTGAAATGTCAGTGAGGCGATCAAAGGTTTGCTGGACATTCTCATTGTCGAGTCTTTTGAAGCGGTTGAAGAGATTGCGAAGAACATCAACTCGAGAATCATGTTGAGTTGAGATTCCTTCGTTGACCTTGGACAACCTGTCCCAGATAAGCTTTGCAGACTCCAAAGCACTCACTCTGTCGTACTGTCCTTTGCTTAGATGGCCACATATGATATTCTTCGCTTGAGAGTCGAGTTGCTTGAATCTCTTCACATCAGCAGCGTTGTAACATCCCAAATTTTCAATTTGGAATGTTATACATAGGTCATCATATGCATATCATATTTTATTTGCATTTCGTTTGTGATCCTAGAAATCTTAAGCAACTCAAGGACCCACGGAGAGAGTTGGGGATTTCATTTATATTTTTCATATTTGAATTTTTCTCAAATTTGAAAAGAGGATCATTTTGGTTTTAATAATTTTTCTCTCCAAAATATTTTCCAATATCAGAAAAAAAAAGAGGAGATAAAATGACTTCTCCAAAATAAAAGAAATATTGGAGGAAAAATGTTAAAATCAAATAAATAATTTTATTTGTATTCTATTGCTATTTTATTTGAATTAGAAAAATATGCATTTTTGAAAATTGCATTTTAGGCCAGAAAAATGTTCACTTTGTTCTAAATATTTTATTTAGACGGTGAAAATTGTTTTTGGTATTTTTAGAATTTTTTTATATTTTATTAGGATTTTTATTTCCGGCAGAATTTATTTATAAAAATAAAATAAAAATTCCCGGACCGACTGGGCCGAAGGCCCAGCCGAGCAGGCCGGCCCACGCGCGCGCCGCCTCCGCCCGTATCCGCCTCGTGCACGGCAGCCGCCGCCGCCGGAGCTCGGGAGAGTCCGAGCCGGACTCCCGTCACGCCGCCCCCTCCCCAAGCCAGCGCCGTCCCCCCTCCACCTATATATAATCCCGCCCCCTCCTCCTCACCCAAAGCCGCCGCCTCCCGCAAGCCACAGCCGGAGCCGCCGCAGCCGCTAGCCGCCGCCGCTCGCCGCAGCTCGCCGCCGTCGCCTGCGCCGCCGCCCGCGCGCCGCCGCTGCCTTGCCCGGCGCCGCGCCGTCGCCGCCGTTGACCTCGTCGCCGCCACCGGCTTTTGTTCCGGTCCGTCCGGTTTTTTTTTAAACCCTAGATCGGTTTTCTCGGTTTTTCTCGGTTTAGATCTAATATGCGAACGTTTGTTCGTTTAGTTTCTGTTAGTGAACGTTTTTCGTTCGTTAGTCTCTGTTAGCGAACGTTCGTTCGTTAGGTTTTTCTTTTTCTGTTTATTTTCGTCCAGGGACTTGTCCGCAAATACTTTTATCACAGATTAGCCCTTGATCTTCAAACCCTCGCAACTTTTCAACCGTTCGTCCAAATCCAGTGAAACCAACGCCAAAATCTTCGTCTCGAACCCCTCTTTCTGGTTAATCAAATTGAACATGGTTTTGACAATTTAAAATTTGGTTTCAAGCAGATTTGAGTTCGAAGTTCTTTTGACCGTAGTTTCAGTTCCGTAGCTCCGATTCGTTTGATTCTTTTTGCAAATCGAAGCTTTTCAGTTGAACTTTCAGATTTAATCTTTCTCATCTGAGTTTTACCCTTGCATCTATGCTTGAGTACTTATGTATGCTATTGTTTGTTTGCGATAGAATTCCCGGAGTGCGAAGCGTGCTACTACGAGTCTCTAGGGTTTGCAGATCGTCAGCAAGGCAAGTAACACATTGATCATACTTCTTTATTACCCAGTTTTTATGCATTAGTTACAATCCTCAAACACTGCATGATTAGGATGTGATTAACTTGTGGGTATTGGGAAGTAGATGATGAGGTAGAACCTATTGCCCTTTATTATCAAACCTTGGGTGTTACTTCTACGTTATGCTTATACTGCTATGCTATGCTCGTAGACGTGGTTTGGTTTGAGAGAATTCATGAAAGATGTGAGAGTTATTGTTAACTAAGGTTTAACTTAAGGTGGCTACTTTAATACACATCTGGGTGGAATGGTTTGGGGCACCCTGGGGATACCAGTGGCTTGCCCGGACACCTGGGGAATCCAGTGTTGTCCTAGGAGATCCCGGGGTTACCGTGTGATCATCCTATGGTTCGCCACCCAGGCTCAAAGGGATCATAAGATTATTCAAGCTAGAAACTTCCGTGTGCAGCCACAAGCCATTATGGGCTCTGGCATAGTTGAGTATGTTGTGTGACCTCTTTCAGTGGTAAACTAGCAGATGTAGGGGATGTAGGTGGTACGGTTTACCCGTCGAAAGAGTTAATTCTTCTGAAAGACTGTGTCTCGGTCATCCGTTTCTCAAACACCATGTAGTGCGAGAAATCCAATGGAGGAGATCGAGTCTTGTGGGGAAAAGTGCGCAAACCTCTGCAGAGTGTACAAACTAATCATGATTAGCCGTGTCCCCGGTTATGGACATCTTGAGTATCTGGTTCTTGGATTATCATCTTGATCTCATCACTCTTAATTAATTTGATTGGGTTGTTAACTTTTAATTGGGATTGAGTTGGGGTTACCTTCTCAATGTTTTCAACAAACTCAGTAGTAAATAAAATATATTCCTTTGTTGTAGGGAAGAATTAGCTTTTCGCAAAATCATGATAACCATAGAGCCTCCACTAGCCACATATGCATGTAGTGATAGCATTTACTTTGTTCATTGCTCTATAGTGTTATCTTGCCAGCATATTCCATGTGCTGACCCATTTCGGGCTGCAACATATCATGTTGCAGACTTTTCAGACGAAGAGTAAGGTGCGCTAGGTCGTTGTTGTGCACTCAGCTATGCCGTTGGAGTTGATGGACTCATTTACCTTCGATGCTTCCGCTGTTACTTTATTTAGATGGCCTTCAGCCATATTATTGTAATAAGTTCTCTTTTGAGACATTCGATGTAATAAGTGTGTGATTGCACTCTGTTATAAATCCTTCAAGTACTGTGTGTGTCAGCATTACCGATCCAGGGATGACACTTACGCACAGAGACTTCGATCCATTAGGGTCGGCTCGCTACAAGCGTTCACGGAAGGAGTGACAGAGGGAACGCCATTTTCCACAATGTACCAGAGATCGTTGTCAATTGCCTCAAGATGCATGCACATCTTATTCTTCTAGTAGGGGTAGTCCGTCCCATCAAAGGTAGGACACCCAGCCGAGACCTTGATCATGCCTGCAGTCGACATAACTAAAACTCCAGGTGGTTAAACCAAAATCACACAGAACAAGGGAGTACCTTGCTCTGATACCAATTGAAAGTGCGTTATATCGACTAGAGGGGGGGGTGAATAGGCGATTTTTATGAATTCGTCGCTGAGGAAATACTACTTGAGGAATTTCCTAAGCAACGAACTACAAGCAGCGGAATAAGTACTCAGGTACATGGATAACAAAGCAGTAGCATAGTCATCATGATGAAATGAAACAAAACAGAGCACAGGTAGCGTGTAAACAGGATAAGCAGGCTGAAGACAAAGTGACTGAAGAAATAGGAATGAGGAAATTGAGAAAGTCTTCAGTCAAAGTCTTCAAACAGTAACGATCAAGTACACAACAAGTATGTGAGGAAATGAAAGGGTTGAGGAAATAGAACCAGTAGCTTGGTGAAGACAGTGATTTGGTAGACCAGTTCCAACTGCTGTGACAGTTGTAAGTCTGGTTGGAGCGGCTAGGTATTTAAACCTGAGGACACACAGTCCCGGACACATAGTCCTCACCGTATTCTCCTTGAGCTAAGGTCACACAGACCTCGCCCAATCACTCGTGGTAAGTCTTCACAGGTGACTTCCAAACCTTCACAGACTTGGTCACTCGGCAATCCACAATTCCTCTTGGATGCTCTAGACCATGACGCCTAACCGTCTGGAGGATGCACAGTCCTCAAAGGTAACAAGCGTCGGTTCCACACAGGAACAATTTCTTCAGTGATGCTCAATCACTTTGGGTTTTAGGTGTTGGGTTTGGGTTTTTCCTCACTTGATGATTTTCGCTCAAAGTCCTCGGAGGATGGGATGCTCTAAATGACAAGTGTCAGTTTCTCTTGGAGCAGCCAACCAACTAGTGGTTGTAGGGGGCGGCTATTTATAGCCGGGGAGCAGCCCGACATGATAAGACATAAATGCCCTTCAATGATATGACCGTTAGGTGGGTAGGATATTTTGGACAGCTGGCGCATAGCACAGCAACTGTCGAAAATTTGAGCTCTCAAATTCCTCAGGGCTATCATGTTCCTCACTTGTAGGCAATCCGCACTGGCGAATTCCTAACTCCTCAGTCAGAACAAATTCCTCAGAGAACAGAAGAACTTCGTCTCTGTCACTGAAGAACTTGACTGAACTGTATGAGATTTCCAATGGCTTCACTCGAAAGGATTGGTAGGTGTAAGATTTGAGTTGAGCATCACTTGGAAACTTTTCCTTAGTTTTACCTCGACCCCCTTTAACAGTACGGTGTTTCCTATGACTCAAGAAAGGGAAAACAACACTATGAAAACAAAAGTCTTCACGCTGCATAATCCTCGCATCAATATCAAGTCTTCAAGGTCTCACCAATTTCCTCATTTTCAAAGTCTTCAAGAAAACCAAAGTCTTCAACTGAAGACATTCATTTTTAGGGGTCGACTTTCTTCGTAAATATCAAACTCCTCATTGACTTATAGAACCTGTGTACACTCACAAACACATTAGTCCCTTAACCTATAAGTCTTCAATACACCAAAATCACTAAGGGGCACTAGATGCACTTACAAGTGTGTTCCTGTTCTGGCCCTCTCCCGCGTTATTCTTTTTGCCAAATTTATAAACAGCACACGAGTTGGATGTAGAAACCGTCTGCGATTGGGTACGCAACAGACACAGTTCGGTCAGACTACCCGTGTGCCACGCCCGTGCCCTGCAGTCCCTCACATCAGCACAGTAGATTGGGCTCCACGAGGCTTGCCTCCCAGTCTCGAAAATATCTACTGCCTCGTAATCTTGAAAATATCTACCGCCTGGAAGGTTTTAATGTTTGATAGCACACGATTAGTATGTGCAGACCGTGTGCGATGTCTGTTACTCCCGCTCTGCTTCAGTCCCTTGATTCAAATTTTCAGTAGCCCCGGCATTTTACTCCCGCCTCTGCATCCCTCGCAATCTCAAAAATATCTGCTCGCCCTTGATTCAAATTTTTACTTGCCCTGCCTTGTTACTCCCGCCTCTACACCCCTCGCAATCTCAAAAATATCTGCTCGCCCTTGATTCAAATTTTCAGTTGCCCTGGCATTTTACTCCCACCTCTGCATCCCTCACAATCTCAAAAATATCTGCTCGCCCTTGATCCAAATTTTCAGTAGCCCCGCCTTGTTACTCCCGCCTAGTAAAATTTTCAGTTGCCGCGGTATTTCCTCAAACACCACCTTGCCCCCCCTCCACACACACCACACACTCCCCAAAACCTGCGCTCACACAGACACACACCACCCCTCCCTCGCTCGAAACCACTGGTAGGTCGCCGTCATCGCCGCCGCCGCCTCCATCCTCAACCTCTGCATGTGTGCCGGGGATCTCAAGGAGCCAATAGCCAAAAAGAGGTTTATCGCGGCCTCTTCGCCCGACGCCGGCGAGGTGGCCGCCGAGGTGTCCCCATCGTCCTCCGCGGGCTCTTTATCGATCCGCCATCGCCGGTCGCCCAATCCGCTAGCCGCCGCACCCCTACACCGGTTCGAGGACTTCCCCGTCCTCCCTCGGGCCCGGCCGCCGACGAGGTCCTACCTCGGGGTCCGGCAACGGTGGTGGGGGACGTGGGTCGCCGAGATTACGGATCGGGAGACCCACACCCGTCGGTGGCTCAGTAGCTTCCACACGGCCGAGCTCGCGGCCATGGAGTACGACCGCTGGCAGGTCCGCTACCACGGCGCGGCGCTAGGCTCAATTTCCCCTTCGGCACATGTTCGATCGACCTCGTTCCGCTGGAGCCAGGGGTGGTGAGCTCGGCTATGGTGTGGGAGGACCACGAGGCGTGGGAGCGCCTCGAGGTCGAGGCCACCGACGAGGCCTACATGCAAGAGCTCCACCGGCAGCACCCGGAGCTCGTGGAGGCGGAGCGGGTCATCTTTGCCGGCGTGGAGGGCGGCGAGGTTATCGTGCTCTCCTCCGATGATGAGGTCGAAGGCGGCGAGGACGGCGGCGCGGAGGGTGTCGAGGTGGCGGCGAGGACGAGGAGCTCGATGTCGATGAGTGGAGGAGTGTCTTCCCCAACCACCCCGACGACGGCACCGACCCGGACCCGGACCCGGCTCGTGGGACACCGTACCTGGCGAGGAAGGATTGGCTCGACCTCCACTTCGACCGAAAGTAGTTTAGCTTAGTTTAAATTTATGTTTTATGTTCGGTTATGCAAAACTATCTATGTTTAGGTTTGAATGCATGCTACTTTCGGTTGAACCTGCTTTGAACTTGATGAAATTGAAGTTTACAATGTTAAGTTTAGGGGATCGACCAGAAATGACCAAAAATTGCTGGAGTATATATATATCCACTAAGGGTTTTAGTCCGTTAACTTTTAAAGGATCGGCTAGAGATGGCCTTATGCCTTGTTTATTTCAGTTCTTCACAATGTGATGCTCTATATATGCAACTATTTGCCGTGCAGTTCAATTTCATCAATAACAGTTTCAACAATACCACTATGAATTACGATATTTTATTGCTATTAAGGATGTTGCAGTTAACATGCCTTTTCATTTTTTTAACAATAACTAGTGTACTTTAGACCTGCACAATACCAGTTTGAATGACTATTTGCTTGTTTTTAAATGTTATGCCTGATGCAGTTAACGCACCTTTCCACTTCTTGTTTTGCTTAACTAGCGTGCTTAAGCTTGCACACTGAAGCTATCATTTGTAGATTATGTTGTCTACCATGGATATATTTGGTTGATGTTTAGCCTGTTGTGCTTAACATGCCTTTATATGTACTCATACAGGACAATATTGAGAACAGTGCTATTTTCCATCGAGGTTAGTTTCATCGCATTGCTTATATGTACTCACTGTTCAGGATATCGGTAGTTGGTACCATATAGCCTAGGGGCTGATAAGGGATTAATCGTCGAATCAGACATTTCACTAAATATATCTGTAACCCATTTATCAGTAGTTTAACTAGGGCCATATTTAATATATCTGAGGCTACATAGCAACATGCATTGTACTGAATAACTAAATATGCAATCCCAGGCTACATAGCAACAAGGAAGAGTGTTACCTTAATGTTCTGATGATGTCTAGATATACATGTAATAAAATCTTATATAATGGGATGGAGGGAGTGTTGTAGTACATCATTTTGCAATTGTTGTTTAGCTTCTAATATTAACTTGGTGCTTTTAGGTACATATGTCATTGCCAAAGATCCACACTTCGACCCTTTCTGCGTATGGGGCAATGAGATATTCATGAACCAGCATCAAGTGAGGAAACTGATAAAGATTGTTATTAAAATGGGTCAAAAGATGTCAATCGAACTATTTGTTTACACTTTATGCAAGACAACAGTGAACTGCAGGATGGTAAGTAAGAACTCTGTAGCCTTCTTTTTACTGCCCGTAATGAGTTGTGTTAGATGACAATGTCTGAATCTTTTTTCCTTTGCAGTGGATCCTGAAGCAGTTTACTCAAGATTACCTCTCAAACTACATGATTGGCGGCCGACCATCACAAGGGGTTGGACTAGAGTCGTGCGTGCCTTCTGCATCCAGGAGAGCACAATAGGGCCATTCCGCTTCACCTTGTTCAGCAACCAGAATGTCTGTCGCCTCTTTCTTTACCATCTGTAATAGTACAAGTATAGAACCCTGGTTCATCATTCTTTATTTGGTGCTTATGTAATTCTTAAAGATATGTACCCGTGAATCGAATAATGCATTGGTTGTTTGAACCTGATGGATATGAATAAAGCTATAGCCTACTTTCAAGTTCAAATTAGGTACAATTTTAAATAGCAGCAATTAAATTAGGGTGAAATTACGGTGTGCAGGTCATTACGGCGCACACGGTCAATAAAGCACAGCGTGTGCGATGTACATCATAATCCGACACGGTTCACGGAGAGGAAATGTGTGTAACAATGCACACAGTTGCCGTTTGCAAAGCGTGTGTGATGTTAGACACTATCACATACGGTGCGGGAAAACTAAATGTGTGTGATTGTCTACCTATCGTACACGGTTTATAATCATGAACTGTTTGTGATGTGCCAGGCATCGTAAACATAGAGCCAGTTTGGTACGTGCCTGGAAAACTCCCATGCCTGGAATCTGCCTGGTTTTAGGTAAAACCACAAAACTCCGACTGCAATGGCAATGCGAGCACAAACGAGTAGCAAGGATGAAGCGTTTGGGATATTCGAGATATCAGAAACGGTTATATAGGGACAACTATATGCATCAAGGCTCCCTATCCCTGACGGTTTCTGGGTCGTGTGGGAAGGACCCCCTTATCGCCCACACTCACTTGGCGACGGTTCCAAATGCCGTTGCAGAAAGGGGTTAAAAACCGTTTGTATAGCACCTCGCTGTACCAGTGATGGATCCTCCAACATGTGGTGCTTGCTATTTATAATCTTTTGCTAGCCAAAATTTCTGTACTAAGCGGGAATACTGCTTGTGCATCCAAAATCCTTGAACCAAGTTTCTTCCCTAAGTGTCCACCATATCTACCTATATGCGGTATTTACCTGCCGTTCCAAGTAAATTTGCATGTGCCAAACTCTAAACCTTCAAATAATAATCTGTTTTGTATGCCCGAATCGCTCATGTAGCGACTAGGGGCTGTCAGTATCTTCCATGCTAGGTGGGTTATTCTCACGATGAGTGTTGATTCACTTGTCATTCACGAGAAAGTGGCTGGTAATCGGGATGCCCAGTTCCATGCTCGAAATCAAATCAAAATATAATCATCAAACAAAACTCCCCCAGGATTGTTGTTGGTATGGACGGTACCCGTTGTTTCGGATCAGCCGTGGAGTGTGATTGTTGGTGGAGGGGGAGTAAAAACTTTACCATTCTGTTTGGGAACCACCTATAATGTGTCTAGCATGGAAGATAGTGAGAACTCTCGATCGTTACGTTGACAATGAAAGCATACTTCTCAAAATTATATTCATCTCTGTTTTAAAAGCTTTGAGCTCTGGCACCTCTGCAAATCCCTGCTTCCCTTTGCAAAAGGCCTATCTTTTACTTTTATGCAAGAGTCAGTAGTATTCCTTCTCATTCCGACCTACTCTTTAGTTGGCAAGCATCATGTGATGGGGAAAGATCTAAGCATATATGGCCATTCAAATATATTTGATCATGAATTATTATTGTTGACAATTATCTATATGATAAATAAGTTGGGAGGCGAAACACTAAGCCCCTATGTTTCTCTGTGTTCGATGGATGCTATTTGTTCTAAAAATATGCTTTGAGTTGTAGCAATCATGGAAGACTATATGATAGTTGAGTATGTGGAATTTGCTAAATCAAAGCTCTTACATAGACCCTTCCTGAAAATAAGATGAATTGCAATTGTTTGATGACTGAGAACATAGTTTGTTAGTTTTCAAGAAAGTTTATGGTCTATGCTTTAACATGTGAATAGCTTGCTACTTGATCATGAGAAGTTTTATGAGATGAGCTACTGTTTATGATATATAATGATGCTAGAAAAGGTGATTGAAATTATTATTGATCAAACTTGTGCACTTGCTAGCATTCACACTTCATAAGTTATTTCTTTTACCATTTACCTACTCGAGGATGAGCAGGAATTAAGCTTGGGGATGCTGATACGTCTCCAACGTATCTATAATTTATGAAGTATTCATGCCATGTTTACAACAATTTTATATGGTTTTGGTATGATTTTATTAGAACTAACCCGGACTGACGCTGTTTTTAGCAGAACTACCGTGGTGTCTTTTTTGTGTGCAGAAATAAAAGTTTTCAGAATGAGCTTAAAATTCACGGAGAATATTTTTGGAAAATATAAAAAATACTGGAGCAAAAAGATACCAGAGAGGAGTCCTGAGGCAACCACAAGGGTGAGGGCGCCCCCTGCCTTGCCGCCGCCTCGTGGACCCCCTTGACTTGTCCTCGACGCCAAAACCTCCTATGAATAGAGAAAACTCCAGAAATAAACCTAGATCGGGAGTTCCGCCGCCGCAAGCCTCTGTAGCCACAAAAAACCAATCGGGAGCCCATTCCGGCACCCTACCGGAGGGGGAAACCATCACCGGAGGCCATCTTCATCATCCCGGCGGTCTCCATGACGAGGAGGGAGTAGTTCTCCCTCGGGGCTGAGGGTATGTACGAGTAGCTATGTGTTTGATCCCTCTCTCTCGTGTTCTTGATTTGGCACGATCTTGATGTACCGCGAGCTTTGTTATTATAGTTGGATTATATGGTGTTTATCCCCCTCTACTTTCTTGTGATGAATTGAGTTTTACCTTTGAGGTTTCATTATTATCGGATTGAATACTATTATGGATTTGAGAACGCTTGATGTATGTCTTGCGTGGGATACCCGTGGTGACAATGGGGTGTTCTATTGATTCACTTGATTTATGTTTTGGCACTCAACTCGCGGATTCCTGAGGTGACATTGGGGTAATCTATGCATAGGGGTTGATGCACATTTTCGTCATTGTTTCTCCGGTAGGAATCTTGGGGCACTCTTTGAAGTTCTTTGGGATGGATTGAATATTATGAATCTGAAGTTGTTTGATGCATATCGTATAATTGACCCACGGATACTTGTGGTGACATTGGAGTATCTAGGTGACATTAGGGTTGATTGATGTGTGTCATATGGTGTTATTTTACTATGAACTCTAGGGCTGTTTGTGACACTTATAGGAATAGCCCAATAGATTGATCGGAAAGAATAACTTTGAGGTGGTTTCGTACCCTACAAGCAATTTCATCTTATGTTCTCCGCGATAGGAGCTTTGGAGTGACTTTTGTCGCACGTTGAGGGATTGCCATATGATCTAATTATGTTATCATTGTTGAGAGAACTTGCACTAGTGAAAGTATGAACCCTAGGCCTTGTTTCCAAGCATTGCAATACAGTTTTTGCTCACTTTTGTTACTAGTTACCTTGCTGTTTTTATATTTTCAGATTAAAAAAACCTATATCTACCATCCATATTACTCTTGTATCACCATCTCTTCGCCGAACTAGTGCACCTATACAATTTACCATTGTATTGGGTGTGTTGGGGACACAAGAGACTCTTTGTTATTTGGTTACAGGGTTGTTTGAGGGAGACCATCTTCATCCTACGCCTCCCATAGATTGATAAACCTTAGGTCATCCACTTGAGGGAAATTTGCTACTGTCCTACAAAACTCTGCACTTGGAGGCCCAACAACGTCTACAAGGAGAAAGGTTGCGTAGTAGACATCAAGGGAGTAGTTCACCCTCAGGGCCGAGGGTATGTACAAGTAGCTATGATTTTGATCTCTCTCTCTCTCTCTCTCTCGTGTTCTTGATTTGGCACGATTTTGATGTAACCATGGGCTTTGTTATTATAGTCAGATCATATGGTGTTTTTTCCCTCTCTATCTTGTTGTGATGAATTGAGTCTTGCTCTTTGAGGTTTTGTTATGTTGGATTGAATATTGGATTTGAGATCACTTGATGTATGCCTTGCATGTGGATACCCGTGGTGACAATGGGGTATTCTATTGAGTTACTTGATGTATGTTTTGGTATTCAACTTGTGGATTCTTGTGGTAACATTGGGGGAATATAGGCACATAGGTTGATACACTTTTTTGTCCTATGTTCTCCGATAGAAACTTCGGAGTGATTCTCTGTCGCACGTTGAGGGGTTGTTATATGATTCAATTATGTTAGCACTGTTGAGAGATTGCACTAGTGAAAGTATGAACCCTAGGCCTTGTTTCTAAGCATTGCAATACCGTTTGTGCTCTGTTTTATCACTTGCTACCTTGATGTTTTTATATTTTCATATTACAAAAACCTATATCTACTATCCATACTACACTTGTATCACCATCTCTTCGCCAAACTAGTGCACCTATACAATTTACCATCATATTTGCTGTGTTGGGGACACAAGAGATTTCTTGTATTTGATTGCAGGGTTGTTTCAGAGAGACCATCTTCATCCTACGCCTCCCACGGGTTGATAAACCTTAGGTCATCCACTTGAGGGAAATTTGTTGCCGTCCTACAAAACTCTGCACTTGGAGGCCCAACAACGTCTACAAGAATAAAAGATGCGCAGTAGACATCAAGCTCTTTTCTGGCGCCATTGCCGGGGGGGTGAGTGGTTGAAGGTGTATCTTTAGATCTTGCAACTAATTTTTTTTGTTTCTTGTTTATTCACTAGTTTAGTTTATAAAAAGAAAACTACAAAAAAATGGAATTGAGGTTGCCTCAAATGCTTTATCTTTATAATGTCTTTCTTGAAAATAATGGATCGAAAAATTGTGCCAAAGTGTTAGAAGAAGAATTCAATAAAATGTTTGGCATAAAATCTTTGAATGATAAGCATGATTGCAATGTTGTTAGTATGCTTTCTATGAATATCCATGATGCTAATGATATGCAAAGCCGTAAGCTTGGGGATGCTATATTTGATGAAGATGATATTTTTAGTCCCCCAAGTTTTGATGAGCAAATTTATTATGATGATAGCATGCCTCCTATTTATGATGATTATAATGATGAAAGTGGGTTTGGAAGAGTGTCAACTCTAGGCAGTAATGATCCCACTATTTTGGAGGGTGTTGAATCTTATTGCAATAATTATGAAAGTGGATTTGGAGAGGTCATGACTTTATTTAATGATGATTCCACTATTTAGGAAGAGGTTTCAATTGATTATGGTAACAAAGTTGCTATCTATGATGATTATGGTGATGATATGTACGCTATAAAGAATAATGATAACCAGGAAATTTGTCATCATGATTTTTATTTTCAATTGGATTATGCCAATCAAGTATCACATGATAGTTATTTTGTTGAGTTTGCTCCCACCACTATTAATGAGAATAAATTTTCTTATGTGGACAGTAACAAAATCTTTATGCTTGTGGATCATGAAAGGATTGCTTTATGTGATAATTATATTGTTGAATTCATTCATGATGCTACTGAAAATTATTATGAGAGAGGAACATATGCTTTTCCATATCTCAATAATATCAAGTTTCCTTTCTATATGTTGAAAGTTTTGAAGTCATGCTTGTTTTGCCTTCCTATGCTAGTTGATTCTTGCTCCCATAAATTGTTTGCTCACAAAATCCCTATGCACAGGAATTGGGCTAGGCTTAAATGTGCTTGCCATGTGATTCATGATGCTCTCTTGCATGTTTCAGTTATTATTCTTATGTGAGCGTCATTGAAATCATCATGCCTAGCTAAAAGGCATTAAAGAAAAGCGCTTGTTGGGAGACAACCCAATACTTATACCTATTGCTTTTGTGCGTTCACATGATTAAGCTACTGTAGTAATCATGTTTTATAGCTTTTGTTTCAATAATGTTCCAAGTAAAGCCTTTGGGATGATTTGGATGATAGTTGAATTGATTCAGTGCAAAAACAGAAACTTTTGCGCCCAGTGCTGGAATTACTATAATTCACTGGGATGTGACAAAATTCTGAAACTTTTACACATGATTGATATACAAATTGCCTACATTGTCCTAATGTTTCAGAATTGTTTGAGTAACACAAGTATGATGTTTGTTCAGATCATTACAGATTGTTCTGTTTTTGATAGATTCTGTTTTCAATGCATAGTTTCCTTTTTTTTTATAGTTTCTATGGCTTATATTGGTCAATATAAATTGTAGAAATGATAGAGTACAATAAGCATTGTGTAAGAACAATTATGAATCTTGTCTTGACATTACCAAAGTGGATGATTTGCTCTTTATCATACTAACCTATCTCACAAAGTTCAGTTAAGTTTTGTGTGATTGAAGTTTTCAAGCTATGGGTAAGATATTGATATGAGGAGAATAAGGAGTGGCAAGAACTAAACTTGGGGATGCCCAAGGTACCCCAAGGTAATATTCAAGGAAGACCTGTAACATCCCTAGATCTTAACCCTGCCATTTTGCCAATTAATTAGCCATGTCACTATGATCATCCTAAATAAATTGCATCTAGAAAATAATTCAACTTCAAATTCAAATTCAAAACTCAAGTCAAATTAATATTTCTTCAAACAGTAAAACAAAAGTGTTTAGAATTTTGCAAATAATCCATCAGCAATTATAAAAATAAAACCAACAATAATTGAGACTCCAACAGCACCCATCCATCATTTTAAATTCAAACAAAAATCAAATGAATTCATTTGAGGTTCAAACTATTCATGGCAGTGCACAATATTCCCTTGAATTTGTTTTGACCAGTGGCACATTTTTGCAAAGTCATTTGGTGACTTAAAATAAATGCAAAATAGTTACTGTTAAGAAAAGCAGAAACAGTAAAAGGGAAAAAGGCTAAACGTACTATGCACTTAAGCCTCTGGGCTACAGGAGCCGGCCCACCCCAGCTACTGCTTCCTTCGACCTCCCACTCTCTCTCCAATGCGTGTTGCCACCGCGCGCGCCCGATCCGGCGATGGACACCCGTCAGCCATCCCCCAGCGCTGTCGCCGCCGTGGGGGGATAAGATCGACCCTAGGGCACCCCCAGGCAAACCCTAGCCTCCTTCTTACCCCCCTCGCTCGGTCCCCCTTCTCTGCACCACCGCACGCCTCGCGTCGATCTGCACCGCCTCAACCCGCTCCGGCTCCACTGAGCCGTCTGCAAGCACCGCTGTGAGCCCTCGGTCCTCCCTGACCCTCTCTCGCACCTCCCCTTGCCTTGTACACTCGCCGCCGTCGAAGCCGTGACCTTGCCGCCGCTGTGCCTAGTCGCAACCATAGCCAGAGCTCGAGCCGGACGTGTTTGAACACCGCAACGCACTCCTGGCACCCCCAGGAGGTCACCTGGCTACTCGGTTCGCTCGAATACGAGCCGTAGCACCGTAGACGCCACAACCCGAGCGCCGGCCACCGCTCGGCTCGCCGCTGTCGACGCTACACTCCACCTCTGGCCACCCCATTGCCGCCAACCGAAGCGCCGCATCGCTAGCTCTCCAACGCCTCCACCCGCGCGTCCAACGGCCTGCCAGAGTGCCTCCGCCGCGCTTGTCGCCGGCACTCGCCCGCGCTGCTCTGCTGCCGCTGCTACAGTAACTGAACGTTACTGTCGCGCTGGCTAGCTCCGCTGCTGTAACACTGATTAGCCCTTTGTGTAGCTGCAAAACAACAGCAAAACAAATTTTATTATGGGAAATATTTATATGGGCGTGTAGTACACTTGATAGGGTTCAATTCTTTCCATCGGACCAAATCCAAAAGTCGCCTGGATTAATTCCTATGAAAATGACAAAAGTCTATGTTCTATTAACAGAAAAGACTGAAAACAGAGTTTTTGTGGTAGCTACTTTAGAGCAGAAAATAAATAAGTTACAGGGATCTAACAGAGATGCAATTAATACCATCTTGTAGATCACAGAAAATTGATCAAGACTGGTGTAAGACACTAACCCATAGGATGAATAGAACACTAGCTATAGCCTTTGCAAAACAACTAAGTGATGTTTAAAACTGAGGACTTAGCCAATTTTCAGAGATTCCAGAAAGTGTTTAAAAACTTTGGAAAATCGTAGAAATTCATCCGTAGCTCGGATGGAAAAACTTTATACATCAAAGTTGATCAGAAAAACAAGATGAATCTGAATATGCCCTCCACATGCCTGTCAGGTGCCCCTAACTACCTGAACATGGAACTTTTCCCTCCATTTCATCTGTCCGAAAATCACCCGGAGCTGGGAGAACACTCCCGAATAGTTCCCACTCCCACTAATTTGCGTAGTACTGCATTAGGGCACACCTCGAATAACGTGCTACCATGCTATGCTTCTGTGATTGCATTTGTCTGCCTTAATTTATTGTTTCTTCCCCCTCTTCTCTCTCGATAGACCCCGAGACCGATGATGACCCGATGATCGTCTACCTCGTCGAAGACCCGTTGGTGTTTGCAAAGCAACCAGGCAAGCACCCCCCCTTGAACATGCCGATATCGCCTATTCTTTCTCTCTTATGCTTGTATTAGAAATTGCTGTTGTTACTGCTTTCCTATATCTGATGCATAGCCTGTTTTTGTAACCTGCTTTTGATAATTACCTGCTTATCCTAAACTGATTAGAATAGGATGGTTAGTGTACCCCAGTGACCCCACTTGTCCTAGTTGCCCCCGCTGGATTATCAGATGACTCGATCAACGTGATCGACAACCAGGCCCCGGCACCGCACATCACCCCTCCTTAGTTGTACGACACTGCAACGTTACTATCGAGTGCCGAGGGTGATACCTTGTTTAGCACTTCTGATGTTAACTCTATAGAGTAGCTATTCGGTCGTGGTCCTCGAGGGTAATTCCTCCTTCACCACTCCCGACAATGACGCCGTCGTACAACACCTCAAGTGTGAACCTTGAGGGTGATTCCTCCTAAGTTCACCTTGACGACTACATTAGGTGGAATCCATCAAGGGTGATTCCTCAGGTTTCCCCCTGGTGTTTGTACACACGGTTACTTTGACTTAACACAGAATCATGATGACATCGGGTCGGCCCTGAGGGGTAGCCGCGAGTGTTGTGAAGACGGGTTGACCTGGAGGGTACCCGAGAGACAATTACGAGGCATGGCCGGGCATTCTTAGCCCTTGCCGCAAGTCCTCGAGATGGGGTGACGGGGTCACATCAATCATGGGTCTCTGCTCATTACCGCACTACCAAAACACTAACGATTTGGATATTTGATCCGAGTGGGCCTCTGGCCCGATAGCACTAACCATCACGCGGGAAAAGTTATGGGCACTCTGCATTGTGGCATCAGCCGAAAGCTCTGTCAGACGTCCAGTTCAGCATGGCGGCCGGGCTGGGCCGGCACCATCCTGTAGTGGTGGAGCCTGGACCCGCCCTGCACGCAACGACCCGGAGTGCACAGGGCGATGGCCCAAGACCCCTGAGCGCTTAGGATATAGACCGACGGGGACCTCTCTGCTGTTCTTTAGGTAGGGCTGCGGTGTGTCGTTTGGCCGAGGCCGGGCATGACCCAGAAAAGTATGTCCAGCCGGAGTTAAGTGAGCGTGGTGGGTAAGTTGGTGCACCCGTACAGGGAAGAACTAATCTATGCATAGTCGGATCCTCGGTAACAGACGCTCGGAGTTGTATCCCGATCGATACAACTAGAACATAATGATGAGTTGAGAAATGGATAGTATGGCTCTGGGATTGCTTTCTCGTAGGGAGTCGAGAAAGGATCTCTGGCCGAGGTTGATACTTAATGCTACTACTACTTTATACTGTACTAATCTACACTCTTCTAATGCTGCAAGACCGCTGAAGATGCTAGTCTTCGATAGGACTAGGCCTTCTCTCTATTCTGGCATTGCTGCAGCCCAGTCCACATATACAACCTTTCTTTGATAATGTTGCATATGTAGTGTAGATCCTTGCTTGCTGTGTACTTCGGATGAGTACTCACGGTTGCTTTGCTTCCTCTTTTTCCCCATATCCGTTTGATGTGACCAGGTGATGGAGCCCAGGAGACGGCTGTCCCGTCGACGACCACTACTACCACCCCGAGGGTGGCTACTACTACGAGTTGGCCGACGACCAGGAGTAGGTTCGGAGGGTCCCAGGCAAGAGGCCTGCGCCTTTTCGATCGTAGTCTTTGTTTTACCCCGCCTTCTTAAAGGCTTATCTGTGTTTTCTTTTATATCTGTACTCAGATATCTGATGCTTCCGCTGATGCTTGCAAGCGAGCTTATGTATTCGAGCCCTCGAGGCCCCTCGCTTGTAATATAAAGCTTGTATTAGTTTAATTTGTGTCTAGAGTTGTGTTGTGATATCTTCAAGTGAGTCCTTAGGCTTGATCATGTGCATTTGCGTGTGTGATTAGTGCACGATTGAGCCGGGGGCGTCACAGGTTGGTATCAGAGCCGATTGCCTATAGGAACCCCCTTTCCAACTCCTTGGCCGAAGTTGAGTCTAGTCTATGAAAAATCATTTTACTAACATGGCTGTGTGGCTTATGGCCCCACGTCGCCAGTTGGGTGGTACTAGGATATTTTATTCCTCGTCTTTACTCTGGGACTCTGATCTCTCTTCTATTCGGGTTAAAGATTTTACTAATGCTGACATTAGGATCTCGTAATCACTTCATCCCGGAGAGCCCCTTCACTACAGATGATCGCTTGCTTCACCAGAAGATTCTGCAGATACTCCTCGATGTCTCCCGAGAACCCTGTGCCCACTGCTTTGCAGTTCCTGACCACCGATAAACCCCCATGGATAACTAACCATCCTTGTCGTTTGTATCTTCTTTCCCAGTTGCCTTTGTTATCACAAGATACCCTGTAATACTCCCCAGTTGTTCAAGTGTTCCGCAACATACTTCATAATGCTATTCGATCTTCCGAAAATTTTCTGCAGCCTATGGCTCTTAACATTCTTACCTACTTGCAATATGGTTAATTCCATACGTTTGATAATCTTCGTTGACCTCCCTTGTCTCCACCATTTTGAGTCCTTTGATTTAATCTGCTGCAAATGCACGCAATCATCAGTTGATCCTTAGAAATTATCTTTCAACTCAGACATCATATTTGGACATAAGTTGGTTCTCGACCAATCTAAGTGTCGTCGATCGTACCCTTAGGTCTATTCAAGTTACCTATCCATCTTCAATCAGAGCGTCTGCCCCTGATCCTTCGTTTTGCAAATCATAATTCTTTTGCATTTGAACACTGAATTATTCATTTGTTTCTATAATCCGATGCCCCTGTAATCTTTCTTCTTCTGGTTGAGTACCGATACTCACATCAGATCCATCGTGGACTGTCAAATTCTTTGTTGGGTTATTATCCGACAGAGTCATTCGTTTTCAACAGCCTTGCAAGTCTTTCCTCGGATACATAATGCCTTTAGGTAAATTGTATTCTCTGCTTTGTCAACCTTGCTCTGCTTTCGAGCTTGTGTTATTTACTCCTGAAGTTGTGGTATATGTTCCTAAGATGCCCTAATGGGTTGAACCTATGCTTTCCCTAATCCGTGTGAACTCGAAAGTTATGCGAGTCATACTCTTCTGGTGCTTCACCAGATAAATCTTCCGCACTACAATTTCTTCAAAAACGAGGAGTGAATGAAAGGTTATGCATTGAAGAAGTGGGAGTCGACCTTGAACCTTTGTGTTCATGCCCATGGACTCGATGTAGAACTTATCATGGAAGCTGCTCGTAAAAATAAATATTTCCTTGGTACAAGTTCATCTTGTATCTATGAATTGATCCTTTGCTATCTTGGTTCCGACTATATTTCCTCCTTGATTCCATTTCCCGGATAAGTTAAAATAATTGTCCTCTGCAGATCATTTCACCCGTCCAACCTCTACTCTGATTTACCTTCAGGTATTATCCCTAGTACTTGTTACTGGGAAGTTTAATACTCCATCACATCATTCCTAGCCTGATCGGCTATATCATCATCGTGCTAAACTTTAACTGTGCTACCTGGTTCTTATTCCCGGAGCACAACTTTTCGACAATGAGCGAGGCTTACGCCGATCTTCCTCATCTTATCATTTCACCTCGAACAACAAGCTTGATTTTGAGCTTGTGACGTATCCGTGGTTCCAATAGCCTTCGCTTCATCATTCCTTTTGCTTGATGTCGTTGCTGCTCGATGGCATCTTCATAGAGCCTCTCGACAAAATTTGTCGTGATCACCATCAATATACTGCCTTGTTCTAAACTATCAATCGAATTCATGATGCGTAATACCATCATTGCCCCTCGATGATTTGCATTATCATCGACAACATCCTTGACTTCCTGCCAGTACAGACTTGATCATGTTTTGGTTATATCTTACGTTCCTTGACATTCTTGGAATTGTTCCTTTGTACTTCTTGTGACTTTCAAATTCAATCTTGCTTGAAACACCATGTTAATGCTACCTCGAAGCATGATTGTGGTACACCGAACAACAACGAGAACATTGGAAGTGCAGTGTCAAATGTTTCTTGCTCTATTATCCAAACACCGTTGTATGGATAACATCATGAATTCCCTTGCCCCTTTATCCAAATGGTGCTGTACTTGTTGTTCTGACATGTATATCATGCTCTACTTTTCCTTGGGAAAAGATACACTCCTAATTCTTGTGCATAAACACATTTTCCTTTCCATTGGTTTGTTTAACCTTTCTTGTGATCTATATATGATATAAGCAGAAATAATTCCCTGCTTATAAAACACCCCGGTGTACAACCTTGTCAGTGAGACCCTGTTAATTTTGTTGATGACATTCCGGTAACCCCCGATGGACGAGAACTTTGCCTATTAGTCTGCCTCATTCTTACGAGCAGGGAAATGGTTCTCTTCGTCCCTCGCCCTTGGTACCGATGTTGTCACTGACATAACTGACAAACTATTCTCTGACATACCTTGTTGTCGTGACCGGTAAGAAGTCACCGTTCTCCCTACTCTCGATCGACCCTCATCACAGTTCCACAGGATCAGAACCTGACTCTCCTATATATCCTAGATTCCGAAGTATCCTATGCCTTGGTTTTGTGTGTTATCACGAGCCACCCTCCGAGAGATGATCTATTCCCGATGCTCTGAATCCCTTTACACACTCTGATCAGGTATCAATCGTTTGTCCATTCGCTTGAAACTTCCTATGGTACCTTCATACTTTGCTCTCGATGTTTTCTTAAGTTTCAACTCGAGAGATACTTCTGCCACATTTCCCTGAATTGTTCACCAGATAATTAACCCTATAAGGGTCAGTTCTCCCGAAGTTACCCTTTACTTCCCCACTTAAATCTTGGGACGAGATTTCTTGTAGTGGAGGAGAATTGTAACATCCCCAGATCTTAACCCTGCCATTTTGCTAATTAATTAGCCATGTCACTATGATCATCCTAAATAAATTGCATCTAGAAAATAATTCAACGTCAAATTCAAATTCAAATTCAAAACTCAAGTCAAATTAATATTTCTTCAAACAGTAAAACAAAAGTGTTCATAATTTTGCAAATAATCCATCAGCAATTATAAAAATAAAACCAACAATAATTAAGACTCCAAAAATGCCCCTAGCTAATTTTGAATGACCCAACAGCACCCTTCCATCATTTTTAAATTCAGACAAAAATCAAATGAATTCATTTGAGGTTCAAACTATTCATGGCAGTGCACAATATTCCCTTGAATTTGTTTTGACCAGTGGCACATTTTTGCAAAGTCATTTGGTGACTTAAAATAAATGCAACATAGTTACTATTAAGAAAAGCAGAAACAGTAAAAGGGAAAAAGGCTAAACGTACTGTGCACTTAAGCCTCTGGGCTACAGGAGCTGGCCCAGCCAGGCTACTGCTTCCTTTGACCTCCTGCTCTCTCTCCTATGCGTGTTGCCACGGCGCGCGCCCGATCCGGCGATGGACACCCGTCAGCCATCCCCCGGCGCTGCCGCCGCCGTGGGGGGATAAGATCGACCCCAGGGCACCCCCAGGCGAACCCTAGCCTCCTTCTTCCCCCCTCGCTCGCCCCCACTTCCTCTCTGTTGTGCTTGGCAGACGCTGCCATCGCCGCCGCCCCATCTTTGCCGTGGCCACTGGTCAGCCCGCGCCGAGCCAGCTTGTTCAGGAGCTGCGCCGTGGTCGTCTTCATTGTCCGCAAGGAGCAGCTCGAGCAGGAGATCACCACAGTGCCGGGATCGAGCCGTCCCCCTTCTCTGCACTGCCGCACACCTCGCGTCGATCTGCACCGCCTCAACCCGCTCCGGCTCCACTGAGCCGTCCGCAAGCACCGCTGTGAGCCCTCGGTCCTCCCTGACCCTCTCTCGCACCTCCCCTTGCCTTGTACGCTCGCCGCCATCGAAGCCGTGACCTCGCTGCCGTTGTGCCTAGTCGCAACCATAGCCAGAGCTCGAGCCGGATGCGTTCAAACGCTGCAATGGACTCCTGGCACCCCCAGGAGGTCACCTGGCTGCTCGGTTCGCTTGAATACGAGCCGTAGCACTGTAGACGCCACAACCCGAGCGCCGGCCACCGCTCGGCTCGCCGCCATCGCCGCTACACTCCACCTCTGGCCACCCCACTGCAGCCAACCGAAGCGCCGCGTCGCTAGCTCTCCAACGGCCGGCCAGAGCACCTCCGCCGCGCTCGTCGCCGGCACTCGCCCGTGCTGCTCTGCTGCCGCTGCTACAGTAACTGAATGTTACTGTAGCGCTGGCTAGCTCCACTGCTGTAACACTGATTAGCCCTCTGTGTAGCTGCAAAACAACAGCAAAACAAATTTTATTATGGGAAATATTTATATGGGCGTGTAGTACACTTGACAGGGTTCAATTCTTTCCACCGGACCAAATCCAAAAGTCGTCTGGATTAATTCCTATGAAAATGAGAAAAGTCTATGTTCTATTAACAGAAAAGACTGAAAACAGAATTTTTGTGGTAGCTACTTTAGAGCAGAAAATAAATAAGTTACAGGGATCTAACAGAGATGCAATTAATACCATCTTGTAGATCACAGAAAATTGATCAAGATTGGTATAAGACACTAACCCATAGGATGAATAGAACACTAGCTATAGCCTTTGCAAAACAACTAAGTGATGTTTAAAACTGAGGACTTAGCCAATTTTCAGAGATTCCAGAAAGTGTTTAAAAACTTCAAAAAATCGTAGAAATTCATCCGTAGCTCGGATGGAAAAACTTTATACATCAAAGTTGATCAGAAAAACGAGACGAATCCGAATATGCCCTCCACATGCCTGTCAGGTGCCCCTAACTACCTGAACATGGAACTTTTCCCTTCATTTCATCTGTCCAAAAATCACCCGGAGCTGGGAGAACACTGCCGAATAGTTCCCACTCCCACTAATTTGCGTAGTACTGCATTAGGGCACACCTCGAATAACATGCTGCCATGCTATGCTTCTGTGATTGCATTTGTCTGCCTTAATTTATTGTTCCTTCCTCCTCTTCTCTCTCGATAGACCCCGAGACCGATGATGACCCGATGATCGTCTACCTCGTCGAAGACCCGTTGGTGTTTGCGAAGCAACCAGGCAAGCACCCCCCTTGAACATGCCGATATCACCTATTCTTTCTCTCTTATGCTTATATTAGAAATTGCTGTTGTTATTGCTTTCCTATATCTGATGCATTGCCTGTTTTTGTAACCTGCTTTTGATAATTACCTGCTTATCCTAAACTGATTAGAATAGGGTGGTTAGTGTACCCCAGTGACCCCACTTGTCCCAGTTGCCCCCGCTGGATTATCAGATGACTCGGTCAACGTGATCGACAACCAGGCTTCGGCACCGCACATCACCCCCCTTAATTGTACGACACTGCAGCGTTACTATCGAGTGCCGAGGGTGATACCTCGTTTAGCACTTCTGATGTTAACTCTGTAGAGTAGCTATTCGGTCGTGGTCCTCGAGGGTGATTCCTCCTTCACCACTCCCGATAACGACACCGTCGTACAACACCTCAAGTGTGAACCTCGAGGGTGATTCTTCCTAAGTTCACCTTGACGACTACATTAGGTGGAATCCATCGAGGGTGATTCCTCAGGTTTCCCCCTGGTGTTTGGACACACGGTTACTTTGACTTAACATAGAATCATGATGACATCGGGTCGGCCCTGAGGGGTACCCGCGAGTGTTGTGAAGACTGGTTGACCTGGAGGGTACCCGAGAGACAATTACGAGGCATGGCCGGGCATTCTTAGCCCTTGCCGTAAGTCCTCGAGACGGGGCGATGGGGTCACATCGATCATGGGTCTCTGCTTGTTACCGCACTACCAAAACACTAACGATTTGGATATTTGATCCGAGTGGGCCTCTGGCCCGATAGCACTAACCATCACGCGGGAAAAGTTATGGGCACTCTGCATCGTGGCATCAGCCGAAAGCTCTGTCAGACGTCCAGTTCAGCATGGCGGCCGGGCTGGGCCGGCACCATCATGTAGTGGTGGAGCCTGGACCCGCCCTGCACGCAACGACCCGGAGTGCACAGGGCGATGGCCCAAGACCCCTGAGCACTTAGGATATAGACCAACGGGGACCTCTCTGCTGAGCTTTAGGTAGGGCTGCAGTGTGTCGTTTGGCCTAGGCCGGGCATGACCCAGAAAAGTGTGTCCGGCCGGAGTTAAACGAGCGTGGTGGGTAAGTTGGTGCACCCCTGCAGGGAAGAACTAATCTATGCATAGTCGGATCCTCGGTAATGGACGCTCGGAGTTGTATCCCGATCGATACAACTAGAACATAATGATGAGTTGAGAAATGGATAGTATGGCTCTGGGATTACTTTCTCGCAGGGAGTCGGGAAAGGATCTCTGGCCGAGGTTGATACTTAATGCTACTACTACTTTATACTATACTAATCTACACTCTTCTAATGCTGCAAGACCGCTGAAGATGCTAGTCTTTGATAGGACTAGGCCTTCTCTCTATTCTAGCATTGCTGCAGCCCAGTCCACATATACAGCCTTTCTTTGATAATGTTGCATATGTAGTGTAGATCCTTGCTTGCTGAGTACTTCAGATGAGTACTCACGGTTGCTTTGCTTCCTCTTTTTCCCCATATCCGTTTGATGCGACCAGGTGACAGAGCCTAGGAGACGGCTGCGCCGTCGACGACCACTACTACCACCCAGAGGGTGGCTACTACTACGAGTTGGCCTACGACCAGGAGTAGGTTCGGAGGGTCCCAGGCAGGAGGCCTGCGCCTTTTTGATCGTAGTCTTTGTTTTACCCCGCCTTCTTAAAGTCTTATCTGTGTTTTCTTTTATATCTGTACTCAGATATCTGATGCTCCCACTGACGCTTGTAAGCGACCTTATGTATTCGAGCCCTCGAGGCCCCTGCCTTGTAATATAAAGCTTGTATTATTTTAATTTGTGTCTAGAGTTGTGTTGTGATATCTTCAAGTGAGTCCTTAGGCTTGATCATGTGCATTTGCGTGTATGATTAGTGCACGATTGAGCCGGGGGCGTCAGAATACCCAAGCGTCCAAACTTGGGGATGCCCCAGAAGGCATCCCCTCTTTCGTCATCAACATTATCGGTAACCTCACTTGGAGCTCTATTTTTATTCGTCACATGATATGTATTTTGCTTGGAGTGTCATTTTATTTTGTTGATATTTGCTTGTTGTTATTTAGAATAATGTTTCGTATCCTTTATTTCAATAAAAGTGGCAAGTATGGCCTTTACCATGCTCAATTTGCAAGTCTATATGTTGTTGTTTGAAAAGAGAAAGTTTTCTGTTATGTCTTGAATATTTATGAATAGTGAGAAGATGATAAAATCTTGACATTTTCACACAGTAAGCTATAATAAATTTTTGACAGTGTGGTAATTTTTCAAAAAAATTGTACTTAAAGAAGTATGAATCTTCTTTCATCCTTTACAGGCTATTCTGTTTAGACAGATTGTTGTTATGTTTGCATTGTTTGCATATGTTTGCTTGTTTAATGATTCTATTTAAGGATAGGAGTATTAAATATGCAGAGGCATTTAGTATGCAATGTCAAATTATAATTTTAGTGATTTGCCACAGTAGAGAATGTTAAGGTTTTGAGTTGATTTATACTAACTTATCTCACGAGTTCTTGTTGATTTTTGTGTGATGAAGTTTTTAAGATTTAGGAGAAACCGTGATATGAGAGGAATTAAGGAGACACAAGAGATCAAGCTTGGGGATGCCCAAGGTAAACCAAGTTAATATTTCAAGAAGTCTCAAGCATCTAAGCTTTGGGATGCCCTGGTAGGCATCCCACCTTCCTTCTTCAACAACTATCGGTTAGTTTTGGTTGAGCCTAAGTTTTTACTTGTTCACATGATATGTGCTATTCTTGGAGTGCCCTTTTATTTCTGTTTGCTGTTTGAATAAAATACTTATATATGGAAGTTTTAAATGAGAGAGAGAGAGAGTCCTCACATAGCTACTTAATTGTTTGACTACTCATTGATCTTCACTTATATCTTTTGGAGTAGTTTGTCATTTACTCTCTTTCTTCACTTATATCCTAAGAGTACATTGTTGAATGAATTGAATATCATAAAGTTGAAATTATATATGTTTGATATGCTTATCCCATGGGTAGTAATGACTTCACATATAATAAGTATAAGTGGTAAAATTTATTGAAAGTTAGCAAACACATCATTGGTCACTTGAACAATTCATGAAAGTGTATTGAAGGAAGAGAGGTTTCACATATAAATATACTATCTTGGACATCTTCTATGATTGTGAGTGTCGGTGTCAAAATCGGCAGACCTCGGGGTAGGGGGTCCCGAGCTGTGGATTCTTGGATCAATGGTAACAGGAATGAGGGACACGATGTTTTACCCAGGTTTGGGCCCTCTTGATGGAGGTAAAACCCTACGTCCTACTCTTGTTTATATTGATGAAGTATCAAGGTACAGAGTTAATCTACCTCGAGATCATATATTGTGGTCTAAACCCTAGGGGTATGATGAGTAATGTCATCATGATCTATCGACTAGCCTGGCCTCGGCTTATATAATGTACCAGAGGCCTAGGATAACAAGAGTCCTAGTCGAATACGTCGGTGGAGAGGAGTCCTTGTCTTGATCACCAAGTCTTGTGGAATCTTCCTCGTATATGTCATCGGCTGTCCGAACTGGCCCATTAGTGAACCGCCATGGGGGTCCTCGGCCCGACCCACTGGTCGGGAGACGACGTGGTGAGTACCCCCTAGTCCAGGACACCGTCAGTAGCCCCCTGAACCGATCTTCAAGTTGGGGACGCTTCTCGGTTCCTCCAAACTTTCTTCATCTTCGGTCGTCGGTCTTGAAAACTGGTTCAACAAATCTTCCCATCTTTGATCTTGAGGATTGCCGAGCTAAATCCGAAGAGCTTACACGTCGGGCATCCGAGGAACCCTTTAAGTCTTCGGCCTTTATCAATGCCTTGTTATTTTTACGCTACACCTCGGGTTTTATGTGTTTCCCATGCGGCGGTGTCCTCTTGCGTCCGAGCTCCAATGCCGGACTGCATTCGAGGTGTCCTTTTGCAGCCGAGCACCAACGCCGGACTGCTTCCGAGCTCCAATGCCGGACTGTATCCGAGCTCCAATGCCAGACTGTATCCGAGCTCCAACGCCGGACTGTATCCGAGGTGTCATAGATCACCTTGGTTAAAAAAAGTTGAAGGAGTTCAGTCGAGCTTAATGCCGGAAATGCCCTCTATGGAGCTAGCCACTTGTATCTCAGCTTTATGCTGGACTGCTTGCATCCGAGCTTTATGTCAGACTACTTGCATCCGAGCTTTATTGCCGGTATATTTTTCTTGATCTTTGCAATTTGTTTGCTGACGAGATGTATAGCCAGTAGCCCTCAAGGTGCGTATCGGTCTAAAACCCGAGATGCACCTGAAGGAAAACATGAAACTGCTGATCCCAGTAGCCTCTAAGACTCAGGTCGATTCGAGAAATCGGCCTGAGGATCAACTCCTAGCTCGGAAGCATACGTAGGAATAGAAACACGGTGTAATATATTAGAGGAAATAGTGATCGGCAGACGGGTCCTTGAGAGAGGGTCTTGATAAGTTGCCGTAATATATTAGCTTGATGCCGGATAGGTCCAGATGGTACCTATTGTTGTCCGAATATGCATTTTCCCATAGGTCGGTCAAGCCGAACACTGGGCATTATGAATTTTCTGCATTGAATAGGCAATGCAGTAGCCCCCGAGCCACTGGTCGGGTGGCAACACCAGATCAGGGGATCGATGTGCCCCTTTAATATTTATAAATGATAAGCACGAAGCCCAGTAGCCCCCGAGCCTTAATGTGGGCACGGGTGGCCGAATTAAGGATCGATATCCGTTTGACAGAAAATTTTGTTGTGTTTAACACAAACTTCTCGGAAAGAGAATAAAGATCTCTTAAAGGAGCGAGAGCTAACAAAAGCTGATCTCGCCAAGGTCGGCCTCAAGGGGCTTAATAGATAGGAAATCAATGCCAATAGGGAATTATGAGAGCCTTATGTCAGCTGCTCGGTTGTCTCAACGAGATTGTACCCTTGACTCTTTGAAAGATTGGCTACAATTATTTGACTTTTGCTCGCAATTTATGTGTAATGATTCTATGTACCTAAGTACTTTACATCATTAAAGCTCGGATCTGTATTGTACAAAACTTTTGTTGACCGACTATCGGCTTCAACCTCCTGAGCCAGTAGCCGAGGAGTGTTTGTCCCACTTTATAAAGCCTTTATGAGGGCAAAGATTTATGGCAAACGAGGCAATCCGGCCATACGGTTTTATAAACATAGGTATGCGGAGAGATATGTTATATTACTATGTAAGAAACATCTTTCAAAGAAATAGTTCCGCTATCTATTCCTTTCTTTGAGTTCTCATGCTGACCATGATCATGAAACCTCATCTCCGATCAATGTGGGAGTAAAATATTGAGGATTTAGTTCGGGGAAAGTTCCCGAACTTTGTGGTCCATGATGAACCAGAATTTTCGCTTCCATCGTTGCCAACCAATTATATCCTTTAAGATGGCTAGCTTTCGGCTTCACCCAGTCTGAGGTACTAATCCGGATGACCCGGTAGTAACAATCACAGAATGTGCTCCCTTTACCGCCTAGCCGAACAATCGGGAATGTAGGGGTAAGCACAGGAGCCAGGCAACCCAGCTTGGCCAAAATCTTAAGGCAAATTTGATGCATATTTATGGCTTTATAACGATAATTACGGAAGGCAGCGCTTGTATACTAAATACAATCACTGATGATATATGTTTATTTTGACTCCGTTGCGACCGTTTATCAGTTGAAAGTGGCCCATCGTCGGCTTCTACCCCTTTGTAGATACTACGCAGGGTGTTTCCGCAGTAACAAGACAACCCTTAGCCGACGTCTCGGTGCCCGGAGGCGGTTGTGTTAGCGGAAACAAGGCAATCAGATATGCGGGCTTTATAACTTTCACTTAGTCATAGGAGCTTTAAACTGGGGAAGCTAGCTTATGAGCCCCCGGTTAGTGTTCGGCACCGTCCGAAGTCTAGCCATTAACACTTTGGCCAATGTTATGAAAGGCCCATCGTTTAACACGGGGTAATCGGTACCGATCTATAGTTTGACACCGTCATCGGATCGCTGACCAGTTTACGCCCATTGTGACAGTCAGTTTTCGGCTTTCTCCACTGAGGTGCTTAACCATTCGAGCTGGAAGCACAATCATAGTGGTTCTCCCTTTGCACACCTAGCTGAACAAAGCGAAACATAGGAGGCAAGCACAGGAGCCGGGCAACCCAACTATTGACCAAAGACACAATTCGAAACCGATGCATATATAGCAATATCCGAGAATGTTTTTGCCGAATCTCTAAAGGTGTTCGACGTTGCACTGTGAGACTTATGCTGGAAACACACAAATAGTTTAAAAGTGCCATAGGCTTGGAAAACCAAAAAAACTTCAGTAAAAACTTTACGCCCGCACTAAATCAAGTCATTTGGTGCCAATCCGAAAATTGGTCTTACTTTTGCGCTTCTGTCGTGGATTAATATGACACATCCGATCTCAAGACTTCAAGCGGGTTAGCCTACGGCTGCAACCTCCTATCCCGAAGGCGGAGTATTGCTCTTTAGTCCAGTTTAGGGAACTAAACTCGAGCGGCATTAGAGAGAAAACAGGCTATCCGGCTATTGACCACACACTCGAGTCGAGAAAGGAGTGGTAGAAAAAGACTTTGCAACGACTTAGAAGAAGAACACTTATTATAAAACAGCTCATATAAATTTAAGAGCCCCCAGTTAACATGGGAAAGGAAGTGTTTTTAACAAACAACGCATATGAGCATGGTCGAACCGAACACAAATTAAAAATGCAATAACTTTGAGCATGAAAGAGACTTAGCTGGTTAATGTGTTTGGCGTTGATGATGTGGGCCGAGCTTGAGGCGGGTCGAGGTCCCAGCCCCCAAGCCGATCCCGAGGTGCCCGAGTGAAGAGCTCGACTCGATGAAGTGGCGATGCCGCACGATCGATGTGGCGAGCCGAAGCCCCTGGTCCAGCCGAGGTGACAAAAACCCTCATGACCGAGGTGACGAAGAGCTCGGCAGAAAAAAGAAGTGTTTAACAATCAACGTTTGAACGAACAACTTTTTTGTTTAACACAAATATAATGTTTGGTTGAACCGAACAAGAAATAAAATAAAATAAAAAAAATTTAAAGAAAAAAACTGAGCATGGAGGCGACTTAGCTGGTTAATGTGCTTGGTATAGTTGACGAGGTCCGAGCTCGTGGCGGGACAAAGATGTAGTCCGCAGCGTAGCCAAGGTCCCAGCCCCCAAGCCTGAGGTAACCGAGTGAGGAGTTCGGCTTGATGAGGTGGTGATGCCGCACGGTCGGTGTGGCGAGGCGAAGCCCCCGGTCCAGCTAACGTGACGAAGCTGGTCGGCTGGTGATGCCGAAGTCACCGGAGTAGGTTGATGAAGAGATGGCGAAGCCCCTGGTCTAGCCGAGGTGACGGGGCAGGTCGGTAGTATGATGTTTGCAGCCCCATGCCGGCCGAGGTGTCGAAGCAGGTCGGCGTGGTGGACATCGGCTTGGTCAGCCAGATTAGTATTTGGGATTTCTTCGGAATCGTCCTCCGGTACTATGGTGCGAGGGGCGAGTCCGGCCAGGGTTGACTCCTGATGTTTGGACACCGAAGTCGTGTCCAGGATTGAAGCTGGATACGGGATAAGAGAGGCGAGTCTGGCCAAAATTGACTCCCGATCTTCGGACGCAGAGGTCACATCCAGGCTTGAAGAAGCAATAGTGCGGCGATGCCGACGTGGGCCAGATCTTGTGACGCAGTCGATGCCCGCTTGATGAAGTGACCATGCAGCGATGCCGGTGTGCCCGCTCCGTATAATTCATGGGGCAACAATGTTGGTGATGATTTACCCTTCACGATGCCGAACCCTTGTTCGGCTTGCCGAGATAATGATCCGAAGAGGTTGAGTTCGGCTCGATGAAGCGATGACCCGTCTGGCGCAGGTCGGCAGCCGTGCAGCAACATTGCCAGGCTGGTTTAACACCGGCGCAACGGTGAAGGTTACCTCCGAAAAGGAGCAAAATTTATGAGCATGTGTTCGGAAACAAAACACAATACCCTAGAAAGAGATTCCTCTAGAAAGGTTGTCCAATATCCCGTTCATGAAGAAAGATGAACTAGGGTCGGATTCGTATTCGTGCAGAAAACAGATCTGAAAATCGGTGTGCTCATCGGAGGTTTCCCGGAGTTTGAACGGTCGGATCAAGCTGAAATTTTGAGGGGCGTTACATATCGGAATTCCACAGCCGATCAATGGTTGGATCTTCCAAAGGTCGTCCGAGCTAGATGCTGGATACCATGCTCCAAACTCGTCTAGATTCTCGTTTAGATTCAACAGGGCTCCGGTATATCGGATGTCGGCGGAGATTGCTCCATCGGAACATGACGAAATTTTACAGGGTTGTTATAGACTCAATTCCGCACAATTCCACCAAAGGAATCGTCAAAGCGATGCTCGAGGAGGCAGTGGCCGCGGATACAAGTATGCTGTCCGAAAAAACAGCACGGTCGCCCGAGGGCAATGTTGACGTTGAGCCCCCGAGCTCCATGGATGATTCCTCCATGATCATAATAGAGATCGGAGTTGATGTTGATGAAGGCCCTCATCCGAACATGACGATCGGAGGCAGAGGACAGTCCTCGGTCGAGCCAAGGTAACCAGTCGAGCCGGAGACGAAGATGCCGACGTCGCAGTTGACCTGCAGGCGAGCCATTGATCCTTTGCCGATCACACAGCGGAACTCTCAATGAAAGCACCATTGTCGGTGTCAAAACCGGCAGACCTCGGGGTAGGGGGTCCCGAGCTATGGATTCTTGGATCAATGGTAACATGAACGAGGGACACGATGTTTTGCCCAGGTTCGGGCCCTCTTGATGGAGGTAAAACCCTACGTCCTGCTCTTGTTTATATTGATGAAGTATCAAGGTACAGAGTTAATCTACCTCGAGATCATATATTGTGGTCTAAACCCCAGGGGTATGATGAGTAATGTCATCATGATCTATCGACTAGCCTGGCCTCGGCTTATATAATGTACCAGAGGCCTAGGATAACAAGAGTCCTAGTCGAATACATCGGTGGAGAGGAGTCTTTGTCTTGATCACCAAGTCTTGTGGAATCTTCCTCGTATATGTCATCGGCTGTCCGAACTGGCCCATTAGTGAACCGCCATGGGGGTCCTCGGCCCGACCCACTGGTCGGGAGACGATGTGGTGAGTACCCCCCTAGTCCAGGACACCGTCAGTGAGCCCCATTAATTATTTTGAAGCTTGATCAAGAAGTTGTTGTTGGACAAGGATGACAATAGAAATCTACCAGGAGGTGATGTTAATGACATCTTCCTCTTTAATGAAATTATCAGGCATCTTGGTCTACTTGAATTACCTCTAAAGGGTAGGAGTTTTACATGGTCTAATATGCAGGAGCAACCATTGTTGGAGCAACTTGATTGGTTTTTCACAACCTCTGACTGGATTTCTTTTTATCCTAACACAGTTGTCCTTCCAATGGAAAAAACATCCTCGGATCATGTACCCTGCATTGTTTCCGTTGACACAAACATACCGAAAGCTAGTGTTTTCCGGTTTGAAAACTTCTGGGTAGACATGCCAGGCTTCATGGAATGTGTCAGGAAATCTTGGGAAGCACTGGTATTTTCAGACCTTTTTGCATCGGCAGTCCTATCAACCAAATTTAAGCGCCTGAGATATGACCTGAAAGCTTGGAGTAGGAGCCTATCATATATCAAGAAGCTTACAATGGACTGCTGCCGTGTCATTTTGCACTTTGATAATTTGGAGGAGCTGCGCCCACTCACCACGCCTGAATTTAACTTCAGGAAAATTGTTAAGCTACATCATGAAGATCTTTTGAGAATTCATTATATATACTGGAAGCAGAGGTGCACTATTCTGTATATTAAGGTGGGTGAGGAGAACTCCAAATTTTTTATGCTATGGCTTCTGAAAGACTGCGTAGGAACTCCATCGCCAGCCTCACAGTTTCAGACACTGATCCTGTTTCAGATCACTCACAGATGGCGGAAATTCTTTGGGCCTCATTTAAAAATAGAATGGGCCAGGCCCATGGGATCAACATGGGCTTTGATCTGCAGTGACTTATACGACCTGTTCCCGCCCGGGAAACTCTGTCCTCTCCTTTTTCAGCTGAGGAAATCAACACAGTACTCAAGGAATTGCCCACTGACAGAGCTCCCAGACCTGATGGCTTTAATGGGTTATTTGTCAAGAGATGCTGGCCTATAATTGAGGAAGATTTCTTACAGCTCATCCAGGACTTTTATGATGGGAAACTATCTTTGGAAAATATTAATGGTTCCTTGATCACATTAATACCAAAGATGCTCTCCCCAGAAGGACCTGATGATTTTAGGCCCATTTCTCTGACTAACACATGTTTTAAATTCCTTACCAAGCTTTTGGCAAACAGATTGCAGAAGGTTATTCTTTAGTGCATACACAAAAATCAGTATGGGTTTTTGAAAAGCAGAGCAATTCAAGACTGCCTTGCCTGGGCTTTTGAATATATTCACCAATGTAAGCAGTCCAAGAAGCCTATCATTATCTTAAAGCTTGATTTTGCCAAAGCCTTTGATACAGTGGAGCATGAGGTTATTTTGCAAGTCCTTAGATACAAAGGCTTTGATGCAAAATTGATTGCCTGGGTCAAGGAGATTCTATCCTTTGGATCATCGTCTGTGCTTTTGATTGGTATTCCTGACAAGCAATTCAAGTGCAAATGTGTCAGACAGGGGGACCCGCTGTCTCCACTTCTGTTTGTCATTGCTGTAGATCTTTTACAAACAGTGGTTAATGATATGTTGGCCAGAGGAGTTCTATCACTCCCAATTCCATCTCATGATACTGATTTTCATATTATTCAGTATCCTAATGATACCATTATAATTTTATCTGTTGCTGAGGACCAGCTAGTTGCTCTCAAGAACATGCTACACATCTTCCAGCAGTCAACTGGCCTTAAAGTAAACTTTGCTAAATCCTCCATGGTGCCCTTAAATGTTGAAGCTACTAAAGCTCAGATGTTGGTTGATATTTTGGGTTGCAAGATTGGACAATTACCCTTTACTTACCTTGGTTTGCCACTTGGTACTACAAGGCCCAAAATCAGTGAACTTATGCCTTTAGTTGACAGTGTTGAAAGGAGGATGTCTATCAGTTCTTCCATGCTAAACCAAGGTTCCAGGTTGCAGCTGCTCACTTATGTGCTCACATCCATGCCTATTTACTTCCTTTGCAGCCTCCATATCCTCCTTGGTATTATCAAACAGCTAGACAAGATTTTCAGGCAGTGACTATGGAGAGGTAACACTGATGCTCCAAAACAGTCTCTGGTAGCTTGGGATCTAGTTTGCAGACCTAGGGATAAAGGTGGCCTAGGTATTATCAATTCGCACATCCAAAACCAAGGGCTACTCATCAAACATTTGCACAAAATTTATAATAAAGTGGATGTCCCCTGGGTCCAGTTGATTTGGGACAATTACTATGATGGTATTATTCCTCATGCCACAGTTATGACAGGATCTTTCTGGTGGAGAGATGTTCTTAAATTGATTGATTATTATCGGTCCATTGCATCAGTGCATATTAACATGGGGGATTCTGCACTTTTTTGGCTTGCTTCTTGGCATGTGGGAGGATCTTCCTGGCCGTTATATCTCAGGCTACCAAAGCTACATTCTTTTGTCATGGATGACAAAGTCTCTGTTAGAGATTTTCTCCAAAACCAGGATCCGTTCTCCATGATTTACCTGCCAATCTCTCAGGAGGCAGCCTCTGAATTGCATATCCTAGAAGGGTGGCTGTTCCATCTACAAAGAGATCCATCACTGCCTGATTTCTGGATATGGCCTGGGAAATCTGGACAGTACACAGCCAAAAGTTTTTATGACATCATGCACACCCACCTTCCAGTCATTCAACCTTGTAAGTGGTTATGGCAGAGCAAATGTACTATGAAAATAAAGGTTTTTGGTTGGCTTCTCTTCTTTGATAGGCTTAATACCAAGGACATGTTGGTCAGAAGACACTGTAGGCCCCCTCGGATGATAACCTCTGTGTCATTTGCAATGCTTATGTTTATGAAGATAGAGCCCACCTCTTCTTCCAATGTAACTTCAGTTGCAGAGTATGGAATTACTCGCAAATTGACTGGAGCCATGGGACTGACATTCAGCAATGCATCTCTCAAACCAGAACATGATTTGGTCATCCTTTCTTCTTTGTGGTCATGCTCACGGCTGCATGGAATATATGGATCTTGAGGAGTGTGAAAACCTTCAGATGGGAACGTGCTACTTTTGCTACCTGGCGATGTAAATTTGTACATGATATTCTTCTTCTTGCTCATAGACTTAGAGATAGCACCAAGCAAAAGCTTATTTCTTGGGTAAATACCCTTTTGTAATTGTAAGTATGCTCTCTCATACTTTGGACTTGTAGTTTTAGAAACCTCCTATACAGTTCTCTTTTCTTTTAATAAAGGGCTGTGGGGTTTTACCCTACAGTAAATATTAAAGAAACGTAATGGGTTATGTTTGTTTATATTCACATAGAAGTTATATTGTCATGGATCCTCTAACATGTGGTGCTTGCTCATAATCTTTTGCTAGCCAAAATTTTGTACTAAGTAGAAATACTACTTGTGCATCCAAAAACCCTTAAACCCAGTTTCTTGTCGAGAGTCCACCATATCTACCTATGGATTGAATAAGATCCTTCAAGTAAGTTGTCATCGGTGCAAAAAGCAATAAAAATTGCTCTTAAATATGTATGATCTTTTATTGCCAGGGAAAATAAGCTTTGTACGAACTTGTGATGGTAAAGAAATAAAAGCGACATACTGCATAATAAAGGTTGCTATCACAAGGGGCAATATAAAGTGACGTTCCTTTGCATTAAGGGCTTGCACATCCAAAAATCAAAAGCGCATGACAACCTCTGCTTCCCTCTGCGAAGGGCATATCTTTTACTTTTCAGTATTTAATTTTATGCAAGAGTTAATAGTATTCCTTATAATTTCAACCTCAATTATTCTTTAGTTGGCAAGCATCATGTGGTAGGGAATGATCCACGCACATATATCCAGTTGAATATAGGTGATCATGAGTTATTATTGTTGACATTATCCCTGGGATAAATAAGTTGGGAGGTGAACCATTGAGCCCCTATCTTCCTATGTGTTTGACTGAAACGGTTTGTTCTAAAAATATGCTTTGTGTGTCAGCAATCATGGAAGACTAAATGATAGTTGAGTATGTGGAATTTTCTAAAACAAAGCTCTTACATAGACCCTTCCTTAAAATAAAATGAATTGTAATTGTTTGACGACTAAAAACATAGTTTGTTAGTTTTCAAGAAAGTTTATGGTCTATACTTTAACATGTGAATAGCTTGCTACTTGATCATGATGAGTTTTATGAAAAAGAGTTGATGTTTATGATGCTAGCAAAAGTGATTGAAATTATCATTGATCAACTTATGCACTATGCTAGCCTTCACACTTCATAAATAATTTCTTTTATCATTTACCTACTCGAGGACTAGCAGGAATTAAGCTTGTGGATGTGATGACCCACAAGTATAGGGGGTCTATCGTAGTCCTTTCGATAAGTAAGAGTGTCGAACACAATGAGGAGCAGAAGGAAATGACAAGCGGTTTTCAGCAAGGTATTCTCTGCAAGCACTGAAATTATCGGTAACAAATAGTTTTGTGATAAGATAATTCGTAACGGGTAACAAGTAACAAGTGTAAATAAGGTGCAGCAAGGTGGCCCAATCCTTTTTATAGCAAAGGACAAGCCTGGATGAACTCTTATATAAAGCAAAGCGCTCCCGAGGACACATGGGAATTGTTGTCAAGTTAGTTTTCATCATGCTCATATGATTCGCGTTCGTTACTTTGATAATTTGATATGTGGGTGGACCGGTGCTTGGGTGCTATCCTTACTTGGACAAGCCTCCCACTTATGATTAACCTCTCTCGCAAGAATCCACAACTACGAAAGAAGAATTAAGATAAATCTAACCATAGCATGAAACATATGGATCCAAATCAGCCCCTTACGAAGCAATGCATAAACTAGGGTTTAAGCTTCTGTCACTCTAGCAACCCATCATCTACTTATTACTTCCCAATGCCTTCCCCTAGGCCTAAATCATGGTGAAGTGTCATGTAATCGATGTTCACATAACACCACTAGAGTAAAGACAACATACGTCTCATCAAAATATCAAACGAATACCAAATTCACATGATTATTTATAACAAGACCTCTCCCATGTCCTCAGGAACAAACATAACTACTCACAAAGCATATTAATATTCATAATCAGAGGGGTAATAAATATCATTAAGGATTTGAATATACGATCTTCCATCGAATAAACCAACTAGCATCAACTACAAGGAGTAATCAACACTACTAGCAACCCACAGGTATCAATCTGAGGTTTTGAGACAAAGATCGGATACAATAGATGAACTAGGGTTTGAGAGGAGATGGTGCTGGTGAATATGTTGATGGAGATTGACCCCCTCTCGATGAGAGGATCGTTGGTGATGATGATGGCTTCGATTTCCCCCTCTCGGAGGGAAGTTTCCTCGGCAGAACAGCTCCGCCGGAGCCCTAGATTGCTTCTGCCCAAGTTCCGCCGCGAGACGGCGGCGCTTTGTCCCGAAAGCTTCCTTATAATTTTTTTCAAGTCAAAACCCTCCATATAGCAAAAGATGGGCACCGGAGACCTGCCAAGGGGCCCACAAGCCCTAGGGGCGCGCCCAGGGGGGTAGGGCGCGCCCCCAGGCTTGTGGACACCTGGTGGGTCCCCTCTGGTATTTTCTTCGCCCAATATTTTTTATATATTCCAAAATAATTCTCCGTAAATTTTCAGGACTTTTGGAGTTGTGCAGAATAGGTCTCTCAGATTTGCTCCTTTCCGGTCCAGAATTCCAGCTGCCGGCATTCTCCTTCTTTATGTAAACCTTGTAAAATAAGAGAGAAAAGGCATAAGTATTGTACCATAATGTGTAATAACAGCCCATAATGCAATAAATATCAATATAAAAGCATGATGCAAAATGGATGTATCAACTCCCCCAAGCTTAGACCTCGCTTGTCCTCAAGCGGAAACTCGAATCGATAATCATGTCCACATGTTTAGAGATAGAGGCGTCGATAAAATAAAATACGGACATGAAGGCATCATGATCGTCTTTAGAACATCAACATATATATTGTCATATAATTTCTTATGCTAAGGTAACAATTCGTTCTTAAGGTAAAGTATGAAACAAAAACTTTATTGAAAACCAACAAACTATGATCTTGGTCATTGAAACAATTGCAATTTATCATAACATCGGAAAGAGTCAATGTAAGAGCTTTTGTTTAGCAAGTTTCACATACTCAACTATCATTTAGTCTTTCACAATTGCTAACACTCACGCGATACTTATGAGATCAAAGTTTCAATCGGACACAGAAAAAGATAGGGGCTTATAATTTCGCCTCCCAACCTTTTACCTCAAGGGTAATGTCAACAATAATAGTTTATGAATATCTACAACCGAGTGGATATATATATCTGGATCTTCCCCAACATATAGTGCTTGCCAAAAAGAAAAGGTGTAAAAAGAAGAGGTGATGGTCACCATGACTCTTGTATAAAGGTAGGGGATAAATAAAAGATAGGCCCTTCGCAGAGGGAAGCAGAGGTTGTCATGCACTTTTATGGTTGGATGCACAAAATCTTAATGCGACAGAACGTCACTTTATATTGCCGCTTGTGATAAAGAACTTTATTATGCAGTTCGTTGCTTTTATTTCTTCCATATCACAAGTTCGTATAAAGCTTATTTTCCTCACACTAAAATATCATACATATTTAGAGAGCAATTTTTATTGCTTGCACCGATGACAACTTACTTGAAGGATCTTACTCAATCCATAGGTAGGTATGGTGGACTCTCATGGCAAAACTGGGTTGAGGGATTTTGGATGCACAAGTAGTATCTCTACTTGGTGCAAAAGATTTGGCTAGCATAGAATGAGAAGCAAGCTTAACATGATGGAGGATCCATGACAATATAACTTCTATTCGGATATAAAGAAACATAACCCATTATATTGTCTTCCTTGTCCAACATCAACCTTTTAGCATATAATATTTTAATGAGTGCTCACAATCACAAAAGATGTCCAAGATAGTATATTTATATGTGATACCTCTCTTTCTTTATTACTTCCTATTAATTGCAACAATGACCAAAACTATGTTTGTCAACTCCCAACAAATTTTATGCAACATACTCCTTATATGTGAAGCCATTACTTCCCATAAGATCATTATATAATCGCTTTATTTCTTTTGCTTTTATTCTTTTTTTCTCAGGATCATAGCCAGAAAGCAAAGCCCTCAACTTAAAACTAATCTTTATAACTCTCGGACTCGATTACATAGAGGGAACACAAAGCAAAACTCAAAGCTAGATCATACTAAAACTTTATTCTACTAAACTGAGATATAACCAAAAGGATCGAACTAAGAAAAATGATAAAGGTAAAGGTGTGATGGTGATATGATACCGGGGCACCTCCCCCAAGCTTGGCAGTTGCCAAGGGGAGTGCCCATACCCATGTACTTATGTCTCTTTCTTCGGAGGTGGTGATGATGGAGTTTCTACCAACTTGATTAAACTACCCTTCAGGTCCTGCAATTCTCGAAGTACACGTTGAAGCATAATTGCATTCTTCTGAATCTCCTCTAAAAGATGCTTGTTTTCAGGCCACCATGAGCTTTTCCCTGCACCACTTTCACTTGGACGGGATATATCCCAATTGGAGGGTATGGATGTACGAGGAGTATTCTCCACCCCATAGTTATGAACCAAATTATGAAAGTTGTTCCGATGTAACCTGTGCAAGGGCCTCCTAGGGGGAAGTCCTTGTAATTGTTGGCCTTCATGGTTGCTTGCAGTCCTTAGTGCTTGATGAGGATTGGGAATAGTGGAGATGCCAGCCAGAGTGCCTCTCTCCGAAGCCGGAGGGTGGACCTCAAGCGAATCCCCTTCATCTTCTTCCATCGTGACTCCCTCGGCCTCCGCCCTCCTGAGTTCCATCTGCATCAACCAAGCATCGTCGTCCACATTGTTGGAGGAGGAGGAAGACATGATGCCTGGCCTTAAAAACTCTGGCAGAAAACAGCTCAAAAAGAAAACAGGGGATATTGCCATGGTACGGTGGTCAAAACCTTCGGGAGATTATATAATGAATTTTTACCGACCAAAAGAAGTGTACTACAAGAAAACGGAGTCTAGAAGGCACACGAGGTGGCCACAAGCCTGGGAGGCATGCCCAGGGGGGTAGGGCGCGCCCCCACGGCTTGTCGCCTCCTCGTGCACTTTTCGGACTACTTTTTATTTTCCTAATTTTTGAAATATTCCAAAACAGAGTAAAATTGCTATTAGGAAAGTTTTGGAGTCGGTTTACTTACCGTACCACATACCTATTCCTTTTTGGAGTCTGGAGCATTCTGATAGATATCCCTTATGTACTCCTCCGGTGTTATGGTATTAATAATATTGGTTTCAACATTTGTGGGAGGACCTGAGATATAATGTTTGATTCTTTGCCCATTTACCACCTTCGAGTTATTGCCTTTGGCGTTGTTGATTTTGATGGCACTGGAACGATAAACTTCCTCGATAATGTAAGGCCCTTCCCATTTAGAGAGAAGCTTTCCTGCAAAAAATCTTAAACGAGAATTGTATAGCAAGACATGGTCGCCTACATTGAATTCATGCTTTTGTATCCTTTTATCATGCCATCTTTTGACTTTTTCTATAAACAATTTGGCATTTTCATAGGCTTGGGTTCTCCATTCATCAAGTGAGCTAATGTCAAATAACCTCTTCTCACCGCCAAGTTTGAAATCATAGTTGAGCTCTTTAATTGCCCAATAAGCTTTATGTTCTAGTACAAGAGGTAAGTGACATGCTTTTCCATAAACAATTTTATAAGGAGACATACCCATAGGGTTTTTATAAGCAGTTCTATAAGCCCATAATGCATCATCAAGTTTCTTAGACCAATTCTTTCTGGATCTATTAACAGTCTTTTGCAAAATCAACTTTATTTCTCGGTTACTCAATTCTACTTGACCACTAGACTGAGGATGATATGGAGATGCAATTCTATGGCTAACATCATACTTCGCAAGCAATTTACGGAAAGCACCATGAATAAAGTGTGAACCACCATCAGTCATTAAATATCTAGGGACTCCAAACCTCGGGAAAATAACTTCTTTAAGCATTTTAATGGAGGTGTTATGATCAGCACTCTACCCACTTAGTAACATAATCAACAGCAACCAAAATATGTGTATACCCATTAGAGGAAGGAAAAGGTCACATATAATCAAATCCCCAAACATCAAATGGTTCAATAACAAGTGAATAATTCATAGGCATTTCCTGACATCTACTAATATTACCAATTCTTTGACATTCATCACAAGACAAGACAAACTTACGAGCATCCTTAAAAATAGTAGGCCAATAAAAACCAGATTGTAATACCTTGTGTGCAGTTCTATCACCAGCATGGTGTCCTCCGTAAGCCTCGGAGTGACACTTGCGTAGGGTCTGTTCCTGTTCATGCTCAGGTACACAATGTCTAATAACACCATCTACTCCTTCTTTATAAAGGTGTGGGTCATCCCAGAAGTAATGTCTTAAATCATATTTTTTCTTTTCTTTTGTTGGTATGTGAAGCTAGGTGGTATAAATTTAGCAACAATATAATTGGCATAATCAGCATACCATGGAGCACTACGAGAAGCATTTATGACAGCTAATTGTTCATCAGGAAAGCTATCATCAATAGGTAGTGGGTCATCAAGAATATTTTCTAACCTAGACAAGTTGTCTGCTACGGGGTTCTCAGCCCCCTTTCTATCAATAATATGTAAATCAAATTCTTGCAGCAAGAGAACCCATCTAATAAGTCTAGGTTTAGCATACTTCTTTTCCATAAGGTATTTAATAGCAGCATGATCGGTGTGAACAGTTACTTTAGAATCAACAATATAAGATCTGAACTTATCACATGCAAATACAACTGCTAAAAATTCCTTTTCAGTAGTAGCATAATTTCTTTGAGCACTGTCTAGAGTTTTACTAGTATAATGAATAACATTTAACTTCTTATCAACTCTTTGTCCTAGAACAGCACCAACAACATAATCACTAGCATCACACATAATTTCAAAGGGTAGGTTCCAATCAGGTGGTTGAACAATAGGTGCAAAAATCAAGTCTTTCTTAAGTATTTCAAATGCTTCTACACAATCATCATCAAAAACAACTGGAACATCCTTTTGCAAGAGATTAGTAAGAGGCCTAGAAATTTTAGAGAAGTCTTCAATAAACCTCCTATAGAAACCATAATGACCAAGTAAACTTCTTATACCTTTGATATCTTTAGGACACGACATTTTTTCAATGGCATCAACTTTAGCTTTATCAACTTCAATGCCTCTTTCAGAAATTTTATGCCCCAAGACAATACCTTCATTAACCATAAAGTGACACTTCTCCCAATTCAAGACAAGATTAGTTTCTTCACATCTCTGCAAAACTTGATCAAGGTTGCTTAAGCAATCATCAAAAGAAGTTCCGTAAACAGAGAAATCATCCATGAAAACCTCAACAATCTTTTCACAAAAGTCAGAGAATATAGCAGTCATACATCTTTGAAAAGTAGCAGGTGCATTACATAAACCAAAAGGCATACGTCTATAAGCAAAGGAACCGAAAGGGCAAGTAAAAGTAGTTTTTTCTTGATCCTCTTGTGACACAGGTATTTGGGAAAAACCAGAATAACCATCTAGAAAGCAGAAGTGTGTATGTTTAGATAGTCTTTCTAGCATTTGATCAATAAAAGGTAGAGGATAATGATCTTTCCTAGTAGCTTTGTTCAACTTTCTAAAATCAATAACCATTCTATAATCTGTGACAATTCTTTGCGGAATCAATTCATTTTTATCATTAGGAACAACGGTAATACCTCCCTTCCTAGGGACACAATGAACATGACTTACCCATCTACTATCAGCAATAGGATAAATTATACCTGCTTCCAGAAGCTTTAGTATTTCATTTCTTACCACTTCCTTCATCTTAGGATTCAACCGTCGCTGGTGATCAACAACTGGTTTAGCATCAGGTTCCATATTAATTTTGTGCTAACATAGAGTGGGACTAATGCCCTTAAGATCATCCAGAGTATATCCAATAGCTGCACGGTGCTTCTTCAGAGTTTTCAATAATTTCTTTTCTTTGTGCTCTGAAAGGTTATCACTAATAATAACAGGATATATCTTCTTTTCATCAAGATAAGCATATTTCAAAGTATTAGGTAATTGTTTAAGATCGAACCAAGGATCACTCTTGGGTGGTTGAGGATCTCCAAGAGTCTCAACAGGCAAATTGTGTTTCAAAATAGGCATTTGTTTAAAGAAAATCTCATCTAATTCCTTTCTTTCATTCATGAACATATCATTTTCATGGTCTAGCAAATATTGTTCTAAAGGATCAGTAGGAGGCACGGCAATAGAAGCAAGACCAATAATTTCATCTTTACTAGGCAATTCTTTATCATGGGGTTGTCTACGAAATTTGGAGAAATTAAACTCATGAGACACATCCCCAAAACTAACACCAACAGTTTCTTTCTCACAATCTATTTTGGCATTAACAGTGTTCAAGACAGGTCTACCAAATATAATGGGACAAAAATCATCTTGTGGGGAACCAAGAACTAGAAAATCAGTAGGGTATTTTATTTTTCCACACAAGACTTCAACATCTCTAACAATCCCAATGGGTGAGATAGTATCTCTATTGGCAAGTGATGTCTACTACACAACTTGTTCTTGTAGACTCGTGTTGGGCCTCCAAGCGCAGAGTTTTGTAGGACAGTAGCAATTTTTCCTCAAGTGGATGACCTAAGGTTTATCAATCCGTGGGAGGCATAGGATGAAGATGGTCTCTCTCAAACAACCCTGCAACCAAATAACAAAAAGTCTCTTGTGTCCCCAACACACCAAATACAATGGTAATTTGTATAGGTGCACTAGTTCGGCGAAGAGACAGTAATAAAAGTGTAGTAATGATAGTAGATATTGATTTTTGTAATAGGAACAATAAAAACAGCAAGGTAGCAATTGATAAAACGGAGCACAAACGGTATTGCAATGCTTGAAAATGAGGCCTAGGGTCCGTACTTTCGCTAGTGCAATCTCTCAACAATGCTAATCTAATTGAATCATATAACCATCCCTCAAAGTGCGATGAAGAATCACTCCAAAGTTCTTATCTAGCGGAGAACATAAGAAGAAATTGTTTGTAGCTATTCTTTCCGATCGATCTATCCAAGAGTTCGTACTAAAATAACACCAAGGTATTCTTTCCGATCGATCTATCAAGAGTTTGTACTAAAATAACACCAAGTTATTCTTTCCGATCGATCTATCAAGAGTTCGTACTAAAATAACACCAAAGCAAATTCAGATTCATAATACTCAATCCAACACAAAGAACCTCAAATAGTGCCCCAAAATTTCTACCGGAGAAACAAAAGACGAGAACGTGCATCAACACCTATGCATAGATTACCCCAATGTCACCTCGGGAATCCACGAGTTGAGTGCCAAAACATATCTCAAGTGAATTAATACAATACCCCATTGTCACCACGGGTACTCATATGCAAGACATACATCAAGTGCTCTCAAATCCATAAAAGTATTCAATTCGATAAAACGAAATCTCAAAGGGAAAACTCAATTCATCACAACAAGATAGAGAGGGGAAAACACCATATGATCCAACTATATTAACAAAGCCCGCGATACATCAAGATCGTGACATCTCAAGAACATGAGAGATAGAGATTAAACACATAGCTACTGGTACAAACCCTCAGCCCCGAGGGTGGACTACTCCCTCCTCATCATGGTGGCCGCCGGGATGATGAAGATGGCCACCGGTGATGATTTCCCCCTCCAGCAGGGTGCCGGAACGGGGTTTAGATTGGTTTTTCATGGCTACAGAGGCTTGCACCAGCGGAACTTCTGATCTAGGGTTACCCCGAGGGTTTTTGGAATATTTGGGAATTTATAGGGCGAAGAGGCGGTGCGGGAGGCCATCGAGGTGGGCACAACCCACTTGGGCGCGCCTGGGCCCCCAGGTGCGCCCTGGTGGGTTGTGCTCTCCTTGGAGCTCCCCTCTGGTACTTCTTTGGCCCACCGGGTGTCTTCTGGTCCAGAAAAAATCTCCAAAAAGTTTCGCTGCGTTTGGACTCCGTTTGGTATTGATTTTCTGCGATGTAAAAAACAAGCAAAAAACAGCAACTGGCACTGGGCACTATGTCAATAGGTTAGTCCCAAAAAATGATATAAAGTTGCTATAAAATGATTGCAAAACATTCAAGAATGATAATATAATGGCATGAATACTTCATAAATTATAGATACGTTGGAGACGTATCAGCATCCCCAAGCTTAATTCCTACTCGTCCTCGAGTAGGTAAATGATAAAATAAATAATTTATGAAGTGTGAATGCTAGCAAAGTGCACAAGTTTGATCAATGATAATTTCAATCACTTTTCCTAGCATCATAACAGAAATTCTTTCTCATAAAACTTCTCATGTCAAAGTAGCAACCAATGCACATGTTAAGGTTCAAACAATGAATTCTCTTGAAACTCAACAACTTATGTTCTTAGTCACCAAACAATTGCAATTCAACTTATTCAACAAAATCTAAGTAAGAGCTCCACATACTCAATCATCATATAGTCTTCCATGATTGCTACTACTCAAAGCATATTCTTAGAACAAATGGCATCCATCGAACACAGAGAAAGATAGGGGCTTAATGTTTCGCCTCCCAGCTCATTTATCATAGAGATAATTATCAAAAATAATAAATCATGATCAAATATATTTGCTGGTCATATGTGCCTAGATCTTTCCCCACCACATGATGCTTTCCAACTAGAGAATAATTGAGGTTGAATGAGGATGTAAACTATTGACTCTTTGCATAAAAGTAAATACTGAAAAGTAAAAGATAGGCCCTTCGCAAAGGGAAGCAGAGGTTGTCATGCGCTTTTTATTGTTGGATGCCCAAGCTCTTAATGCAAAGGAACATCACATTATATTGCCCCTTATGATAGCAACCTTTATCATGTAGTCCGTCGCTTTTATTACTTTGCCATCACAAGTTCGTACAACGCTCAATTTTCCCTTACAATAAAAGATCAAACATATTTAGGAGCAATTTTTATTGCTTTATGCACCGATGACAACTTACTTGACGGATCTTATTCAATCCATAGGTAGGTATGGTGGACACTCATGGCAAGAAACTGGGTTAAAGGGTTTTTGGATGCACAAGTAGTATCTCTACTTAGTACGAATTTTTGGCTAGCAAAAGATCCTAGGCAAACACCACATGTTGGAGGATCCATGACAATATAACTTCTATGCAAATATTCACAACCATAACTCATTACGTTGTCTTCCTTGTCCAACTTCAACTAATTTGCTCAAGTTTGAAAATAATTAATGGGTATTTACAATCATAGAAGATTTCCAAGATAATATACTTGCATGTGAAAGTTCTCTTCCTTATACTAATCATTCATGAATTGCTTGTATGACCAATATTGTGATTGTCAAGCTTCAAAAGATTTCACTTTATAAACCCAATGTGAAGCTACTACTAGGCATGATATGAACATATAATTTCAACTTCATGATATTCAATTCATTCAACAATTTACTCATAGGATATAAGTGAAGCACAAGAGTAAATGAATAGCTACTCCAAAAAGATATAAGTGAAGATCAAGCGAGTAGTTAATTAAATGGGTGCTATTTGAGGACTCTCTCTTATTTAAAAATTTCAGATCTAAGTATTTTATTAAAACAGCAAGCAAAACAAAATAAAATGAAATTCTAAGAATGTCACACATCATGTGAAGAAGCAAAAACGTAGGCTCAACCGATACTAACCGATAGTTGTTCATGAAGAAAGGTGGGATGCCTACCGGGCATCCCCAAGCTTAGATGCTTGAGACTTCTTGGATTATTAACTTTTGATGCCTTGGGCATCCCCAAGCTTGAGCTTTTGTATCTCCTTAATTCCTTTTATATCACGGTTTCCCTAAATCTTAAAAACTTCATCCACACAAAACTCAACAAGAACTCGTGAGATAAGTTAGTATAAATCAATGCAAAAACCTTACCATTCTCTACTGTAGCAAATCACTAAAATTATTATTCAACATTTCATAGTAAATGCCTCTGCATATTTAATACTCCTATCCTCAAATAGAATAATTAAACAAGCAAACATATGCAAACAATGCAAACATAACAGCAATCTGTCTAAACAGGACAGCCTGTAAAGAGTGTAATTGTAATCATACTTCCCTAACTCCAAAAATTCTGAAAATTTACTACACTGTAGAAAATTTATCATAGCTTATTTTTCAAAAAGTTTCAACATTTTATCACATTCTTACTTTTCTGGATAATTATTGCAACAGCGACAAACTTTCTGTTTTGAAACAGCAACTCATATACTTGCAAAATAAGCATGGTAAAGGCTATCCTTGCCACTTTTATTGAAGTAGGAGATGCAAAACATTATTCTAAATAATATAAAGCAAATACTAATAAATTAAAATGACTCTCCAAGCAAAACTCATATCATGTGACGAATGAAAATATAGCTCCAAGTGAGGTTACCGATAATATTGAAGACGAAAGAGGGGATGCCTTCCGGGGCATCCCCAAGCTTAGTTGCTTGGATCTTCCTTGAATATTGCCTTGGGGGTGCCTTGGGCATCCCCAAGCATAGGGTCTTTTCACTCCTTATTCTCCTCATATCGATATCTCACCCAAAACTTGAAAACTTCAATCACACAAAACTTAACGGAACTTCGTGAGATGGGTTAGTATGATAAAGACAAATCATTCACTTTGGTACTGTCAAAGACAAGATTCATAACTGTTCTCACACAATTCCTAATGTACCCTACAATTTCCACAATTTATATTAAGCAATATAAGCCATAGAAACCATAAAACAAGCAAACTATGCATTGAAAACAGAATCTGTCAAAAACAGAACAGTACGTAAAGATCTGAATTAAGGTCATACTTATGTAACTCCAGAAATTCTGAAAAATTAGGAAAACGTAGAAAAATTGTATAAACATCAACTGTAAAAAACTCAGAATTTTTCCACTTTCCAGTAAAATAAAATAATTTCTGGACTGGACGCAAAAGTTTCTGTTTTTGCACAGAATCAAGTCAATTATCATCCACACTATCCCAAAGGCTTTACTTGGCACTTTATTGAAACAAAAGCTATAAAACAAGATCACTACAGTAGCCTAATCATGTGAACACACAAAAATAGTAAGTGTAAATGTTGGGTTGTCTCCCAACAAGCGCTTTTCTTTAATGCCTTTTTAGCTAGGCATGATGATTTTAATGATGCTCACATAAATGATAAGAATTGAAACACAAAGAGAGCATTATGAAGCATATGACTAGCACATTTAAGTCTAACCCACTTACTATGCATAAGGATTTTGTGACCAAACAACTTATGGGAACAAGAATCAACTAGCATAGGAAGGCAAAACAAGTGCAACTTCAAAACTTTCAACATAAAGAGAGGAAACTTGATATTATTGCAATATGTAAAAGCATATGTTCCCCTCTCATTATAATTTTCAGTAGCATCATGAATGAATTCAACAATATAACTATCACATAAATCATTCTTTTCATGATCCACAAGCATAGAAATTTTCTTACTCTCCACATAAGCAAATTTATTCTCATGAATAGTGGTGGGAGCAAACTCAACAAAATAACTATCATGTGATTGGAAATTAAAATCATGATGACAAGTTTCATGGTTATCATTATTCTTTATAGCATACATGTCATCACCATAATCATCATATATAGCAACTTTGTTTTCATAATCAATTGAAACCTCTTCCAAAATAGTGGATTCATCACTAAATAAAGTCATGACCTCTCCAAATCCACTTTCATCAATATAATCATCATAAATAGGAGGCATGCAATCATCATAGTAAAATTTCTCATCAAAACATGGGGGACTAAAAATACCATTTTCATCAAACATAGCATCCCCAATCTTGTAGCTTTGCATATCGTTAGCATCATGGATATTCAAAGAATTCATACTAACAACATTGCAATCATGCTCATCATTCATGCCAAACATTTTATTGAATTCTTCTTCTATCAATTGAGCACAATTTTCCTTTCCATCATTTTCAAGAAAGACATGATAAAGACAAATAATATGAGACCACCTCAATTCCATTTTTTAGTAGTTTTCTTTTACAAACCAAACTAGTCATAAAACAAGAAACTCAATTGCAAGATCTAAAGATATACCTTCAAGCACTCACCTCCCCGGCAACGGCGCCAGAAAAGAGCTTGATGTCTACTACACAACTTGTTCTTGTAGACTCGTGTTGGGCCTCCAAGCACAGAGTTTTGTAGGACAGTAGCAATTTTACCTCAAGTGGATGACCTAAGGTTTATCAATCCGTGGGAGGCGTAGGATGAAGATGGTCTCTCTCAAACAACCCTGCAACCAAACAACAAAAAGTCTCTTGTGTCCCCAACACACCAAATACAATGGTAATTTGTATAGGTGCACTAGTTCGGCGAAGAGATAGTAATAAAAGTGTAGTAATGATAGGAGATATTGATTTTTGTAATAGGAACAATAAAAAACAGCAAGGTAGCAATTGATAAAACGGAGCACAAACGATATTGCAATGCTTGAAAATGAGGCCTAGGGTCCGTACTTTCGCTAGTGCAATCTTTCAACATGCTAATCTAATTGGATCATATAACCATCCCTCAAAGTGCGATGAAGAATCACTCCAAAGTTCTTATCTAGCGGAGAACATAAAAAGAAATTGTTTGTAGCTATTCTTTCTGATCGATCTATGCAAGAGTTCATACTAAAATAACACCAAGTTATTCTTTCCGATCGATCTATCAAGAGTTCGTACTAAAATAACACCAAGTTATTATTTCCGATTGATCTATCAAGAGTTCGTACTAAAATAACACCAAAGCAAATTCAGATTCATAATACTCAATCCAACACAAAGAACCTCAAAGAGTGCCCCAAAATTTCTACCGGAGAAACAAAAGACGAGAACGCGCATCAACCCCTATGCATAGATTACCCCAATGTCACCTCGGGAATCCGCGAGTTGAGTGCCAAAACATATCTCAAGTGAATCAATACAATACCCCATTGTCACCACGGGTACTCATATGCAAGACATACATCAAGTGCTCTCAAATCCATAAAAGTATTCAATCCGATAAAATGAAAGCTCAAAGGGAAAACTCAATTCATCACAATAAGATAGAGAGGGGAAAACACCATATGATCCAACTATATTAACAAAGCCCGCGGTACATCAAGATCGTGACATCTCAAGAACATGAGAGAGAGAGAGATTAAACACATAGCTACTGATACAAACCCTAGCCCCGAGGGTGGATGATACGTCTCCAATGTATCTATAATTTTTGATTGTTCCATGCTATTATATTATCTGTTTTGGATGTTTTATATGCATTAATATGCTATTTTATATTATTTTTGGGACTAACCTATTAACCTAGATCCCAGTGCCAGTTTCTATTTTTTCCTTGTTTTTGAGTTTCACAGAAAAGGAATACCAAACAGAGTCCAAACGGAATAAAACTTTCGCGATGATTTTTCTTGGACCAGAAGGAAACTAGGAGACTTGGAGATGAAGTCGGAGGAGCGCCGAGGCGGCCACAAGGACGGAGGGCGCGCCCAGGGGGGTAGGGCGCGCCCCCACCCTTGTGGGCCCCTCGTGCACCTCCTGACCTAATTCTTCTGCCTATATAATCCAAAATATCCCCAAACCAACAGAGGCATCCACGAAAACACTTTTCCACCGCCGCAACCTTCTGTATCCGTGAGATCCCATCTAGGGACCTTTTTCGGCACCCTGCCGGAGGGGGATTCGATCACGGAGGGCTTCTACATCAACACCATTGCCCTTCTGATGAAGCGTGAGTAGTTTACCACAGACCTACGGGTCCATAGCTAGTAGCTAGATGGCTTCTTCTCTCTCTTTGATTCTCAATACCATGTTCTCCTCGATGTTCTTGGAGATCTATTCGATGTAATACTTTTTTGCGGTGTGTTTGCCGAGATCCGATGAATTGTGGATTTATGATCAGCTTATCTATGAATATTATTTTAATCTTCTTTGAATTCTTATATGCATGATTTGATATCTTTGTAATTCTCTTTGAACTATCGGTTTGGTTTGGCCAACTAGATTGGTTTTTCTTGCAATGGGAGAAGTGCTTAGCTTTGGGTTCACTCTTGCGGTGTCCTTTCCCAGTGACAGTAGGGGCAGCAAGGCACGTATTGTATTGTTGCCATCGAGGATAAAAAGATGGGGTTTTCATCATATTGCTTGAGTTAATTCCTCTACATCATATCATCTTACTTAATGCATTACTTCGTTCTTTATGAACTTAATACTCTAGATGCATGCTGGATAGCGGTCGATGTGTGGAGTAATAGTAGTAGATGCAGAATCGTTTCAGTCTACTTGACACGGACGTGATGCCTATATTCATGATCATTGCCTTAGATATCGTCATAACTTTGCGCTTTTCTATCAATTGTTCGGCAGTAATTTGTTCACCCACCGTATTATTTTCTATCTTGAGAGAAGCCTCTAGTGAAACCTATGGCCCCCGGGTCTATTTTCCATCATATAATCTTCTAATTTTCATCATACAAGTTTCCGATCTACTATTTTGCAATCTTTTACTTTCCGATCTATAAAACAAAAATACCAAAAATATTTACTTTATCATTTATCTATCTCTATCAGATCTCACTTTTGCAAATAACCGTGAAGGAATTGACAACCCCTTTATCGTGTTGGGTGCAAGTTGTTTGATTGTTTGTGAAGGTATTCGGTGATTTGTGCGTTGTCTCCTACTGGATTGATACCTTGGTTCTCAAACCGAGGGAAATACTTATCTGTACTTTGCTGCATCACCCTTTCCTCTTCAAGGAAAAAACCAACGCAAGCTCAAGAAGTAGCAGGAAGAATTTCTGGCGCCGTTGCCGGGGAGATCTATGCCAAGTCAAGACATACCAAGTACCCATCATAAACTCTCATCTCTTGCATTACATTATTCGCCATTCGCCTCTCGTTTTCCTCTCCCCCACTTCTAAAACGATTTACAAAAATATTTGCCTTTTTATCCGCCCTTCTTTTCGTTCGATCTGTTGTTTGCTTGTGTTACAATGTGCCTTCTTTTTGCTCGCATCTTCGCTTGCAAAAAGTTTATGGATCCTCATCCACTTGCTAATCTTTTTATAGATCCAATTATGATGAACCAATTTCTAGTGATTTGTGTGCACTAGGTTATCTTTATGAAGTTTTGCTTGAAATTCGTGAATCTAAAAATTGTGATGAAGTGTTGAAAGAAGAAATCTATGAAGTGATTCACGATAGCTCCTTGGATGAAAAGCATGATTGTAATGGTTCTACTATTTATTCTATTAATGTCAGTTGTGCTAATGATATGCAAAACCCTAAGCTTGGGGATGCTAGTTTTGCTAAGTCCACTACTTGTTGCAATGATCATGATTGGGGTGATTTTTCTTATGATCTTGAAAATTTATTTAAGCCTCATGATGAATATGTTTGCAATAATATTGAAAGTGGGTTTGGAAGAGTGTCAACTCTAGGATATAATGATCCCTCTACTTTGGAGTATGATCAATCTTATGAAATTTTTGATAAAAGTGGGTTTGGAGAGGTCATGACTTTATTTGATGATAATCCCACTATTTTGGAAGAGTGTCAACTTTGCATGCATGTGGATCATGTTGAGAATATTTTATGTGATAGTTATATTATTGAATTTGATTATGATCCTACATGTAATTATTATGAGAGAGGAAAATATGGTTGTGGAAATCTTCATGTTACTAAATTACATCTCGTTATGTTGAGATTGCTATTGTTTCTTTCTTCTTCTTTGCATATGCTAGTTTTTGCTTGTCTTGATAATTTGTTTGCCTATAAGATGCCTATGCATAGGAAGTATGTTAGACTTAGATGTGTTTTTCACATGCTTTATGATGCTCTCTTTGTGCTTCAATTCTTGTCTTTCATGTGAGCGTCATCAAAATTATCAATGCCTAGCTAAAAGGCTTTAAAGAAAAGCGCTTGTTGGGAGACAACCCAATATTTTTCCTTGCTGTTTTCCAATAAATAATTCATCTAGCCTATGGTTAGATGTGGTTTTGTGTTTTAATTAGTGTTTGTGCCAAGTAAGACCTTTGGGATGGCTTACGGTGATAGTTGATTTGATCTTGCTGAAAAACAGAAACTTTTGCGTCCAGTCCCAGAATTTTAATAATTCACTGGAGCGTTGAACAACCCTGAATTGTTTATACGAGATTGATATACAAATTTCCTCTGTTGTCCTAATTTTTCTGAATTTTTGGAATTACAGAAGTATTAGAACAATTCGGATCTTCGCAGATTGTTCTGTTTTCGACAGATTCTATTTTCTTTGTATAGTTTGCTTATTTTGATCAATCTATGGGTAGTATCGGGGGTTGTACATCCCCAGCATCACACTACAGTAATCTCCCCCTTAATAGTGGCCATGTCATCATGATCACTAAGCTAATCTGCCACTTGCCCAAAAATCAAAGTCATTCTTTCCAATTTAAATTGCATGTCAAATATCTTTTTCTTGTGTCATGCAATTAAAATAGTTCATCCTGTTGCAAATATTCTTAAGGCCATTATAAAATTGGAACCAATATTTTTGAATTCCCAAAATGCCCCTGGACTTTAAAACAGTAGTCCAGCAGCATTTAATCTGTCCTTTTTCAATTTCTAAAAATATCTAACCTATTCCTTTGGCCTCCAAACTTTTGCTCGCAGTGCCAAATATTACCAGGAAATATTGGGGCTTAGTCCCACATTTTTCTAAAATGTTAGGTGGCCCAAAAAAATCATTTCCTATCTCTATTAATAAATTAAAACTAAAACAGAAATTAGCAAAAGGGAAAAAGGCCTACCTGGGCTTACCTACAGCCGGCCCAGCCCACCTCCACCTACTTCTCCCTCCATGTCACCTTCCCCATGGACGCGCGCCTCTTCGCCGACCGCAGCGCGCCACCGCAACGGGGAGTAGGAGCGTGAGGGGATAAGGACTCACCCGTCCTTCCCCCTGGTCGTCCCGCCCCAGTCGCTACCCCTCCTCTCCCTCGCTTGCGCTCGTCTCCCTTCTCCCCCTTTCTGCCAAGCGCAACAGTCACCGCCGTTCATCACCGCCGCGACGACCGCCGTCCCCGCCTTCCTCCGACGTGCCCCGGAGCTTCGCCTCGCCTGGCTACGTCGAGCCGCGCCATCCGTTCGAGCAGGGAAGCCCTGCAGCTGCCGATCGCCGCCGCCCCCTTCGTCTCGGTTTCGACGATCCCCGACGACCACGGCCTCCCCTGCGCTCCCGATCCCTGAGAGGCCTCCGTGTGCCTGCACTGTAAGCACCGCCTCCTCTCTTCACCGTTCGAGCTCCATTCCGTGCCGTAGCCTGCTACCATCGTCGCGCCACCATTGCCGAGCTCTGGCTCCGCCGACGAGCTCAACGTCGTCGCTCTTCTGCACCTCACGCCGCGCTAGCTGTACCATCGAGCTTCGGCAGGTCACGCGCGTCGCGTGCAAGCATTAGCTCGACTCGGGCGAGTCCATATGCTCGAACCCGAGAACGGCCGGTTCTGTCTTCCGCCCACCGCCGTCACCCTGCTCGTTTCTGACCACCATCGGCCGTTCTGACGCCACCAGTAGATGCGCGATGCCATTGCCGTTTGAAAGCACGTAACTGCGCATGTTTTGAGCCACTGTGGGTGATTTTCGAGAGTCTCCTATGAGAGCGCCGCCGCGGGAGCTCACCGGAGCTCGTTCCGGTACCGCGCTGACCTGGCCAGTGGTGGGGCCCGCTTTGAGAGGCTGCCAGTGGGCCTCAAACCCCCACTTTGACTTCGTTGACCGGAGTCAACGCTCGCACTGTTCACCCCTGTGTATCACATGTGGGCCCCCTTCGTTAATTACATAAATTAAGCTTTTAAAATTAATCTGTTTACTAATATAGCCACTCGCACCTGGGCCCACCTCCCTAATTAGTTCTGTTAGTCTAAATTAATTAACTGTTAGTTCCACAGAGGCTGACAGGTGGGCCCCACCTGTCAGGCTGACCAGTCAACCGGACAGTTGACTGCTGACATAGTGATGACCTCATGCTGATGTCATAATTCAATTTAGACAATTTATGTTAATTCAAATAAATCTAGAAAATGTTTAAATCTTTTAAAATTCATAGAAAACAAACCGTAGCTCGGATCGAAAAACTTTCTACCTAAAAGTTGCTCAAAACGACGAGACGAATCTGATCGTGTCGTCTGTTTCCATGTCGAAACCCTCTACGTAGGTGAACATGCAACTTTCCTTCTGTTTCCGATAGATGAATAGTGCATATGTACCGGTTATTAAATCCAACTTAAATCCTAAAATAACTAAAATGACTTAGACATATCTTTAGGCAACCCTGCAATGCACGTTAGCATAGCATGCTCTGTGTTGCATATGATTGCTGTGTATTTATTTGTTTCTTCTTCCCCTGTCTTCCTGTTAGACCCTGAGACCGACGCAGCTCAGGAGCCCGACGACTCCATTGACAACCTTGCCTTTGCCGCAGAGCTTCCAGGCAAGCACCCCCCTTGAACATTCCGATATCGCCTATTCTCTTCTCTCTTATGCTTGCATTACAATTGCTGCTGCTACTGCTTTACCTATTCTGATGCATAGCCTGATTTTGTAACCTGCTGTTGATAATTACCTGCTTTCCTAAACTGTTTAGCATAGGCTGGTTAGAGACTCGTCAGAGACCTTTATTGACCCAACTGCCCCACTGGATTATCAGAAGACCCGATCAACGGGATTGAAGACCAGGCCCCGGCACCGCACATCACCCCCCTAGTTGTACGACACTACCGGGTTACTATCGAGTGCCGAGGGTGATACCTCGTCAGCACTTCTGATGTTAACCTTGTAGGTTAGTTCATCGGTTGTGGTCCTCGAGGGTGAATCCTCTTCCTTCACTCCCGGTAACGACGTTGTCATGCAACTCCTCAAGAGTGGACCTCGAGGGTGATTCCTCCTTAGTTCACCTTGACGATTACATCAGGTGGAATTCCATCGAGGGTGATTCCTCAGGGTTCCCCTTGGTGTTCTGGACACACGGATACTATGACTTTACCACATAATCATGATACTAAAGTCGGGCTGGCCCTGAGGGGTACCCGTGCGAGCAAGTGATGCAATTGATGTGTAGTCGGGTGACCAGAGAGAGTACCCGCGAGATAATTACGAGGCGTGGCCTGGCATTCTTAGCCCTTGCCGCAAGTCCTCGAGACGGGGCGACGGGGTCACATCGATCGTGAGTCTCTGCTCGTTATCGCGCGCTCCTAATTCACTAACGGTTTGGATATTTGATCTGAGTGGGCCTCTGGCCCGATAGCACTAACCATCACGTGGGAACAGTTATGGGCACTCTGCGTCGTATGCATTAGCTGAAGCTTATTGGACGTCAGCAACTGAGCAGCGCGCGCTGGGTTGGACCGCATTAAGCACCCTCCGTTGTATTGGAGGCTGCTAGGTCTGCTCACCGGCCGCGTACGCAACATGCAGGAGCGCCCGAGGCGAGGGCCCAAGACCCCTGGGGGCATAGGTTTAGTCCGACGTGCTGACCTCTCTGTTAAGCCTAGGTCGGGTTGCGGCGTATCGTTTGGCCGAGGCCGGGCATGACCCAGAAAAGTGTGTCCGGCCAGTGTTAATCGAGCGTGGTGGGTAAGTTGGTGCACCCCTGCAGGGAAGAACTAATCTATGCATAGGCGATCGTTGGTATCGGACGCTCGGAGTTGTATCCCGATCGATACAACTAGAACTGGATACTTGTGATGAGAAATGGATACTAGGGCTCTGGGATTGCTTTCTCGCAGGGAGTCGAGAAAGGGTCTCTGGCCGAGGTTGTTACTTAATGTTACTACTACTTTATGATGTACTATTCTACACTCTTCTAATGCTGCAAGACCGCTGAAGATGCTAGTCTTCGATAGGACTAGGCCTTCTCTCTATTCTGGCATTTCTGCAGCCCAGTCCACATATACAACCTCTCTTTGAAAATGTTGCATATGTAGTGTAGATCCTTGCTTGCTGAGTACTTCGGATGAGTACTCACGGTTGCTTTGCTTCCTCTTTTTCCCCTTTTCCCTTTTTGAAATAACTAGACGATGGAGCCCCAGAGCCAGCTGCCCCCGCCGACGACTACTGCTACCACCCCGAGGGTGGTTACTACTATGAGCTTGCCTACGACCAGGCGTAGGATCGGAGGGTCCCAGGCAGGAGGTCTGCACCTTTCGATCGTAGCTTTTGTTTTGTCCCACCTTTCTAAAGGCTTCTCCATTTCTGTTTCATATCTATACTCAGATATCTGATGCTTCCGCTGACGCTTGTACGCAAGCTTATGTATTCGAGCCCTCGAGGCCCCTGGCTTGTAATATAAAGCTTTTATGACTTTATTTATGTTTTAGAGTTGTGTTGTGATATCTTCAAGTGAGTCCTTAGGCTTGATCGTGTGCATTTGCGTGTATGGTTAGTGCACGATTAAGCCGGGGGCGTCATATGTTGGTATCAGAGCCGACTGCCCATAGGAACCCCCTTTCCAACTTTTTGGCTGAAGTTGAGTCTAGTGGTCCAAAACTGTTTTACTAACATGGCTGTGTGGCTTACGGCCCCACGTCGCCAAATGGGTGGTATTAGGATATTTTATTCCTTGTCTATACTCTAGGACTTTGATCTCTCGTCTATTCGGGTTAAATATTTTACTAACTCTAACCCTAGGTTCTCGTAACCGCTTTCTCCCGGAGAGCCCCCCCTCATTCCAGAAGATGGCGAGGCATCATCAGAAGACTCCGAAGATACTCCTCAAAGTTCCCGAGACCCTTGAGCCCCCTGTTTTTGCAGTTCCCTATCACTGATAAATCCCTGTGGATAACTACACATCCTTGCCGTTTGTACATTCTTCCCCAGTTGCTCTGGTTATTACCAGACATCCCGAGATACTCTTCGTTGTCCTGAGCATCCTTTGTGCCTACCACTTTGCAGGTTCTTTCGCACTGCGAGTAATTCTTCATACTTGCGGGGAACCATTCATCCCCAGATGTTCATGTGTTTCCCAAATACTTTGAAATATTATCTGATCTCCCGAGAATCCCCTGCAGCCTATTGCTCGTGATTCCCTTTGCCTGCTTGCATTAGGATTAACTCCATATGTCTAGTAATATTCTTGAAAATTCTTTGTGATTGTCATTCTATCCCTATGGATTCAATGTGTGTGCGAATACTCGCAATCATCAATTAATCCTTGGAAATTTTCTTTCCGGCTCAGGCATCGTTCCGGATATGAGCTGGTTCTTGCCCAATCAAGATTTGATCGGGTGCACCTCTAAGTCTATTCAACTTACTCATCTTTTGATCAGAGCCTCTGCTTCTGATCCTTCGTCTTGAAATCATAATTCCTTTGTACTCAAGCATCAAATTATTCAGACGTTTCTATAAGCCGATGCCTTTGCATCCCCTTATTCATCTGATTGATTACCGATACTCACATCAACTCTGTTCTGAATCGCCAGATCCATTGTTGGGTTGTTATCCGACAGTGTCCTTCACATCCAAAATCTTGTGAGTTTTTCCCTGATACATAATACCTTCGGTAAATTGTATCATCTGCTTTGACTTCGATACTCTCCTTTCGAACTCGTATCTCTTGCTTGGTTGATGGTTCTATAGATTCGTAAAAATGCCCCGATGGGTTGAATTTATGCCTTCCATAATCCGTGTGAACCCGAGAGTTCTCACGAGTCATACTCTTCTGGTGTTTCGCCAGATAAATTCCAAACCTACAACTCCATCGAAAGCGAGAAGTGAATGAAAGGTTATGCAGTGAAGAAGTGGGAGTCGACCTTGAACCTTGTGTTCATGCCCATGGACATGATGTGGAACTTATCATGAAAGCTTCTCGTAGTAAATAATTATCCCCTTGATATACCAGTTCATCTTGTATCTATGAATTGATCCTTTGCAATCGTGGTTCCGACCATATTTTTGCCTTGATTCCTTTTCCCGGACAAGTTAAAATACTTGTCTTCTGCAAATCATTTCACCTATCCAACCTCTATTCTGATCTACCATCGAGTATTACCCCTGGTATCTCGAGAATATCACAGGAACTACATAATTTGTTATGAGTTCTTCATCTACTATCATTGATCACCAATTCCAATTTTCCCGGGTTCTGAGTTGTTTGTCACTCGATAACACTGATAAGTGAATCAATTCTGCACTCTGATTCAATAACTCAAAGTAATTTTCACTGCTTACGATCTTAATAATCCTTCAAGTCATTCCTAGCCTAATCGGCTATATCATTATCGTGCCAACTTTAACTGTGCTACCTGGTCCTTCTTTCCGAAGCACAATTTCTGATGATGAGCTAAGCTTACATCGATCTTCCTCATCTTATCATTACACCTCAAACAACAAGCTTGATTTTGAGCTTGTGTCATATCCGTGGTTCCAATAACCTTTCGCTTCACCATTACCCTTGCTTGAAACACCATGTTACTGCTACCTCGAAGCATGACTGTGGTATTCCGAATATCAACAAGAACATTGGAAGTGCTTTGCCAAATATTTCTTGCTCTATTATTCAAACACTGTTGTATGAATAACATCTTGAATTTCCTTGCCCCTTTATTTAAATGGTGATGTACTTGTTGATCTGACATGTATATCATGCTCTACTTTTCCTTGCGAAAAGTTACACTCCTAATTCCTGTGTATAAACACATTTTCCTTTCTATTGGTTTGTTAGTCTTTCTTTTGATCTATATGATATAAGCAGAAGTAATTCCCTGCTTATAAGAAACACCTCGAGGTACAATTCGGTCAGTACGACCCTATTACTAATGTTGATGACATTCCGGTAACCACCGATGGACGAGAACTTTGCCTTATTGGTCCGCCTTGTTCCACGAGTAGGAAAATGGTTCTCTTCGTCCCTCGCCCTTGGTACCGACGTTGTTACCGACATAACTGATAGACTATCCTCTGACATACCTTGATGTCGTGACCGGTAAGATGTCACCGTCGTCTCTACTTTTGATCGACCCTTATCCCAGTTCTACTCTCCTATACATCTCTGATTCCGAAGTATCCTATGCCCTTGGTTTTGTGTGTTATCACGAGCCACCCTCCGAGAGGTGATCTATTCCCGATGCTCTGAGCCCCCTTCTCACACTCTGTTCAGGTATCGATCGTTAGCCCATTCGCTTGAAACTTCTTGTTGCACCTTCATACTTCGTTCTCGATGTTTTCCTATGTTTCGACTCGAAAGATAATTCTGCCACATTCCTTGAATTGTCCATCATATAATCGACCCTATACGGGTCAGTTATCCTGAAGTTACTCTTTACTCCCCCACTTAAATCTCGGGACGAGATTTCTTGTAGTGGAGGAGATTTGTAACATCCGCAGCATCACACTACAGTAATCTCCCCCTTAATAGTGGCCATGTCATCATGATCACTAAGCTAATCTGCCACTTGCCCAAAAATCAAAGTCATTCTTTCCAATTTAAATTGCATGTCAAATATCTTTTTCTTCTGTCATGCAATTAAAATAGTTCATACTGTTGTAAATATTCTTAAGGCCATTATAAAACTGGAACCAATATTTTTGGGATTCCCAAAATGCCCCTGGACTTAAAAACAGTAGTCCAGCAGCATTTAATTTGTCCTTTTCAATTTCTAAAACATATCTAACCTATTCCTTTGGCCTCCAAACTTTTGCTGGCAGTGCCAAATATTACCAGGAAATATTGGGGCTTAGTCCCACATTTTTCTAAAATGTTAGGTGGCCCACAAAAATCATTTCCTATCTCTATTAATAAATAAAAACTAAAACAGAAATTAGCAAAAGGGAAAAAGGCCTACCTGGGCTTACCTGCAGCCGGCCCAGCCCACCTCCACCTACTTCTCCCTCTGTGTCACCTTCCCCGTGGACGCGCGCCTCTCCGCCTACCGCAGCGCGCCACCGTGACGGGGAGCAGGAGCGCGAGGGGATAAGGACTCGCCCGTCCTTCCCCCTGGTCGTCCCGTCCCAGTCGCTACCCCTCCTCTCCCTCGCTTGCGCTCGTCTCCCTTCTCCCCCTTTCTGCCAAGCGCAACCGTCACCGCCGTTCTTCACCGCCGCGGCGACTGTCGTCCCCGCCTTCCTCCGACATGCCCCGGCGCTTTGCCTCGCCTGGCTACATCAAGCCGTGCCATCCATTCGAGCAGGGAGGCCCTGCAGCTGCCGATCGCCACCGCCCCCTTCATCGAGGATTCCGAAGATCCCCGACGACCACGGCCTCCCCCTGCGATCCTGATCCCCGAGAGGCCTCCGTGTTCCTGCACTGTAAGCACTGCCTCCTCTCTTCCCCGTCCGAGCTCCATTCCGCGTCGTAGCCTGCTACCGTCGTCGCGCTGCCATTGCCGAGCTCTGGCTCCGCCGACGAGCTCAACGTTGTCGCTCTTCTGCACGTCACGCCGCGCTAGCTGTACCATCGAGCTTCGGCAGGTCATGCGCGTCGCGTGCAAGTATTAGCTCGGCTCGGGCGAGTCCATATGCTCGAACCCTAGCACGGCCGGTTCTGTCTGCCGCCCACCGCCGTCACCCTGCTCGTTTTCGACCACCACCGGCCGTTCTAACGCCACCAGTAGATACGTGACACCACCGCCGTTCGAAAGCACGTAACCACGCATGTTTTGAGCCACTGTGGGTGATTTCCGAGCGTCTCCGGCGAGAGCGCCGCTGTGGGAGCTCGCCGGAGCTCGTTCTGGCGCCGCGCTGACCTAGCCAGTGGTGGGGCCCGCTCTGAGAGATGCCAGTGGGCCCCGAACCCCCACTTTGACTTCGTTGACCGAAGTCAACGCTCGCACTGTTCACCCCTGTGTATGACATGTGGGCCCCCTTCATCAATTACGTTAATTAAGCTTTTAAAATTAATCTGTTTACTAATATAGCCACTAGCACCTCAGGCCCACCTCCCTAATTAGTTCTGTTAGTCTAAATTAATTAACTGTTAGTTCCACAGAGGTTGACAGGTGGGCCCCACCTGTCAGGCTGACCAGTCAACCGGACAGTTGACTGCTGACCTAGTGATGACCTCATGCTGATGTCATAATTCAATTTAGACAATTTCTGTTAATTCAAATAAATCCAGAAAATGTTTAAATCTTTTAAAATTCATAGAAAATAAACCGTAGCTCGGATCGAAAAACTTTCTACATGAAAGTTGCTCAGAACGACGAGACAAATCTGATTGTGTCGTCTGTTTCCATGTCGGAACCATCTAAGTAGGTGAACCCGCAACTTTCCTTCCGTTTCCGATAGATGAATAGTGCATATGCACCAGTTATTAAATCCAACTTAAATTCTAAAATAACTAAATTGACTTAGACATATCTTTAGGTAACCCTGCACTGCACGTTAGCATAGCATGCTCTGTTTTGCATATGATTGCTGTGTATTTATTTGTTTCTTCTCCCCCTTTCTTCCCCTTAGACCCCGAGACCGACGCAACTCAGGAGCCCGACGACTCTGTTGACAACCTTGCCTTTGCCGCAGAGCTTCCAGTCAAGCACCCCCCTTGAACATTCTGATATCGCCTATTCTCTTCTCTCTTATGCTTGCATTAGAATTGCTGCTGCTACTGCTTTACCTATTCTGATGCATAGCCTGATTTTGTAATCTGCTGTTGATAATTACCTGCTTTCCTAAACTATTTAGCATAGGGTGGTTAGAGACCCGTCAGAGACCTTTATTGACCCAACTGCCCCGCTGGATTATCAGAAGACCAGATCAACGGGATTGAAGACCAGGCCCCGGCACCACACATCACTCCCCTAGTTGTACGACACTACCGGGTTACTATCGAGTGCCGAGGGTGATACCTCGTCAGCACTTCTGATGTTAACCTTGTAGGTTAGTTCATCGGTTGTGGTCCTAGAGGGTGAATTCTCTTTCTCCACTCCCGGTAATGACGTTGTCATGCAACTCCTCAAGAGTGGACCTCGAGGGTGATTCCTCCTTAGTTCACCTTGACGATTACATCAGGTGGAATTCCATCGAGGGTGATTCCTCAGGGTTCCCCTTGGTGTTCTGGACACATGGATACTATGACTTTACCACATAATCATGATACTAAAGTCGGGTCGGCCCTGAGGGGTACCCGCGCAAGCAAGTGATGCGATTGATGTCTAGTCGGGTGACCAGAGAGAGTACCCGCGAGATAATTATGAGGCGTGGCCTGGCATTCTTAGCCCTTGCCGCAAGTCCTTGAGACGGGGCGACGGGGTCACATTGATCGTGAGTCTCTGCTCGTTATTGCGCGCTCCTAATTCACTAACGGTTTGGATATTTGATCCGAGTGGGCCTCTGGCCCGATAGCACTAACCATCACGTGGGAACAGTTATGGGCACTCTGCGTCATATGCATCAGCCGAAGCTTAATGGACGTCAGCAACTGAGTGGCGCGCGCTGGGTTGGACCGCGTTAAGCACCCTCTGTTGTACTGGAGGCTGCTAGGTCTGCTCACCTGCCGCGTACGCAACGTGCAGGAGCGCCCGGGGCGATGGCCCAAGACCCCTGTGGGCATAGGTTTAGTCCGGCGTGCTGACCTCTCTGTTAAGCCTAGGTCGGGTTGCGGCGTATCGTTTGGCCGAGGCCGGGCATGACCTAGAAAAGTGTGTCCGGCCGGAGTTAATCGAGCGTGGAGGGTAAGTTGGTGCACCCCTGCAGGGAAGAACTAATCTATGCATAGCCGATCCTCGGTAACGGACGCTCGGAGTTGTATCCCGATCGATACAACTAGAACTGAATACTTGTGATGAGAAATGGATACTAGGGCTCTGGGATTGCTTTCTCGCAGGGAGTCGAGAAAGGATCTCTGGCCGATGTTGTTACTTAATGTTACTACTACTTTATGCTGTACTATTCTACACTCTTCTAATGCTGCAAGACCGCTGAAGATGCTAGTCTTCGATAGGACTAGGCCTTCTCTCTATTCTGGCATTTCTGCAGCCCAGTCCACATATACAACCTCTCTTTGAAAATGTTGCATATGTAGTGTAGATCCTTGCTTGCTGAGTACTTCGGATGAGTACTCATGGTTGCTTTGCTTCCTCTTTTTCCCCTTTTCCCTTTTTGATGCAACCAGATGACGGAGCCCCAGAGCCAGCTGCCCCCGCCGACGACTACTACTACCACCCCGAGGGTGGTTACTACTACGAGCTAGCCGATGACCAGGAGTAGGATCGGAGGGTCCCAGGCAGGAGGCCTGCGCCTTCGATCATAGCTTTTGTTTTGTCCCGCCTTTCTAAAGGCTTCTCTGTTTCTGTTTCATATCTGTACTCAGATATCTGATGCTTCCGCTGACGCTTGTACGCAAGCTTATGTATTCGAGCCCTCGAGGCCCCTGGCTTGTAATATAAAGCTTGTATGACTTTATTTATATTTTAGAGTTGTGTTGTGATATTTTCAAGTGAGTCCTTAGGCTTGATCGTGTGCATTTGCATGTATGGTTAGTGCACAATTAAGCCGGGGGCGTCACAGGGGTATGAACCATGGAAAAGTTGGAATACAGTAGATCTTACACCAATATAAATAAAGAATGAGTTCACAACAATACCAAAGTGGTGATTTATTTTCTTATACTAACGGAGCTTACGAGATTTTCTGTTGAGTTTTGTGTTGTGAAGTTTTCAAGTTTTTGGGTAAGGATTTGATGGACTAAGGAATAAGGAGTGGCAAGAGCCTATTCTTGGGGATGCCCAAGGCACCCCAAGGTAATATTCAAGGACAACCAAGAGCCTAAGCTTGGGGATGCCCTGGAAGGCATCCCCTCTTTCGTCTTCGTCTATCGGTAACTTTACTTGAGGCTATATTTTTATTCACCACATGATATGTGTTTTGCTTGGAGCGTCTTTTATAATTTGAGTCTTTGCTTTTTAGTTTGCCACAATCATCCTTGCTGTACACACCTTTTGAGTGGGACACGCATGAATCGTGATTTATTGGAATACTCTATGTGCTTCACTTATATCTTTTGAGCTAGGCAATTTTGCTCTAGTGCTTCACTTATATCTTTTTAGAGCATGGCGGTGGCTTTATTTTATAGAAATGGTTGAACTCTCATGCTTCACTTATATTATTTTGAGAGTCTCTAAACAGCATGGTAATTTGCTTTGGTTATAAATTTAGTCATAATATGATAGGCATCCGAGAGGGATATAATAAAAACATTCATATAAAAAACTCTCCCGGTTTAGCGATATTGATGGGTTCCAGCCTCATTCCACTAGCGCTAAAAGCATTCTAAATATATAAAAGAGGGGGAATGGATTCTACAAGAAAAGGCGGGCAAAGGTAGATCAGGGGTCAATTCTTGGAGCATAGCTCATTTCTTGCATTGAATACTATGAGAAGTTTGATTCCTTATGATTGATTTGAGATATAAAGATGGTGATATTAGAGTCATGCTAGTGAGTAATTGTGGATTTGAGAAATACTTGTGTTAAGGTTTGTGATTCCCGTAGCATGCACGTATGGTGAACCGTTATGTGATGAAGTCGGAGCATGATTTATTTATTGATTGTCTTCCTTATGAGTGGCGGTCAGGGATGAGCGATGGTCTTTTCCTACCAATCTATCCCCCTAGGAGCATGCGCGTAGTACTTTGTTTCGATAACTAATAGATTTTTGCAATAAGTATGTGAGTTCTTTGTGACTAATGTTGAGTCCATGGATTATACGCACTCTCACCCTTCCAACATAGCTAGCCTCTCTAGTGCTGCGCAAATTTCGCCGGTACCATACACCCACCATATACCTTCCTCAAAACAGCCACCATACCTACCTATTATAGCATTTCCATAGCCATTCCGAGATATATTGCCATGCAACTTTCCACCGTTCCGTTTATTATGACACGCACCATCATTGTCATATTGCTTTGCATGATCATGTAGTTGACATCGTATTTGTGGCAAAGACAATGTTCCTAATTCTTTCATACATGTCACTCTTGATTCATTGCACATCCCGGTACACCGCCGGAGGCATTCATATAGAGTCATATCTTGTTCTAAGAATCGAGTTGTAATTCTTGAGTTGTAAGTAAATAAAAGTGTGATGATCTTCATTATTAGAGCATTGTCCCAAGTGAGGAAAGGATGATGGAGACTATGATTCCCCCAAAAGTCGGGATGAGACTCTGGACGAAAAAAAGAGGCCAAAAAAAAAAAGAGAAGGCCCAAATAAAAAAAATGAGTGAAAAGAGAGAAGGGGCAATGTTACTATCCTTTTACCACACTTGTGCTTCGAAGTAGCACCGTGATCTTCATGATAGAGAGTCTCCTATGTTGTCACTTTCATTTACTAGTGGGAATTTTTCATTATAGAACTTGGCTTGTATATTCCAATGATGGGCTTCCTCAAATTGCCCTAGGTCTTCGTGAGCAAGGGAGTTGGATGCACACCCACTTTGTTTCTTTTTGAGCTTTCATAAACTTATAGCTCTAGTGCATCTGTTGCATGGCAATCCCTACTCACTCACATTGATATCTATTGATGGGCATCTCCATAGCCCATTGATACGCCTAGTTGATGTGAGACTATCTCCTTCTTTTTGTCTTCTCCACAACCACCTTCTATTCCACCCATAGTGCTATGTCCATGGCTCACGCTCATGTATTGCGTGAAAGTTGAAAAAGTTTGAGAACATCAAAAGTATGAAACAATTGCTTGGCTTGTCATCGGGGTTGTGCATGATTTGAATATTTTGTGTGATGAAGATGGAGCATAGCCAGACTATATGACTTTGTAGGGATAAGCTTTCTTTGGCCATGTTATTTTGAGAAGACATAATTGCCTTGTTAGTATGCTTGAAATATTCTTGTTTTTATGTCTATATTAAACTTTTGTTTTGAATCTTACGGATCTGAACATTCATGCCACAATAAAGAAAATTACATGGATAAATATGTTAGGTAGCATTCCGCATCAAAAATTCTGTTTTTATCATTTACCTACTCGAGGACAAGCAGGAATTAAGCTTGGGGATGCTTGATACGTCTCCAACGTATCTATAATTTTTTATTGTTCCATGCTATTATATTACCTGTTTTGGATGTTTTATATGCATTAATATGCTATTTTATATTATTTTGAGACTAACCTATTAACCTAGAGCCCAGTGCCAGTTTATATTTTTTCCTTGTTTTTGAGTTTCGCAAAAAAGGAATACCAAACGGAGTCCAAACGGAATAAAACTTTCGCGATGATTTTTGTTGGACCAGAAGGAAACCAGGAGACTTGGATATGAAGTCAGAGGAGCCCCGAGGTGGCCACAAGGACGGAGGGCGCGTCCAAGGGGGTAGGGCGTGCCCCCCACCCTTGTGGGCCCCTCGTGCACCTCCTGACCTAATTCTTTCGCCTATATATTCCCAAATATCCCCAAACCAACAGAGGCAACCACGAAAACACTTTTCCACCGCCGCAACCTTCTGTACCCGTGAGATCCCATCTAGGGACCTTTTTCGGCACCCTGCCGGAGGGGGATTCGATCACGGAGGGCTTCTACATCAACACCATTGCCCTTCCGATGAAGCGTGAGTAGTTTACCACAGACCTACAGGTCCATAGCTAGTAGCTAGATGGCTTCTTCTCTCTCTTTGATTCTCAATACCATGTTCTCCTCGATGTTCTTGGAGATCTATTCGATGTAATACTTTTTTGCGGTGTGTTTGCCGAGATCCGATGAATTGTGGATTTATGATTAGCTTATCTATGAATATTATTTGAATCTTCTTTGAATTCTTATATGCATGATTTGATATCTTTGTAATTCTCTTCGAACTATCGGTTTGGTTTGGCCAACTAGATTGGTTTTTCTTGCAATGGGAGAAGTGCTTAGCTTTGGGTTCAATCTTGCGGTGTCCTTTCCCAGTGACAGTAGGGCAGCAAGGCACGTATTGTATTGTTGCCATCGAGGATAAAAAGATGGGGTTTTCATCATATTGCTTGAGTTAATTCCTCTACATCATGTCATCTTACTTAATGCATTACTCCGTTCTTTATGAACTTAATACTCTAGATGCATGCTGGATAGAGGTCGATGTGTGGAGTAATAGTAGTAGATGCAGAATCATTTCGGTCTACTTGACACGGACGTGATGCCTATATTCATGATCATTGCCTTAGATATCGTCATAACTTTGCGCTTTTCTATCAATTGCTCGGCAGTAATTTGTTCACCCACCGTATTATTTTCTATCTTGAGAGAAGCCTCTAGTGAAACCTATGGCCCTCGGGTCTATTTTCCATCATATAATCTTCTACTTTTCATCATACAAGTTTTCGATCTACTATTTTGCAATCTTTTACTTTCCGATCTATAAAACAAAAATACCAAAAATATTTACTTTATCATTTATCTATCTCTATCAGATCTCACTTTTGCAAATAACTGTGAAGGGATTGACAACCCCTTTATCACGTTGGGTGCAAGTTGTTTGATTGTTTGTGCAGGTATTCGGTGATTTGTGCGTTGTCTCCTACTGGATTGATACCTTGGTTCTCAAACCGAGGGAAATACTTATCTCTACTTTGCTGTATCACCCTTTCCTCTTCAAGGGAAAAACCAACGCAAGCTCAAGAAGTAGCAGTGGACTACTCCCTCCTCATCATGGTGGCCGCCGGGATGATGAAGATGGCCACCGGTGATGATTTCCCCCTCCGGCAGGGTGCCGGAACGGGGTCTAGATTTTTATTTCATGGCTACAGAGGCTTGCAGTGGCGGAACTTCTGATCTAGGGTTACCCCGAGGGTTTTTGGAATATTTGGGAATTTATAGGGCGAAGAGGCGGTGCGGGAGGCCACCGAGGTGGGCACAACACACTTGGGCACGCCTGGGCCCCCAGGCATGCCCTGGTGGGTTGTGCTCTCCTCAGAGCTCCCCTCTGATACTTCTTTGGCCCACCGGGTGTCTTCTGGTCCAGAAAAAATCTCCAAAAAGTTTCGCTGCGTTTGGACTCCGTTTTGTATTGATTTTCTGCGATGTAAAAAACAAGCAAAAAACAGCAACTGGCACTGGGCACTATGTCAATAGGTTAGTCCCAAAAAATGATATAAAGTTGCTATAAAATGATTGAAAAACATACAATAATGATATTATAATGGCATGAATACTTCATAAATTATAGATACGTTGGAGACGTATCAGCAAGTTTAATAGTGACATCAATATCTTCTATTTCAGCAGGTACAATATCATTCATAATTTCTTGATATAGAGTAAAGGGAATTGTACTCACACTAGCACCCAAATCACACAAGCCATGGTAACAATGATCTCCTATTTTAATAGAAAAAACAGGCATGCCAACAATAGGTCTATGTTTATCTTTATCATCGGGTCTAGCAATTCTAGCAGCTTCATCATAGAAATAAATAACATGCCCATCAATATTATCGACCAAGAGATCTTTAACCATAGCAATACTAGGTTCAACTTTAATTTGTTCAGGGGGTGTAGGTGTTCTAGTATAACTCTTACGAACCACAACTGAAGCTTTAGCATGTTCCTTTATCTTAACAGGGAAAGGTGGTTTCTCAATATAAGCAGTAGGAATAACAAGATCAACATTATAAGTAATAGTTTCCTCCTCAACTTTAATAGGTTCTACTATTTTTACTTCAATGGGAGGATGATATTTAAACCACTTCTCCTTAGGGAGATCAACATGAGTAGCAAATGATTCACAGAAAGAAGCTACTATCTCAGAGTCAAGTCCATATTTAGTACTAAATTCATGAAAAGCATCGGTATCCATAAAAGATTTAACACAATCAAACTTAAGGTTTATACCTGACTCCTTACCTTTGTTGAGTTCCCAATCTTCAGATGCATTTAATTCTTTCCAAGAGATCCCATTTGAATTCAGTAGTCTTCTTCATAAAAGAACCAGTACAAGAAGTATCGAGCATGGATTGATCATTACGAGAAAGCCGAGCATAAAAGTTCTGAATAATAATTTATCTTGAGAGCTCATGATTGGGGCATGAATATAACATTGACTTAATCCTCCCCCAAGCTTGAGCGATACTTTCTCCTTCACGAGGCCAAAAATTATATATATAATTCCTATCACGATGGACCAGATGCATAGGATAAAACTTCTGATGAAATTCCAATTTCAATCTGTTGTAATTCCAAGTCCCAATATCATCGCATAGCCTATACCATGTCAATGCCTTCTCCTTCAAAGATAAAGGTAAGACCTTCTTCTTGACTTCATCCTCGGGCAAACCTGCAAGCTTAAATAATCCACAAACTTCATCCACATAGATTAGATGCATATCAGGATGTAATGTTCCATCTCCTGCATAAGGATTAGCTAGCAGTTTCTCTATCATACCCGAAGGAATTTCATAATAAATATTTTCAGTAAGTTCAGTAGGTTGAGGTGCAACTCTTTGCTCTTTTGGTTGGGGTGAAGATACCCCGAACAAACCCCTCAAAGGATGATGTTCCATATTAACAAGTGACTGTAAATTTCAGCACGTAATATAAATGTTTCCTTACCAAATTCCACTTACCAAAGGTGCTTCACTCCCCGGAAATGGTGCCAGAAAAGTGTCTTGATGACACACAAGTATAGGGGATCTATCGTATTCCTTTAGATAAGTAAGAGTGTCAAACCCAACGAGGAGCAGAAGGAAATGACAAGCGGTTTTCAGCAAGGTATTCTCTGCAAGCACTGAAATTATCGGTAACAGATAGTTTTGTGGTAAGATAATTCATAATGGGTAACAAGTAACAAGTGTAACTAAGGTGCAGCAAGGTGGCCCAATCCTTTTTATAGCAAAGGACAAGCCTGGATGAACTTTTATATAAAGCAAAGCGCTTCCGAGGACACATGGGAATTGTTGTCAAGTTAGTTTTCATCATGCTCATATGATTCACGTTCGTTACTTTGATAATTTGATATGTGGGTGGACCGGTGCTTGGGTGCTGTACTTACTTGGACAAGCCTCCCACTTATGATTAACCTCTCTCGCAAGTATCCGCAACTACGAAATAAGAATTAAGATAAATTTGACCATAGCATGAAACATATGGATCCAAATCAGCCCCTTACGAAGCAACGCATAAACTAGGGTTTAAGCTTCTTTCACTCTAGCAACCCATCATCTACTTATTACTTCCCAATGCTTTCCCCTAGGCCCAAATCATGGTGAAGTGTCATGTAGTCGACGTTCACATAACACCACTAGAGGAAAGACAACATACATCTCATCAAAATATCGAACGAATACCAAATTCACATGATTACTTATAACAAGACTTCTCCCATGTCCTCAGGAACAAATGTAACTACTCACAAAGCATATTCATGTTCATAATCAGAGGAGTAATAAATATCATTAAGGATCTGAACATATGATCTTCCACCGAATAAAACAACTAGCATCAACTACAAGGAGTAATCAACACTACTAGCAACCCACAGGTATCAATCTGAGGTTTTGAGAAAAAGATCGGATACAAGAGATAAACTAGGGTTTGAGAGGAGATGGTGCTGGTGAAGATGTTGATGGAGATTGACCCCCTCTCGATGAGAGGATCATCGGTGATGACAATGGCTTTGATTTCCCCCTTCCGGAGGGAAGTTTCCCCGGCAGAACAGCTCCGCCGGAGCCCTAGATTGCTTCTGCCCAGGTTCCGCCTCAAGACGGCGGCGCTTCGTCCCGAAAGCTTCCTTATGATTTTTTTAGGTCAAAACCCTCCATATAGCAGAAGATGGGCACCGGAGACCTGCCAGGGGGCCCAAAAGCCCTAGGGGCGCGCCTAGGGGGGTAGGGCGCGCCCCTAGGCTTGTGGCCACCTGGTGGGTCCCCTCTAGTATTTTCTTTGTCCAATATTTTTTATTTATTCCAAAATAGTTCGTCATAAATTTTCAGGACTTTTGGAGTTGTGCAGAATAGGTCTCTCAGATTTGCTCCTTTCCGGTCCAGAATTCCAGCTGCTGGCATTCTCCTTCTTTATGTAAACCTTGTAAAATAAGAGAGAAAAGGCATAAGTATTGTACCATAATGTGTAATAATAGCCCATAATGCAATAAATATCAATATAAAAGCATGATGCAAAATGGACGTATCAGGATGCTGATACGTCTCCAACGTATCTACAATTTATGAAGTATTCATGCCATGTTTACAACAATTTTATATTGTTTTGGTGCACTTTTATATAATTTGAATGAAACTAACCCGAACTGACATTGTTCTTAGTAGAACTACCATGGTGTTATTTTTGTGCAGAAATAAAAGTTCTCGGATTGGGCTGAAACTTTTTGGTGTTTTTTTCTAGAACATAAGAGACCCCCGAAGCTTCGTGGAAGGACCAGAAGACCCACGAGGACATGACAAGATCACAGGGCACGCCTCCCCTCAGGGTGTGCCTATTGAGCTTGTCGCTCCCTCATAGGCCCCCCTGACGTGAAACCAATGCCGAAAATTCCTATAATATAGAAAACCCAGAAAGAAACCAAGAACTTCCACGCCGCCGCCGCTAGCCTCTATACCAAAGAGATCCCATCTGGAGCCCTGTTCCATGTGACGCCCCCGGCTTTATCGTGCACTAATCATACACGCAAATGCACATGATCAAGCCTAAGGACTCACTTGAAGGAATCACAACACAACTCTAAAACATAAATAAAGTCATACAAGCCTTATATTACAAGCCAGGGGCCTTGAGGGCTTGAATACATAAGCTCGCGTACAAGCGTTAGTGGAAGCATCAGATATCTGAGTACAGACATAAAAGATAAAATAGATATGCCTTTAAGAAGGCGGGGTAAAAGAAAACACTACGATCGAAAAGGTGCAGGCCTCCTGCCTGGGACCATCCGAACCTACTCCTGGTCGTCGGCAAGCTCGTAGTAGTACCCACCCTCGGGGTAGTAGTAGTCATCGGCGGGGACAGCCGTCTCAGGGGCTCCGTCATCTGGTTGCATCAAACGGATATGGGGAAAAAGAGGAAGCAAAGCAACCGTGAGTACTCATCTGAAGTACTCAGCAAGCAAGGATCTACACTACATATGCAACATTATCAAAGAAAGGCTGTATATGTGGACTGGGCTGCCGAAATGCCAGAATAGAGAGAAGGCCTAGTCCTATCGAAGACTAGCATCTTCAGCGGTCTTGCAGCATTAGAAGAGTGTAGATTAGTACAATATAAAGTAGTAGTAGCATTAAGTATCAACCTTGGCCAGGGATCCTTTCTCGACTCCCTGCGAGAAAGCAATCCCAGAGCCCTAATATCCATTTCTCATCACAAGTATCCAGTTCTAGTTGTATCGATCGGGATACAACTCTGAGCCTCCGTTACCGAGGATCCGGCTATGCATAGATTAGTTCTTCCCTGTAGGGGTGCACCAACTTATCCACCACGCTCGCTTAACTCCGGCCGGACACACTTTTCTGAGTCATGCCCGGCCTCGGCCAAACAACACACCACAGCCCTACCTAGAGCTCAGCAGAGAGGTCTCCGCCGGTCTACATCCTAAGCACTCCAGGGTCTTGGGCCCATCGCCCGTTGCACTCCGGGTCATTGCGAGCAGGGTGGATACCAGCGTCGCCTCTGATGGCCGACATGATCCGACCGTGCTGCAATGCTGAACTGGACGTCTGACAGAGCTTTCGGCTGATGCCACAATGCAGAGTGCCCATAACTATTCCCGCATGATGGTTAGTGCTATCGGGCCAGAGGCCCACTCAGATCAAATATCCAAATCGTTAGTGTTTTGGTAGTGCGGTAACGAGCAGAGACTCACGATCGATGGGACCCCGTCGCCCCGTCTCAAGGACTTGCGGCAAGGGCTAAGAATGCCCGGCCACGCCTCGTATTTAACTCTCGGGTACCCTCCAGGTTAACCCATCTCCACATCACTCGCGGGTACCCCTCAGGGTCGACCCGCCTTTCCAAGTAACAGTTGTAAAGTCCAAGTATCCGTGTGTCCATAACATCAGGGAATCCGAGGTATCACCCTCGTTGGATTCCTACTTGATGTATCTGTCAAGGTGAACTCGGAGGAATCACCCTCGAGGTTCACACTTGAGGTGTTGCACGATGACGTCGTTATCGGAAGTGGTGAAGGAGGAATCACCCTCGATGACCACGACCGAATAGCTACTCTACAGAGTTAACATCAGAAGTGCTAAACGAGGTATCATCCTCGGCCCTCGATAGTAACACTGCAGTGTCGTACAACTAAGGGGGTGATGTGCGGTGCTGGGCCTGGTTGTCGATCATGCTGATCGAGTCATCTGATAATCCAGTGGGGGCAACTAGGTCAAAGTGGGATCTCTGGCGGGTCTCTATCCAACCTATACTAAGCAGTTTAGGATAAGCAGGTAAGGTATCAATAGCAGGTTACAATAAACAGGCTATGCATCAGAATAGGATAACTCTAAGCAGTAGCAAATTCTAATGCAAGCAGGAGGGAGAAATAATAGGCGATATAGGCATGCTCAAAGGGGGGGGGGTGCTTTACTGGTTGCTTTGCAAACGCCAACGGGTCTTCAACAAGGTAGACGATCATCGGGTCATCATCGGTCTCGGGGTCTATCGAGAGAGAAAAGGGGGAAGAAACAATAAATAAAGGCAGACAAATGCAATCACAGAGGCATAGCATGGCAGTACGTTACTCGAGGTTTGCCCTAATGTAGTACTACGCAAGTTAGTGGGAGAGGGAATTTATCCGGGAGTGTTCTCCTAGCTCTGGGTGATTATCGGATAGATGAAACGGATGGGAAAGTTCCATGTTCATCATGCTAGAGGCATGTGACAGGTATGAGGAAGGCATAATCAGATTTGTCTCATCGTTCTGAGCAACTTTCATGTACAATGTTTTTCCATCGGAGCTACGGTTTAATTTCTATGATTTTTCAAATTTTACTGAATTTCTGGAATTAATTTAATTAACAGAATTTGATTTATTGCATCAGCAGTGATGTCAGCATGATGTCAGCAGTCAACAGAGCATTGACTGGTCAAAACTGACAAGTGGGCCCCACTGGTCAGTGAGACAGCTAATAGGACATGTTTTAATTTAAACTTAACTAATCTAATTAAGTGTGGGGCCAAGCTGTCAGTGTCTACTTAACCTAATTAATTAACTTAACTAAATTAATCCTACTTAATTAGTCAAACAGTGGGGTGGACCCACATGTCAGCTGCTGGGGCCGGCCCAGTCAGCAGTTGACCGAAGTCAACTGGTCAAAGTGGGGTCAGCGGGGCCCCTGGGCCCACCAGCCAGTGGCTCAGGCAGTGGGGACCAGCCGGCTAGGTCAGCGTCAGCCACCGGAGCTCTCCGGCGAGCCCGAACTCCGGCGAGCTCGGGTTTCTGCTACGGTGCATCATTTCACGTCGTTCCTCTTGCGTTCGAACGAGTAGTGCGGCGCGCATCCAATGGTGACGGTCGCCGGGCCGGAGGTGGCCGGAAACGACGGTGGCGACAACTTGGGCGGCCACCGGAGTTCGGGCCTTCACGGTTTTGGTGAAACGCAACACGGGCAGGCGAGTTAGCTAGCTAGGCGGCCGCTGCGGAGCTCCATGAGCACAGTTGCGTCACTGGTTCGAGCGGAGAAGCTCGGACACGAGTGCCCGGTCAGCAATGGCGGACGGCGGAGCTGCGGCTTCGGTGACGGCCAGTAGTGATGGCTAGGCGAGCAGCGAAGGGAGGAAAGAGATGTGGTGCTCACCGAGGGGGCTCAAGGAGGCCCGGCGATGGATTAGGAGCAGCAGACAGCGTCGAGAACGACGATGAACGCCGGCTACAGCACGGGAGGGGATCGACTCGATCCGGCGACGTGGTGCTCCCCGGTTCAATCCGAAGGGCGGAGCCGACATAGACAACGACGGTGGTCCTCCTGGGCATCTCCGTGCGGCGTGGGGTGCTCGGTGGCCACGGTGGTGGCGAGTGGCGGCGACGGCAGCGATCGGGTGATGGCAGAATCGGTGGGGAGGGAGAGAGCGACGGGCGAGGGCGAGTGGAGTGGCAGGGGGAAGTGGGAGAGGGGATCGAGGGGGCACATGCAGCGTCCTTATCCCCTCGCGTAGGTGGCGTCGCGGTGTCGCCTCCTCGCCGAAGCGCGCGCGCATGACCACGGCGGCGATGACACGGGGAGGAGACAGGCGGGAGCTGAGAGAGGCCGCTGGTGGGCTGCCTGGGCCGGCGCGGCCCAGAACCAGGTAAGGCCTGGTAAGCTTCTCCCCTTTTCCTTTTGTTCTGTTTTCTCTTTTGTTTATTAAACAGAGGCAGAAAAGAATATTTGGGACCACCAGATGAGCTGAGAAAAATATGGAACTTGGCCTATTAAATACTATGCATTTTTTTAGGCACTGTCACAAATAGTTTGGAGGCAAGAGGAATTGTCTAGGAATTCTGAAAATTGAGAAGGGCATATTTAAATGCTGCTGGAACACCAATTAATTTCCAGGGGCAATTTGGGAATTCCAAAAATGTTGGTTTCAACATGACAAATATTTAGAGATTATTTTCCATGGGATGAACTATTTTGTTTGCATGACAGATGAAATAAATATTTAACATGCATTTGAATTTTGAATTTGAAGCAGATTTTAGACAAGTGGCATTTTAGCGTAGTAAAGCATGATGTCGAGACCACCATAAGAGGGGGATTACTTTAGAGTGATACTGGGGTGTTACATTCCGGCACCTTGTCGGAGGGGGAAATCATCATCGGAGTCATCTTCATCATCCCGGTGGTCTCCATGATGGGGAGGGAGTAGTTCACCCTCGGGGCTGAGGGTATGTGCAAGTAGCTATGTGTTTGATCTCTCTCTCTCTCTCTCTCTCTCTCTCTCTCTCTCTCTCTCTCTTCTCTCTCTCTCTCTCGTGTTCTTGATTTGGCACAATCTTGATGTAACAATGGGCTTTGTTAATATAGTCGGATCATATGGTGTTTTTCCCTCTCTATCTTATTGTGATGAATTGAGTCTTGCTCTTTGAGGTTTTGTTATGTTGGATTGAATATTGGATTTGAGATCACTTGATGCATGTGGATGCCCATGGTGACAATGGGGTATTCTGTTGAGTTACATGATGTATGTTTTGGTATTGAACTTGCGGGTTCCCATGGTGACATTGGGGTAATATAGGCACATAGGTTGATACACGTTTTTGTCCTACGTTCTCCGATAGAAACTTTAGAGTGATTCTTTATCGCACGTTGAGGGATTGTTATATGATTCAGTTATGTTAGCACTGTTGAGAGATTGCACTAGTGAAAGTATGAACCCTATGCCTTGTTTCTAAGCATTGCAATACCGTTTGTGCTCCATTTTATCACTTGCTACCTTGCTGTTTTTATATTTTCAGATTACAAAAACCTATATCTACTATCCATACTAGACTTGTATCACCATCTCTTCGCCGAACTAGTGCACCTATACAATTTACCATTGTATTTGGTGTGTTGGGGACACAAGAGATTTCTTGTATTTGATTATAGGGTTGTTTGAGAGAGACCATCTTCATCCTACACCTCCCACGGATTGATAAACCTTAGGTCATCCACTTGAGGGAAATTTGTTGCTGTCCTACAAAACTCTGCACTTGGAGGCCCAACAACATCTATAAGAATAAAAGTTGCATAGTAGACATCAATGATGATGAACACGCCATAAGTGATGTTAAACATGGCTATTACGATGAAGATGAAGAGTTTGTCATCGAATATGAGAAGACTATGGTGAATCTTAGTCTCATGGCTAACCTTAGAGACTACATGCCCGAAGGAAAAGAGTGGATTCTTGATAGTGGATGCACCGATCACATGACTGGAGACAAAGACATGTTTCGTGAGCTTGCTAAAAATGATGGTCCACACAAGTATGTGAATTTTGGAGACAACTCCAAGGGTAAGGTACTTGGCCTTAGTAAGGTGGTCATATCCAATGATAGTTCTATTCAAAATGTCTTGCTTGTTGAATCTCTTGGTTACAATCTTCTTTTCGCATCTAGACTTGCCGACTTTGGCTTCAATGTGTTTCGCCGAGATAATCATAACATGATATTTACCGGCACTCGTAGAGGTGATATATACATTGTTGATTTCACTAGAAGAGCCCAACGTCATACATGTCTTATTGCTAACTCTTCTAAAGGTTGGTTATGGCATAGAAGGCTAGGACATGTTGGTATGCGTAATCTAGACAAGCTTATCAAAGGAGATCATATTCTTGGTGTTAAAGATGTTATATTTGACAAAGATAGACTTTGTAGTGCTTGTCAAGCAGGAAAACAAGTTGGAGGAAGCCATCCCGTAAAGAACATCATCACCAGGAGAATACCACTTGAGCTAATTCACATGGATCTTTTTGGTCCCAACGCCTACAAAAGCCTTGGTGGTAATTCCTTCGGTTTGGTCATAGTTGATGATTTTTCTTGATATATGTGGGTGTTCTTTCTTGATGACAAATCACGAGTTTAAAAGATCTTCAAGACCTTCGCTAGAAAAGCCCAAAACCAGTTTGAGGAGAAGATCAAGAAAGTCCGTCGCGACAATGAAATGGAGTTCAAGAACACAAATGTGGACACCTTTTTTGAAGAAGAAGGTATCTCACATGAGTTCTCGGCTACGTACACACCTCAACAAAATGGAGTTGTTGAGAGGAAGAATCAGACTGTTATCGATATGGCGAGAACGATGGTTGACGAATACAAGACGCCAAGACACTTTTGGGGCGGAAGCGGTTGAGATGGCTTGCTATGCTACAAACCGGCTTTACCTTCACAAGCTACTTGGTAAAACGACATATGAGCTACTCACTAGTAACAAACCCCAAGTTGGATGCTTTCGAGTATTTGGCTCTAAGTGTTACATTCTTGATAAGCATCATTATTCGAAATTTGCTCGTAAATCCTATGAAGGTTTCCTACTCGGTTACGAATCAAACTCTCACACTTACCGTGTCTACAACAACTTCACTCGAGAAGTTGAAGAGATGGTAGATGTGAAGTTTGATGAAACTAATGGCTCACAAGTTGAGCAATTGCCAATTGATGTAGGAGACAAAGATCCTTTGAAAGCAATTCAAGACTTGTCTATTGGCAAGATCCGCCCCATGGAGGTAAAGGATAGCACTTCGTTTATTCAAGTGGAAGCCATAACTTTACATCGAGGTGAACCACAAGTTTACATGGAGGCATCGACAAGTGGTACACATCAAAATGGAGGAAATGAGGAAGTACTTCAAGAAGATCCACCTCAATCTCCTTCTCCACCACCTCAAGAGAATGACAACATCAACAACAATGAAGAAGATGATGATGAGGAAGCTCCACCACAACCTAAGCAAAATCTACCTCTAGTTAGAGAAAGAATCGACAAGAGTCACCCCGTTAACAAATCCTTGGCGACATCAAATCCGGGAGAATCACTCGCTCTAAATCTCGTTTAGCTAACTTTTGTGAACATTACTCATTCATCTCTAGCATTCAACCTATGAAGGTAGATGAAGCCCTTGAAGACCCGGATTGGGTGAATGCTATGCATGAAGAACTACACAACTTCGAGAGGAACAAAGTGTGGACATTGGTTGAGAAGCCCAAAGATGAGCAAAATGTCATCGGGACAAAATGGGTGTTTCGCAACAAGCAAGATGAGGATGGACAAGTTGTACGCAACAAGGCTCGCCTAGTGGCTCAAGTCTACACTCAAGTGGAAGGCATGTACTATGGTGAGACCTACGCCCCCATCGCTAGACTTGAAGCCATTCGCATTCTTCTTGGATATGCCAATCACCATGATATCACTCTTTATCAAATGGATATTAAAAGTGTGTTCTTGAATGGTGAAATTGAGGAGGAAGTTTATGTTAAACAACCTCCCGTCTTTGTTAATCCCAAGAATCCAAACCATGTTTATAAACTTTATAAAGCTCTCTATGGTCTCAAAAAAGCCCCTAAAGCTTGGTACAAATGCTTAACAAAGTTTCTACTTGAGAAAGGATTTGAAATGGCAAAATTGATTCAACCTTATTCATTAAGAGAGTTAATGGTGAACTATTTGTATGCCAAATACATGTTGATGCTATCATATTTGGATCTACTAGCCCTCTTTTTAGTGAAAAGTTTGGAAGGTTAATGTCGGAGAAGTATGAGATGTCTATGATGTGTGAACTCAAATTCTTCCTTGGTTTGCAAATCAAGCAAACTGGGGAGGGTATGCTACTTCTTGAGCTTGCATTGGTTTTTCCCTTGAAGAAGAAAGGGTGATGCAGCAAAGTAGAGATAAGTATTTCTCTCAGTTAAGAACCAAGGCATCAATCCAGTAGGAGGAACACACAAGTCTCCAATAATTGACCTGCACAAACAAATAAATACTTGCACCCAACGCAATAAACGGGGTTGTCAATCCCTTCACGGTTACTTGCAAGGATGAGATCTGATAGTGGTAGATGTAAAAGATAAATAAAAGTGCAAAATAAAATAAAAGTAAATAAATTGCAGCAAGGTATTTTTGGGTTTTTGATTTTGTAGATCTGAAAATATATGATAAAAGATAGACCCAGGGGCCATAGTTTTTGCTAGAGGCTTCTCTCTTGAAAGAAAGCATACGGTGGGTAAACAAATTACTGTTGAGCAATTGATAGAAAAGCGCATAGTTATGACGATATCCATGGTAATGATCATGTATATAGGCATCATGTCCGAGACAAGTAGACCGACTCCTGTCTGCATCTACTACTATTACTCCACACATCGACCGCTATCCAGCATGCAACTAGTGTATTAAGTTAACAAAAATGGAGTAACACCTTAAGCAAGATGACATGATGTGGAGGGATAGATCCAATCAATATGAAAAAAACCATCTTTTTATCCTTAATGGCAACAATATAGATACGTGTCATGTTCCCTTCTATCACTGGGACTGAGCACCGCAAGATTGAACCCATTACAAAGCACCTCTCAAATTGCAAGAAAAATCAATCTAGTTAGCCAAACCAAATCAATAGATTGGAGAGAAACACAAAGCTATATAAATCATGCATAAAAGAGTTCAGAGAAGACTCAAATAATATTCATAGATAATCTGATCATAAACCCACAATTCATCGGATCTCAACAAACACACCGCAAAAGAAGATTACATCGAATAGATCTCCAAGAACATCTAGGAGAACATTGTATTGAGGATCAAAGAGAGAGATGAAGCCATCTAGCTACTAGCTATGGACCCGTAGGTCTATGGTAAACTACTCACACATCATCGGAAGGGCAGCAAGGTTGATGTAGAAGCCCTCCATGATCGAATCCCCCTCCGGCGGAGTACCGAAAAAGGTCCCCAGATGGGATCTCACGAAGACAGAAACTTGCAGTGGCGGAAAAGTATTTTTGGAGGAAAAATATTTTTGCAGCTGGGATCTCACGGGGAATATTTAGGTATTTATAGAAGAAAAATTAGGGTTGGAAGTGCCACAGGGGGCCCACAAGCTTGGGGGGCGCGCCCCCTAAGCTTGTGGCCACCTCGTGGCTCTTCTGGCCTCCTCCCAAAGCTTCCAGGGTGTCTTGTGGTCCAAGAAAAAACGTCGAAGAGTTTCGTTCCATTTGGACTCCGTTTGGTATTTTTCTATAAAGACAAAAACAAGGAAAAAACAACAACTGGCACTGGGCACTAGGTTAATAAGTTAGTCCCAAAAAATAATATAAAATAGCATAATAATGCATATAAAACATCCAAGATTGATAACATAATAGCATGGAACAATAAAAAATTATAGATACGTTGGAGACGTATCAGGGTACCTTTGTTTCTCAAACAAAGTATACCAAGGATTTGTTCAAGAAGATCAACATGCAAGAGAGTAAAGGTATGAAAACTCCCATGTCTACTAGTGGACATCTTGACTTGAAAAAGTATGGCAAACCGGTTGATCAAAAGATTTATCAATGTATGATTAGTTCATTGTTATATCTATGCGCCTCCCATCTTGATAGTATGCTAAGCATGTGCATGTCTGCATGATACCAAGCGGCACTGATGACCCACAAGTATAGAGGATCAATTGTAGTCCTTTCAATAAGTAAGAGTGTCGAACCCAACGAGGAGCAGAAGGAAATGACAAGCGGTTTTCAACAAGGTATTTTCTGCAGGCACTGAAATTGTCGGTAACAGATAGTTTGATAGCAAGATAATTTGTAACGAGCAAGTAATAGTAACAGTAACAAAAGTGTAGCAAGGTATCCGAATCCTTTTTGTAGCAAAGGGCAGGCCGGAATGGTCTCTTATAATAAGTAAAACATTCTTGAGGACACACGGGAATTTCATATAGTCACTTTCATCATGTTGGTTTGATTCGCGTTCGATACTTTGATAATTTGATATGTGGGTGGACCGGTGCTTGGGTGTTGTTTTTTACTTTAACAAGCCTCCCACTTATGATTAACCCCTCACGCAAGCATCCGCAACTACAAAAGAATAATTAAGATAAAATCTAACCATAGCATTAAACATATGGATCCAAATCAACTACTTACGGAATAGCGCATAAACTAGGGTTTAAGCTTCTGTCACTCTAGCAACCCATCATCTAATAACTACAACACAATGCATTCACTTAGGCCCAAAGATGGTGAAGTGTCATGTAGTTGACGTTCACATAACACCACTAAGGGATTCACTACATACATATCATCAAAATATCGAACGAATATCAAATTCACATGATTACTTATGACAAGACTTCTCCCATGTCCTCAAGAACAAAAGCAACTACTCACAAATCATATTAATGCTCAAGATTAGAGGGATAATAAATAGCATAATGGATCTGAACATTTAATCTTCCACCAAATAAACCAACTAGCATCAACTACAAGGTGTAATCAACACTACTAGTCACCCACAGGTACCAATCTGAGGTTTTGATACAAAGATTGAACACAGGAGATGAACTAGGGTTTTGAGATGAGATGGTGCTGGTGAAGATGTTGATGGAGATTGATCCTCCCAAGATGAGAGGGTTGTTAGTGATGACGATGGCTTTGATTTCCCCCTCCCGGAGGGAAGTATCCCTGGCGGAATCCCTCCGTCAGAGAGTAAAAGTGCTCCTGCCCAGGTTCCGCCTCGAGACGGTGGCGCTCCGTCCTGAAAGTCCTTCCTTTATTTTTTTCTAAGGAAAATGGGCTTATATACCAGAAGATGGCAACCGGAGGCTGGCCAGGGGCCCCACTACCCACCAGGGTGCGCGGGGGGGTGGCGGTGGTGGGGGGGGGGGTAGGTGCGCCTTGGTGCCTAGTGGGCACTTGGGTGGCCCCCTCTGGTATTTCTTTTCTCCAATAATTTTTATATATTGCAAAATAAATCTCCATAAAAATTCAGGTCATTTGGAGATGTGCAGAATAGGTATCTCTGACATAGCTTTTTCAGGTCCAGAATTCCAGCTGCCGGTAATCTCCCTCTTTGTATACACCTTGCATATTATGAGAGAAAAGGCATTAGAATTACTCCAAAAAGTGATATATTGAATGAAAACACTATAAATAACAGTAGGGAAACATGATGCAAAATGGACTCTCAGCTTCCTTCATTTATTTTTTCTAGGGCAAATGGGCTTATATACCAGAAGATGGGCACCGGAGGCTGGCTAGGGGCCCCACTACCCACCAGGGCGCGCCGGGGGGGGGGAGGGGAGGGGGGTTGGTTTGCCCTGGTGCCTAGTGGGCATGTGGGTGGCCCCCCTCTGGTATTTCTTTTCTCCAATAATTTTTTTATATTCCAACATAAATCTTCGTAAAATTTCAGCTCATTTGGAGATGGTGCAGAATAGGTATCGCTGACATAGCTTTTTTAGGTCCAGAATTCCAGCTGCCGGTAATCTTCCTCTTTGTGTAAACCTTGCATATTATGAGAGAAAAGGCATTAGAATTACTCCACAAAGTGTTATATTGAATGAAAACACTATAAATAACAGTAGGGAAACATGATGCAAAATGGACGTATCAGGCACCAAAAGAGTGTCATCCTAAAGCCGTGAAAAGAATTGTGAGATACTTGTTACATACACCAAACTTTGGCATTTGGTATCCCAAAAGATCTTCTTTTAATCTTGTTAGCTACTCCAATTAGGATTATTCTGGAGACAAGGTTGATAGAAAATCCACTTCAGGTACTTGTCAATTTCTTGGGAGATCTCTTGTGTCTTGGTCCTCCAACAAACAAAACGCGGTATCTCTATCTGCCGCAGAAGCAGAATACATTGCCATTGGATCATGTTGTGCTCAATGACTATGGATGGCACAAACTCTCAAAGATTTTGGGATACATGTGAAACATGTTCCATTGCTTTGTGACAACGAGAGTGCTATCAAGATTGCACATAATCTTGTGCAACATTATCGAACTAAGCATATTGAGGTACGTTACCATTTCATTTGAGATCATGTTGCTAAAGGCGACATTAACCTTAAGCATGTTCGTACCGACAAGCAATTGGTGGATATCTTCACTAAACCTCTTGACGAAAAGATATTTTGTCGATTGAGGAGCTAGTTGAATGTCATTGATGCTTCCAATGTGAACTATAAACTTACTTGGATGCATGTAAGGGCATGAGCTTTCATGACTAATCCTTAATATTTCTCTTATGATGACTATGTTATATCTTGGATACATTGCTCCCTTGTATTGCATCTAACCCTTTGTAGGTACTTGGATAAGCTTCACTTTGAAAGATTGCCCCCTACTCTTATCTCGAGAAATCACGCAAAAACCAAGTACATAGATCTTGATTGTTGTGTTCAAGGAACAAGACAACACCAAAATATCCATTGACAATATATGTTAAATTCTCTCTTTCTTGCCATTTTGGATATACATAGTGTTCCTTGCATGACTAACCCATGTAGTAAGATGAACTACAAAAGAAGAAGGATAGCTCCCAACTTCATCAAATGAGCATCCACCACAATAAGTTCAACTACATGAAGGAGTTAACATAAAAAACACAATGTAAGTGATGTAGAGAAGACTTAATAAAGCCATGAGCTAAAGCAACTCCACAAGATGTGAATACATTGAAATGCTTAATTGAAAAATGGTAAGCCCATTTTGAGCTTAATGATGAGTATGACATATGATCAAGTGTTCTCACTTGACTCCCAAGTCAATATACTCTAACATAGGTGACCTAGTCGTCGACCCCTCCTAGATGAAGTTCTCTAGTGTTTCCTTCTCTTGCATTTTCTCTTTATGTTTTAGCTGCCTTGCCCCTTTCAAAAAAGAAAAAAAAATCATCTAGTCATTCTTTTTCTTGTATTTCTTTTCTTGTCTTAGTTAGTTTCTTTTGTTTGTTAGTTCATTGCAAATCCTTGTGAGATCAAGTGAGCTGAGTTTGACAAAACATTCTTTCTATCATGGACTCGGTCCCTCCGATCTAAAACACACCGGTGCCACCGAGTTGCAATTCACATTGCTTACATGTTCATCGGTCCAACCGATATGCACTGTCTCAGCAACACCGATGTGATTAACCCATGACATTCCATTATCGGACTCACTGACTGATCCTACTCGGAGACGCCGATTTCACCACACAAAGAACTTTCTACCAAAATTTCTTCAGATTCCCTCCAGCTCTACTCAATGATTCTTTCCCCTCTAATGCATTTAGTTTCATCTCAGCTAGATGTGTTACTCAAGGACCCTACCTATTTGACCAATGACCATAAGCTAAACCCTTCATGGAAATTGATGTCACAGGGGGGAGAGATGTGCACATCAAAGCTTATCTAAACTCTCTTTATAGAGCTAAATGCACTTTGTAAGAGGAGAGATACCTATATGTTTCTAAGTGGGGAGAAACATATGTTTGATGATTGTGTTTGATCATTTTATACGATCTTTTAGCTCTGATTTTGCCTCACCCTACCTACTCCCAATATCCATTATCTCATATTTAGGGGGAGAGGAAGTTCAAAGTTCAGGGGAGAAAAATCCTTGGAACTCTATTCAAAACTTTATTCAACCTCTTGGGGACATGTTTGCTCTTAAGGAAGTATTCACCTAGTGATACCATTCCCTTCACATGTCATCCCAATCTTGGTATTTTTGAAGTTCTTGCATTTTTCTTGAAGAGATTCTCCTGTGTTATCTAACCTTGTTTTCTCAAGTTTGTTTCTTTATGTAAAATGCTCAAGCACCTCAATGTGAGTATATTCATCATACTCATGGGCATGATGCTCTCTTGCTTCTTGCACATATTGTTTGCAAGAGATTCATGAACATGAACATAATTCATTCACATTTTCTTTGCTCTGATGCATATGGCGAAGATACATGTGACATGTTAAGTTTCCTAACCTATTGTGCATTTGCATTCCAAAAGCAATTATCCTTTTAAAAGACTGCACACTTGTGGGGGGAGCCTATGTGATGGTGTCCTGGACTAGGGGGTCCTTGCCCAGCCGGACTAATGTATGGGCCGGACTACCAGCCCGCAAAGGAAGGAGGACTCTAGAGGCCTTCTAAGTGCGGCAACCGAAGACTTGGCGTGTACTTCAAGTATATTGGATTAGATTTGGTATGTGAATCCTTAGATGGCAACCGACCATGTGTAACCCTAGATACCCCTGGTTCCTATATAAACCAGAGGGTTTAGTCCGTAGAGGCCATCCATACACCCATTCATACATTCATCATACCTAGGGTTTAGACCACAACTCATGATCTCGAGGTAGATCAACTCTGTACCTTGATACTTCCATAATATAAGCAAGGGCAAGACGTAGGGTTTTACCTCCATAGAGAGGGCCTGAACCTGGGTAAACTTTATGCGAGTTCTCTCTTGTTACCCATCGATCCGATCTAACAGCTCGGGCCCCCTACCCGAGATCTGCTAGTTTTGACACCGACATTGGTGCTTTCATTGAGAGCTTGCTGTTTGATCACTTAGGATTGATGGCTCGTCTGCAGATCGACAGTTGTATTGGCTGTGGTGATATCTTCATCCCTGGCCAGCTTTTCGCCTTCGACAGGATTGTGGTGCATGCCGATCCAACCGACCATCTAGGCCCTGTGGAGAATTTTGCTCCAAACCAAGTCATCATGTTCGGAAGTCTGGAGTACATCACGGATGCTCGTGGAGATCTGGTCCTCTCGGGGTGGACCTCGGATCAATACAAACCCTCCAGTGCCATGACCCCGAAGCCGGCCTACGATGGGATCCTCGGATCCGCCCTCTCCCAGAGCCGACCCTGGAGATAGATCCGGTGATCAGTACGTCCGACTTAAACACTGGGCCCTTGAACACTTCTCTTGTGCCTAGTTTGTCTTTGGATCCGGCAACGCCGATCGTGCCACCAGCAGCCAATGTACTAACTACTCCCGTCACCCTGGGATCAACCCTGGGCGAGCAAGAGATTGGCGCCATGTCAGGCATCCCAGGCAAATTGTTCTAGATCAGCCCGACATACGCCCAGGTCCTGGATACCGAGGCTCTTGCAAATCAATGATGTGCTAGATCAAATCCAAAACATGGCGATCTCATCCGCCGTTTACCATCAGATCGGTTGTAAAGCCGATGACCGGGAATTTTTTTATCCCACCCACCACCCGCCTAGTCGCCACGGTCGAGGACCTGACTGATACACTCGACTACGGCTTCGACGAGGCCACCGACATGGACGAAGACGTCGGTGGCGATTTCGGAGCTAAACCCCTCACGGCCATACCCCATACAGGGAATTGGGCCGCAACATCCACATACGACGTCTACATGGTTGATACTTTGAAGGACAAGTCTAAGGAGAAGCCTAATGAAAACCCTAAACGTCGCCGCCCTAAAAGGCGATCAAGGGCCACAACGGAAGCAGAAGCACAACCAGCACCTCGAGCACCGCCGATAATGGTGCCGCCCCCGAGGCCATTGAGAACCTGGGCGAGGACATTCAAGCCTCACCCCCCAGTTGAACGGGCCCGCTGGAACGCTCGTGGAGGAAAACCTTGAGGACATGGGCACTTTCGACGACGAGTCGGACAAGGATTATATGCCGAAGTCCGCAGATGATGTAAGCCTCAGACCCGAAGATTTTGTCATGCCCATAAACCCATTCGAGCAAGCACGGTTTCAACGACAGGTAAGCGCAACCACGCGAAGCATGAAAAAGAAGCAAAAGGAGTTGTATACTAATGAGAATGCACTCAACGACAAATGGGTAAAAATCCTGGCGCTCAAAGCGGACCTCGAGACCCGAGGTGCGGCCCCAAGTCATTCCTGAAAAGGCAGCTATTACTTGACTTTGACTACGAGGCCGCGGATAACAAGCCACTCATGCACGGCCATGTAGGCCAAGCTGACAGACCCCCTAGAGGGCGAGATCGGCCAACAGGGGCACCCAAGGCACCCCCATTAAAACCCGCCCTCACGGTAAGACTGCGGTCGAGCATCCCGACACCTTTGATCAGCGTGATAAGCTACAAGCCAATAAGGCCCCTTCCGGATTCATCTATGGGTCACAGAGCTGCGCACCAGCCGGTTTGGACGGCTATGACGCTTGGCTGGATAGGCACGAAAGGGCTCAGGAATAGGTCCGAGCCAAAGCAATGGCTCATGCTTGACTGGACGCGGCTCGTTTTCGAGGGCCCGCACATCCGGCATGTTTTACAGATGAAGTCATGGAGCACCAGTTCCCATAAGGGTTTAAACCCATCAATATCGATCAATACGATGGAACAAGTGACCTGGTCGTCTGGATAGAGGATTTCCTTCTCCACATCCACATGGGCCGAGGAGATGACCTCCATGCCATAAAATATCTACCCCTCAAGCTCAAAGGACCAGCAAGGGATTGGCTTCACAGACTCCCTAGAAATTCCATTGGAAGCTGGGAGGAGCTCGAGGAGGCTTTTAGGCCCAATTTCTAGGGTACCTATGTTTGGCCCCTAGATGCCGACAACCTTTGTTATGAGAAAAATTCGGGACGGCCAGAACTGGGGCACAGACCATTGCTTCTTTGAGCAGTCTGAAAGCTGCATCTACGTGTGGAGTCCAGTGGAACAGGGTTCCATTCTTAAGTAGCTCAGTCAAGGGACGGTTGAGTACCCCGTAGTGCTTGATAAATTTTTGATAGTATCCTATTAACCCCATAAAACAACGGAGAGATTTGAGGTTCGCTGGGACTGGCCATGCCTGTACTGCTACAATCTTGGCCGGGTCTGTAGCGACTCCGTTTGCCCCTACCACATGGCCCAGGTACTGTAGCTGCTGTTGTGCAAACACACATTAGGAACGCTTGACCACAAATTGGTTGTCTTGCAAAATCTGAAACAGTTCTCTCAATTTTTGCACATGCTGTTTTAGAGTCGAGCTGTTACACTAATATGTCGTACATAAAGACCAGTACTCCCTTGCACATTAATTTGTCGAAAACAAAGTTCATCACCCCTTGAAAAGTGCCTGGAGCCTTCGACAACCCAAACAGCACCACCAGAAATTCATACAAACCCTGATGAGTACGTGATAACCCACAAGTATAGGGGATCGCAACAGTTTTCGAGGGTAAAGTATTCAACCCAAATTTATTGATTCAACACAAGGGGAGCCAAAGAATATTCCCAAGTATTAGCAGCTGAGTTGTCAATTCAACCACACCTGAAAGACTTAATATCTGCAGCAAAGTATTTAGTAGCAAAGTAGAATGGACGTAACGGTAACGGTGGCAAAAGTAACAGTAGCAGTTTTGTGATGATTGTAGCAGTAGCAACGGAAAAGTAACTTAGCAAAGATCAATATGTGAAAAGCTCGTAGGCAACGAATCAGTGATGGATAATTATGTCGGATGGCATTCATCATGCAACAGTTATAACCTAGGGTGACACAGAACTAGCTCCAATTCATCAAAATAATGTAGGCATGTATTCCGAATATAGTCATACGTGCTTATGGAAAAGAACTTGCATGACATCTTTTGTCCTACCCTCCCGTGGTAGCGGGGTCCTAATGGAAACTAAGGGATATTAAGGCCTCCTTTTAATAGAGAACTGGACCCAAGCGTTAGCACTTAGTGAATACATGAACTCCTCAAACTACGGTAATCGTCGGAAAGAATCCCAATTATTGTCACCTTGGGGTATGCGGATTATAACACGTAATAGGTGTCTACAACTTGCAAGATAGGATGAAGAACACAAATATATTCATGGAAACATAATAGGTTCAGATCTGAAATCATGGCACTCGGGCCCTAGTGACAAGCATTAAGCATAGCAAAGTCATAGCAACATCAATCTCAGAACATAGTGGATACTAGGGATCAAACCCTAACAAAACTAACTCAATTACATGATAAATCTCATCCAACCCATCACCGTCTAGCAAGCCTACGATGGAATTACTCAAGCACGGCGGTGAGCATCATGAAATTGGTGATGGAGGAAGGTTGGTGATGATGATGGCGACGAATCCCCCTCTCCGGAGCCCCGAACGGACTCCAGATCAGCCCTCCCGATGAAGAACAGGAGGCGGCGGCGGCTCCGTATGATAAAACGCGATGAATCCTTCTCTCTAATATTTTTCTCCCCGAATAGGGTTATAAAGAGTTGGATTTGAGGTCGGAGGAGGTCCAGGGGGACCACAAGCCTGCAAGGCGCGCCCCAGGGCTTGTGGCCTTTGGGTGGCCCCCCTCTGGTTGATTCTTGCGACAATATTTTTTATATATTCCAAAAATATTCTCCGTAAAATTTCAAGTCAATCCGAGAACTTTTATTTCTGCACAAAAATAACACCATGGCAATTCTGCTGAAAACAACGTCAGTTCGGGTTAGTTCCATTCAAATCATGCAAATTAGAGTCCAAAACAAGGGCAAAAGAGTTTGGAAAAGTAGATACGATGGAGACGTATCAACTCCCCCAAGCTTAACCCATTGCTTGTCCTGAAGCAATTCAGTTGATAAACTGAAAGTGACAAAGAAAAACTTTTACAAACTCTGTTTGATCTTGTTGTTGCAAATATGTATAGCCAGCATTCAGGGTTTCAACAAAGATTATGAACTAACCATATTCACAATAACATTTAGGTCTCACATTTACTCATATGAATGGCATAATCAACTAGCGAGCAATAATAATAAATCTCGGATGACAACACTTTTTTCAAAACAATCATGATATAATATGGCAAAATGGTATCTAGCTAGCCCTTTCTGAGACCGCAAAACATAAATGCAGAGCACCCCTGAAGATCAAGGACTGACTAGACATTATAATTCATGGCAAAAAAAATCCAGTCACACTCATACTCAATATCAATTAATAACAAAGCATACAAATGAAAGTGGTGCTCTCTAGCTGGTGCTTTTTATAAGAGGATGATGGCTCAACAATAAAAGTAAATAGATAGGCCCTTCGCGGAGGGAAGCAGTGATTTGCAGAGGTGCCAGGGCTCGGAGCTTTAAAAACATAGATGAATATACTTTTGAGCGGTATGCTTTCATTGTCAACATAACAACCATGAGATCTTGGTATCTTCCATGCTAGATACATTATAGGCGGTTCCCAAACAGAATGGTAAAGTTTTTACTCCCCCTCCACCAACAATCACACTCCACGGCTAGCCGAATCCACGGGTACCGTCCATACCAGCAACAGTCCTGGGGGAGTTTTGTTTGATATTTATATTTTGATTTGATTTAGAGCATGGAACTGGGCATCCCGATTACCAGCCACTTTCTCGTGAATGACAAATGAATAAACACTCATCATGAGAATAACCCACCTAGCATGGAAGATACTGACAGCCCCCAGTCACTACATGAGCGATTCGGGCATACAAAACAGATTATTATTTGAAGGTTTAGAGTTTGGCACATGCAAATTTACATGGAACGGCAGGTAAATACCACATATAGGTAGGTATGGTGGACTCATATGGAACAACTTTGGGTTTAAGGAAGTGGATGCACAAGCAGTATTCCCGCTTAGTACAGGTGAAGGCTAGCAAAAGATTGAGGAGCGACCAACTAGAGAGCGACAACGGTCATAAACATGCATTGAGATTAACCAACATTGAGTGCAAGCATGAGTAGGATATAAATCACCATGAACATAAATATCGTGGAGGTTATGTTGATTTTTATTCAACTACATGCGTGAACATTTGCCAAGTCAAGCCACTTAAATCATTCAAATGAGGATACTATCCTATCATACTACATCATAACCATTTTAATTTTCATGTTGGCACACAAGGTAAACCATTATACATTCCTAGCTAATTAAGCATGGCATGAGTAACTATAATCTCTAATTGTCATTGCAAACATGTTTCATTCATAATGGGCTGAATCAAGAACGATGAGCTAATCATATTTATGAAAAGAAAATAGGTCGAGTTCGTACCAGCTTTTCTCCATCTCAATCATTTCATCATAATATCGTCATTATTGCCTTTCACTTGCACGACCGAACGGTGTGAATAATAATAAGAGTGCATGTGCATTGGACTAAGCTGGAATCTGCAAACATTTATTCAAAGGAGAAGACAAGGTAATATGGGCTCTCTGTTAGATCAACAATAATGCATATGAGAGCCACTCAACATTTTCATCGTGGTCTTCTCCTTATGAACCAAAGAAAAAGGAAAAGAATTTCAAAGGAACACACTGAAATATTTTTGAAGTTTTTGTTTTTCTAGAGAAAGTAAAACAAGAACGAGAAAAACTATTTACACGGGAAAGTTCCCAACAAGTAAAAGAAGAACGAGAAATCTTTTTGGGTTTTGTTTTAATACTACAACTAAATTACACTAGAAATAAAATATAAGAAGAAGCGAGAACTAATTTTTTTGGATTTTCTCAAAGTTTTTCAAACACACAAGAAGAAAGCTAGAAAAAGAAATAAACTCGCATGGATAATACAATGAAAAAGTATGAACACCGACAACTGAAATGAGTGTGTGAACATGAATGTAATGTCAGTGAGAAATACGTACTCCCCCAAGCTTATGCTTTTGGCCTAAGCTGGTCTAGGGCCATGGCTTGCCTGGATAGTATCCAAAATCGTAGTTGGGGTTGTACTGAGCTGCGGCCGCCACTGCCTGAAGGGCTGCAGCGTGGAGGCGAGCGGCCTCCCCCTCTCTCTCATACTTGTCTGCCTCCTCTCTGGTTATGAAGTATCTCTGTTTTACATGAAAGTTAAAGAAGGCAGGAGCGGAAAGCGTAGTATGGAAGACGCGCTCCCTATCAAAAATTAGTCAGTACAAGAGGGCCTGTTCGCTCCTCTCAAGAAACTGGTAACGAACCAAAGCATCATTATCAAGGTAAGCGGGTGGTAACTCAACATCATTTTCTCTAATGGGTACCCCAAGATAATTAGCTAACCGAGTGGCATAAATCCCACCAAAGAAATCTCCATCTTTAGCATTATTATGTAACCGCCTTGCAACAATGGCCCCCAAATTAAATTGTTTATCACCCATTACCGCACACTTGAGGACACTAAGATCTGATGCACAAAGGTGGCTATGATCATGCTTACCATTAATGCATCTACCTATAAAGAGAGCAAAATAATGTATAGCAGGAAAGTGAATGCTCCCTATAGTAGGTTGTGTTACATTTCTAGTTTCTCCCCTGGTGATGCTAGCAAGGAACTCAGAACAATCAATTTTACGAGGCTCACTATGAATGCCCCATTGTGGAATTTTGCATGCATCATTAAAATCTTCAAGGTCCATGGTATATGATTTACCATAAAGATCAAATAAAATGGAATGAGTATTGCGCTGGGATGTAAACTTAAATCTCTGCACAAATGAATCAGTGAGGTGATAGTACTGCCGACACGAAGTCTTCAAGGCCAGCATTTTGCACGTATGCATCAAATTCCTCATTAAAACCAGCATGAACCATGAAATGATCCGACGGCCATTCACAAGGCTGCACTAGAGCTTCCCTCGGTGGTTCAAGGTTTGGCTCACGTATTGCAAGTCTTGGGGCCTTCTTCGTCGAGGAACCCCCTTGATTTATCCTCCTAAACATTTTTCTTTCTCTGAAAAATTTCTGAAATTTTTAGTGACTCAAAATAAAAGTGAACAAAACTCAACAAAATTGATAGCAACTGCTCCTACAAGTGTCTAGAGGCTATATCATACATCAAAACTACTTTGGACCATATAAATTTTGACATGCAAGCTCAAGAAAAAGGTCACCACAGCAGCAAAAATTTGCAATATATAAAGCACTTGAACAAAAACTAATTGGAACATTGGAGGAGTCACATACCGAAGAACAATCCCCCAAAACAGTTTTGCGAATGGAGCTTTGAGCAAGGAGATCGAAAATGGCAGTAAAATGAGCTAGAACACGGGTTTGAGCAATGGTGGGATTTTTTCTGGAGGAAGACGAAGTGGATGGGTGCTGGAATAAGTGGGGGGACCCACATGGGGCCCACAAGCCACCTAGGCGTGCCCTGGGGGGGTGGGCGCACCTTGTGGGCTTGTGGCCCACTGGTGTGTTTTTAGTGCCAGAAATTCTAAAATATTCCATAAAAAATCATACAAAACTTTCAGGGCATTTGGAGAACTTTTATTTTAGGGACATTTTTTTATTGCACGGATAATTCAGAAAACAGACAAATAATAGTATTTTTGCTTTATTTATTCTAAATAATAGAAAGTAAAAAGTGGGTACAGTGAGTTGTGTTTACTAAATTCATCCATCTCATGCCCATCAAAAGGAATCCGTTAACAAGGTTTATCAAGTCTTATTAACAAACTTCTTTCGAATGACATGAAACCGGAGAATCTTCGTATAACACTAGGTTACCTCAATGGGGATATGCATGTCACCAACATTAAGAATATCATATTTCTTTTTGATAGTAGGAATAGGGAATTCAAAACCTCCAATAGCAATAGTTGAAATTTTTCCAATAGAATTGATGCTATTAACTTGAGGTTGTTTCTTCGGAAAGTGTACCGTATGCTCATTACCATTAACATGAAAAGTGACATTGCCCTTGTTGCAATCAATAACAGCCCCTGCAGTATTCAAAAAGGGTCTACCAAGGATGATCGACATACTGTCGTCCTCGGGTATATCAAGAATAACAAAGTCCGTTAAAATAGTAACATTTGCAACTACGACAGGCACATCCTCACAAATACCGATGGGTATAGCAGTTGATTTATTAGCCATTTGCAAAGAGATTTTAGTTGGTGTCAACTTATTCAAATCAAGTCTACGATATAAAGAGAAAGGCATGACGCTAACACCTGCTCCCAAATCACATAAAGCAGTTTTAACATAGTTTCTTTTAATGGAGCATGGTATAGTTGGTATTCCTGGGTCTCCTAGTTTCTTTGGTGTTCCACCTTTAAATGTGTAATTAGCAAGCATAGTGGAAATTTCAGCTTTCGGTATCTTTCTTTTATTTGTAAGAATATCTTTCATATACTTAGCATAAGGAGACATTTTCAAAATATCAGTCAAACGCATACGCAAAAAGACAGGTCTAAGCATTTCAACAAAGCGCTCAAAATCCTCATCATCCTTTTTCTTGGATGGTTTAGGAGGAAAGGGCATGGGTTTCTGAACCCATGGTTCTCTTTCTTTACCATTTTTCCTAGCAATGAAGTCTCTCTTATCATATCTTTTATTCTTAGGTTGTGGGTTATCAAGATCAACAGCAGGTTCAATCTCCACATCATTATCATTACTAGGTTGAGCATCAACAAGAGCATCATCATTAACATCATCACTAGGTTCATGTTCATCACCAGATTGTGTCTCAGCATCAGAAATAGAAATATCATTTGGGTTCTCAGGTGTGTCTACAACAGGTTCACTTGAAGCATGCAAAGTCCTATCAGTTTTCTTCTTCTTTTTATTACTAGGACTAGGTGCATTAGTATTAATTCTCTGAGAATCTTGTTTAATTCTCTTAGGATGGCCTTCAGGATACAAAGGTTCCTGAGTCATTTTACCTCCTCTAGTCATAACTCTAACAGCATGGTCATTGTTCTTATTATTCATCTCATTTAGCAAATCATTTTGTGCCTTGAGAACTTGTTCTACTTGAGTTTTTACCATGGAAGCATGTTTACTAATAATTTTGAGATCATTAACAGTTCTACACATGTAGTCACCCAAGCAGTCAAGCATATAAGCATTACGTTTTAATTGTCTACTAACATATGCATTGAAATTTTCTTGTTTAACAATAAAGTTATCAAATTCATCCAAGCATTGACTAGCAGACTTATTATGAGGAATATCACCTTTATCAAATCTATAGAGAATTTACCTCTACTACCTGTGTCAGAATATTAAGGCCATGTATTTTTTCAATAGGTGGTAAATTCTTAACATCTTCAACTTTAATACCTTTTTCTTTCATAGATTTCTTTGCCTCTTGCATATCTTCAGGACTGAGAAATAGAATACCTCTTTTCTTCGAAGTTGGTTTAGGAGGTGGTTCGGGAAGTGTCCAATCATTATCATTACTCAATATGTTATTCAATAATACTTCAGCTTGTTCAACAGTTCGTTCCCTAAAAACACAACCAGCACAACTATCTAGGTGGTCCCTAGAAGCATCGGTTAGTCCATTATAAAAGATATCAAGTATTTCATTTTTCTTGAGAGGATGATCAGGAAAAGCATTAAGTAATTGGAGAAGCCTCCCCCAAGCTTGTGGGAGACTCTCTTCTTCAATTTGCATAAAGTTAAATATTTCCTGTAAAGTAGCTTGTTTCTTATTAGCAGAAAAATATTTTTCAGAGAAGTAATATATCATATCTTGGGGACTACGCACACAACCAGGAGCAAGAGAATTAAACCATAACTTAGCATCACCCTTTAACGAGAAAGGAAACAACTTAAGAATATAGTAGTAACGGATTTTTTCCTCATGAGCAAATAGGGTGGCTATATCATTCAATTTAGTAAGGTGTGCCACAACAGTTTCAGATTCATAACCATGGAAATGATCAGGTTCAACCAAAGTAATTAACTCAGGATCGACAGAGAATTCATAATCCTTATCTGTAACAAAGATAGGTGAAGTAGCAAACTTAGGATCATATTGCATTCTAGCATTCAAATATTTTTCTTTCCACTTGCATAGTAATTTCTTAAGATCATCTCTATCCTTACAAGGAAGAAAGTCCCTAGCTACCTCTCCATCCATAACATAACCCTCAGGTATATCAGGCAATTCATATCTAGGAGAGCTAGGTCTAGCAGGTGTTTCAAAGTGTTCAGTTTCAATAATTTCATCAGTTTTAGAAATAGCATCAGTTTCAGCATTAACTCTAGCAATTTGTTCATCGAGAAATTCACCCAATGGTACAGTATTATCAAGCAAAGTATCATCATAAGCATCATGCATAGCAGAAGGAGCATCATCAATTACTTGCGATATATCAGAATGAATAGCAGGTGGCGGTGTCGCAAGCTTACTCAAAACAGAAGGTGAATCAAGTGCAGAGCTAGATGGCAGTTCCTTACCTCCCCTCGTAGTAGAGGGAAAAATCTTGGTTTTGTTATCTTTCAGATTCCTCATAGTGATCAACAGATATAAATCCCAAGCGACTCAGAGAATAGAGCTATGCTCCCCGGCAACGGTGCCAGAAAAAAGTCTTGATAACCCACAAGTATAGGGGATCGCAACAGTTTTTGAGGGTAAAGTATTCAACCCAAATTTATTGATTAGACACAAGGGGAGCCAAAGAATATTCCCAAGTATTAGCAGATGAGTTGTAAATTCAACCACAGCTGGAAGACTTAATATCTATAGCAAAGTATTTAGTAGCAAAATAGTATGGAAGTAACGGTAACGGTGGCAAAAGTAACAGTAGCAATTTTGTGATGATTGTAACAGTAGCAACGGAAAAGTAACTTAGCAAAGATCAATATGTGAAAAGCTCGTAGGCAAAGGATCAGTGATGGATAATTATGTCGAATGGCATTCATCAAGCCACAGTTATAACCTAGGGTGACACAGAACTAGCTCCAATTCATCAATATAATGTAGGCATGTACTCCGAATATAGTCATACGTGCTTATGGAAAAGAACTTGCATGACATCTTTTGTCCTACCCTCCCGTGGCAGCGGGGTCCTAATGGAAACTAAGGGATATTAAGGCCTCCTTTTAATAGAGAACCAGACCAAAGCATTAGCACTTAGTTAATACATGAACTCCTCAAACTACGGTAATCATCGGAAAGAATCCCAATTATTGTCACCTTGGGGTATGCGGATCATAACACGTAATAGGTGTCTACAACTTGCAAGATAGGATCAAGAACACAAATATATTCATGGAAACATAATAGGTTCAGGTCTGAAATCATGGCACTCGGGCCCTAGTGACAAGCATTAAGCATAGCAAAGTCATAGCAACATCAATCTCAGAACATAGTGGATACTAGGGATCAAACCCTAACAAAACTAACTCGATTACATAATAAATCTCATCCAACCCATCACCGTGCAGCAAGCCTACGATGGAATTACTCATGCATGGCGGTGAGCATCATGAAATTGGTGATGGAGGAAGGTTGGTGATGATGATGTCGACGAATCCCCCTCTCCGGAGCCTCGAACGGACTCCAGATCAACCCTCCCGATGAAGAACAGGAGGCAGCGGCGGCACCGTATCGTAAAACGCGATGAATCCTTCTCTCTGATTTTTTCTCCCCGAATAGGGTTATATAGAGTTGGAGTTGAGGTCGGAGGAGGTCCAGGGGGCCCACAAGCCTGCAGGGCGCGCCCCGGGGGGTGGGCGCCCCCCTAGGGCTTGTGGCCTCTGGGTGGCCCCCCTCTGGTTGATTCTTTCGCCAATATTTTTTATATGTTCCAAAAATATTCTTCGTAAATTTTTAGGTCAATCTGGGAACTTTTATTTCTGCACAAAAATAACACCATGGCAATTCTGCTGAAAACATCATCAGTCCCGGTTAGTTCCATTCAAATCATGCAAATTAGAGTCCAAAACAAGGGCAAAAGAGTTTGGAAAAGTAGATACGATGGAGACGTATCAGTACGTGTTGGCGTTCTGGGAACCGGGGTACCCAGACTTGCCTACCTGCGGCCCACAGCGTGGCTTCATCAGCGGCCTGGTACGGCCCTTCTCCAGCATCAACAACACAAGACCCTTGCGAGGGGCCAAGCCTCGTGAGGTGGACGACGCCAAGACCTCCGGAGGGAGCGGCTTCCCCAGGCCGGCTCCTGAGGAGCGGAGATTTCCATGCAAGCCCCACCTCGTGAGGTTCAGATGACGCAAGCCATGACGACCAAGGCCAGGCGAGTGCCAGCAGGCGCAGTACAGCAGGTTTCCCCTTCGGTGCTAAGGAAGCAAGCGCAGACGCAGAGTCCCGAGGAATCAGCCAAAGGTTTCCATTCCCGTGCTACAAGACCAGGACGGCAGGACGGAGGTCATCGCCGAGCCCACCATGACGTCACGACCAGAAGCTTTGCAGGCGAAGACCACCTTTCATCAGGATAAGATGTACTACTTGTCTCCCTTCAAACTTGGCTGTTGTGGGATCCCTTCCCGCCTTCATTTTGGGGGAAGAGGACCGAGGCCACTATAAATATAGCTAGTCCACCACCATAGGACGGGGAGGAGACCCAGAGCATCCTCACCAGCTCACACTAGCACAAGAACACTCCTCCTGAGGTTGTTCTCCCTTTGTACTAGTTCATCCTCAGCCCACCTCGAGGCCAATCCACCACAAAGCAGGAGTAGGGTTTTACACCGCAAGGTGGCCCGAACCTGGGTAAACTGCTGAGTCCCTTTCCTTTCCTGTTCATCGAGCTAGGCGGTGAGATCGACGAGTTGGTAGGCTGGGGACATTGAGTTCTTCACACGCACCCCAGAGTTCGAACCTTTCTTGGGTCTACGGAGCCCTGAATCCGACATTTGGCGCGCCAGGTAGGGGTGCGTCGGAGCCTCTCTTCCACCGGCCGATTCGCCGCCATTCCACTGTTCCCATGGCCGATGCTCCTCGAGTTCGTGCTGAGCGTCGGGCCGCTCTCGCCGCCCACGTCGCGCAGACAACACCAGCGAGCGCTGAAGATTTCTCCGTCGCGCGCCCCGCGGTGCCGGCGTCTCACGCTGTCACGGCCATCCTCGGCGGGTCGCAGGCGCCAGCTTCGGATCGCCATGTCAAGCAGTTCTTCCGCCAAGTGGGTGCCACTCGCACGCAGCGGGGAGCTCCTCCGGGCTGGGCGGCGCCTAAGGCCGACCTCACCTTCGACTTAGGGGACCACCCCAAGACCACGGTCGGCACCGGCGCGCTCCTTATGCTCTGCACCCCCACCATCTGCAACGTAGCAGTCACCAGGACCCTCATCGACGGTGGCGCCGTCCTCAACGTCCTCTAAGTGGAGGCGTTCGGCCTGCTTCACGTGCCCTACGGCCGGCTCCTCCCCACCAAGCCTTTCTCTGGGGTCGATCATGGCTCCACCTGCCCCCTAGGGCAGATCCGCCTCCCCGTCACATTCGGCGCGCGTGACAACTACCGCACCCAGCTCATCAACTTCGACATCGCCCGCATCGGCCTCCCGTACAACGCCATTCTCGGGTACCCGGCCCTGGCTAAGTTCATGGCGGCAACCCATCCTGGCTACAACCTCATGAAGATGCCCGGAAGCAGCGGCGTCCTCACCGTGGTGGGGGACACCAAGGATGCGCTCTCGGCCCTCAAGCTCGCCTACAAGGCCGCGGCGGCCGTGCGGCCGGTCGAGGATAAGGCTCCGGAGGGCCCGGGGGCTGCGCCAACAAAGAAGAAGCAGTTGTTCTCTCAAGACAAGGCTAAAACGAAGCAGGTGCCGGTAGATGAAGACGGAGGGGCCGGCCCTACCTTCACCATAGGCACCGACCTCCCTCCGGATCAGGAGGAGGCACTGGTCAGCTTCCTCCGTGCGAACAAGGGCGTTTTTGCGTGGAAAGCTACGGACCTGGTCGGGGTTCCGCGTGGGATAATCGAGCACCACCTGAGGGTGTGCCCCAACGCACGCCCAGTGAAGCAGAAGGCACGACAGCAAGCCCCGGAGAAGCAATTGTTCATCGTCCAGGAAACCCGCAAGCTGCAGGAAGCCGGCATCATTCGGGAAGTGCAGCACCCAGATTGGCTCGCGAACCCAGTTATCGGACCCAAGAAGGGTGGGAAGGAGCGCATGTGCGTTGATTTCACCAACCTCAAAAAGGCCTGCCCTCAAGACCCTTTCCCTCTCCCGCGCATCGACCAGATTATCGACTCCACCACCAAGTGTGATTTACTGTGCTTCCTGGATGCCTTCTCGGGCTATCAGCAAATCAAGATGGTAGTGCAGGATGTTGAGAAGACGGCTTTTCTGACCCCGTGCGGGGTGTACTGCTCCACCTGCATGCCGTTTGGGCTGCGTAATGCAGGAGCAACCTTCCAACGGTTGATGCACATCGCCCTGGGGCAGCAGCTCGGGAGGAACGCTGAGGCATACGTCGACGACATAGTGGTGAAATCTCGGGAGGCGAGAACCCTTATCGAAGATCTGGAAGAGACATTCACCAGCCTGCGCCAAGTAAACCTGCGGCTCAACCCGGAAAAATGCGTGTTTGGTGTCCCGTCCGGCAAGCTGCTGGGTTTCCTGGTGTCGCACCGAGGGATCAAGGCCAACCCAGAGAAGGTCAAGGCTATAGAAAGAATTAGTCCGCCCCAAACCCTCAAGGAGATGTAGAAGCTGGCGGGCTGCGTGACCTCGCTCGGGCACTTCATCCCAAGTTAGGAGAATGCGCCCTCCCCTTCTTCAAGCTGATGAAAAAGAAGGGCCCGTTCGAGTGGACTCCGGAGGCTGATGCGGCCTTTCAAGACCTTAAGAGGTACCTCTCCAGCCCACCGGTGATGGTGGCGCTGCGCCCCCTTGAACCCTTGGTGCTCTACCTGGCTGCCACCCCTCACTCTGCTAGTACAGTGCTGGTGGTGGTCCAGGAGGAGCGCCCCATCAAGGGCTCGCGGAGTAGCACCTCGCGCCGCGGCCGACACGCCGCGGCCTCAGGATGGCGCTCCTGAGGCCTCGGCCACCCCACCGGTCAGCCGAGCCCCTGAGGATGGCACTCTCGAGGCCACGGCTGCTTCGACCAATGACCAAGCTCCTAAGGTCCCTCAGCCTCAAGAGGTGCAAGACCCCACCAATGCCTCCGTCCTCATCGAGCACCCAGTATACTTCGTCAGCACGGTGCTGCACGATGCTTGGGCGCGTTACCCCATGCCGCAGAAGCTTTTGCTCGCACTCCTCATCGCCTCCCAAAAACTGTGTCACTACTTCCAAGGTCACCCCATCAAGGTTGTCTCAGCTTACCCCTTGGAGAGGGTGCTTCGATGCCCGAACGCCGCGGGAAGGGTCGCCGAATGGAACATCGAACTGCAGGCTTTCCAGCTAGAGTTCGGCACCACCAGGATCATCAAAGGTGCGGCACTCGCTGACTTTGTGGCAGAATGGATTGACGCCCCTGGCCGGGAAGTGGGTGAGGACCGTTCTGTCGCACCCGAAAGCGAAGCACCGGATGGTTGGGCCATGTACTTCGACGGAGCGTTCGCGCGTCAGGGCACTGGGGCTGGAGCCGTGCTCATATCGCCCACACAAGACAAGCTCTACTACGCCATGCAGCTCTGCTTCCAGCACGGCGAGAAGGTCTCCAACAACATCACGGAATACGAGGGCCTAATCGCCGGCCTCAAGGCTGCGGCGGCCCTAGGGATAAGGTGCCTCACCATCAGGGGCGACTCCCAGCTCCTCGTCAACTTCTCCAACAAGGCGTACAAGCCAAAGGACAAGCACATGGAGGCATACCTCAAGGAGGTACGCAAAATTGAGAAATGATTCTTGGGCTTGGAATTGCAGCACGTGCCGCGTGGCACAGACAAGGAGGCGGACGATATCGCCAAGAGGGCGTCCCGGCGTCTACCTCAGGAGCCCGGCGTATTCGAGGAGTGGCTTTTCAAGCCGTCGGCGGCTCCACCCACTACAGCACCAGCACCGCTTCAGGAGGAGCTTCCCCAGGCGCCCCTCTCCGGTGCCCCAGCTTGCGGCCTGACCTCGGGAGCCCGCCTGCTCCTCGCGATCGAGCTTCAGGAGGGATGCTGGATCGAGGAGTTCAAGACGTACCTGCTCCAAGGCACCTTGCCGGAAAAGGAGGAAGACGCAGAGCGAGTCGCCCACCAGTCCACTGCGTACTGCATTCAGGATGGTGAGCTTTACCGGAAGCAACCGAACGATGTTTCTCTATGATGCATCTCCAAGAAGCAGGGACGCGAGCTGCTGGCCGACATACATGGCGGAGACTGCGGGCATCACTCCTCATCACGCACCCTCGTCGGCAAGGCGTTCCTCAGCGTATTCTACTGGCCCACGGCGCTCAATGATGGCACCGAGCTGGTAAGATCTTGTGAGGCCTGTCAGTTTCATGCCAAGCAGATTCACCAGCCTGCCCAGGGACTCCAAGTCATCCCGTTCTCATGGCCGTTCGCTATCTGGGGGCTGGACATCCTGGGTCCATTCCCTCGAGTGCCCGGGGGCTACCGCTACCTCTATGTCGCCATCGACAAGTTCACCAAGTGGGCGGAGGTGGAGGCCGTCCGCGCCATCCCGGCCGGCTCGGCCGTCAAGTTCATCAAGGGCCTCGTGAGCCGCTTCGGGGTCCCTAACCGCATCATCACCGACAACGGCTCGCAGTTCACCAGCAACCTTTTCAAAACATATTGTGCTATCCTTGGAATGCAGATATGCTACGCTTCGGTGGCACACCCTCGGAGCAACGGCCAGGCCGAGCGCGCCAACGCAGAAGTCCTGAGAGGCCTCAAGGCGAGGACCTTCAAGAAGAAGATCGAGGCCTGCGGTAGGGGCTGGCTCAACGAGCTCCAGTCCGTGCTGTGGTCCATCTGCACCACCACGACCAAGCTGACGGGCGAGACCCCGTTCTTCCTCGTCTACGGAGCCGAGGCGGTCCTCCGTCATGAGGTCAGGCATCGCTCCGTGCAGGTCTTGGCGTTTGACGAGGCACGCCAGGACGCCTCGCGGGGGATGGACCATGTGCTGGGGGAGGAACGCCGCCGCCAGGCCTCGCTCCGGGCAGCGAGGTACCAGCAGGCGCTGCGGCGGTACCACTGCTGCAGCGTTCGCTCCAGGATGCTCGAGGTGGGTGATCTCGTCCTGAGGTGGGTGCTCTCCAGGGAAGGGCTGCATAAGTTCTCGCCCATGTGGGAGGGCCCGTTCAGGATCGCCCGTGTCTCCAGGCCTGGTGCCACGCACCTGGAGACGCAGGACGGGATCCCCATCCAGAACGCCTGGAACATCCAGCACCTCCGGAAGTTCTACCCATGAAGCAAGGCCCCGGCCTGTGAAGGTCTCCGCTCGTGACACTCTCACGTAATAATGAGTTGGGGCTGTACACACCCCGGAGTCTCCTGAGTGCCGCCCCTGGGCCTCACGGGGGCTCCCACCCACGTCCTAGTAGAGGCCCCATGCTCCGCGCTGGTGGGAAGACAAGAAGACTAGTCCAGGTGCCGGACGCAGCTTTTCTTTTGCTTGCTTTCTGTAGTTGGTTTTCGACTTCTTGAGTGAAATTTGGAGCTTTCGCGTCTTTCGTTTGCAAGAGTTGGAAAGTTTCTCTCTTCTTCTCTCTTCACAGTGTTCGCCTCTCCAACCTTGTCCCAGGAAGAGTGGCAGTTGCCCGTCGCTCCTCCTCGCGCGCCCCGCGTGCGGGGGCTAGGTACGGTGTGTGTGCGCCCGGGCTCGCCCGCGTCCACACTCGCCAAAACCTTGCTGCCCCAGTTTCGGTGCCTTAATCCTCGCGTGACGCCCTCAAACGAGCTGACGGGCATGCGCACCATCTTAAGTCCATGCCTCCGGGCATCGCGATGAGGTGTGCTGGCTACAACCAACCCATGCTCAGGGGTTTGCGCGAGGTAGGACGAGATGCTTCATGAGGTTTTCTAACCCTGCAGCTACACGACACCTCCCGAGGCTCAACGACTCCCGAGGACTCAACGACCCCCGAGTTTTCAAGAAGGAAGCCCTTGGAAGATGCCCCTGGAAGGGCATGCTCTCGCGACATGGAAGCCTACCGCGAGCACATCGAGCTAAGTTACCCTGAACGCACCTAGTAGAAACATGGAGATCACCACATGATATGAAAACAATGAGCATAGCATAACGGCGCAAGCGTCAGGGTTCATTACACGCCCCAACAGGGCCCTCTACTTCTTTCAATGCAGGAGGAAAAAAGAAACAAAAGCAAGCTGCACGACTACGACGACTCCTGAGGCTCGGCCCCGGCGACACACAAGCTCAGTCGAAGTCTTCCTCCTGCTTCACAGGGGCGCGCCGGCGATGCGGCTTGTCGCCTTCCTCGGTCCAAGCCCTGCGGCATGGTGGCTCATCGCAGTCACCATCGCTCGTACTCTGCCCGGAAGAGGAGCCCCCACTGCTGGAGCCGGCGCGGCCGTCGCCAAGGGCAAGCTCACCGCCAGCAACGGCGCCATCGCCGTCATCTTCGTCGTCGCTGTCGCTCTACGGGCAGCACCCCAGGCGCCGGCTGCTTTCCCCGAAGACCCTGACGTAGAGGGTCGCGGCGCCGTCATACCTGAAGTGGAGGGTGCACCTCCCATGCAGGCCGCGTGCGCGGGCAAACGGCTGCCACCCGCGGTTTAGGAACACGTTGCCGGCGGCGGTGACCTCGACATCCACCCAGGAGGCCTTGCTGCAGCAGCCGTCGGCCTGCAGCCAGAGGCCGCCAGGCCCTCCGGCCGGCAGCGCGCTCGCAAAGGAGCGCGACAGCTGGAACCAGATGCCCATAGGCCTCTCCGACCACACGACGAACTCTGGGAGCGCGTCGGCTGAGTGGGAGCGCGGTCGTGGCGGCCGAATGACCACCGCGCGCCTCCCATCATCACCGAAGCCACCGCGACCGCGGCAGCCCTTGCCGTGGGAAGAAGCTCCACCGCGGCTGCCGGAGGCGGCGCCGATAGTCGGAGGAGCGCGCCCGCGCCCTCGAGGGGCCACCGCCGGAGTCCCTGCGTGCTTTCAGGGTCTCCCACGGCCTCTCTTGGGTGGCGGCGAGTCGGGCCCCTCCTCGGGGGCCTTCCCTTTCTCCGCCGCAGAAAACCTCCTCCCCGGCGCCATGGTGCTTCAACAAGACGGCAAGATGAGAGGGAAGAAGAAGAAGCAAGCAGCGGGAAGACGGAGATGAGCAGGGGGCTCCGCCCCTCCTCCCATTTATAGCCAAAGGGAGGCCAACCGCCGGCCTCCACGATCTTTGGTAATGATGATCTTTTTGCATGCAGTAGGTTATTGTCAAGTCGGACGGTTGCCGAGGCAGCGTGGGGAAGTGGAGACGCCCACGTACCATCAAGCGCCATGCATCGACTGGGCCCGCAGGCAATTGGGGCCCATGGCGCTTCGCCCTTGCCCTTTGGCTTCGCCTCGAAGCCAAGTTCAAGCGCGCCTTGGGCCCGGGGGCTACTGTCGGTGTTCTGGGAACCGGGGTACCCAGACTTGCCTGCCTGCGGCCCACAGCGTGGCTTCATCAGCGGCCTCGTACGACCCTTCTTCAGCATCAACAACACAAGACCCTCGTGAGGGGCCAAGCCTCGCGAGGCGGACGACGCCAAGACCTTCGGAGGGAGCGGCTTCCCCAGGCCGGCTCCTGAGGAGTGGAGATTTCCATGCAAGCCCCACCTCGTGAGGTTCAGATGACGCAAGCCATGACGACCAAGGCTAGGCGGGTGCCAGCAGGCGTAGTACAGCAGGTTTCCCCTTCGGTGCTAAGGAAGCAAGCGCAGACGCAGAGTCTCGAGGAATCAGCCAAAGGTTTCCATTCCCGTGCTACAAGACCAGGACGGCATGACGGAGGTCATCGCCGAGACCACCACAACGTCACGACCAGAAGCTTTGCAGGCGAAGACCACCTTTTGTCAGGATAAGATGTACTACTTGTCTCCCTTCAAACTTGGCCGTTGTGGGATCCCTTCCCGCCTTCATTTTGGGGGAAGAGGACCGAGGTGACTATAAATATAGCTAGGCCACCACCATAGGATGGGGAGGAGACCCAGAGCATCCTCACCAGCTCACACCAGCACAATAACACTCCTCCTGAGGTTGTTCTCCCTCTGTACTAGTTCATCCTCAGCCCACCTCGAGGCCAATCCACCACAAAGCAGGAGTATGGCTTTACACCGCAAGGTGCCCCGAACCTGGGTAAACTGCTGAGTCCCTTTCCTTTCCTGTTCATCGAGTTAGGTGGTGAGCTCGACGAGTCGGTAGGGTGGGTAGATTGAGTTCTTCGCATGCACCCCAGAGTTCGAACCTTTCTTGGGTCTGCGGAGCCCTGAATCCAACAGTACGGAATTCCGTTTTGAAATCATCTCCTTCGGTTACTCGAATCTGGTGATATCCGGACAGCAGATCTAACTTGGTGAACCAGCATGCCCCGGCCAGTTCATCCATGATCGACATGGGGTGCTTGCTTTTAACAGTGATGGCATTGAGCAATTGGTAGTCCACACAGAATCTCCAGGTGTCGTCTTTCTTGCGAACCAACAGAACAGGTGATGCCAAAGGGCTATTGCTTTTATGTATGATGCCCCGGCGAAGCATCTCTTTGATTTGTTGTTGGATATCATCCTTTTCCTGAGGAGTGTACCGATACGGTCTAGCACTCACGGGCTGAGCTCCGGCAATCGGCGGAATTTTGTGGTCCTGAGGTCGTCGAGGTGGTAGAGCTGTAGGCTCCTGAAACAGCACGCTGAACTCTGCCAACATCGTCTTGATTTCTGGGGTAAGGCAGATTGAGCTGGCGACACATCCATTGACATTAACTCCGGCTCCTGGTGGACAACACACACCTGAATTGCCTGTTGCATGGCTCCCCTGCGTAGAAGGCCTCACATCTTCCTTGCGGACACAGGTTTACACAGTGTTTTATTTCCCTCGATGCCTGTTAGAGTAACTCTACGCCCTTCATGTGTGAATTGAAGCATGCTCTTGCACCAATTATCCCACATAGGGTTGTGGTCTTCAAGCCAATCCGCCCCCAATATCAGGTCATAGCAGCCCAAGTTCAGCACATTAACATCCTGCTGAAATGTTTGACCTTGAGTCCACCATGCCAGTTTTGGTATCCATTGGGAGCTTGTCATTGTTGCCCCTCCGGCAATCACATACTGGGCTGGTGGCATATCTTGAGGTTGAAGGTGCAATTCATTAACCAAGGCCCCGTCCATGAATGAACAATTTGCTCCTGAGTCCACAAGAATCAGGATGCTACGTTTCCCGATCAATCCATGCAGGCGAATGGTTCGGCGACGTACTGTGTCAGCTGGTGACAAGGTTGTAGTCACCAGCATCACTTCCTCATCCTAGCTGGAATCTGACAGATGTTGAGGATCTAGTGGGTCATCAAGATGCAAAACCTCCAGCAACTCTTCCATAATGTGCAAAGGAACCTTGTCAGGACACTTGTGACCCCGGGCCCAAGGATCTCTACATGTAAAACAGAGATTCTTGGCCTTGCGATAACCGCGCAGAGCTTCTAGTTTCTCAGACAACTTGCAACTCTCCTCAGGCACTATCACTGACTTGTTTTTCTCTGAATATGATGATGTCTTGCCCGAGTAACGGTGACTTGATTTGGAATGACTCGATTGCTTCTCGTTCTCCAGTTCCACTTCCTGCAACAAAGCCAAAGAACTAGCAGTATCCACGTCTTCAGGCTGATGTAAGATAACTACTGAACGAATCTCAGCATGCAGGCCGACTAAATATCTCTCAACAAAGAGCATTTCGCTCATGTTAGGATAGGCTAGCAGAATTTGGTGTCTAAGTGTGTCAAATTTAAGAGTATACTCATCTACCGAACCTGTTTGGTTCACTAGCAATAATTGCCTCATGAGGAATTTGTGCTTGTTTCTACCCCACTTTTCCCTAACAACATCTTTTAACTCATTCCAGTGAATGAATTTGCGCCACTTTTGAACCATCTTAAGCCACAGGGCAGCGTTGCCCACACAATTTAGGGGAGCAAATTTAACCTTCATCCCATCAGGAACACCATATATCTCAAAATAGAGCTCACAATTATCTAACCAAACCTAATAATCCCCCCCATCAAACTTAGGAAAATCCATTTTAGGGGTGGACCCAAAGTGAGAGCGATGTGAATTGGTCATCGTACGCCTATCATCTCTCGGAAACTCTCTGTCGAACAGGTGCTGAGCATGAACATGCATACCGTTGGTCGGAGGCAGACTGGAGGATCTTGGATCCCCCAGCACTGGCCCCCGAGGATGATGATGCCCGCCATGCCCGTCGGGCCGATCCGTGTGCACCTCAACCATGTGAGGGGTGGTGAGGGTCGGATCTAGAAGGCACGGTGCTGGCGACTCGAGCACATCTAGCCGTGCCGCCGCATCCTCCGCATGGAGTTGGAGAAGCAATGCCGAAGCCATCATGGACTTGGTCGTGGTGTCCATCGCTTTCATCCAAGCCTGGAATTCCTTGAGTTGCTCAGCGATGGTGTCTAGCTTGGCTTTGGTCGCTGCCCCTTGCTCGTTGACCGTCTCCATGGCCACGGATGTCTGCTACTCCACGGCGGTCGGGCCGCACTTCCTAGGCGCCAGATCGCTCACGGAGCCGCTGTTCCTGCCGAGAGCTCGGAATTACAGCTGCAACCGGAGGTCGCTGCTAACCCCAGACGGACTAACAGATCGAGCATGCACACGCAGTGGATTGAGAGACTGCTGATACCAATTGTTATGAGTCTACTTGCTGGATACAATTTGGATACAGAGAAGGAGGGGAAGGAGGAACTAGGAAGGGGAAAATTACAGAGATGAACTCTTGACACATCCCTCCTCTCTTCTATAGACGCCGCTTCTCATATAGTTGACTCTCTTGCCGTCTCCTTTCTTGCTTCCTCTCGTTGGGCCTCAAAGGCATGGGCCAGCCTTCGGTTCCTTCTGGACGCCTTGGGCCGTCGACCGGGTGTGGGCCAGTACATCACAACCTTAGCCATGTAGTCCAGATGGAAGGCGAATCAGCTCGGAAATTCAGGAATTGGTTCTTAACTAAAAAGAATTAGATCGTCAACTGTCCCGATGCCGAGGCAATTGTTGCATTCAAACACAACATCTGAGATGAATGGCTCACCCTTCAGCTCGTAGAGGACAAGCCGAGAACCAAGGCAACCCTTACCTCCTTGATGACCCGCTTTTGCGCGGACGAGGACAGCTGGTTGGCACGTAACTCCCATAGGAGCAATTTCGGCACCTCAAAAGAACATGATGGCAATGGAAAATCTAGCCGCAACAAAAACAAGCGCCGAAATAAAAACAGCGGTAGTGACGTCGATGACCCAGCGGTTGATACATCTCCAATGTATCTATAATTTTTTATTGTTACATGTTGTTATATTATCATTCTTGGATGTTTTACATACATTTACTGGCAACTTTATATCATTTTTTGGGACTAACCTATTGACATAGTGCCTAGTGCCAGTTGATGTTTTTTGCTTGTTTTTTACTTTGCAGAATATCAATACCAAACGAAGTCCAAATGCCACGAAACTTTTTGGAGATTTTTTTCTACCCAGAAGACACCAAGTGTCGTTTCTATATCCAGCATATCTCGTAGTAGGGGTCCTAAGCTAGGCGTCTTGGAGCGATGGTAACACGGACACAGGATTTTACCCAGGTTCGGGCTCACTCGAAGAGATAATACCCTACATCCTGCTTTTGATTGTATTCACATGGGGTGTAGTACAGAGAACAAGCATCTACCACGAGATTGTTCTAATGAATATGGGATTATCTATTGACTAGCCTAGCCTCGGTTTATATAATGCACCGGAGGCCTAGGGTTTAGAAGTGTCCTTGGCTTGGGTGCCAAGTCTTGTGGAGTCTTCCTTGTATTCGTCATGGGATGCCCGAAGTGGCCCATTAATGAACCGCCGTGGGGGTCCTCGGCCCGACCCGTAGGCCGGGAGATGACATGGCGAGTACCCCCTAATCCAGGACACCGTCTCTAGCCCCGTGAACCGGTCTTCAAGTTCGGGACGCCCCTTGATTCCTCAGAACTGTTCTTCATCTTCGGTCGTCAGCCTTGAAAACTAGTTCAGCAAATCTTCCGATCTTCGACCTTGAGGATTGCCGAAGTGAATCCGAAGAGTTTACACATCGGGAATCCGAGGAGCCCTTTAAGTCTTCGGCCTTTATCAATGCCTTGTTATTTTTTACGCCACACCTTGGGTTTGAAGTGTTTTACGTGCGGCGGTGTCCTCTAGGGTTTGAGCTCAAACGCCGGACTCTATCCAAGCTCCAACACCGGACTACATTCGAGGTGTTTGTTTGCAGCCGAGCTCCAATGCCGGACTACATCCAAGCTCCAATGCCGGACTGTATCTGAGCTCCAACGCTGGACTGTATCCAAAGTCTAACGCCAGACTGTCTCCAAACTCCAATGTCGGACTATATCCAAGGTGTCATAGATCACCTTGGTTCAAAAATGTTTGAAGGATCTCAGCTGAGCTTAATGTTGGAAATGCCCTCTATGGAGCCAGCCACGTGTATCCGAGCTTTATGCTGGACTACTTCCGAGGTGATATGCCATCTCGGTTTTGGGCTGATTTTTTGCGGATATATTTTCTCGATTGGTGCAATTTATTCTCTACCGAGATATATAGCCAGTAGCCCTCAAGGTGTATGTCGGCCTAAAATCCAGGATGCACCTGAAGGTTAGCATAAAACCGCTGATCCCAGTAGCCCCCGAGACTCGGGTCGATTCACGGAATCGGCCTGAGGATCAACCCCTAACTCGGCAGCATACGTAGGAATAGAAACACGGTGTAATATATTAGAGGAGATAGTGATCGGCGCACAGGCCCTTGAGAGAGGGTCTTGAGAAGTCACCGTAATATATTAGCTTGATGCCGGATAGGTCCTACATGGTACCTATTGTTGTCTGAAGACGCATTTGCCCATAGTTCGGTCAAGCCGAACACTGAGCACTTTGAATTTTCTACATTGAATAGGCAATGCAGTAGCCCCCGAGCCATTGGTCGGGTGGCAACACTAGATCAGGGGATCGATGTGCCCCTTTAATATTTGTAAATGATAAGCGCGAAGCCCAGTAGCCCCCAAGCCTTAATGTGGGCACGGGTGGCGAATTAAGGATCGATATCTGTTTGACAGAAAATTAAATTCCGGTTGCTCGGCTGTCTCAACAAGACTGTGCCCTCGAATTTTTAATAGACGGCTTGAAGTAAATGAACTTTGTCCAATATGTGTAATGATTCTATGTACCAAAGTACTTTACATCATTAATGCTCGGATCCGCATTGTACAAACTTTGTTGACCGACCATCGGCTTCAACTTCCTCGGCCAGTAGCCGAGGAGTGTTTTCCTACTTTATAAAGCCTTTATAAGGGCAAAGATTTATGGAAAACAAGGCAGTCTGGCCATATGGTTTTATAAACAAAGGTACGAAGAGGGATATGTTATATTACTATTTAACGTAAGAAACATCTTCAAAGAAAATAGTCCCGCTATCGGTTCCTTTCTTTGGGTTGTCATGCTGATCATGATCATGAAATCTCACCTCCGATCAATGTGGGAGGAAAATATTGAGGATTTAATTTGGGGAAAGTTCCCGAACTCAGTGGTTTTTAGTGAACCTAAGTTTTCACTTCCGTCGTTGTCGACCAATCATTTTCTTAAGATGGCTAGCTTTTGGCTTCACCCAGTCTGAGGTACTAACCCAGATGACCCGGAAGTAACAATCACAGAGGTGCTCCCTTTACCCCTAGCCGAACTATCGGGAATGTAGGGGGTAAGCACAGGAGCCAGGTAACCCAGCTTGGCCAAAATCTTAAGTCAAATTGATGCATATTTATGGCTTTATAACGATGATTACGGAAGGCACACTACAAAAAAAACACTTTCGTGATGATACATGTTTGTCACAGTAGGTCGCATTTTTTGTCATGCATGTACATCCATGACGATTTTATGATAGAGTCAAGATAGTCATACATGTGCTGTCGTAGAAGTGTTCCATGACAATACCAAAACTATCATCACGGAAGTGTCCACTTCCATGATGATAAATGGCGCGTCATGGAAGTGCTTTCGTCAAGGGTAACCGACACATGGCATCCACCGTAACGGGTCGCCGTTAAGCTATCGGGTTCCGGTTTGGATCCGATAACCCGTTAACAGCCCGGACCAATGGGGATTTTCCACGTGTAAAATCATCATTGGCTTTAGGAAACACGTATTGGCTCCTCTATGGGCCAGATGTCGTCCGTCAAATGGAGGAGACGTGCCTATGATACGTCGACACATGGCAGGGCCCAACAGAGGCCCATATATGTTAAAAAGGCCGGCCCAGTCAAAGGCCCGTAGTATTTACTTAGGTACTAGTGGGCCAGCCCACTAACGGCCTGTTTAAACATGGCCCATTTACGCCCCGAAGCCAGATCTAGCCCGTTAATTGTTCGCCGAATATTTGGGCCCAATTACGACCCAGTGATATTTCGGCCTGTTAGAGGCCCGATGTAGACATGGGCCCATTTCAGCCCGGTGTGTCTTTCGGCCTGGGAATGGCCCGTGCTGCCCATGGGCCATATATGGTCCGACGCGACATCCGACCCTATAACGGCCCATGATCAAGGTGGCAACAGTTCAGCCCAACGTGACTTTGGGCCTGTTAAAGGCCTGTCATATAATTCGGCCCGTTTATGCCTCTACTAAGCTTTCGGCCTCTTAAAGGCCCATGATATCAGTGGGCCAACTAAGGCCCGAGATATGTTTTGGCCTGGTAATGGCCCGTCATATAACTGGGCCAATAATGGCCTGGTCTACATTTCAGCCTGCTGAAGGCCCGTCGATGACTAGTGAAAATTGAGGCCCAACATGCATTTCGACCTGTTAAAGGCCCATGGTTTCTTCTAGGTCGTAACAGGCCAGCAGAATATTCAGCCTGTTAATGGCCCGAAGCTACATGGGCCCAACTAAGCGCTAGGTCCACTAAAGGCCCAACTAAACTTTGGGGCGAATATAGGCCTGTGTAAGTTGTGGGCCTGATGCAAAGTGTGAAGGCCCCAATGGCCTTTTAGGCCCAAGAAAGTTGCAGGTCAGCCCAATTGTGGCCCGCTAAAATGCAGGCCCGTTAGAGGTGAATGTTTCGGCCCGGTCGACTACATCAGATTTTCGCCGGTTTTTTCCAGATAGCGAATGATGGCATATACGGTAACTAGTAGGAATTAAGAACAAACCTACTCTATACAATAAAGAAATTACGGCATAGTAACTTAGAATAAACCTACACTATACAATAAAGGATTTATGGTATATTACATCCACTGGGCATCGAAGTTCGCCACCAGTGATCATAAAGCGCAACGAAGAAGAAGATTACAAAAATTGGGCGCCATTGCAGCGTAACAAAATAATACTAAACCAAGACCACTTCCAAGTCAGTTCAAGAAAGGTTAGCCTTGCGCGGGAACTGCTGCGCAAGCTGCTGAGCAAGGTTGTGAGACCGGCCTAGCATGTCGGTCATAGCTTCCAGGTGTAGCTGTTTAGCAATGAGGTTCTCATTGGTGTTCTCCGCAATCTTTCTTAGAGATAGGACTTCAAGTCGAAGTTGAGTTGCAGAATGCCTTTCTGCTAGAACTTGGGACTGAAGAAGTCGAACTGATTCAAAGAGCGAATTCTGTGAGCTTGTTTGACTGCTATTCTCAAGTAACTTGAACACTGCATCAAGACAAGACTTTGGGGTTGTCTCGCTATCTTCAAGATGTTTTGGCTTCTTTGCTGCAATATATGTTGGGTTTGTCTCACAGCCTTCAGCAGACTTGTGCATGCCATTAGGCATATCACCCTGAAACAAGCAGAGAGATGACATGTATTGCACGTGTATAAACAAAGATGGTAACTGTGCTGTCAATTCCATCAAATTTCAAATTAGAAAATAAAGAGTAAGTTCAAAATATCAATAGCATAATTTGGCATTGTTCATAATGCGGGGACCTTCACCACACTACTGGATTACCATGGCAACAAAATAAGCATAGATGAAGGGCAAAGACAATCATTGTATCTATTTTGGTTAATGTGCATGGCATGTTGTTCATATCATCAGCCACATCAGTAAGATAAAACAGGGGATGACAAGGTGCAAACGTGGGCTGCTTCACCACACACTGGATTATAGATCCACAAAAACAAACATACATATAGGGAGTATTGAGTAATGTGCATGGTATGAATAAGGAATTTGGTTTTACAAGTAAACTAAACAGCAAACTAAACAGCAGTTGACGATAGGGAGTATGAGCAAATTAAACAGCAGTTGAGGATAAAGGCTTTAGAAGGACTGACTTACATTAACAGTTAACACCGGCTTTATAATGCCCTTCTCCATGTCAAGGGAAGGATAACTCAAGAATTTCAGCACATAATCTTCTTCATAAGCATTGCCTGTACTCTACATTTTGTAGAGAGTAATTATAGAAATGATAATACTGGAAGGGATAGAGGATAATGAAGATAAGATGCAGATTGATGCTACATAATCAACTACCAATCCCTAGAAGTACAAGTGTTACAGGACAAAATGTACTGACAAGAGCAATGGGCTACACTTCTGCACTGGCATTGTCTGTGTATTCAACTTTTTGATAAGATTAAATATAGATCTGATATTTTTTAGTAAATGGTGGGCGAGGGAGATAAGATGCAGAATGCTACACAATGAACCAATCCCTCTACCCATAATATAAGAGTGTTTTGAACACTGGTGTACTGTACAAAACACTCTTATATTATGGGACGGAGGGAGTAGATGTTAATGTAAGTACAGTGATAGACGATGTTCAGTCCTTACAAGAGGACTGCTGAGCTAAACCTCTTCAAAAGCATTGGGTTGATTCTAAATTTATGTAAGATTCTATACGGATCTTATAATGTCCACCAAATGGAGGATAATGAGGCTAACATGTGCAGTGATGCTACATAATCAACCAGCTATGAAAGTAAGTATGGTCATACAAGGCAAGAGGTACTCACAAGAGCAATGTAGTGTGCAATATAGTTGCGAGATTCTGTGGTCCCTTGAGAATGAATGTTCTTATGCAAACAGTTTTCGTACAAGTGAGACGTTAAGGCACATGCAGAAATGTAGTTCAAATTGTGATGTGATATCATAGACAGTACCTTACGCTGCAGACGAGACCAATGTGTAACAAGATTATTCCAGTCACTGTCTGATAAATGTAGCACCGGAGACTTTACAGAAATTTCATTTAGAGGCTTGCCATCGAAGTGTGCTTGCCTCAGGTAGGAACGATACTTCATCAACGCGTGCTTGAAAAGTGCAACCAACCCTTGCTCATCTTGACTATCCAGTTTGGTCCTCGCCTATTTAAAAGAATGAAATCTTGTGTCTTCTGTCAGCAGAAACATATGTAGTAATTACCATGAATAACATTAGTACATTACTTACGCGTAAGTTGCGGAGGAAGATTGGAAATTGTTCTTTGTCTGTGGTATAATCTTTCCATGAAGGAAAGATGCGCACAAAGTTCCTGACAACAATATAAGCTCCGTCTTCTAAACTGGGAAGAAGTGGAACATGAGTCCTATTTGCTGCAATTGGGGCTCTCTCTTGTTCGAAAAGGGATTTGGCAACTGGATTTGGTGTACTCTTTGCTGGAATGGGGGGTTTTGCGTTGTAGAGCTGGTGCTATGTCAACTGCTATCATCATACTGTTTGCGGCAGTTGGGGTCTGCTGAGTTGGGGCATCAGAGATGGCCAGTGTAGTAGGGCTAGAGTCTGCTATAGTTGTGGCCGTGTTTTCTGGGTCTGGTGATATTGCAACTACACCTAATGGGCTATTTGATTTATCAAGTGTCACTACCTTTTCCAAATACTTTGTTCATGCTCCTCCGCGATCAGCAATCGCCCTCTTCCTTTTGAACGTCTAATACACAAGAACAAAATTTGAATGGATAAATATGGTATGATGACAGATGGAATATGTACTGAAAATGGATAGGCAGGGTGTATTCACATACACGATGTGTAAACTAAGCTAATGGCAGTGCAACAAAGTAGATGCAATGCAAAGCATCAGTTGCAAGATATGTGCGACCAATATAACCTTGGAAAGTTAGAGCAAGCACCTTGATGGGTGAATAAGATAGGGCATCTGCCTCTGACTCCTCCACTAGGGAGCTACATTTACTTAGGTCTCCCTCTAGCTCAGAATCACTGTTAGGATCATATTCTGAGCATGAATCTGTAGGTGGAGAGCGTTTGCATTGCATTGCATCCAGACTTGATTCCAGTCCCTTAATGCCAAGTTTGACAGCCATGGCATTGTTCTGCTTTATTCTTTTCATGCACGCAAGCTCATAATCATTATGATGCTGTTCAGTATCTGAGATTCATGAAAACATAAAAAGTAGTCAGATTATCTATGGAATGCATTGCGGATTCAACTCGAAGAGTGTCTCCCTATAAACCCCTGCATATGCAAAGTTCACCCCCCAACCGTGCTGACTAGACCACACACAGAAATACAAACCTCTTATGTCTCTATAACAGACAGACACACATTTCAAAACTGAAGTAGGAACATTAGAATCATATCAAATTCGTATTTGAACAAATAAACTAAGGAATTATGAGTGGCATAATGTTTAGCTTCAAGGATGGAGTGCTGGTATTGCGACACAAAGCAAGTAGGCAGATTGTATTCCATGTAAAAGATCATAGTCTATGTAAAAGGTGGATATGGCACTTTCTTTCTATACAATGCAGTGTTCGTTGCCCACACATGATGGAAGAGATCACACAGAGAAATACTATTCACTCATGTCTACGGTTCTAGTATTTTGAAACAGGGTGGTCCACCCTAAAATAATATTGACAACAAATATGACAAGGCAAGCATAGAGGTAGTGAATCAATCATTACTTGTGAGCTTACTAGGACAAGTATGCAGAATTGTAACTGCAGTAAGAGACCGTCCAAAATCTAAATCAAGAAGTTGGTCTAGCACTTATTGTTTGCAACTAATCGACATGAATAATTGGATATCATATCGAATGAGTAAGAAAGATAAGTAAAATTGTCAACAAACCTGGCCTGCAGTAGTAATCTGGGTCAATGTCACTATGACCAATAATCCAAAATGACTAGTGTCTATTCCAAGGGCCGGAATTTTGAAACCTTGTGAACTTTACAGGTACTAAAGATTACTGAAATACATCTGAACCATTAAGTGTAGGTAGCACTCAGTACACAGCAAACCCTAATGACAGTCCTGCCTAATGAGTAATGAATCAATTAGAAAATTCATGATGAGGAGTGGCTGTTGAGTGTTGATGACGTATCTCAGGATAAATCGGGTTGTCTTAGTGGCTACTGCACACCTGAGCCCTGAATGGACTAGGAAGGTAGGCATGGCGGCGCGCCCGGGCAGCGGTGACGCTGTTGGGTGAGCGGCTCCTGACCTCCTGTTAGTCCGGCGTCTCCTCCTAGAGTCATGCCGTCCGGGGATGGCAAGTTGCCGGCGAGGCAGGCGGCTGGGGGCGAGTAGAGATCAGAAGCGCAGCAGAACAAAGGGGAATCGAGGCCTGGGCAGACCCAAAATCCCAGGGTGGGCCGCGGCCCACCGTGGGCACCCTGTAGATCCACACCCGAGCGGCGTACATGCATTTTCGAAACTAAATTAGGAACATTTAGCTGACTAATTAAACGACTCTGTTTTAATAATATCAGATTCATATTTGAACAACTAAGCTTGTTTAGCTTGATGGGTGTAGGGGTGGGCACGGTTAAACCGAAAACCGAAAAACCAAACCGAACCGAACCGTATTACCCGATATGTCAGTTAATTCGGTGGTTTGGTTTTTGGTTCGGTGGGAAATTTTAAGGTTGTTCGGTGTTTGGTTTGTGTTCAGTTTTCAGTGCCCAGAAACCGAATAGACCGAACAAACCGATATGTAGGATGCCCCGTGTAAATACCATGTTCACTCCATCAGGCGGAGGTCTCTCCAAAAAGTAAATTAGGCGGCGACCTCTTCAGCCATTGGCGAACAATTAAACATCCGGCTTGACTCCGGCGAGCTAGCAATCACCGGCAAATCCTTGTTAGTTGTGGCGGACATCCGGCTAGCCGCTAGATCACATGTACTTTTACAACTGCTCTGAGTCTCTAATCTCCCAATCAAACTAATAATGTCCATGTATATCTGGTATGTATGCATGCCTCTTGGTCGTGCAAGTAACTACTAGTGTATCATTTAGTGCATGAGCTGCTCAGTTTGGAGGCATCGCACGTGTTCTTCCATACATAATACATGGCACGTTTCATGTGATTTTTCCACTTAATTATGTTCACTTTTTTGCTTGATCGAATAGAGCATTACCTGATGTTAAGGTTGCTAGCTCTTGTGACTATTTTATGCATTCTATGCAATGCAAATCAGTGCTCATGAATCATTACACTTACACTGACGAGTGCATGTATTTCGGTTAACTGAAGAAACCGAACCGATATATTATGGTTAATATGGTTCGGTTTCTAACTTTGTGTGCTTGTTTCGGTTTCCATTTCTTCAAAACCGATATTATAAAAAACTAAATAAACCGAACCATATTAACCATATAAACCGAACGCCCAGCCCTATGTAACACCCCTATGTAATAAGCACTGTGACATAATGATAATCATGCCAAGTCGTACCCATTTGCAATGCTAGATCACAGTGGTTAAACACTTCATTTCAAATTCTTCTTTGAAATAAATTCAAATTCAAAATGAAAATAAAAGTTGTTCCAAAGTGGAAACTAAAATGTTCACCATCTTGCAAATATTCCATAACATTTACTTGTTAAGGAACACAACATCACCATCAACTTGAAATGGGCCAGAACAAATTAAACAGAGCCAAAGCAGCAAGTTAAATGCCTTTTTCATTTTTAGAAAAATCCAAATGATCTCCAAAAATGTCCAAACTTTTTGTGGTAGTGCTGGATATTGCAATGTAATCATGTGACCTAGTTTCACACTTTTAGTAATTCATTTGGTGGCTAGAAATAATGCAAAACTGCTGTTGTTTGTTTAAAACCGAAAAGAAAAAGGAAAGAGGCACTGTGCACTGGGCCTAAGTGCACAGTGCCCCGGCCCAGCCCACCAGGGCCTCTGCTTACCTGCTCCCCTCCCCGTGTCGTCGTCGCCGTGGTCGCGCGCGCGCGCTCTGGCGAGGAGCCGACACCGCGACGCCCGTGGCCAGGCGAGGGGGATAAGGTTGGCCCCCTCGGCCTTACCTCCATTCTCGTCCACTCGTCCCCTCTTCTGCCTCTCCCTCGCTCGCCTCGCTCTTCCCCCACCCTCGTCCGTCGCCGCCATGGTTGAACCTCGCTAGAACTCGCGGCCACAGTCACCCCCGTGCCTCGCCGCCACGTCCACGGGCTCCGCCTCGCTTCTCCACGCCGTCAGGTGTCGCTCGTTGGAGCCGGGACCCCCTGCAATGACCGCCTCCTCTTCGTCTTCGTCCTCGGGCAGTGGGGATTGCCACCGTCGATTCGCCACCGTCCGGTCCTCCCCGAACTCGCCGACCCGCCCATCGTGACCACTGTGAGCCCGCGGCCCTTCCCCCTAGCCCCGTACTCTCTTTCTCGCCGTAGTCGTCGCCCTCGTCGATCCCGAGCTCCGGCCACCGCCTAACTCACCGCCGACGCCTCCTCCGTTCACCCCCACCCCTGCCGCTTGCTCCATTGGATGCGCCGCATCGCCAGCTACCCTTAGCCGCAAACCGCGTTCGATTCGGTACCCTGTAGCGCCCGCGCGGTGGACTCCCGCCGTCGGTTTGGTCGTCGCCGGCGCAACTCCGGCGAGGCCGACGTGGCTACGTCATTAAGGGCCCTAATCACCGGTTTAATTAACCCTGTCTCTGTGACAGGCGGGCCCCAGGCTTTTAATTAGAAAATGTTTTAGTTAAAATAATTAAACACTGTGTCACTTACATGTGGGGCCCGTGACACTATTTGTTTGGATAAGATGTGCACAGTCAGCTGCTGACTGGACCCCCGGACCCACCTGTCATTCTAATGGGCTGGCACACTCTGAGTGTAAAAAGAATTCTGTCACTGTTTTGGATAATTCGAATTTAAATAGTTAAATAAATTCCAGAAATTAATAAAAACTTTAGAAAATCATATCTTTTAATCCGTAACTCCGATCGAAAAACTTTATACATGAAAGTTGCTCAGAACGATGAGACGAATTCGAATACGCGGTCCGTTCGTCCGTCACACGTCCCTAACTATCCGAACATGCAACCGTTCCTCTCCGGTCATCTGTCTGACAAATGTCCGGAACCGGGAAAACATTCCCGGGTGAATCCCACCTTCCTCAGTATCACCCGGCACTGCGTTAGATCACCTCCGTCACCGCGTATTGCCATGTTATGCTTTGTGCTGCACTTGTTCGCTGAGTATTTATACTGTTTCCTCCCCCTCTTCTCTCTCGGTAGCCCCCGACACCGATGTCATCCCCGAGGCCGACGCAGCTCCGGAGCCCGAAGACAGCCTTGACAACCTTGCCCTTGCCGCCGAACAACCAGGCTGCTTTACCTATTCTGATGCATAGCCTGTTTATTGTAACCTGCTGTTGATAATTACCTGCATATCCTAAACTGTTTAGTCTAGGCTGGGTAGAGACCTATCAGTGACCCCACTTATCCCGACTGCCGCGCTGGATCGTCAGAAGACCCGATCAACGGGATTGAAGACCAGGCCCCGACACCGCACATCACCCCCTTTAGTTGTAACGACACTGCAGTGTTACTATCGAGTGCCGAGGGTGAAACCTCTTGTAGCACTTCTGATGTTAACTCTGTAGAGTAGCTATTCGGTCGTGGTCATCGAGGGTGATTCCTCCTTCACCGCTTCCGATAACGACGCTGTCATACAGCACCTCAAGTGTGGACCTAGTGAGGGTGATTCCTCCGAGTTCACCTTGACGGAGACATCGAATAGGAATCCAACGAGGGTGATACCTCGGATTCCCCTGATGTTATGGACACACGGATACTTGGACTTTACACTGTTACTTGGATAGGCGGGTCGACCCTGAGGGGTACCCGCGTGCGCCTGAGAGGCGAGTCTTGTGAAGACGGGTGCCAGTGTGGTGCCCGAGTGGTGAATACGAGGCGCGGCCGGGCATTCTTAACCCTTGCAGCAAGTCCTCGAGACGGGGCGACGGGGTCACATCTTTCGTGAGTCTCTGCTCGTTACCGCAAGCCCCTAGTCCTAACGATTTGGATATTTGATCCGAGCAGGCCTCTGGTCTGATAGCACTAACCATCACGTGGGCATAGTATGGGCGTTCTGCATCGTATGCATCAGCTGAAAGCTCTGTCAGACGTCCAGTTCAGCATGGCGGCACGGTCGGATCGTGTCGGCCACCCGAGGCGATGCTGGTATCCACCCTGTGCGCAACGACCCGGAGGGCGAGGGGCGATGGCCAAGACCCCCTTGCGCTTAGGATGTAGACCGGCGGGGACCTCTCTGCTGAGCTGTAGGTAGGGTTGCGATGTGTCGTTTGGCCGAGGCCGGGCATGACCCAGGAAAGTGTGTCCGGCCGGAGTTAATCGAGCGTGTTGGGTAAGTTGGTGCACCCCTGCAGGGAAGAAAACTTCTATCGATAGCCGGTCCTACGGTAAAGGACACTCGGAGTTGTATCCTGATTGATACAATTTAGAACTGGATACCTGTGATGAGACCTGTATATATGGCTCTGGGATTGCTTCTCGTAGGGAGTCGAGAAGGGATCTCCGGACGAGGTTGATGACTGTATGGCTCTGGGATTGCTTTCTCGCAGGGAGTCGAGAAAGGATCTCTGGGTGAGGATGAGACTTAATGATACTGTTACATTATATTGAACCGTTCTGCTCTCTTCTAATTGCTGCAAGACCGCTGAAGATGCTAGTCTTCGATAGGACTAGGCCTTCTCTCTATTCTTGCATTTCTGCAGCCCAGTCCACATATACAGCCTCTCTTTGAAAATGTTGCATATGTAGTGTAGATCCTTGCTTGCTGAGTACTTCTGAGTACTCACGGTTGCTTTGTTTTCCTTTTCTCCCCATATCAGTTCGACGTGACCAGAGGACGGAGCCCACTGAGACAGATGCCCCGACGATCGCTACTACTACTACCCAGAGGATGGATACTACTACGAGTTGACTGACGACTAGGAGTAGGATCGGAGGGTCCCAGGCAGGAGGCCTTCGCCTTTCGATCGTAGTGTTTTAATTTTGCCCCGCCTTTCTAAAGGCCTTTCTGTTTCTGTTTCATATCTGTACTCAGATATCTGATGCTTCCGCTGACGCTTGTACGCAAGCTTATGTATTCGAGCCCTCGAGGCCCCTGGCTTGTAATATAAAGCTTGTATGACTTTATTTATGTTTTAGAGTTGTGTTGTGGTATCTTCCCGTGAGTCCTTAGGCTTGATCGTGTGCATTTGCGTGTATGATTAGTGCACGATCGGGCCGGGGGCGTCACACCCTAGATGGGTGGAGCAGTGCTATTATGACACGAAGCACGTATGCTGATCGTATAGTGATCATAAAAGGGGGGAAACCCTAAGCATGATCAATTAAACCCTATTATGACTGTGCCATGGAAGATTTGAATCTGCAAACCACAGAAATGCTATTTAGCAACCATTGTTTGCTTCGAACTAAGAACTAAATTCTAAGAGCTGAAAAGAAAGTACAGTAACCAAGTTACGATCTATTTTCTGGTTGAGATCAAAAAGTTGAGCAGATATGAAGTAGTACCACCTCTCTTGCGGTGCCGTGTAGGCATCGGGGGTGCGATGGCTGTCGGTGGCGTTGAAGCAGATCTGCGACGGTAGACGGGTGCATCGGGGGATAAGTCCCGTTGCGGTGGACGAGAAGGTCGTGGGAGCGGCCCCGGCAAGGAGGACGACGGCGCCGATGAAGCGAGAGGATGCGATGCAAGGCTCCTGGTCTGTCTCCGTGGATGAGAAACGTCCATCTCTAGCAGTGGACGACGCGGTCTTGGTAGGTGCTCCGGCATGGTGGAGGACGGCAGCGATGGATGGGGTGGAGGACGGCGGCGATGGATGGGGTGGCGGACGGAGGAGGCTGGTGTGGGGATGGTGTTCTAGCGCGGATGGTGTATGAATGGGAAAATGGAGGGAGAGGTACAGGGAACCATGTTTTTGGGACGTGCCTGTCTGAAATATGGGAAAGTTATGAACTTAGCCCCCGTTTAAAATTTGGACGTCTCGTCGGTTGGGGATAGGACGGTAATCTCGCATCTCCCCAATATTTTCCCAGAGCGATTTCGGGCGACGAGAGGGTGTTTTGGCGCCCACGGTTGGCGCCCACGGTGTATGAATGAGGCTAACAGGTAGGGCGGTTGTGTCACGTCTGAGTGAAGTTACAAACCTGCCCCTATTGAAAATATTTGCCTACACCGATTTCGGCCGAGTCGAGTTTGTTTTGCCGCCCACCATGTATGAATGGGGAAATGGAGGGAGAGACAGAGGTCTTTCGGACGAGCTTGAATCAAATGTGTTTTGCCGCCCACATTTGGCACCCACCATGTCTGAATGGGCTCAGAGGCGGTCGTGTCACGTCTAATTGAAGTTACTAACCTACCCCTATTGAGAGCAGTGGAAATCGGGCCGTGGATTGTCCGTGTAAGGGGTAGAAAATAATTTCCATCTTGTAAACACTGGCTTCGGGCAGCCGACATGGGAGTGGATATTTTGCTGCTTCTTTCGAATTTTGGGACAATAAGCATCCACGTTTACCCTGGCAACTAAATTCGAATCCATTTTGTATTCTTATACGAATCTTTATAAATCTTTCTATGTGTTTTTATATATCTTCAAAAGCACAAAAAAGATGTATTCCACTGTCATATATGAATATGATTTACAAACGCCGATACTCGAATTCAGAAGCTAGAATCTAGTTTAAGGTGAATTCAAATATTTGAAACCACTTTATGTCCAACTCAAGTGTCACACGCAGCATAATGTGTACTCCCATTTAGATATGTACACGAGCGATGTCTCAAGATTCAAAATACCGAGTCAATCAACCAATAATGTACAAAACTAACAGACATATAAACACTTATAGAGTATATGACCAATAATATCAACTAACATACATAAGCCAGGCCGCTGTACTTTTTTTGCTAGAAGAGCATCATTTTTTAGCGAAGCTAGTACATCATCTTGGCCCTTTCAGATGTGTGCCACTTAAGGACCATCTATACTACTATTATTGCTGAATGCACATTCAGCCCGATTGGCATATTTGTAGGTCTGGCACAGCAATCAAAATGAAATGTCTCAGAGTCTTATCAATTAATACAGACTCGTGCTAAAAAAAATTACAAACCAAAAAACAAAAAACAATTATTACATGATCTCTAAAACAAATGGTTTGATCAGTTACATGAACAAACAACACAAAGGTTATTCAACGATGGAAAAAACATTTCACCTATGATTTACCAAGTGGGAATTTAATTTCCTTTTTTCCTTCAGGACCTTAACAATGCGGTCAGTCTCAGCTTGCTTCATTTTGAAATCCACCAAATATTTAATGGTTGTCTTGACTACTGCTTGTGATTGTGTTGTTTGCTTCCTCAACATGTCAACTTCATCTCTAAGTGCAGAAGCAGAATCTCTTTCTATCAATAGTTTAGCCTCTAGAGCATCAGCAGTTGGCAATTCATGATGCACAATTGGGCCGGTGCCACTGCTGTGGGATGATACAACGTCCATGGGGACCTCGCTCTTTGATCTTGGGCTAACCTGTTTTGCCATTAAAGTTCTAATTGGATTCTGAGAAGTTGAAGTTAGCAAAACATCTCAACTAGGAGTTAGAACAGCAAACCAGTTAAACAAACAAGGAATTAAAGAGTTTCGATTGGATGCTGAAAAGTAGTTATTAACATCATTGTAACCGGTTGCAGCAGCAAAGCAGTTAAACAAACAAGTTTTGCAAAAGGTACCTGTTGTGGCATTGGAGTTTCTCTTGGATCCTGAAAAGTTGAGTAGCCAGTAACGTGATTAGAGCAACCGGTTGCAGCAGCAAAGAAGATAAACAAACAAGTTTTGCAAAAGGAACCTGTCGTGGCATTGGAGTTTCTCTTGGATCCTGAAAAGTTGAGTAGTCAGTAACTTGATTAGAGCAACAAGTTACAACAGCAAACCTGTTACACAAATATATTTTTGAAAATGTACTTGCTGTACAATTGGACTTCCAATTGGATCCTGAAAACTTGAAGTTGGTAAGATGATTATAGCAACAAGTTACAGCAGCAAACCAGGTAAACAAGGAAGTTTCTGAAAACATACCTGTTGTGCCAACGGAGTTTCAGTTGGATCCTGCAAACTTGAATGTTAGCAATCATAAATAAAGTGTTGCAAGAGCCATAAGAAACTAACATCAAACTAGTAAAACTAACCAGTTTTGGCAACGTATTTAATTACACATGAACTAGTAAAACTAACAAGTTCTTGGCAACGTATTAAAGTAACAAGTCGGTACCGTTTACCAGCAACACAGACATCTGTAAATTTCTTTGATGTAAGCAAAATGATTCCGACACACACACACACACACATATATATATATATGTATATATATATATATATATATATATATATATATACAAGTTAAAAAGATGGTGTCCCTCATATAAACCTGACAGTTGTCTATCTATGAACATGCAAACATTACTAGTGCTACAAGTGATAACAGCAAACCATTTAAACAAACAGGGTATCAGAACGTAAATTACACATGAATTTTGCTGCACCCTAGAAGTACATATGACCAGCTATCTACGTGCTTAAGTAGCTATTTAAGTTCAGGCAAACAGGTAATTCTTAACAGTAAGTATCAAACACATAGATAGGCGCAGTCTATAATAGGATTAACAAGCTATGACATTATGTAATCAGTAGCAAACTAAATTAAGCCAAGCAACGTAATTGAACAATTTTGCAATAAGTGGCTAACTAAAATTCCAAGAAGCAGGTAACTGAACTTACGCTAGCTCTTTGTACAGGAACACTGCAACTTCTTTTTCACTTACAAGGTTTTATGAAGGAGTCCATGGCATCAATTGCTTGGATACGCAGTCCCAATACTTCTTTCTTCCCACACTACATTGGTAAGTCGAATGGTTAATCTGATAAGATGATGCGTCCTTGATATGTTATATGAGGACGGGTTGTCAGACTAGTTGTAGCAACACACATCACACTGGCTTTTACTGTATATTTCATGCGATAACATTTGGCATATCAAGATCTAAGCAATCTACAATAAGATGAAAAGACTGGCATCCTTCACATTATTGGCGAACTTAGTTCATAGAAACAAGCAATTCAACCATTCTATGGGTAAATCAAAAGCGCCACTGGAATATTTTTCACTACCCCAATCATACACACAAAAAGGGGCAACGCCACCATAGGGGCTGGTATGGGCGGCCGCCTCGGGTGGCTGGAAAGTGTGCACCTAGTTTGAGTTGTCCAGGTTGGCCAGTCTAGTTTTGTTCGTCCTAGCGCACGAGCAGGCAATGTAAAAAATGAAGAAAAATGTTTCAATTTGGATGGGCCAATAATGTAAGTGCAAGGCTGGCCCTATAGCAGGCTCGCGGCCCAAACGAGCGCCTCCCATATCGATCGACAACAGGAAAAATCCCAATTCGTTCGTTCCAGCCTCCAGTCTGGTTCGCTCATAACCTAGCTGCCACTGGACAGACCGACACAGCACTTCCTCTTGCCCTCGTTGGACGCCGATCACCGGGCTTCAAGCGAATGGAAGGACAAGAAGATGAAGATCCAACCCTGGGTGTAGCCTATGTGGGAGGCAGCGACGGCATCACGGGCATGGCATTGAGCTTGCGCAAACGGACAGTCGCAGCTTGCAAGAGCAGCATGCGCAACGAGCATGTACATCACATCCCTGATTATATCCAATTCAACTGTTCAATTTCTGGCCAATAGTTAAACCTAACAGTGTTGTAAAACTGCTTGTATGTAGGGAATCTATAAGAAAATGAAACCAATTTCTGCTTATTTTATAACTCCCGCAATCAATACTGAACAGTAGGTCCAACTGTGTCGAGAAACTTATGGTACGAGCTGTTTTCTGTTATATATGTTGTTCATAAACTCTTGCTTATACACAGTTTTACAGCTGTGATCTTCTTGAAACAGAAACTGCCCAGTTATATTGTTCCTATATAGATGCCTGACCATGGTCGGGTCAGACTTGCGCTTGGTCACAACATGATGTTTATGTCGACCTACTCCATTTCCCTTGGAGGTGAAAAGATACTTATTCATGGGTGGTCTCAAATAATGAAGGCCCGTCCATCTTGGAGAATAGGACAGAAGGTTATGCTCATGCTTTTCCATGGCTCTAAAGCGAATATCCTGTTTATTGACCACATTGCGAGATGAAGCCGCTTTCAGAAGGTTGCGGATGCATGGGGTGGCGCCTGGGCCTTGTCCTGGGGCTTGGTGGCCTCATCCTTGGTTAACTGTAGGCAAAGTAGCATTGTTCGAGGCGTGCTTTGTACGGTTGAACCTGTATAAGTACTCATACTGCTTTCAGCTATGGTTGTTAAGTGTCCCTGCTGGTTTCAGTTAAGGTTGTTAAGTACTCCTACTGCTTTTACAGTCTGTCGTGTTTCTTCAGTCCTGTCTTCCTCCAGCCGCCAAAACCAAACCAGCGCCGGCGGGGCCGCCTGCTTCCGCCTCCCATGGCTGGCTGCGCCTCTGCGTACGCATCGCCGCCCCACCGTCTCCTAAATCGTTAACGCTGATGTCCGAGGCCTCGCCGTTGTCCTCCGCGCGCTTTGGTGCGCTCACTGCGGCGCCGCCCTCTCGCGTTGTCAACATGGTCAACAAACAAGAGGAATCGGGAGAGGACTATGCATGGAGAGGATGACAGTAGGGGCCCACCATGTCCATGGCTGTACACAAGCAAGTTCCTCATTTTTTGTTATATACTCCATTGTCAGCGTATAGAAAAAGAAAATGCTTCCTCCTAGTGGTTTGCTGACATCTGGGACCCAAGACATTGTCAACGTATAGTCAATAGACAAGAGAATAGCACAAGATCGGCTGACACCTGGGACGTAGCTGCTCGAGCAGTATTTTTTTTGTTATTGTTGAGACAGAGCAGGGTTTCAACTGGGTTGTGGCCCGTCTAGCCGAGGTTTCTATTTTACGTTCACCACATGACCAGCCCAGCTATTTTTCTTTGTGAAAATGAGCCCAGTGTATTTTTTCTGAAGAATACCCAATCTAGACCTACTTATTTTTCTACGTCCTGCTGGGCTGCAACTCTTTCAAGACGGCTGCAAATCTTGAAAGTAATATGAAATGGGCTGTAAATATAAAAAACATACGACAAATTGACAATTACTTTCAAATTTCTGAATTTTTTCACATTTTCAGATTCCAATTTCACTGGGCTTTAACCTAATTTAAATATATCTTCAAAGTACTTTAAATCTGGCTTGACATTTCGGTATTAAAAATGGTTTGGACCCCACCAAAATATGCGAAATTTCGTTTAAATTTTGAACCCTGGCCCTGGCCAACAAAAAAATGGACTGCAATAAATTGCATAAGAAGTTGCAATGAGCTGTAAATTATTAAAAAAATAGGGAATGGTCTGACTTGTGGGCCTATTAAGTTGACGCGTATGCAAGATTTTTTTACTTATTATATACGTCAACAAACGATTCTAGCAGACGTGACTGTTGGATGTCAATCCAACGGCCGTCGTGCTTCTTCAATCTCTATTCTTCTTGCTCTAGCCGCCAAATCCAGCGCCGGCGGGACCGCCCGCTCCCGCCTCCCGTGGCCGGCTGTGCTACCACGCAGGTCTCACCGCCCCCTACTACTTCCACCGCTGGCCAGGCCATCCCTCTACTCACCCACATCCCTCCACTGTTGTGGCTTCCCCGCCTCCGGGTCATTCCCTTCCTGGGTCTCGCCGTCGTCCATGGCGTTGGTGTTCTCGGCATGGCGTGGTCAACGTTGTCAACAAACGACAACATCAGAAGAGGGATGTACATGGAGAGGCTGACAGTTGGGACCCACATGGTCCATGGCTGCATGCAAGCAAGTACCTCCTTATTACGCCAAAACGAATGAATCCTCCCAATGACAGATGGGACCCACCAGCTATATCTTGGCATGGAAGGAAGTGCCTCCTTATTAAGCGAAAAATAATGAGTGCTCCCCATGACAGCTGGGTCCCACCAGATTTGGAGGCTGACTTGTGGCCCTACTAAGTTGACGCGTACACAGGGCTTTGTCAACTTAGTCAACAAAATATTCTATCACTAGTGACCGTTGGATTGTTAACATCCAACGGTCGTCCTGCTTCTTCAAGCTCTGGTTTTCTTGCTCCAGCCGTCCAAACCACCGCGTGCTCCTGCCTCCCGTGGCCAGCTGTGCTGCCGCGCAGGCCTCACCGCCCCCTACTACTCCCACCACTGGCCAGGCCATCCCTCTACTCACCCACACCCCCTGTTATTCTGCGGCGACGGCAGCCTCACATCGCAGCCGAACCAGTCAACCTCGTACTACCGTTCACGTGTTCCTAGGCTCCGCGTTGTTCCCTGCCTCACCGTCGTCCACTGCCTGGTGCTGTCCGTGCGGCGTGGTGAACGTGGTCAATGAACGACAGCCATCGGAAGAGGACTGTACGCGGTGAGGCTGACAGATGGACCCACCAGCTACATCTTCGCACGCAAGGAAGTGCCTCCTTAATTCGCACAAAAAAAAGAATCCTCCCCCTATCAGCTCGGACCCACCATCAATATCTTCACATGCAAGGAAGTGCCTCCTTATCCTCCTTGACAGCCGGGACCCACCCGGTCGAAGCGTACGTAGCGTTGTCATTCTGGTCGCAAACATGTACGTACATACTGGTCCATCGGTCTTTCTGCCATGATGAACCATGGCCCAGTAAGGAGCGGTAGCTGTTCAGGCAGTCCCGTCTATATTGTGTACACGTACGTACAACCACGCTGCAAGAAAGTAAATACGGCTACGTACGTACATACGGGCAGGGTCTCGAACGCGTACAGCGATGGCGTCCTGTTCATCGGCAGCCAACCGACTGGGTCAGAATGGAGAAACAGCGTCGTGTTCATCGGGAGGCAACAGACTGGGTCGGAATGCGTCGTGTTCATCGTGAGCCAACCAGCTTGGATGGACAGCCGAAACGGGGTCTGGCATACCGCAAAACGGAGGAAACAGACTTGTGTTCTAGCTCCTACTGTCGAAACAGGGTGCTGTTGATCGGGAGGGGTGTGGCGTACCGCAAAACGGAGGAAACGGACTTGTGTTGGAGCGCCTACGGTCGAAACGGGGTCCTGTTCATCGGGAGGGGTGTGGCGTACCGCAAAACAGGACTCCACGGGCTACTGTTCATCCACCGTCAACTTCCTCCAGCCTCCACCTACTACTATTCATCCACCGACGACTTCCTCCTGCCTCCACCAGCTACTGTTCATCCACGGGGTCATGTTCATCCAGCCTCCACCGGCCACTGTTCAACCAGCCCTCCACGGGGTCCTGTTCAACCAGCCTCCACCGGCTCCTGTTCAACCAGCCCTCCATGGGGTCCTATTCAACCAGCCCTCCACGTGGTCGTGTTTAACCAGCCCTCCACGGGGTCCCTCCACCGGCTACTGTTCATCCACCCCACCTCCTCGATCAGGGTCCTGTTCATCCAGCGGCAACGGCCTCTACTACCACGGGATCCTGTTCATCCAACCCCTACCGGGGACTGTTCATCCAACCCCTACCGGGGACTGTTCATCAATAGGCAGCTTTGATCAGCTTCAGTTAGCAGCAGTAGTGAAGGAATCACTCGGGTTCTGTTAACAGCCAGGGATTGATCGCTCGGGTTCAGTAACGTAGCTAGTGCAATCGCTCGGGTTCAGTAAGCGAACGCCTCGCTCGGGTTTAGTTAGAGCCCAATGCCTCGCACACACGCGCATACATGTATGAGAGAAACGCGCAATCCCTCTGTGCATCGCTTGGCCCCGACCACCCACCGTAACCGGGAACTCCCCAAAATTTTCCTCGCCCTCGCTTCTACCATGATTTTTTCCGTCATGAATGACCCAAAGAATGTCATGCAGGTGCGTCCCCGACCCGCCCAGGACGAAAAGCCCATTTTCTGTCATGATTTTTTGTCATAGAAGTCGGAGCCCACCACATCTATGATGATACATGATTTTGTCGCAATTATCGTCATAGAAGTGTCATAACCATGACAGAAAAAGGCCCGTTAACACTTCGGCCAATCTTATGAAAGGCCTGTCGTATAACATCGGGTGACCTCCATCGATCTATAGTTTAACACAATCATCGGATCGCTGACCAGTTTACGCTTATTTTGAAAGTCAGTTTTCGGCTTTCTCCACTGAGGCACTTGACCAGTTGAACCAGAAGCACAATCGCAGTGGTTCTCCCTTTACCCTTAGCCGAACAATCGGGAACGTAAGGGTAAGCACGGGGGCTGGGCAACCCAACTATTGACCAAAGACACAATTCGAAACCGATGCATATAAAGCAATATCCAAGAACATTTTGCCGAGGACTCCATGGAGTACCTCGGATTTTGATGGGTTCGGCTCTAGTCACAACCCCCTGATAATATTGTCGGCGCTTTAAAGGCGTCCAACATTGCACTGCTCAGGAACTAGTCCAGATATGGTGTGTGTTTTGACAACGCCGAGGTGGAGGTCGGCACGAAAGATGCCAAGCTGCGGGTCAGAAAGGATTTCCCGAGCTGAATTATTATGACGGGCACCTCGGTCATGAGGATGTCATGCCTCCTAAAAGAAAAACACACAAATATCTTGAAAGTGCCATAAGCTTGAAAAGCCAAAAAAAACTTATGTAAAAACTGGACGTCTGAACTAAATCAAGTATTTTTCGCCAATCCGAAATCGGTCTTAAAATTTTTTGTGCTTCTGTCGTGCTGACACGTCAGATCTCTAACTTCAAGTAGGTCATCCTTTGGCATCAACCTCCTTATCCCGAAGGTAGAGTGCTTCTCCGAGGTCAGTTTAGCGAACTAAACTCGAGCAACTTTAGAGAGAAACCTGGCTATCCGGCTATTGACCACACATTCGAGTCAAGAAAGGAGTGGCGGAAAAAAGACTTTGCAACGACTTAGAAGAAAACAATTATTATAAAATGACTCATACAAATTTAAGAGCCCCCAGTTAACTTGGGTAAAAGAAGGGTTTTAACAAACTAAGTTTGTAACAAACCATTTTTTGCTTAAGACAAAAATATAACGTTTGGTTGAACCAAACAAAAATTTAAAATTTAAAAGTTTGAGTATGAAAGCGACTTAGCTGGTTAATGTGCTCGGTATTGATGACGCGGTCCGAGCTTATGGCGGGAGGAGGACGGCCCCAAGCGGACCCCGAGGTGGCAGAGCGAAGAGTTCAGATTGAAGAAGTGACAGCACAGTCCGGCAGATGTGTCGAGGCGAAGCCCCCAGTCCGACCGAGGCGACGAGCAGGCCGGCAGTCTGACGCCGAAGTCCCCGTCGTGGGTTAATGAAGTGATGACGAAGCCCCCGGTCCAACCGAGGTGACGCGGTAGGTCAGTAAGGTGACGACGGAATCCCCACGTCAGCACGTCGGTACGCCGAGGTGACAGCACTGCCCGACCCGAATCATTTACCTGTGCACAGAAAATAGTGCAAGCCGGAGATAATAATAATAAATTAAAAAATTTGTTGCATAATTAATAATTTATGCAAAGTGAATAATAAAAGAAATATGGCCCGTGCGCCGAACACCCAACAAGGTAGAGCTCTCTCGGCGATGCCGAAGTCCCCGAGGAAACCGAACATATCGGTATGGCAATTCGACCAACAAGGTGATCACGCGAGCCGATTTATGCCAATTGGGACGATGACGTCGGTTTGCCGAAGTGACCGCGTGACGCAGTCGAAGTCGATTACCTACACACGTAAAATAGTGCAGTCCAAAAATAATAACAAATAATAATAAGAATATTTGTAAAAAAAATCTTCTACTTAATTAATTTAAGGGAAGTAAATAATTAAAGAAATATGCCCTAGGCATCGAGGTCGGCCCGACGGAGTGTCAGCGCGAAAAAGCCGACACAGGTACGTGCATCAAGGCGACGCCATGACTTGGCCGACACAGGCGGGACGACGACATCGACTTGCCGAGGTGTTAGCGCGGCCCAGCCTAAATAGATTGCATGCACACACAAAGTAGTGCAAGCCAAATAATAATAATTCCTTTGTATAGTTAATTCATGCAAAGTTTATATAAATTATAAAACAAATACGGCCTCCGCGCCGAAGTAAGATCGACAGCACGAGGATGTCGACGCGGGTCAGAAGTCATTGGCTAGAGCGAAAATCTGATTGTGAACCGCCAGCGCCAATAACCTAATTGCTCGTACTGGTCAAAGCTGCAACACCAATCATTAGTACTAGTATATAATTTATGTGAGAAACACCAATTGTACTGTTGTACTAGTACCAATCGTGCTAGCATTTGGATGATCTCTTGTGACTTGCGCGTCTCGCGCCTGCTACCGCGGTGCAAGGACACTGTATGCTTTAATAGGAACTGATGGCCTGACCAGCAACAACCCTGCTACTTAAAAAACAGAAAGTAAAAAAGGAAGAAAAGAAGATAATCTCCCTGATGTGTGTTCGGAGGTCCTTGTCTCCACTTTATTGCTGTAGCAATCCAAGCAAAAACATATGTTGCTTCTATTGCGTGGACAATGGCAGTCCTAGTAATAGTAGGAGTACTTGCACGTGGGACATGCATAGACGATAGATGATTAGCCAAAAGCATAGACTACCTCATGATTAAATATTAAAGAAAAGAGAACTAGGATCGGATCACCTTGTGTGTTTCCAACAATCTGAATTCTTGTCGCCCCTGCAAACTGTTCCGCATGGGCAGGGTCTCCTCATCTGGATTACCGTAGGTCGGATTTTTTAGCAGGTCCCACGAGTTGCTGTCCAGCCAGCGTACGAACCTGGCCCTGATCGGGTACCCTAGTGCATGCGTCCCCAATGATGTGTTCGGCCGCCAGGCCTCCTGCCGCCGCTGCTCTAGCACACATTGGCATCTGGCGCTGGTATAGCTACACACGTTTATCGCCTTGATAGCCTATATGCGCGGAGCTGGATCTAATCTGCGGGAAAAAATAGCAATGAACAACAGAGATTTTTCTTTTGGCAAAAGAGTTGATCAATGTACAACGAAATAAACTGAAACTACAACACCTGATTTGGCGTCTGTTGAAGATCCCATCAAACCATGACGATCACCCAGCAGGCTCTCAATGAAAGTACCAATGTCGATTCTATATCCGGCATATCTCGTAGTAGGGGTCCTAAGCTAGGCGTCTTGGAGCGATGGTAACACGGACACAGGATTTTACCCTGGTTCGGGCTCTCTCGAAGAGATAATACCCTACGTTCTGTTTTTGATTGTATTCATATGGGGTGTAGTACAGAGTACATGCATCTACCACGAGATTGTTCTAATGAATATGGGATTATCTATTGATTAGCCTGGCCTTGGTTTATATAATGCACCGGAGGCCTAGGGTTTAGGAGAGTCCTTGGCTTGGGCGCCAAGTCTTGTGGAGTCTTCCTTGTATTCGTCATGGGCTGACCGAAGTGGCCCATTAATGAACCGCCATGTGGATCCTTGGCAAGACCCATAGGTCGGGAGACAACGTAGCGAGTACCCCCTAATCCAGGACACCGTCACCAAGGGAGCCAAAGGAGCACACGGGAGGAGGCCCGTGGGGCCCACTAGGCACCAGGGCGTGCCAGGGGGCCCAGGCACGCCTTGGTGGGCAGTGGATCCCACGAGAAGCTTCTCCACTGACTTCCACCTCTATAAATACTCTAAAGTCCCAGAAACCCTAAGGGAGTCGACGAAATACTTTTTCTGTCGCCGCAAGTTCCATAACCACGAGATCCAATCTAGAGGCCTTTCCCGGCACTCTGCCGAAGGGGGCAACGATCACAGAGGGGTTCTTCATCATCATTTTTGCCCCTCTGATGATTCGTGAGTAGTTTACCACAGACCTACGAGTCTGTAGTTAGTAGCTAGATGGCTTCTTCTCTCTTTTTGATCTTCAATACAATGTTCTCCTCGATGTTCTTGGAGATCTATTTGATGTAACTCTTTTTAGCGGTGTATTTGTTGGGATCCGATGAATTGTGAGTTTATGATCGGTTCTATCCATGAATATTATTTGAGTCTTTGCTGAACTCTTATATGCAGGATTGTTATAGCCTCGTATTTCTTCTCCGAAAATTTGGTTTGATTTGGCCAACTAGGTTGATATTTCTTGCCATGGGAAAAGGTGCTTTGTGATGGGTTCGATCTTGCGGTGCTCAATCTCAGTGACATAAAGATACATGCCATGCATGTATCATTCCTATTAAGGGTAACAAGATGAGATTTATTCATACGTGGGTTTATCTTGTTTACATCATGTCATCGTTCTTATTGCATTAATCCGTTTTTCCATGAACTTAATACACTAGATGCATGCTGGATAGCAGTCGATATGTGGAGTAATAGTAGTAGATGCAGAATCATTTCGGTCTACTAATCTTGGACGCGATGCCTATATACATCATCATTGCCTTGGATATCGTCATGATTATTCGCTTTTCTATAAATTGCCCAACAGTAATTTGTTTACCCACCGTATTCTATTTTCTTAAGAGAAGCCTCTAGTGAAATCTACAGCCCCTGGTCTATTTTCTATCATATTAAAACCAAAAACCTTGTTGCAATTTTTCTTTATTTATTTTATTTTGTGTTTTAGTTAGATCTATTTGTCAAAACCTATAGAATTTAATCTATCTCAAAACCGTGGAGGGATTGACAACCCCTCTTACGCGTTGGGTTGCAAGTATTTGTTATTTGTGTGCATGTGTTGTTTACATAGTGTTGCTTGGTTCTCCTACTGGATTGATACCTTGGTTTCATAACTGAGGAAAATACTTACCTTTATTGTGATGCATCATTCTCTCCTCTTCGGGGAAATACCAATGCAGATACAAGCAATTAGCGGTCAATGCCGGGTTCAGCGGCTCATGGGGCAGACCCAAGAAGAGGCCCTTTAAAGGGAATAAGGATGGCCCTAGTGCTTTGGATAGAATACTTGATAGACCTTGCCAGATTCATGGCACCTCGGACAAACCCGCCAACCACACCAATCGACATTGTTGGGTGTTTAAACAGGCCGACAAAGCAGTATCTGAGGAAACCAGCAAAAGCTGCCCCCCGAAGCAACAACGAGGACGAACAGCGCAGGCCCAACAACGGCGGCCAAAGCAGTTTCCCTCCAATGTCAAGGATGTCAACATGATCTACGCCACGCACATTGCCAAGAAGGAGCGGAAGCGCGTGAGGGAGTCCTGGATTGAGGGGTCCTCAGGCTACCGGTCTGTTATGTTTGGGCCAGATTGATGGGCTATCATGGGGGCCAAGCTGGAGTGCGGATCCATGACCGGATAAGGAATATTCGGAGCTGTGGTGTGTCCTCCAAGCCAAGATTGGGCATGATCTTCCTTTCTTTATAACCGATCATGTGTAACCCTAACCCTGCCGGGGCCTATATCAATCGTAGGGTTTTAGTCTTTAGGGCTAGAGCTACATTCATCACCCCATTACCTTAGGGTTTAGCTCGACTGATCTCGAGGTAGATCTACTTTGTAACCATACCATACATCAAATACAATCAAGCAGGACGTAGGGTTTTACCTCTTCGAGAGGGCCCAAACCTGGGTAAATACCGTGTTCACCGTCCCTTGTTCCCCATCGATCCTAGATCCATAGTTCGGGACCCCATACCCGAGATCCACCGGTTTTGACACCGACATTGGTGCTTTCATTGAGAGTTCAGCTGTTGGATTGCCAAAAGGATCAATGGCTCACTTAATCATCGGAGAAGGCGTTAGTTCCGGGGACCTCTTTGTTCCCGGCCAACTTTTTGCATTCGGCAGCATCGTGCTGCATGCCAACCCAACTGGTCATCTAGATCAGATCGACAACTTCGCACTTGAGCACCGAATTCGATTCGGCAATCTGGAGTACGTTGCGGACGTTCGCGGCGATTTGGTTTTCGCCGGATTCACTACGCCCGCTCTTGAACCCTTCCTCGATCCAATCTATAGATCGGTCCCCATCCTACGGCCAGCCTAGAGCTCGGACGTCTCCGCCTCGAACGGAGGCCAGGAATCCCTCTCGACCGTGCCCGCAATATCCGCCGGAGATTCGTCTCCAGGCCATAGTGCGGAAGCAAGGTTCGGACGCCAAGAGTCGCTTTTGGCCGAACTCTCTCCTTGCAACACACTTACGGCCTTGAGCCCCGATGACGGGTCGACGTTCGATGGCCAGGGGTTACCCCTAGCCAAACTCCCTCTCGGCAACTCGGCTTCGAGCCCTAATACGGAAGCATTATCCGAAGACCAGGTCTTGTCCTCGGTTTCTTACGGCTATCCGGCCCCGGGCCTTGAGGTCAACTCGGCCCTCGAAGACCAGGATCCGGCTTTGGCCCCGATCATCCCTTGCCCCGTGATAACCGACAACTATAGGGGATCGCAACAGTTTTTGAGGGTAGAGTATTCAACCCAAATTTATTGATTTGACACAAGGGGAGCCAAAGAATTTTCCCAAGTATTAGTAGCTGAGTTGTCAATTCAACCACACCTAGAAGACTTAATATCTGCAGCAAAGTATTTAGTAGCAAAGTAGTATGGAAGTAACGATAACGGTGGCAAAAGTAACAGTAGCAGTTTTGTGATGATTGTAACAGTAGCAACGGAAAAGTAACTTAGCAAAGATCAGTATGTGAAAAGCTCGTAGGCAATGGATCAGTGATGGATAATTATGTCGGATGGCATTCATCATGCAACAGTTATAACCTAGGGTGACACAGAACTAGCTCCAGTTCATCAATATAATGTAGGCATGTATTCTGAATATAGTCATACGTGCTTATGGAAAAGAACATGCATGACATCTTTTGTCCTTCCCTCCCGTGGCAGCGGGGTCCTAATGGAAACTAAGGGATATTAAGGCCTCCTTTAATAAAGAACTGGACCAAAGCATTAGCACTTAGTGAATACATGAACTCGTCAAACTACGGTAATCACCGAAAAGAATCCAAATTATTGTCACCTTGGGATATGCGGATCATAACATGTAATAGGTGTCTACAACTTGCAAGATAGGATCAAGAACACAAATATATTCATGAAAACATAATAGGTTCAGATCTGAAATCATGGCACTCGGGCCCTAGTGACAAGCATTAAGCATAGCAAAGTCATAGCAACATCAATCTCAGAACATAGTGGATACTAGGGATCAAACCCTAACAAAACTAACTGGATTACAAGATAAATCTGATCCAACCCATCACCGTCCAGCAAGCCTACGATGGAATTACTCACGCACGGCGGTGAGCATCATGAAATTGGTGATGGAGGAAGGTTGGTGATGATGATGGCGACGAATCCCCCTCTCCAGAGCCCCAGAACGGACTCCAGATCAGCCCTCCCGTTGAAGAACAGGAGGCGGCGGCGGCTACGTATCGTAGAACGAGATGAATCCTTCTCTCTGATTTTTTTTCTCCCCGAATAGGGTTATATAGAGTTGGAGTTGAGGTCGGAGGAGGTCCAGGGGGCCCACAAGCCTACAGGGCGCACCCCAAGGGGGTGGGCGCGCCCCCAGGGCTTGTGGACTTTGGGTGGCCCCCCTCTGGTTGATTCTTGCACCAATATTTTTTATATATTCCAAAAATATTCTCCGTAAATTTTTAGGTCAATCCGAGAACTTTTATTTCTGCACAAAAATAACACCATGGCAATTCTGCTGAAAACAGCGTCAGTCCGGGTTAGTTCCATTCAAATCATGCAAATTAGTGTCCAAAACAACGGCAAAAGAGTTTGGAAAAGTAGATACAATGGAGAAGTATCAACTCCCCCAAGCTTAACCCATTGCTTGTCCTCAAGCAATTCAGTTGACAAACTGAAAGTGACAAAGAAAAACTTTTACAAACTCGGTTTGATCTTGTTGTTGCAAATATGTATAGCCAGCATTCAGGGTTTCAGCAAATATTATGAACTAACCATATTCACAATAACATTTAGGTCTCACATTTACTCATATCACTGGCATAATCAACTAGCGAGCAATAATAATAAATCTCGGATGACAACACTTTTTTCAAAACAATCATGATATAATATGGCAAAATGGTATCTCGCTAGCCCTTTCTAAGACCGTAAAACATAAATGCAGAGCACCCCTGAAGATCAAGGACTGACTAGACATTATAATTCATGGCAAAAAAGATCCAGTCACACTCATACTCAATATAAATTAATAACAAAGCATACAAATGACAATGGTGCTCTCTAGCTGGTGCTTTTTATAAGAGGATGATGACTCAGCAATAAAAGTAAATAGATAGGCCCTTCGTGGAGGGAAGCGGAGATTTGCAGAGGTGCCAGAGCTCGGAGCTTTAAAAACAGAGATGAATATAGTTTTGAGCGGTATGCTTTCATTGTCAACATAACAACCATGAAATCTTGGTATCTTCCATGCTAGATACATTATAGGCGGTTCCCAAACAGAATGGTAAAGTTTTTACTCCCCCTCCACCAACAATCACACTCCACGGCTAGCCGAATCCACGGGTACCGTCCATACCAACAACAGTCCTGGGTTTGATATTTATATTTTGATTTGATTTAGAGCATGGAGCTGGGCATCCCGATTACTAGCCACTTTCTCGTGAATGAAAAATGAATAAACACTCATCGTGAGAATAAGCCACCTAGCATGGAAGATACTGACAGCCCCCAGTCACTACATGAGTGATTCTGGCATACAAAACAGATTATTATTTGAAGGTTTAGAGTTTGGCACATGCAAATTTACTTGGAACGGCAGGTAAATACCGCATAGGTAGGTATGGTGGACTCTTATGGAAAAACTTTGGGTTTAAGGAAGTGGATGCACAAGCAGTATTCCCGCTTAGTATAGGTGAAGGCTAGCAAAAGATTGAGGAGCGACCAACTAGAGAGCAACAACGGTCATAAACATGCATTGAGATTAACCAACATTGTGTGCAAGCATGAGTAGAATATAAATCACCATGAACATAAATATCGTGGAGGCTATGTTGATTTTTATTCAACTATATGCGTGAACATGTGCCAAGTCAAGCCACTTAAATCATTCAAAGGAGGATACCATCCTATCATACTACATAATAACCATTTTAATTTTCATGTTGGCACACAAGACAAACCATTATACACTCCTAGCTAATTAAGCATGGCGTGTGTAACTATAATCTCTAATTGTCATTGCAAACATGTTTCATTCGTAATGAGCAGAATCAAGAACGATGAGCTAATCTTATTTACAAAAAATAAATAGGTCGAGGTCGTACCAGCTTTTCTCCATCTTAATCATTTCATCATATATCGTCATTATTTCCTTTCACTTGCACGACCGAACGGTGTGAATAATAATAAGAGTGCACGTGGATTGGACTAAACTGGAATCTGCAAACATTTATTCAAAGGAGAAGACAAGGTAATATGGGCTCTCTGTTAGATCAACAATAATGCATATGAGAGCCACTCAATATTTTCATCATGGTCTTCTCCTTACGACCCAAAGAAAAGGGAAAAGAATTTCAAAGAAACACACTGAAATATTTTTGAAGTTTTTGTTTTTCTGGAGAATGTAAAACAAGAACGAGAAAAAACTATTTACACGGGAAAGTTCCCAACAAGTAAAAGAAGAACGAGAAATCTTTTGGGGTTTTCTTTTAATACTACAACTAAATTACACTAGAAAGAAAATATAAAAAGGAGCGAGAACTAATTTTTTTGGATTTTCTCAAAGTTTTTCAAACACACAAGAAGAAAGCTAGAAAAAGAAATAAACTTGCATGGATAATACATTGAAAAAGTATGAACACCGACAACTGAAATGAGTGTGTGAACATGAATGTAACGTCGGTGAGAAATACGTACTCCCCCAAGCTTAGGCTTTTGGCCTAAGTTGGTCTAGGGCCACGGCTCGAAATAATCCTCTCGTCGATACTCCGGAGGGTCCTGAGGGTTCCACTGGTTGGCGAGCTCCTGTAGCTCCCACTGAAAAATGGGCTCCTGATATGGATCAGGAACTGGTGCTGGCTCAGGTGCTGGAGGTTGTATAAGACCCCAAAATCTGTAGATGTCCTCGGGCATAATAGTGTACCTTCATGAACGAATATCAAACAAAGAAGAAGCAGGTAGAGCAATAGTCTCACAAGTAGCCTGACTAAATACTAAGTTGTAAAGGAGTCTCTTGTCCTTATCATTCTTAATAAAATCGTGTGCTACCATACTATTATAGTTCAAATATCTAGTGGGTAGCAGCATCTCCTCCTCCTCATCATGCCTAATGGGTATCTCAAAATGTTCAGCAAGGCGAGAGGCATAGATTCCTCCAAAGATAGGACCCTTCGTGCAGTTTGTGTTTAACCGACGAGCAACAATAGCACCCAAACTAAAAGTTTTATCACAATACGAAGCATGGCGCAAAATAGCAAGGTCTAGGGCACTAAGGCCTCCGCTCTCCCCACGACCAACCAAACATCTCCCAGAAAATAACAAATAATAGCGTAAAATAGGAAAATGTAAGCTAGCCACTCTCGCTTCTGACACCCCTCTCTCTTCCCCTACAGTTGTTTCCACAATAAAGTCCTCCACGTCTCTAGGACGTGGTTCACTGACGCTTCCCTCATAAGGTAATTTGCAGACATTGCAAAAATCATAAAGTGTCATTTTCTTAGGCACATCATACAAGTGAAATTCTACCATGGGAGGATCCTTCCTAGCATGAAAGTGAAAATTTTGCACAAAGGTGTTAGTGAGCAGAAGGTATTGTTCACACTTATCTTGGAGGAAGTCGGTGACGCCTGCATTCTCCGCCAAATAATAGAAATCATCATAAATTCTGGCCGCCCTCAAGAATGCATCACTTGGCCATTCACATGGCCGAACCTCCGCCTTACGCGGAAGGTTGTACTTGGGCTTCTTCTTCTCCTCATTTTCATTTTCATTTGAATTCTGGCTTGAAGAACCCCTTAACCATCTCTTCATCGTTTCTTTCCTTTTTCCCTGAAAAATTCTGAAATTTTTAGTGACTCAAAATAAAAGTGAACAAAACTCAACAAAACTGATAGCAACTGCTCCTACAAGTGTCTAGAGGCTATATCATGCATCAAAACTACTTTAGACCATATAAATTTTTACATGCAAGCTCAAGAACAAGGTCACCACAGCAACAAAAAATTGCAATATATAAAGCACTAGAACAAAAACTAATTGGACCATTGGAGGACTCACATACTGAAGAACAATTCCCCAAAATAGTTTTGCGAATGGAGCTTTGAGCAAGGAGATCAAAAATGGCAGCAAAATGAGCTAGAACATGGGTTTGAGCAATGGTGGGATTTTTTATGGAGGAAGACGAAGTGGATGGGTGCTAGAATAAGTGAGGGGGACCCACGTGGGGCCCACAAGCCACCTAGGCACGCCCTGGGGGGTGGACGCGCCCTGTGGGCTTGTGGCCCACTGGTGCTGCCCCCTAGTGTGTTTTCAGTGCTAGAAATTCTAAAATATTCCATAAAAAACCATACTAAATTTTCAGGGCATTTGGATAACTTTTATTTTAGGGACATTTTTTTATTGCACGGATAATTCAGAAAACAGACAAATAATAGTATTTTTGCTTTATTTATTCTAAATAACAGAATGTAAAAAGTGGGTATAGAGAGTTGTGTTTACTAAATTCATCCATCTCATGCCCATCAAAAGGAATCCGTTAACAAGGTTGATCAAGTCTTATTAACAAACTTCTTCCGAATGACATGAAACTGGAGAATCTTCGTATAACACTAGGTTACCTCAACGGGGATATGCATGTCCCCAACAATAAGAATATCATATTTCTTTTTGACAGTAGGAATAGGGAATTCAAAACCTCCAATAGCAATAGTTGAAAATTTTCCAATAGAATTGATGCTATTAACTTGAGGTTGTTTCTTCAGAAAGTGTACCGTATACTCATTACCATTAACATGAAAAGTGACATTGCCCTTGTTGCAATCAATAACAGCCCCTGCAGTATTCAAAAAGGGTCTACCAAGGATGATCGACATACTGTCGTCCTCGGGTATATCAAGAATAACAAAGTCCGTTAAAATAGTAACATTTGCAACTACGACCGGCACATCCTCACAAATACCGATGGGTATAGCAGTTGATTTATCAGCCATTTGCAAAGAAATTTCAGTTGGTGTCAACTTATTCAAATCAAGTCTACGATATAAAGAGAAAGGCATGACATTAACACTGGCTCCCAAACCACATAAAGGAGTTTTAACATAGTTTCTTTTAATGGAGCATGGTATAGTTGGTATTCCTGGGTCTCCTAGTTTCTTTGGTATTCCACCTTTAAATGTGTAATTAGCAAGCATAGTGGAAATTTCAGCTTCCGGTATCTTTCTTTTATTTGTAACAATATCTTTCATATACTTAGCATAAGGAGACATTTTCAGAATATCAGTCAAACGCATACGCAAAAAGACAGGTCTAAGCATTTCAACAAAGCGCTCAAAGTCCTCATCGTCCTTTTTCTTGGATGGTTTAGGAGGAAAAGGCATGGGTTTCTGAACCCATGATTCTCTTTCTTTACCATGTTTCCTAGCAATGAAGTCTCTCTTATCATATCTTCTATTCTTAGGTTGTGGGTTATCAAGATCAACAGCAGGTTCAATCTCCACATCATTATCATTACTAGGTTGAGCATCAACAGGAGCATCATCATTAACATCATCACTAGGTTCATGTTCATCACCAGATTGTGTCTCAGCATCAGAAATAGAAATATCATTTGGGTTCTCAGGTGTGTCTACAACAGGTTCACCAGAAGCATGCGAAGTCCTATCAATTTTCTTTTTCTTTCTATTACTAGGACTAGGTGCATCAGTATTAATTCTCTGAGAATCTTGTTCAATTCTCTTAGGATACCTTTAGGATACAAAGGTTCCTGAGTCATTTTACCTCCTTTAGTCATAACTCTAACAGCGTGGTCATTGTTCTTATTATTCATCTCATTTAGCAAATCATTTTGTGCCTTGAGAACTTGTCTACTTGAGTTTTTACCATGGAAACTTGTTTACTAATAATTTTGAGATCATTAACAGTTCTACATATGTAGTCACCCAAGCAGTAAAGCATATAAGCATTACATTTTAATTGTCTACTAACATATGCATTGAAATTTTCTTGTTTAACTATAAAGTTATCAAATTCATCCAAGCATTGACTAGCACACTTATTATGAGGAATATCATCTTCATCAAATCTATAGAGAGAATTTACCTCTACTACCTATGTCGGAATATTAAGGCCATGTATTTCTTCAATAGGTGGTAAATTCTTAACATCTTCAACTTTAATACCTTTTTCTTTCATAGATTTCTTTGCCTCTTGCATATCTTCAGGACTGAGAAATAGAATACCTCTTTTCTTCGGAGTTGGTTTAGGAGGTGGTTCCGGAAATGTCCAATCATTATCATTACTTAATATGTTATTCAATAATACTTCAGCTTGTTCAACAGTTCTTTCCCTGAAAACACAACCAGCACAACTATCTAGGTGGTCCCTAGAAGCATCGGTTAGTCCATTATAAAAGATATCAAGTATTTCATTTTTCTTGAGAGGATGATTAGGCAAAGCATTAAGTAATTGGAGAAGCCTCGCCTAAGCTTGTGGGAGACTCTCTTCTTCAATTTGCACAAAGTTAAATATTTCCTGTAAAGCAGCTTATTTCTTATGAGCAGGAAAATATTTTTCAGAGAAGTAATATATCATATCCCGAGGACTACGCACACAACCAGGAGCAAGAGAATTAAACCATAACTTAGCATCACCCTTTAATGAGAAAGGAAACAACTTAAGAATATAGTAATAACGAATTTTTTCCTCATGAGCAAATAGGGTGGCTATATCATTTAATTTAGTAAGATGTGCCACAACAGTTTCAGATTAATAACCATGGAAAGGATCATATTCAACCAAACTAATTAACTCAGGATCGACAAAGAATTCATAATCCTTATCAGTAACCAGGATAGGTGAAGTAGCAAACTTAGGATCATATTGCATTCTAGCATTCAAAGATTTTTCTTTCCACTTGCATAGTAATTTCTTAAGATCATCTCTATCCTTACAAGCAAGAAAGTCCCTAGCTACCCCTCCATCCATAACATAACCCTCAGGTATATCAGGCAATTTGTATCTAGGAGATCTAGGTCTAGTAGGTGTTTCAAAGTGTTTAGTTTCAATAATTTTATCAGTTTGAGCATTAACTCTAGTAATTTGTTCATCGAGAAATTCACCCAATGGCACAGTATTATCAAGCAAAGTATCATCATAAGCATCATGCATAGCAGAAGTAGCATCATCACTTACTTGTGACATATCGGAACGAATAGCAGGTGGCGGTGTCACAAGCTTACTCAAAATAGAAGGTGAATCAAGTGCAGAGCTAGATGGCAGTTCCTTACCTCCCCTCGTAGTAGAGGGAAAAATCTTGGTTTTGTTATCTTTCAGATTCCTCAAAGTGATCAACAGATATAAATCCCAAGTGACTCAGAGAATAGAGCTATGCTCCCCGGCAACGGCACCAGAAAAAGGTCTTGATAACCCACAAGTATAGGGGATCGCAATAGTTTTCGAGGGTAGAGTATTCAACCCAAATTTATTGATTCGACACAAGGGGAGCCAAAGAATATTCCCAAGTATTAGCAGCTGAGTTGTCAATTCAACCACACCTGAAAGACTTAATATCTGCAGCAAAGTATTTAGTAGCAAAGTAGTATGGAAGTAATGGTAACGGTGGCAAAAGTAACAGTGGTAGTTTTGTGATGATTGTAACAGTAGCAACGGAAAAGTAACTTTGCAAAGATCAATATGTGAAAAGCTCATAGGCAATGAGTCAGTGATGGATAATTATGTCGGATGGCATTCATCATGCAACAGTTATAACCTAGGGTGACATAGAACTAGCTCCAATTCATCAATATAATGTAGGCATGTATTCTGAATATAGTCATACGTGCTTATGGAAAAGAACTTGCATGACATCTTTTGTCCTACCCTCCCGTGGCAGCGGGGTCCTAATGGAAACTAAGGGATATTAAGGCCTCCTTTTAATAGAGAACCGGACCAAAGCATTTGTACTTAGTGAATACATGAACTCGTCAAACTATGGTAATCACCGAAAAGAATCCCAATTATTGTCACCTTGGGGTATGCAGATCATAACACGTAATAGGTGTCTACAACTTGCAAGATAGGATCAAGAACACAAATATATTCATGAAAACATAATAGGTTCAGATCTGAAATCATGGCACTTGGGCCCTAGTGACAAGCATTAAGCATAGCAAAGTCATAGCAGCATCAATCTCAGAACATAGTGGATACTAGGGATCAAACCCTAACAAAACTAACTCGATTAGATGATAAATCTCATCCAACCCATCACCGTCCAGCAAGCCTACGATGGAATTACTCATGCACAGCGGTGAGCATCATTAAATTGGTGATGGAGGAAGGTTGGTGATGATGATGGCAATGAATCCCCCTCTCCGGAGCCCTGAACGGACTCCAGATCAGCCTCCCGATGAAGAACAGGAGGCGGCGGCGGCTCCGTATAGTAAAATGCGATGAATCCTTCTCTCTAATTTTTTCTCCCTGAATAGGGTTATATACAGTTGGAGCTGAGGTCGGAGGAGGTCCAGGGGGCCCACAAGCCTGCAGGGCGCGCCCCAGGGGGGTGGGCGCGCCCTAGGGCTTGTGGCCTCTGGGTGGCCCCCTCTGGTTGATTCTTGCGCCAATATTTTTTATATATTCCAAAAATATTCTCCGTAAATTTTCAGGTCAATCAAAGAACTTATATTTCGGCACAAAAATAACAACATGGCAATTCTGCTGAAAACAGCGTCAGTCCGGGTTAGTTCCATTCAAATCATGCATATTAGAGTCCAAAACAAGGGCAAAAGAGTTTGGAAAAGTAGATACGATGGAGACATATCACCCCGCCATGTTGGAAGCCGGCCCTCTGCGGCCGCCGCATACCAGTCCGACGACCCTCACTTTAATAAGCGAGGCGTTGGACCGAATCCAGATGATGACTATTCGGGAGGATCCGCCCCCGGCTTGCGTTCAGCAGCCCTTTGATACGTGCTTCGGGGAATTTTTCATCCCACCCACCGCCCACCTCGTAGCCACGGTCGAGGACTTAACCGACATGTTAGACTACACTTCGAAAAATGCCTATTCCATGGACGAGGATAGCGGGGCCACCGTCAACGCCGATGACGCGCCTCCCATCACCGACTGCTGGACGACCATGTCCACTTACGACATTTACATGGTGGACACTCCGAAAGACGACGACACCCCCAGTAAGGATAGCGACAAGCCCGGCGATGAGCCACACAGGCGCCACAGACAACGTCGTTGCTCCAAGGCACGCCGAAGCCATGTAAGCAATACGGACACCGGAGAGAATGGCACTCCGGATAACGCGGAAAACCTCGAGGACCATGGCGCCGACAAGCAACCTCAAGCCGATCACGAGGAGGAAGACCCGCTCAACCTAGAGGATCTCGGTGATTTCAAAGACAGCAACTACCTCCCCCCCCCCTCCGAAGAGGAGGTTAGCTTGGGTGAAGAGGATTTCATTATCCCCGAAGACCTGCTGGATCAAGAGCGGTTCAAATGGCAGCTCATTGCCACCGCGTGTAGCCTGAAGAAACATCAACAGAGAATAAAGGCCAAGCAAGACACCCTCAACGATAGATGGACTAAAGTTCTAGCTGCCGAAGAAGGGTGCGGCTACAAGCAGCAGGCCAAAAGTTACCCAATGCGAAAGCTTCTGGTGCAATTTGATGACGAGGCCATAGAGCCAGCACCTGCATGGCACATTCAGGCGGACCAGCCGGACCACGCCCCTCGAGGGCGGGATTGGCCGACCGATAAAACCGAACAGCCTCTCGCTCCACCTTGCCGTCCAGGCAAGTTGCCAGTTCGGCCTGCCTATGAATACGACCTACGACATGAACTAGATGCCCGCGCAGGTCTGACAAGATCCATCTATGGACCCAAAGACAACTCTCCTGTTCGATGGGGCAGTTACCAAGCTTAGCTAGACCGAAACGACATAGCTCGGGAACAACAGCAAGCCCGAATGACAGATGGTCTCCGGCGCGATGTAGCCCGAGTCAGGGCGCCGCTCACCCTCTGTGCTTCACAGATAGAGTGATGTAGCACCAATTCCCGGAGGGTTTCAAACCCGTAAATATCGAGCCCTATGACGGGACGACGGATCCGGCCGTATGGATAGAAGACTTCCTACTACACATCCACATGGCACGAGGCAACGACCTTCATGCCATCAAATACCCACCGTTGAAGCTTAAGGGTCCGGCTCGGCACTGGCTAAACAGACTCCCCAAAGACTCCATAGGATGTTGGGAGGAGCTGGAGGACGCTTTTCGAGCCAATTTTCAGGGTACTTATGTCCGGCCTCCGGATGCCGATGACCTAAGCCACGTAATCCAATAGCCCGGGGATTCAGCCCGGCAATTCTGGAACTGATTTTTTACCAAGAAGAACCAAATCATCGACTGTCCAGACACCGAAGCCATAGCCGCCTTCAGGCACAGTATAAGAGATGAATGGCTAGCAAGGCAGCTCGGCCAGGACAAGCCGAAGACAATGGCGGCGCTTACCTCCCTCATGACCAGTTTCTATGCAGGGGAGGATAGTTGGTTGGCTCGTAGAAGCACCAATCCGGAAGCCCCCGGCCCCTCTAAGGTCCAGGATAGGAATGGAAAGCCACGGCATAACAAGAACAAGCATCGCCACAACGACGGCGAAACCGACGAGACGGTAGTAAATGTCGGATTCCGTAATCCGAAGTCCAGGTCACGGAAAAATCCTTCTAAAGGCAATCAGGATGGGCCAACTAAATTGGACGCAATCCTGGACAGGCCCTGCCAGATTCATGGCACCGCTGAAAAGCTCGCTAACCACACCAACCGCAATTGTTGGGTGATAAAGAAAGCCGGCAAGCTCACAGCCGAAAGACTCGGGTAAGAGCCCACGAACTGAGGACGATGATGAGCCCCACAGGCCGAACAGTGGAGGCCAGAAACCCTTCCCTTTTGAGGTCAAGACGGTGAATATGATCTATGCCACCCACATACCAAGGAAAGAGAGGAGGCGCACGCTGCGGGATGTGTATGCCGTCGAGCCCGTAGCACCGAAGTTCAACCCGTGGTCGGCTTGCCCGATCACCTTTGACCGCAGGGACCATCCGACCAGTATCCGACACAGAGGATCGGCGGCCCTGGTACTCGACCCCATTATCGATGGGTACCACTTCACAAGAGTCCTAATGGACGGAGGCAATAGCCTCAATCTGATTTATGAAGATACAGTGAGGAAAATGGGGATCGATCCATCAAGGATCAAACCCAGCCACACCACCTTCAAGGGGGTTATTCCGGGTATAGAGGCCCGATGCTCCGGCACGGTGATGCTGGAAGTAGTATTCGGCTCGCCGGACAACTTCCGATCCGAAGACTTGATCTTCGACATCGCCCCATTCCGCAGTGAGTATCATGCCCTCCTCGGCCGAACAGCGTTTGCCAAGTTCAACGCTGTCCCACACTACGTATACCTCAAGCTAAAAATGCCTGGGCCTGCAGGTGTCATAACAATAAACGGCAACATAGAACGCTCGCTCCGGATTGAGGAGCACACTGCGGCACTGACAGCCGAAGACCAGTCCGTTGCCAATAGGCCAAAGTATCAGCCCGCCATAAAAGGCAAAAGATACACTTAAACAGGCTCTAGACCGATCCCCGTCATGGGAACCCACCTGTGTTTGCCGCAAATAGGGATACGCTCCCCACGGCACGCCCGCCTCCCCCACGTGTTATGTGCCTCGTCAGCACAACTTCGCACTAAAGATACCATGGGCGGTCGTGGGGGCCTGTAACACCATGTGTTCGGCTCAACCGAACTATTACATCACCACATCCTTGGACGATAACAGACAGGACTCCGGACTTGCTCAGCATCAAGCTACAACGGCAGGATCACATCTCAAGGTCCCTTTTGAAGGCACCCCTCACCAGCACATGGCGTTTTAAAATAGATGTCCAATTTGCTCTCCTCCACCTCGCAGAAGGAAAGGCGCAGATGTGTAGCAGGCCACAGTTGAGGCTTCGACCCACACATCAAGGCCCTGTGTAAACCTTCCTCTGTAAAATTTCTTTTCTTTATAGATACCTCAGTAGTTCGAATTGTACGGATAAACGTCCAGAGCTTATGGAAAATAGAAACATCTTTCACGGTGTTCGGGCATCCGCATTATTAGGCCCCTCTTTCTTTCCTCTTCTTTTCTCTGCCCTTCGAACAGCTGGGTATACACATCTCGTGTAATAAACAGGTTATTTGACCGAAGGCCTGATTTTTGAAGTCAGCTCTATATATTAAGTCCGGCACCACCTCGCATCGAGTGTCCGGCGTCTCGGATATTGCACTATATGCATTAGTTCCGAACTATGTCTTGGGTCAATAGTTGGGTTGCCCGGCTCCTGTGTTTGCCATCTTACGTTCCGCACGTTCGGCTAAGAAGGTAAAGGGAGAACCCCTGCGATAGTGTTTCTGGCTAGTCCAGTCAAGCACCTCAGGGGAGAAAGCTGAAAACTGACCGTCATAGTAAGCGAGAACTGGTCAGCGATCCGACGACAAGTGTTAAACTAAGAAATCATTGGCGATTTATCCGTGTCATACAAAGGGTTCATCCTAACACAAACCACATGACTACAAAGGCATGCCTCGGCTCCCGCGTACATCACCAAAACTTGGGGGCTAGTCACTAGCCCCTGCCGTCAAGCTCCTATGGCTAAGTGAAAGTGATAAAGCCGTATAGTCTGATTGCCTAGTCTCTCTCTCGCGCTACCGCCTTTGGGCACCGAGACGTCGGCTAAGGGTAACAGTGCGGAGACAAAACACCCCTCGTAACATTTACTTGGGGGCTGAAGCCGACGGCTGGTAACTTTCAGAATACCTAAACAGCCGCACAGGAGTCAAAATTAAAATAATAAATACAAAACGGGCCGCACAATAAAGCAACATGTTTGGGTGGCAACTGGACAAGAAATCATTCAATGATTACATCCTTCGAACATTGACCCTCTATGGCCCGAGCACCTTCCATAACTTGGGCGAAGTACATCTCGGGGCGGCGGTGCTCCTTTCCAGCTGGCGGAGGACCAATGGCCATATCCAACGGCTTGAGCCTCTGCCAATTCACCATAGTCTTCGCGAAGGACAGCCTCGCACCCTCCAGGCACACGGATCGCTTCATGGCATCGATCCGCGACAACGCTTCATGCACCCTCTGCACCAAGCCAAAGAAGCTGTCCGGAATAGGCTCATCAGGCCACAGCCGAACACAAAGGTCCTTCAAGGTTGCCTCGGCCATCCGATGCAGCTCCATCAGCTGCTTCATTTGGTTGCTGAGGAGCCGAGGGTGTTCGGGCGCCTAGAACTGCGACCAGAAGAGCCGTCGTTCCGAATCCTCCTCCCGCGTCGCATAGTGCTCCGCCGCAGCAGCCGGACTCTTCGGAAGCTCGGCGAAAATGCCTGCGGAGCACCAGACCCGCGTCAGCAAGGCGAACCTGTTGCCTCCAAACACACTCTACAGTAAGTATTTCTTACCATCTGCGATTTACCCCACTTGGCGGAGCTCTTCCTGGACACCTCGCACTTCTTTCCTCGCCTCCTGGAGCTCCTTCTCGACCTTGGATAGCTCGGAAGACCTCTCCTCCTGTTTCTTCTCAAGGGCCTCAAATTTTTTGACGGCATCCTTGAGCTCCACCTGCACCTCGGCTACTCGAGCCTCGTGCTTCTCACCAGCAAGCTTAGCCTTCGCAAGGTCGGCCATCGCCTTTGCAGCGGCCGGTTTCTTTGCGGCCACCTCGGCCTTGTCCTTCTCCAAGGCCGCCTTCAAGCCCTCTACCTCGGCGACGGCAGCTGCAATATCTGCATATTACATGATTAGCATGCAGTCCAGAAAGTAAATATCTGGCAATAGGCAATCATACATTTTAACAAGGGCTTACCTTGCGCCTCGTCAAGCCGCTTGTTGACAAGGTCAAGCTCTCCATCAGAGCGCTTGAGCTTCCAATCCATCTCCTCTAGTGTCGCGGCATTAGCATTCGCGGCCACGGAAGATGCCTGAGACATCAAAAAGTTCACACTACTTTAAATGTCGGCCTCGAGAAATTGGACCCTCTGCAAGTTTCTTTGCACTTCTTATAGAGTCTCGGGGGCTGCTACACTCACGGCCTACTCAAACATTAAGCTAAGGGCTAAAATCACTTTACGGGAAAAGGGTATTACGTGACTTACCTCAAAGCCCGTTAGCAGGCCTTGGACAGCGTCGTTCAATCTGGATTGGACGGACCGAACACCCTGTAAAACCGCACCCATAAGGGTGCGGTGCCCGTCGAGGATGACTGAGTTATTCACCAAGTCCTCCAGCACGTCCGGCCAGCCCGCCGTCGCCTGCTTGGAGGTGTTCAGCGTGGGCGTCGGGCCCTCAACCCCTCCCTCATCGGAGGGAGGGACTGGCGCCGTCGAGTGCCTTGGGGGCTCAGGTGCGGATGACTGAGGGGGTCCGGATGGTGCGGATTCCCCTCCCACATTCACCAGAAGGGTCTCACCCTCCTGGTCCTTGGCGACCAAGGCGTCAGCCTCAGCCATGACAGCATCGCCCTCCCCTCCTGTGTTCGGAGGGGGAGGGGTCTTTCGAGACAACACGTCCCCGACCTTTTCGGGGATCAGGGGAGGTGCGGAACGCGACACGGACCCACTGTCCGCCAGTTCGGCGGGCGGGGACGTCCCTTCCGTGGTCTACTCTGCGGGATGGCCGCGCGATGGGCTGTGATGACACACGTTCAGTTTCTAGGAGTAAGGGATTGTTAAAAATAAAGCAAATAAAACATCAAAGTACGCACCTGGCAGCTAGGGGCTTGACCATAGGTCCCTTCTCCGGAACCTCTTCCGACACTTTGGACTCCTTGTTGGAGTCCAAGCTGTCAGGCATTATCACCTTAGGCCGACACTACCTCTTCGGGGCCTGAGGGGGTTGTACCTCCTCGACGTCTTCGGCTGCCACCCTCTTCTTGGAGTGCGAGGAGGCACTTTCCTCCTCCTCCTCGTCTTCGTCCTTGTCCTGAGCGGATGGGGCTGTAGCACCTCCGGACCGAGTGTCCGGATGAGCTCTTCGGTGGAGGCCCTCCCTGGCCTCCGGCGCATCCTTCTTCTTCTTGCCCTTCTTGTCGGGCGTGTAAGGCACCACAGCCATCAACTTTTCTAGCTGAGCCGATCGGGGCTTTTCAGGCAGCGGCGCCTCACTGTTGATCTTTTCGGCCTTTCTAAGCCAACCCTGCAAAAATCCGTAAAGGGAGGTTTAGAATAAAGTATGCACAGTATAATTATCCGAACACATGATGGGGGAAAGACCACTCACCTCCGTCGGGGGGGGGGGGGGGTCGATGCATCAAGGCCGATGTCCTCCTCCTCGCCCGACCACTCCTCTTGAGGCCTGAACAGCAGACCCCACGCCTTGTCGTGGGTTGTGCCAAAAAGGAACTGTACGGTGGACGGGTCTTCGGGCTTGTATACCCACATCGGGTCGGCCCTTTGCTAGCAAGGGAGGAGCCGACGCTTGAGCATTATCTAGACCACGTTGATCAGCTTGGCGCCAGTCTCCATCACGTTGATGACGCGCTTCTGCAGCAGCTTCATGTCCGCAGTGGACCCCCAGTCCGGACTCTCTGTGGTCCACGAGGTCAATCTCGCCGGGGGTCCGGATCTGAATGTGGGAGCTGCCGTCCAGGTAGCCTCCCTTGGTTCTGTGATATAGAACCACTCTTTTTGCCACACCTTGACGGTGTCGATGAACCTGCCCTCTAGCCACTGGACCCATGTCAGCTTGCTGATCATGGCCCTGCTGCAGTCTGCCTGGGCACCGCCAACCACCTCGGGCTTGATGTTGAACACCTTCAGCCACAGGCCGAAGTGCGGCTGGACTCGGAGGAGGGCTTCGCAGACGATGATGAAGGCCGAGATGTGGAGGAGGGAGTTGGGGGCTAGATCATGGAAATCTAGCCCGTAGAAGAACATCAATCCCCTCACAAAGGGGTGTAGGGGAAATCCAATCCCCCGGATGAAATGGGGGGGGGGGGAATACGACCCTCTCGTCTGGCTTGGGCGTAGGGATGAGCTGCCCCTTTTCGGGGGCCCGATGAGTGATGTCGGCCGACAAGTAGCCAGCCCACTTTAGCTCCAGAATGTCGTTGTTGGTGACGACGGAGGCATCCCATTTGCCGTTTACACCGGATCCGGCCATGGTTGGAGAGGGCAGTATGGGATTCGCCACGGAGCAGAAAGATAGGGTGCTGGAGCTCTGGAGGATTGTGCAAGCAGTAGCGGAAGGTGGAAGAAGGCGTAGGATGCTAACTGTAGCAATCCCCCTCTTTATAGGCCACGGAAGAGCCAAGGGTTCCTCTTGTCATGCCGTGGGCTTCTCCACTTCCCGATACTCTCGCGACATTATGCGCGGGTGGGGAATCGAGATCATTGATCATATCCCCTAAAAAACGGGGCACGATCTCTGCCTTAATGAGACGTGCCAATAGGGGGGGGGGGCGGCCTTGAGCTGCGCATCGAGAATAGTCAGGCCGCTCGGTATTATGACCGGTCGCGATCCTTCATTAAAAGGGAAAAGTTGTCAGATAAGGACACTATTCACACTGGAATGATTTTTGCCTTCGGAGCTAAGTAAAATGAACGCTTCAGATTTCGAACACCGCTTGACTCTGAGCATGTACAGGACACGATGAAGAACTCGCCTCGCAAGCCGAAGACCGCGAGGTGTGCGGATGCCGGACACAGGCCCTGGCGTTGGAGGCAAGTCTGGGGGCTTCTGAGGGAGTCCTGGATTGAGGGGTCCTCAGGCTACCGATCTGTTATTTTTGTGCCGGATTGATTGGCAATCATGGGGGCCAAGATGGAGTGCGGATCCATGACCGGATAAGGAATCTTCGGAGCCGTGGTGTGTCCTCCAAGCCAAGATTGGGCAGGATCTTCCTTTCTTTGTAACCGGTCGTGTGTAACCCTATCCCTACCGGTGCCTATATAAACCGTAGGGTTTTAGTCTTTAGGGCTAGAGCTACATTCATCACCCCATTACCTTAAGGTTTAGCTCGACTGATCTCGAGGTAGATCTACTCTGTAACCATACCATACATCAAATACAATCAAGCATGACGTAGGGTTTTACCTCTTCGAGAGGGCCCAAACCTGGGTAAATACCGTGTTCACAGTCCCTTGTTCCCCATCAATCCTAGATCCACAGTTCGGGACCCCCTACCCGAGATCCGCCGGTTTTGACCCCCACGCACATTCCCAAGAAGGAGCGGAAGCGCGCGCTTCGGGATGTGAATGCCTTGGAGCCTGTAGCCCTGAAATTCGACCCATGGTCGGCTTACCCGATCACTTTTGACAAAAAGGACCACCCGACCAGTACCCGTCATGGTAGGTCGGAAGCTCTAGTCCTAGATCCCATTGTCGATGGGTTTCACCTAACCCGCGTCCTTATGGATGGCGGAAGCAGCCTAAACCTGATCTAAGCTAACACGATCAGGAAATTGGGCATTGATTCGTCAAGAATCTAGCCCAACAACACCACTTTTAAGGGTGTCATCCCCGGCATAGAGGCCGGATGCACGGGAACAGTAACACTGGAAGTTGTTTTCTGCTCCCCCGACAACTTCTGAAGTGAGGACTTGATCTTTGATGTAGTCCCCTTTCGCAGCGGCTATCATGCATTGCTTGGCCGTACTGCGTTCGCCCGCTTTAACGCGGCACTGCAGTACGCCTGCTGGAAGCTTAAAATGTCGGGGGCCAATGGCGTCATCACCATCAATGGTAACAAGGAGCGCTCCCTCCGCACGGAGGAGCAAACAGCGGCCTACACAGCAGATTCCCAGGCAGCCGAGGAAGCGGCCTGACGATCTACTCGACCGGACCTACCAGTCCGCAATCTCACACTGACTCCGGGGCGCAATCACGTGAATCCTAAATAGGGATATGCACTCCCCAGCTCCCTCCTCATGGTAGCATACTACGTACCTAGAGTACATAACTTTGCACTTAAAATTCCTTGGGAGCTTGGGGAGCATAAAAACACGCGTGTTAACTTGGCTTACCCGAACACACCCAAACACCTGGCGATCTCTTCAGCACAATAAAGGCCCGCCAGGAAATACATTTCGATAGTGTCAAGCTGTCACTACAGCCCTAGTCGCATAAGGGCCCCCGCATTTGGATGCGTCAAGCACAGCCTGTGCGGTAATTGGCCGTCTTCACACACCCTTGGCATCGACAATGCGGAGTTGGTTAATAGCACAGAGGCATAGACGTGGAGCAGGGAAAAGACATGGGCCAACCGCCTGGACCAATAAAGCCCTATATCACACTCCATTACCCCTTTCCTTTTTTTACATAATCTCTATATCGGGTATGGTTCTTCCGTGTAAAAAGCTTGGCATGTATGATCAAGCCCAATGAATGATAAAACAGACCTTTCTTTGGTCCTAGTACAACTTTGAGTGCCGTTTTCTTTGGCCTTTCACCTCGCAGCAATACATACAGTTGAGCCAGGCTTTCAACTGGGGCTTGGATTTAGAACCAAGCTTATGTTCAAGTCTGAAAACTGTTCGGCGTCTCAGATGTAGCATTATATGCATCAGTTTTGAATTGTGATTTTGGTCAATGATTGGGTTGCCTGGCTCCTGTGTTTACCTGCTAAGTTCCGCTATGTTCGGCTAGGAGCGTAAAGGGAGAACCACTGTGATTGTACTTCCAGCTCGAATGGTTAAGTGCCTCAGTGGAGAAAACCGAAAATCGACTATCACAATAAGCACAAACTGGTCGGTAATCCGAAGACAGTGTCAAACTAAAAGTTGCTAGGGTTTATGCCATCATAAATGAAGGGTCCTTGTTACAAGGACCGAGGTGTTAAGCTAGGTGCACTTCGGTTGAGCGGGCCGATCACCACTTCACCAGGCGCTAGATAAACTACCCCAGAAATCGAGTTCCTATGACTAAGTGAAAGTTATCAAGCCTTTATAGTCTGATTGCCTGGTTTCTCTAAACATGCCACCGCCTCCGGGCCCCGAGATGTCGGCTAAGGGTGTACCTGTTTTAAAGAAACACCCCGTGTAGCATCTACACGGGGGTTGAAGCCGATGATTGGCTGCTTTCAGAATCAAGAACTGTCGAACAGGAACAACAACAACACAACACATCGGATAAAAACGATCATTTAAAAAGATAACTTATTTTATACACATCCTCCTTGGCATACCAAGGGAAAATCAGAACTTGAGTTCTGCCTTGCTACATTGGGCCTCGGTCACCCGACCACCTTCGTGCACCTTGGCAATGAACTGTTCCGGGGTTTGATCTTTTCCTGCTGGAGATCCGGAGGCGATGTCCAGCGCTTTATCTTCGGAAAATGCACCATTGTAGATGCATACGCCCTGTCCGCCCCCTCCAGAGAGGACGACTGCTTCCACTTTTTCACCTAGGGGCTGGTCTCTGATACGTCTCCAATGTATCTATAATTTTTGATTGTTCCATGCTATTATATTATCTATTTTGGCTGTTTTATATGCATTAGTATGCTATTTTGTATTATTTTTGGGACTAACTGATTAACCTAGTGCCCAGTGCCAGTTTCTGTTTTTTCCTTGTTTTTGACTTTTACAGAAAAGGAATATCAAACGGAGTCCAAATGGAATAACACTTTACGATGATTTTTCTTGGACCAGAAGAAACCCACGAGACTTGGAGAGGAGGCCAGAAACCCTACGGGGTGGCCACAAGTCGTAGGGGTGCGCCCTAGGGGGGGCGCCCCCAGGGCTTGTGGGTCCCCCGTAGACCTTCCAACCCTAATCTTTTCTCTATAAATACCCAAATATTCCCCATACACCAGAGGGCACACCAAAAATACTTTTCCGCCGCCGCAAGCTTCTGTTCCCGTGAGATCCCATCTTCGGGCCTTTTTCGGCACTCCACCAGAGGGGGATTCGATCACGGAGGGCCTCTACACCAACCTTGCCGCCCTTCCGATGATGTGTGATTAGTTTACCACAGACCTACGGGTCCATAGCTAGTAGCTAGATGACTTCTTCTCTCTCTTTGATCTTCAATACAATGTTCTACTCGATGTTCTTGGAGATCTATTCGATGTAATCTTCTTTTGCGTTGCGTTTGTTGAGATCCGATGAATTGTTGATTTATGATTAGATTATCTATGAATATTATTTGAGTCTTCTCTGAACTCTTTTATGCATGATTAAGATATCTTTGTATTTCTCTTCGAACTACCGGTTTGGTTTGGCCAACTAGATTGGTTTTTCTTGCAATGGGAGAGGTGCATAGTTTTGGGTTCAATCTTGCGGTGTCCTCACCTAGTGACAGAAGGGGTAGCGAGGAACGTATTGTATTGTTGCCATCAAGGATAAAAAGATGGAGTTTATATCATATTGCTTGAGTTTATCCCTCTACATCATGTCATCTTACTTAAAGCGTTGCTCTGTTCTTATGAACTTAATACTCTAGATGCAGGCAGGAGTTGGTCGATGTGTGGAGTAATAGTAGTAGATGCAGGCAGGAGTCAGTCTACTTGTCACGGACGTGATGCCTATATTCATGATCATTGCCTTAGATATCGTCATAATTATGCGCTTTTCTATCAATTGCTCAACAGTAATTTGTTTACCCACCGTATGCTATCTTCAAGAGAGAAGCCTCTAGTGAAACCTATGGCCCCCGGGTCTATTTTCCATCATATATTTTCAGATCCATAAACCAAAAAACCCAAAAATACATTGTTGCACTTTATTTATATTTACTTTATTTTGCTCTTTTATTTATGTTTTATACCTATCTCTATTAGATCTCACTCTTGTTCAAGACCGTGAAGGGATTGACAACCCCTTTTTCGTGTTGTGTGCAAGTATTTGTTAGTTTGTGCAGGTGCATATATTGGAGACTTGCTTGTGCCTCCTACTGGATTGATACCTCGGTTCTTAACTGAGGGAAATACTTATGTCTACTTTGCTGCATCACCCTTTCCTCTTCAAGGGAAAAATCAATGCAAGCTCAAGAAGTAGCAGGAAGAATTTCTGGCGCCGTTGCCGGGGAGGTTCTACATCAAGCCTACCAAGTACCTATCATAAACTCTCATCTCTTGCACTTACATTATTTTCCATTTGCCTCTCGTTTTCCTCTCCCCCACTTCTAAAACATTTTCAGAAAAACACAAAAATATTTGCCTTTTTATTCGCCCTTCTTTCCATTCATCTTTTCGTTTGCTTTTTGTTTACTTGTGTGCTAGTTTGTTTGCTTGCCTCAATGGCTCAACCCAAGAGCCTTGATCCTTACTATAGAAAGTTGGAAGAGATTGAAAACAATACAATTTTTTTATGTCCCTACAATTTGAGCATACTAGTTTCTTTAGGAATGAACTTAAAGAACAAAAAATATAATGGAATATATTAATAAAGAGCTTGATGATATTACTAAGGAAATATATGGTCTTAAATCCCAATTTGCTCATATTGAAAACTTAGTAGGCCAAATTTCTGATAAGCAAACCATTTTGGTAAATAAGATGGCCGCTAAAAATCAGAGTCTTTAAATAATGATGAAGATCTTAAAGTGATTGGTGTGACTCCTATTTAATCTTTGTTTTCTATTATAAAAATTGATAAATATGGGACTGGAGATGAGTCAACTTTAGTTAGAAGGCGTCCCAATAATTTTGAGGGTGAAGACCTTAATGAAAAAATTGATAAAAGTGGGATTGGTGAGGTCAAAACTTTAAGTAGTGATGAACCCAATCTTTTGGATTTCAAGGACTTTAATTATGATAATTGGTCCTTGATAGATTGTATTTCCTTGTTCCAATCCATTTTTAAACCTCATGCTTATAATCAAAATAAAGCTTTTACTAAACATATCATTGATGCTATGATGAAATCTTTTGAAGAAAAACTTGAGTTGGAAGTTTCAATCCCTAGAAAGCTTTATGATGAGTGGGAACCTACCATTAAGATTAAAATTAAAGATTATGAGTGCAATGCTTTGTGTGAGTTGGGTGCTAGCATTTCCACTATTCCAAAAACTCTATGCGATGTGCTAGGTTTCCATAAATTTGATTATTGTTCTTTGAATTTGCATCTAGCGGATTCCACTCTTAAGAAACCTATGGGAAGGATTAATGATGTTCTTGTTGTTTCAAATAGGAATTATGTGCCTGTAGATTTTATTATGCTTGATATAGATTGCAATCCTACATGTCCTATTATTCTTGGTAGACCTTTTCTTAGAATGATTGGTGCAATTATTGATATGAAAGAAGGAAACATTAGATTTCAATTTCCATTAAGGAAGGACATGGAAAAATTTCCAAGAAAGAAAATTAAGTTGCCATATGAATCTATTATGAGGGCCACTTATGGATTGCATACCAAAGATGAAAATGCCTAGATCTATGTTTTATGCCTAGCTAAGGGCGTTAAACAATGGCACTTGTTGGGAGGCAACCCAATTTTTTTTTTGTGTTTTTTTGTTTTTTCTTCTGTTTTTCAATAAATAAACATTATTACCTCTGTATTAATTGTGTTTTAGTTAGTGTTTGAGCCAAGTAAGACCTTTGGGATGGTCTATGGTGATAGTTGATTTGATCTTGCTGAAAAAGAGAAACTTTTGCACCCATTGCCAGAATTTTAGAAAATAACAGAAGCGTGATTTTGATCTGAATTTTTTACATAAGATTGATGTACAAATTTCCCAGGTTTTCCTAAATTTTCAGAATTTTTGGAGTTACAGAATTATAAGAAATTTCCAGACTACTACAGACTATTCTGTTTTTGACAGATTCTGTTTTCTATGTGTTGTTTGCTTATTTTGATGAATCTATGGGTATATCGAGGGGTATGAACCATGGAAAAGTTGTAATACAGTAGATATAACACCAATATAAATTTAGAATAAGTTGAAAACAGTACCAAAAGTGGTGATTTATTTTATTATACTAACGGATCTTACGAGTTTTCTGTTGAGTTTTGTGTTGTAAAGTTTTCAAGTTTTGGGTAAAGTTTTGATGGACCACAGAATAAGGAGTGGCAAGAGCCTAAGATTTGGGATGCCCAAGGCACCCCAAGATAATATTCAATGACAACCAAGCATCTAAGCTTGGGAATGCCCTGGATGGCATCCCCTCTTTTGTCTTCAATCCATCGGTAAATTTACTTGAGGCTATATTTTTATTCACCACATGACATGTGTTTTGCTTGGAGTGTCATATATGATATGAGTCTTTGATTTTTATTTTACCACAATCATACTTGCTGTACACACCTTTTGAGAGGGACACACATTAATCGTGAATTTATTAGAATACTCTGTGTGCTTCACTTATATCTTTTGAGCTAGGTAGTTGCTCTAGTGCTTCGCTTATATCTTTTTAGAGCACGACGGTGGTTTTATTTTTTAGAAATTAATGAACTCTCATGCTTCACTTATATTATTTTGAGATTCTTTAAAAAACATGGTAATTTTCTTAGGTTATGAATTTAGTCCTAATATGATGGGCATCCAAGAGGGATATAAATAAAACTTTCATATAAAAGCATTGAATAATATGAGAAGTTTGATTCCTTGCATTTGTTTTGAGATATAAAGATGGTGATATTAGAGTCATGCTAGTGAGTAATTGTGGATTGGTAGAAATACTTGTGTTAAAGTTTTCGATTCCTGAAGCATGCACGTATGGTGAACCGTTATGGGATGAAGTCGGAGCATGATTTATTTTTTTGATTGTCTTCCTTATGAGTGGCGGTCGGGGATGAGCGATGGTATTTTCCTACCAATCTATCCCCCTAGGAGCATGCGTGTAGTACTTTGTTTTGATGGCTAATAAATTTTTGCAATAAGTATGTGAGTTCTTTATGACTAATGTTGAGTCCATGGATTATACGCATTCTCACCCTTCCACCATTGCTAGCCTCTCTAGTGCCGCGCAACTTTCGCCGGTGCATTAAACCCACCATATACCCTTCCTCAAAACAGCCACCATACTTACCTATTATGGCATTCCCAGAGCCATTCCTAGATATATTGCCATGCAACTTCCACCGTTCCGTTTATTATGACACATACCATCATTGTCATATTGTTTTGCATGATCATGTAGAGGTAATAGTATTTGTGTCAAAGCCACCGTTCATATTTATTATAAATGTCACTCTTGATCATTGCACATCCCGGTACACCACCGGAGGCATTCATATAGAGTCATATTTTGTTCTAGTATCGAGTTGTAAGTAAATAAAAGTGTGAAGATCATCATTATTAGAGCATTGTCCCATTTGAGGAAAGGATGATGGAGGCTATGATTCCCCCACAAGTCGGGATGAGACTCCGGATGAAAAAAAGAGGCCAAAGAGCCCAAACAAAAAAATGAGAGAAAAGAGAGAAGGGACAATGTTACTATCCTTTTTTCCACACTTGTGCTTCAAAGTAGCACCATGTTCTTCATGATAGAGAGTCTCCTATGTTGTCACTTTCATATACTAGTGGGAATTTTTCATTATAGAACTTGGCTTGTATATTCCAATGATGGGTTTCCTCAAATTCCCCTAGGTCTTCGTGAGCAAGTAAGTTGGATGCACACCCACTTAGTTTCTTTTTGAGCTTTCATACACTTATAGCTCTAGTGCATCCGTTGCATGGCAATCCCTACTCACTTGCATCGATATCAACTGATGGGCATCTCCATAGCCCATTAATTTGCCTAGTTGATGTGAGATTTTCTCCTTTTTGTCTTCTCCTCACAACCTCCACCATATTCTATTCCACCTATAGTGCTATATCCATGGCTCATGCTCATGTATTGCATGAAAGTTGAAAAAGCTTGAGAACATTAAAAGTATGAAACAATTGCTTGGCTTGTCATCGTGGTTGTGCATGATGAAATATTTTTTGTGATGAAGATGGAGCATAGCCAGACTATATGATTTTGTAGGGATAACTTTCTTTGGCCATGTTATTTTGAGAAGACATGACTGCTTTATTGTATGCTTGAAGTATTATTGTTTTTATGTCAATATTAAACTTTTGTTTTGAATCTTATGGATCTGGATATTCCTTCCACAATAAAGAAAATTGCATTGATAAATATGTTAGGTAGCATTTCACATCAGAAATTCTGTTTTTATCATTTACCTACTCGAGGACGAGAAGGAATTAAGCTTGGGGATGCATGATACGTCTCCAACGTATCTATAATTTTTTATTGTTCCATGCTATTATATTATCTATTTTGGATGTTTTATATGCATTAATATGCTATTTTATATTATTTTTGGGACTAACTTATTAACCTAGTGCCCAGTGTCAGTTTTTGTTTTTTCCTTATTTTTGACTTTTACAGAAAAGGAATATCAAATGGAGTCCAAACGGAATAAAACTTTACGATGATTTTTCTTGTACTAGAAGAAACCCACAAGACTTGGAGATGAGGCCAGAAGCCCTACGGGGTGGCCACAAGCCGTAGGGGCGTGCCCCGGGGGGGCGCCCCCATGGCTTGTGGGCCCCCCGTTGACCTTCCAACCCTAATCTTCGTTCTATAAATACCCAAATATTCCCCATAAACCAGAGGGCACACCAAAAATACTTTTCCGCCGCCGCAAGCTTCTGTTCCCATGAGATCCCATCTTGGGGCCTTTTCCGGCACTCCGTCGGAGGGGGATTCGATCACGGAGGGCCTCTACACCAACCTTGCTGCCCTTACGATGATGTGTGAGTAGTTTACCACAGACCTGCGGGTCCATAGCTAGTAGCTAGATGACTTCTTCTCTCTCTTTGATCTTCAATACAATGTTCTCCTCGATATTCTTGGAGATCTATTCGATGTAATCTTCTTTTGCTGTGCGTTTGTTGAGATCCGATGAATTGTGGATTTATGATCAGATTATCTATGAATATTATTTGAGTCTTCTCTGAACTCTTTTATGCATGATTAAGATATCTTTGTATTTCTCTTCGAACTATCGGTTTGGTTTGGCCAACTAGATTGGTTTTTCTTGCAATGGGAGAGGTGCTTAGCTTTGGGTTCAATCTTGCGGTGTCCTCACCCAGTGATAGAAGGGGTAGCGAGGCACGTATTGTATTGTTGCCATCAAGGATAAAAAGATGGGGTTTATATCATATTGCTTGAGTTTATCCCTCTACATCATGTCATTTACTTAAAGTGTTGCTCTGTTCTTATGAACTTAATACTTTAGATGCAGGCAACAGTCGGTCGATGTGTGGAGTAATAGTAGTAGATGCAGGCAGGAATCGGTCTACTTGTCACGGACGTGATGCTTATATTCATGATCATTGCCTTAGATATCATCATAATTATGCGCTTTTCAATCAATTGCTCAACAGTAATTTGTTTACCCACCTTATGCTATCTTCAAGAGAGAAGCCTCTAGTGAAACCTATGGCCCCGGGGTCTATTTTCCATCTTGTATTTTCAGATCTATAAACTAAAAAACCCAAAAATACCTTGTTGCACTTTATTTATATTTACTTTATTTTGCTCTTTTATTTATCTTTTATACCTATCTCTATTAGATCCCACTCTTGTTCGTGACCGTGAAGGGATTGGCAACCCGTTTTTCACGTTGTGTGCAAGTTTTTGTTAGTTTGTGCAGGTCCATATATTGGAGACTTGCTTGTGCCTCCTACTGGATTGATACCTTGGTTCTTAACTGAGGGAAATACTTCTCTCTACTTTGCTGCATCACCCTTTCCTCTTCAAGGGAAAAATCAACGCAAGCTCAAGAAGCAGCAGTCTCCTGAAGCCTGCTCACCAGGCCAAAGAAGCTTGTCGCCATCGGCTGGGCCGGCCAGAGGTTAACACAAATGTCCTGCATCACCGGTTGGGCTGCACGGAACAGCTTTGCCAGCTACTTCATTTGATTGTTCAGCGGCGGCGGGTGATGCCTCTCCAATGTATCTATAATTTTTTATTGTTCCATGTTGTTATATTATCAATCTTGAATATTTTATATTCATTTTATAGCAACTTTATATCATTTTTTGGGACTAACCTATTGACATAGTGCCCAGTGCCAGTTGCTATTTTTTTCTTGTTTTTTACTTCGCAGAATATCCATATCAAACGAAGTCCAAATCCAGCGAAACTTTTTGGAGATTTTTTCTACCCAGAAGACACCCAGGAGGCCCAAGATGTGCACCAGAGGGGCCCTGTGGGGCCCACTAGGCACCAGGGCTCGCCAGAGGCCCCTGGCGCGCCCTGGTGGGTAGTGGGGCCCACGGGCGCCCCCTCCACCGCCTCTCAGCTCTATAAATACTCTAATATTCCAGAAACCCTAGAGAAGAAGAGAGAAAATAGTTTCCACCTCCGCAAGTTCCAGAACCACGAGATCCAATCTAGAGGCCTTTTCTGGCACTCTGCCGGAGGGGTCAACGATCACGGAGGGGTTCTTCATCATCACCCTTGCCCCTCCGATGATGCGTGAGTAGTTTACCACAGACTTACGGGTCCGTAGGCAGTAGCTAGATGGCTTCTTCTCTCTCTTTTTGATCTTCAATACAATGTTCTCCTCGATGTTCTTGGAGATCTATTTGATGTAATGACTTTTTGCGGTGTGTTTGTTGGGATCCGATGAAGTGTGAGTTTATGATCAGGTCTATCTATGAAGATTATTTGAGTCTTTGTTGAAATCTCTTATCCATGATTGTTATAGCCTCATATTTCTTCGCTGAAACTTTGGTTTGGTTTGGCCAACTAGATTGTTTTTTCTTACCATGGGAAGAGGTGCTTTATGATGGGTTCGATCTTGCGGTGCTCAGTAATACATCTCCAATGTATCGATAATTTTTTATTGTTCCATGCTGTTATATTATCATTCTTGTATGTTTAACATTCATTTTATAGCAACTTTATATCATTTTTTGGGACTAACCTATTGACATAGTGCCCAGTGCCAGTTGCTGTTTTTTGCTTGTTTTTTACTTCACAGAATATCCATATCAAACAAAGTCCAAACGCAGGGAAACTTTTTGGAGATCTTTTTCTGCCCAGAAGACAACTTGGGAGCCAAGGAAGTGTACGAGGGAAGGCCCGTGGGGCCCACCACCCACCTGGGTGCCAGAGGCCCCCTAGCGTGCCCTGATGGGTGGTGGGGCCCACGAAGGTCCTTTCCACCGCCTCTTAGCTCTATAAATACCTAAATATTCCAGAAACCCTAGGGGAGTCGACGAAACACAATTCTAGTCGTCGCAAGTTCTAGAACCACGAGATCCAATCTACAGCCCTTTTCCGGCACCTTGCCGGAGGGGAACATGACCACGGAGGGGTTCATCATCCTCATTGGTGCTCCTACGATGATGCGTGAGTAATTTACAACTGACCTACGGGTCTGTAGGCAGTAGCTAGATGGCTTCTTCTTTCTTTTTGATTCTCAATATAATATTCTCCTCGATGTTCTTGGAGATCTATTTGATGTAATGACTTTTGCGGTGTGTTTGTTGGGATCCAATGAATTGCGAGGTTATGACCAGATCTATCTATGAATATTATTTGAGTCTTCTTTTATCTCTTATATGCATGATTATTATAGCCTCGTATTTCTTCTCCGAAACTTTGGTTTAGTTAGGTCAACTAGATTGATTTTTCTTGCGATGGGTATAGGTGCTTTGTGATGGGTTCGATCTTGCGGTGTCCTCACCCAGTGACAGAAGGGGTAGCAAGGCACGCATGTATCATTGCTATTAAGGATAAAAAAGATGGGGTCTATTCCTACATGAATAGATCTTGTCTATATCATGTCATCGCTCTTATTGTATTACTCCATTTCTCCATGAACTTAATACACTAGATACATGCTGGATAGAGGTCGATGTGTGGAGTAATAGTAGTAGATGCAGGCAGGAGTCAGTCTACTAATCTTGGACGTGATGCCTATATACATGATCATTGCCTTGGATATTGTCATAATTATTTGCTCTTCTATCAATTGCCCAACAGTAATTTGTTTACCCATCGTATGCTATTTTATCGAGAGAAGACACTAGTGAAATCTACGGCCACGGGTCTATTTCCTATCATATTGTTTTCAGATCTATTATTCCAAAAACCCAAAAATACCTTGCTGCTCTTTTTCTTTATTTATTTTATTTTGTGTTTTTGTCAGATCTATTTATCCAATCTCATACAATTTAATCTATCTCAATACCGAGGAGGGATTGACAACCCCTCTTACACGTTGGGTTGCAAGTATTTGTTCTTTGTGTGCAGGTACCGTTTACATAGTGTTGCTTGGTTCTCCTACTGGATTGATAACCTTGGTTTCATAACTGAGGGAAATACTTACCGTTGCTGTGCTGCATCATCCTGTCCTCTTCGGGGAAATACCAACACAGATACTAGCAATCAGGAAGAATTTCTAGCGCCGTTGCCGGGGAGACATCATCAACATCTATCAGGTTCCTAATCACAAATCTCATCTCCTTGCAAATTACTTTATTTGCCATTTGCCTCTCGTTTTCATCGCCCCGACTTCACAAAAAAATTTGCCTTCTTTCCGTTCATCTTTTCGTTTGCCTTGCCTTTTTGCTTGTTTGCTATCTTTACTTGTGTTGCCATGTGCCTTCTATTTGCTTGCTAAAAATCTATTGATATGGATCCACTTAAAGTTTTCTACTTGGATCATCTTCGATCCATATGTGCTCGTGCTAAAACCCCAACTAGTTTAGTTGAGGGAAAATCATTAGATGAGCATGCTCATCTCAAAAAGGGAGACTCTTATGGAATCAAATAAATTGTTTGCTATGCTAGGCTTGGAATCTTTGTGAACTTTGTGATTTTACTTGTTGCTCTAAGAACCCTAAAAAACACCTTCCCTACCTATGTGAGTTTAATGATAATGAAATCTTATCTTCTTATGAAAAGGGTGTTTATAGTTACTATGATATCGAACAAATTAAAGAATTTGTTGTTTTTAATGGTGCTTATGAAGTTGCTTCTTTCATTGAAAAGTATGATATTACTCTCTACAAATCTGAAAATTTCGACATACTTAAATATTGCTATGAAAACTATGCTCATAATGCCTATGTCAAAGAATTTATTGAGAGAATGTCTGTTGCTTTGGAAGAAAATAATGATATGCATGAATCTATAGATAATTGTGATTCCGTTGATATGATTGAAATTTCCCCCCTTGATGAACATGATGCTTGCTATTCTTATGGCCATGATGCCAATATTAATGATGCCTATGGAGATGAACCTGCTATAGTTCCTTATGTTAAACATGAAATTACTGCTATTGCACCCATACTTGATAGTTCCTTGAATCAAAAGCATGATTACAATGATGTTATTATAAATTATATGAATGTCGATTGTGCTAATGATATGAAAATCTACAAGCTTGGGGATGATGATTTTGTTATGTCTACTACTTATTGCAATGATCATGATTGGGGTGATAATGTTTCTTATGATCTTAAAAATTTATTTAAGCCTCATGATGAATATGATATTAATAATGATGTTTGAAATAATATTGAAAGTGGGTTTGGAAGAGCATCAAATTTAGGTAAAAATAATCCCACATATTTGGAGAGTGCTCAATCTTATGAAATTTTGAATAAAATTGGGTTTGGAGAGGTCATGACTTTAGTTGATAATAATCCCACTATTTTGGAAGAGTGTCAACTTTGCATGCATGTGGATCATGAAGAGAATATTTTATGTGATAGTTATATTATTGAATTTGATTATGATCCTACATGTAATTATTATGGGAGAGGAAAATATGGTTGTAGAAATTTTCATGTTACAAGATTACATCTCTTCATGTTAAGATTGCTATTGTTTCTTTCTTCTTCCTTGCATATGCTATTTTTGGCTTGCCTTGATAATTTGTTTGCTTATAAAATTCCTATGAATAGGAAGTATGTTAGACTTAAACTTGTTTTTCACATCCTTTATGATGCTCTCTTTGTGCTTCAATTTTTTGTCTTTCATGTGAGCATCATTAAAATTATAAATGCCTATCTAAAAGGCTTTAAAGAAAAGCGCTTGTTGGGAGGCAACCCAACGAATAAAATATTTTTTCTCTTTTTATTTCTGTTATTGAGTGTTTACACAATTATTCTACTGTTATGATTGTGTTTTTTATGTTTTAATTAGTGTTTGTGCCAAGTAAAGCCTTTAGGATCATGTTGGGTGATAGTTGATTTGATCTTGTTGAAAAACAGAAACTTTTGCGTCCAGTACCAGAATTTTTAAAAATCACAGAAGCGACGAAAATTCTGATTTTTTTTTACACAAGATTGATATACAAATTGCCTAAGTTTTACTAATTTTTCAGAATTTTTGGAGTTACAGAAGTATGGTTAGAGTCCAGATTACTACAGACTGTTCTGTTTTTGACAGATTCTATTTTCGTTGCATTGTGTGCTTATTTTGATGAATCTATGGACTATATTGGAGGGTATAAGCCAGGGTAAAGTTATAATATAGTAGGTATAATGCAATAATAAAATATTAATGGGTTTTCAACAGCACTTAAAGTGGTGATTTGCTTTATTATACTAACGGATCTCACGAAGGTTTTGTTAAGTTTTGTGTGATTGAAATTTTCAAGTTTTGGGTGAGATCACGATGGATGAAGGAGTAAGGAGTGAAAAGAGCCTAAGATTGGGGATTCCCATGGCATCCCAAGGTAATATTCAAGGAGAACCAAGCAACTAAGCTTGGGGATGCCCCGGAAGGCATCCCCTCTTTCTTCTAACAACCATTGGTAATTTTACTTGGAGCTATATTTTTATTCGTCACATATCATGAGTTTTGCTTGGAGAGTCTTGTATTATATGATTCTTTGCTTCTTTTGCTTTTTAGTTTGTCACAATCATCCTTGCTGAACACACCTATTTGAGAGAGCCATAATTATGCTATGATTTGTTAGAATTGCTCTATGTGCTTCACTTAAATATTTTTGAGCTATGGAACTCCTCTAGTGCTTCACTTATATCTTTTTGAGCACAGTGGTGCTTTAATTTTTGAAGAAATACTCTCATGCTTCACTTAGATTGATTTGAGAGTTAGTAATTTTTTTGAAGAAATTCTCTCATGCTTCACTTATATTATTTTGAGAGATGAAAATTGTTATGCTCATGTTCTTCACTTAAATTTGTTTGAGCTTGTTTTAAGAAATGGTAATATATGAAACTTGTCCCAAAGTGATAGATATTCAAGAGGGATATAATAAAAACTTTCATGAAGATCATTGGACATTATAAACTTGATTCTTTGTAATAGTTTTGAGATATGATGATAGTAATATGTGAGTCATGTTGGTGAGTAATTATGCTTTAGTAAGAATATTGGTATTAAGGTTTGTGATTCCCTATGCAAGCACACAATTCAATAGTTATGCAATGAAATTACATCCTACTTGTGGTGCAATATTCGATGTTAGTTATGCTTAATGCTTGTTTATGAAAATTTTTGTTTCTTGGTTGGTTGCTTCTCAATCTATTTGCTAGCCTTTCCTTGTACTAAGTAGGAATACTACTTGTGCACCCAAAATCCTTAAACCCATTTATGCCATATGATTCCACCATACCTACCTATATGCGATATTTCTGTGCCATTGCAAGTAAATTTGTATGTGCCAACTCTAATTTTCTAAATGAATTTCCTTTTTGTGTGCCTGTACCGCTCATGAAGCGGGAGGGGTGGCCAATATTTTTCCATGCTAGATGTGTTATTCTCAAGATGAGTGTTTATTCACTTGTCATTGCACGAGAGTGTGGTGGTAATAGGGATGCCCAGTCCCGAAATGAAAAAGAAATTTATTTTATGCCGTCAATAATAAATTCCTTGGAAAGTGTTGGTATGGAAGGCACCCGTGGATACGGCTAGCGATGGATTGTGAAAGAATGGTGGAAAAAGTAATAAACTTTACTTTATGTTTGGGAACCGCCTATGATGTATCCAGCATGGAAAGTATTGGGAATTACTCTCTCGTTTTCGTTGACGGGAAAAGCATGCCTCTCAAAATATTTTTTATCTCTCAATTTAAGCTTTGAGCTCTAACACCTCTACAAATCTATGCTTCCCTCTGCGAAGGGCCTATCTATTTACTTTATGCAAATTTTATTTTTATTTGAGTCTCCATCTTCTCTTATAAAGCACCAACTAGGGAGCACTATGATCATACTTGTGCATTGGATGTAGCTAATATTCGAGTGTGTTTCATGAATGGATCAATGATTGAGCATGATGGGCTAGGGATAACTTTCTTTAGTGTTGATATTTTGAAAGACTTCGTTGCTTGTTGATATGCTTGAGTATTGAAGTCTTCATGTCAATTATAGACTATTACTTTGAATCATCTAAAATTCAAAATGTCCATGCTACAAAAGAAAAGAATTTGTGATGAACATGTTAGGAAACATTCCACATCAAAAATTCTATTTTTATCATTTACCTAGTCGAGGACGAGCAGGAATTAAGCTTGGGGATGCTGATACGTCTCCAAAGTATCTATAATTTTTTATTGTTCCATGTTGTTATATTATGGATGTTTTACATTCATTTTATAGCAACTTTATATCATTTTTTGGGACTAACCTATTGACATAGTGCCCAGTGCTAGTTGTTGTTTTTTGCTTGTTTTGTACTTAGCAGAATATCCATATCAAACGGAGTCCAAACGCAACGAAACTTTTTGGAGATGTTTTTCTGCCCAGAAGACAACTTGGGAGCCAAGGAAGTGCACAAGGGATGGCCTTTGGGGCCCACAACCAACCTGGGCGCGCCAGAGGCTCATGGCGCGCCGTAATGGGTGGTGGGGCCCACGGAGGTCCTTTCCACTGCCTCTCAGCTCACAATTCCAGCCGCCGCAAGTTCCAGAACCACACGATCCAATCTAGAGCCCTTTTCCGGCACCTTGCCGGAGGGGAACACGATCACAGAGGGGTTCACCATCCTCATTGGTGCTCCTCGGATGATGCGTGAGTAGTTTACCACAGACCTACGGGTCCTTAGGCAGTAGCTAGATGGCTTCTTCTCTCTTTTTGATTCTCAATACAATGTTCTCCTCGATGTTCTTGAAGATCTATTTGATGTAATGACTTTTGCGGTGTGTTTGGTTGGATCCGATGAATTGCGAGTTTATGATCAGATCTATCTATGAATATTATTTGAGTCTTCTTTGATCTCTTATATGCATGATTATTATAGCCTCATATTTCTTCTCCGAAACTTTGTTTTAGTTAGGCCAATTAGATTTTTTTTCTTGCAATGGGAAGAGGTGCTTTGTGATGGGTTCGATCTTGTGGTGTCCTCACCCAGTGACAGAAGGGGTAGCGAGGCACACATGTATCATTGCTATTAAGGATAAAAAGATGGGGTCTATTCCTACATGAGTAGATCTTGTCTACATCATGTCATCGTTCTTATTGCATTACTCCATTTCTCCATGAACTTAATACACTAGATGCATGCTGGATAGCGGTCGATGTGTCGAGAAATAGTAGTAGATGCAGGCAGGAGTCAGTCTACTAATCTTGGACGTGATGCCTATATACATGATCATTGCCTTGGATATCGTCATAATTATTTGCTCTTCTATCAATTGCCCAACAGTAATTTGTTTATCCGCCCTATGCTATTTTTTCGAGAGAAGCCACTAGTGAAATCTACGGCCCCCGGGTCTATTTCCTATCATATTGTTTTAAGATCTATTATTCTAAAAACCCAAAAATACCTTGCTGCACTTTTTCTTTATTTATTTTATTTGTATTTTTGTCAGATCTATTTATCCAATCTCATACAATTTAATCTATCTCAATACCGAGGAGGGATTGACAACCCGTCTTACACGTTGGGTTGCAAGTATTTGTTCTTTGTGTGCAGGTACCGTTTACATAGTGTTGATTGGTTCTCCTACTGGATTGATAACCTTGGTTTCATAACTGAGGGAAATACTTATCGTTGTTGTGCTGCATCATCCTGTCCTCTTCGGGGAAATACCAACACAGATACAAGCAATTACTCAATGTCAGTGACAGAAAGAGTCATGACACGCATGTATCAGAAGGAAATATGCCCTAGAGGCAATAATAAAGTTGTTATTTTATATTTTATTATTCATGATAAAGGTTTATTATTCATGCTAGAATTGTATTGATCGGAAACTTAAATACATGTGTGAATACATAAACAAATACAGTGTCCCTAGTATGCCTCTACTAGACCAGCTCGTTGATCAAAGATGGTTAAGGTTTCATAACCATAGACATGAGTTGTCATTTGATAACGGGATCACATCATTAGGAGAATGATGTGATGGACAAGACCCAACCGTTAGCATAGCATATGATCGTTCAGTTTATTGCTACTGCTTTCTTAATGTCAAATACATGTTCCTTCGACCATGAGATCATGCAACTCCCGGATACCGGAGGAATACCTTGTGTGCTATCAAATGTCACAACGTAACTGGGTGATCATAATGATGCTCTACAGGTATCTCCAAAGGTGTCTGTTGAGTTGGTGTGAATCGAGATTGAGATTTGTCACTCCGTGTATCGGAGAGGTATCTCTGGGCCCTCTCGGTAATACACATCACAAGAAGCTTGCAAGCAAAGTCACTAAGGAGTTAGTTGCAAGATGATGTATTACAGAACGAGTAAAGAGACTTGCCGGTAACGAGATTGAACTAGGTATAGAGATACCGACGATCGAATCTCGGGCAAGTAACATACCGACAGACAAAGGGAATTACGTATGTTGTCATAAAGATTCAACCGATAAAAGATCTTCGTGGAATATGTAGGAATCAATATGGGCATCCAGGTCCCGCTATTGGTTATTGACCGGAGAGGTGTCTCGGTCATGACTACATAATTCCTGAACCCGTAGGGTCGCACGCTTAACGTTCGTTGACGCTAGAGTAGTATTGGGATATTTGATGAGTGGTAACCAAATGTTGTTCGGAGTCCCGGATGAGATCCCGAACGTCACGAGGAGTCTCGGAATGGTCGAGAGGTAACGATTTATATATGGGAAGTCATATTTTGGGTTCCGGAAAAAGGTGCAGTTTTTTCGGTATTGTACCGGGAAGTTTCCAGAAGGTTCCAGATGATTCCGGAGGGCTCCGGAAGTCCACAAGTGGGTTCACCACGACCCAAGGGCTAGCATGGGATGTGGAGAGGTGCCCTAGCCTTACTGGGCTAGGCACACCAAGTCCTCAAAAGCCCATGTGGCTAGGGAAGGCAAGGGAAGGCAAAAAAAGGAAGGAGTCCTAGTAGGAATAGGATTGGACTTGGAGTCCAAGTCCTCTCCCCCTTAGTTGCGCCCTAGGGCTTGGAGGGGCTGTTTCCCATGCCCCTCCACCTATATATAGAGGGGACAGGGCGCCCCAAGAGGAAACACCAAGCCTTTGGCGCCCTTATCTCTCCCGTTACTCCGTAGTTCCACCGCCTCGTCCCGGCGACGCTTAGCGAAGCGCTGTCGGTGCTCCACCACCACCATCACCACCACGCCGTCGTGTTGGTTGTGATCCCATCTACTTCTCCTCTCCCGCTTGCTGGATCAAGGAGGAGACGTCATCGAGCCGCACGTGTGCTAAACTCAGAGGTGCCGTCCGTTCGGCACTAGATCGGTTGGCTCGTGATCGGATCGCGAAGAGTACGACTACATCAACCGCATGATAAACGCTTCCGCTTAGCGATCTACAAGGGTATGTAGATGCTCTCCCCCTCTCGTTGCTATGCATCTCCATGGATAGATCTTGCGTGTGCGTAGAATTTTTTTTGTTTTCCATGTAGCGTTTCCCAACAGTGGTATCGGAGCCAGGTTTATGCGTAGATGATATGCACGAGTAGAACACAAAGAAGTTGTGGGCGGTGATGTTCATACTGCTTACCACCAACATCTTATTTTGATTCGGCGGCATTGTGGGATGAAGTGGCCCGGACCAACCTTACATGTCCATGTCCTTGAGACCGGTTCCACCGACTGACATGCAACTAGTTTTGCATAAAGGTGGCTGGCGGGTGTCTGTTTCTCCTACTTTAGTTGAATCGAATTTGACTGCGGCCGGTCCTTGAAGAAGGTTAAAACAACAAACTTGATAAATCACCATTGTGGTTTGCTACTTCTTGAGCTTGCGTTGGTTTTTCCCTTGAAGAGGAAAGGGTGATGCAGCAAAGTAGAGATAAGTATTGCCCTCAGTTAGAGAACCAAGGTATCAATCCAGTAGGAGACAACGCACAAATCACCAATACCTGCACAAACAATCAAACACTTGCACCCAACGCGATAAAGGGTTGTCAATCCCTTCACGGTCACTTGCAAAAGTGAGATCTGATAGAGATAGATAAAACTAAACAAAAGATAAAGTAAATATTTTTAGTGTTTTTGGTTTATAGATCTGAAAATAAAAGATTGCAAAATAGTAGATCGGAAAGTAATATGATGGAAAATAGACCCGGGGGCCATAGGTTTCACTAGAGGCTTCTCTCAAGATAGCAAATAATACGGTGGGTGAACAAATTACTGTCGAGCAATTGATAGAAAAGCGCAAAGTTATGACGATATCCAAGGCAATGATTATGAAATATAGGCATCATGTCCGTGTCAAGTAGACCGACTCCTGCCTGCATCTACTAGTATTACTCCACACATCGACCGACTCCTGCCTGCATCTAGAGTATTAAGTTCATGAAGAACAGAGTAACGCTTTAAGTAAGATGACATGATGTAGAGGAATAAACTCAAGAAATATGATGTAAACCCCATCTTTTTATCCTCGATGGCAACAATACAATACGTGCCTCGCTGCCCCTACTGTCACTGGGAGAGGATACCTTAAGATTGAACCCAAAGCCAAGCACTTCTCCCATTGCAAGAAAAACCAATCTAGTTGGCCAAACCAAACCGATAGTTCGAAGAGAATTACAAGGATATCAAATCATGCATAAAAGAATTCAGATAAGATTCAAATAATATTCATAGATAAGCTGATCATAAATCCACAATTCATCGGATCTCGACAAACACACCGCAAAAGAAGATTACATCGGATAGATCTCCAAGAACATCAAGGAGAACGTTGTATTGAGAATCAAAGAGAGAGAACAAGCCATCTAGCTACTAGCTATGGACTTGTAGGTCTGAGGTAAACTACTGACGCTTCATCGGAAGGGCAACAGAGTTGATGTAGAAGCCCTCCGTGATAGAATCCCCCTCCGGCAGGATGCCGAAAAAGGCCCCAAGATGGGATCTCCCGGGAACAGAAGGTTGCGGTGGTGGAAAAGTGTTTTCGTGGATGCTTCTGGTGGTTTGGGAATATATGTGAATATATAGGAGGAAGATCTAGGTCAGGGGGTCACCGAGGGGCCCACAAGGCAGGGGGCGCGCCCTCCCCCCTTGTGGCCGCCTCGTGGCTCTTCTGACTTGCTCTCCAAGTCTCCTGGGTGTCTTCTGGTCCAAGAAAAATCATCGCGAAGGTTTTATTCCGTTTGGTATTCCTTTCCTGCGAAGCTCAAAAACAAGGAAAAAACAGAAACTGGCACTGGGCTCTAGGTTAATAAGTTAGTCCCAAAAATAATATAAAAGAGCATATTAATGCATATAAAACATCCAAAATAGATAATATAATAGCATGGAACAATCAAAAATTATAGATACGTTGGAGACGTATCATGGTTTTTGCCGTATGTCAGAACGGTTCTTGCTAGAAGCCCGTAGCAGCCACGTAAAACTTGCAACAACAAAGTAGAGGACGTCTAACTTGTTTTTGCAGGGTATGTTGTGATGTGATTTGGTCAAGACATGATGTGATATATGTTATTGTATGAGATGATCATGTTTTGTAATTTATCGACAACCAGCAGGAGCCTTATGGTTGTCTCTTTATTGTATGAAATGCAAGCACCATGTAATTGCTTTACTTTATCGCTATGCGTTAGCAATAGTTGTAGAAGCAATAGTTTGCAAGACGACCACGACGCAACGATGGAGATCAAGGTTTCGAGCCGGTGACGATGGAGATCATGACGATGCTTTGGAGATGGAGATCAAAAGCACAAGATGATGATGGACATATCATGTCACATATTTTGATTGCATGTGATGTTTATCTTTTATGCATCTTATTTTGCTTAGAACGACGGTAGCACTATAAGATGATCCCTTCACTAAATTTCAAGATATAAGTGTTCTCCCTGAGTATGCACCATTGTGAAAGTTCATCGTTTCGAGACACCACGTGATGATCGAGTGTCATAGACTCTACGTCCACATACAACGGGTGTAAGACAGTTTTGCACATGCAGAATACTTGGGTTAAACTTGACGAGCCTAGCATGTACAGACATGGTCTCGGAACACTGGAGACCGAAAGGTCGAACGTGAGTCATATAGTAGATATGATCAACATAGAGATGTTCACCATTGATGACTGCCCCATCTCACGTGATGATCGAACTTGGGTTAGTTGATTTGGATCACGTATCACTTAAATAACTTGAGGGATGTTTATTTAAGTGGGGAGTTCTTTAGTAATTTGATTAATTGAACTTAATTTATCATGAACTTAGTCCTGATAGTATTTGCAAATCTATGTTGTAGATCAATAGCTCGCGATATAGCTCCACTATTTCTGATATGTTCCTCATTGCTGCACAAAATTATGTCCTTGATGCACCGCTAGGTGATAGACCTGTTGCAGGAGCTAATGCAGACGTTATGAACGTTTGACAAACTCAATATGATGACTACTTGATAGTTTAGTGCGCCATGCTTTACAGCTTAGAATCGGGGCTTCAAAGACGTTTTGAACATCATGGAACATATAAGATGTTCCAAGAGCTGAAGTTAGTATTTCAGACTCATGCCCATGTCGAGAGGTATGAGACCTCTAACAAGTACTTTGCCTACAAGATGGAGAAGAATAGCTCAGCAAGTGAGCATGTGCTCAGAATGTCTGGGTACTACAATCGCTTGAATCAAGTGGGAGTTAATCTTCCAGATAAGATAGTGATTGACAAGAGTTCTCTAGTCACTATCACCAAGCTACTAGAACTTCGTGATGAACTATAATGTGCAAGGGATGACAAAAATGATTCCCAAGCTCTTCGCGATGCTGAAATCGACGAAGGTAGAAATCAAGAAAGAGCATCAAGTGTTGATGGTTAACAAAACCACTAGTTTCAAGAAAAAGGGCAAGGGACAGAAAGGGAACTTCAAGAAGAACATCAAACAAGTTGCCGCTCCCATGAAGAAGCCCAAAGCTAGACCCAAACCTGAAACTGAGTGCTTCTACTGCAAAGGAAATGGTCACTGGAAGCGGAACTGCCCCAAATACTTGGCGGATAAGAAGGATGGCAAAGTGAACAAAGGTATATTTGATATACATGTTATTGATGTGTACTTTACTAGTGTTCATAGTAGCCCCTGGGTATTTGATACCGGTTCAGTTGCTAAGATTAGTAATTCGAAACAGGAGTTGCAAAATGAACAGAGACTAGTTAAGGGCGAGGTGATGATGTGTGTTGGAAGTGATTCCAAGGTTTATAAGATCACCATCGCATACTCCCTCTACCTTCGGGATTAGTGTTGAACCTAAATAAATGTTATTTGGTGTTTGCGTTGAGCATGAATATGATTGGATCATGTTTATTGCAATACGGTTATTCATTTAAGTCAGAGAATAATTGTTGTTCTGTTTATATGAATAAAACCTTTTATGGTCATACACCAAATGTGAATGGTTTATTGAATCTCGATCGTAGTGATACACATATTCCTAACAATGATGCCAAAAGATGCAAAGTTGATAATGATAGTGCAACATACTTGTGGCACTGCCGTTTAGGTCATATTGGTGTAAAGCGCATGAAGAAACTCCATGCGGATGGACTTTTGGAATCACTTGATTATGAATCATTTGACACTTGCGAACCATGCCACATGGGCAAGATGACTAAAACTCCGTTCTCCGGAACAATGGAGCGAGCTAATGACTTACTGGAAATAATACATACCGATGTATGCGGTCCGATGAGTATTGAAGTACGCGGCGGGTATCATTATTTTCTCACCTTCACTGATGATTTGAGAAGATATGGGTATATCTACTTGATGAAACACAAGTCTGAAACATTTGAAAAGTTCAAAGAATTTCAGAGTGAAGTTGAGACTCATCGTAACAAGAAAAAAAAGTATCTACAATCCGATCGCGGAGGCGAATATTTGAGTTATGAGTTTGGCCTTCATTTAAAACAATGTGGAATTGTTTCACAACTCATGCCACCTGGAACACCATAGCGTAATGGTGTGTCCGAACATCGTAACCGTACTTTATTAGATATGGTGCGTTCTATGATTTCTCTTACCGATTTACCACTATCGTTTTGGGGTTATGCATTAGAGACAACTGCATTCACGTTAAACAGGGCACCATCTAAATCCGTTGAGACGACACCGTATGAACTATGGTTTGGCAAGAAACCTAAGCTGTGGTTTCTTAAAGTTTGGGGATGCGACACTTATGTCAAAAGGCTTCTGCCTGATAAGCTCGAACCTAAATCGGAGAAGTGCGTCTTCATAGGATACCCTAAAGAAACTATTGGGTACACCTTCTACCACAGATCCGAAGGCAAGATCTTTGTTACTAATTTTGGGTCCTTTCTAGAGAAGGAGTTTCTCTTGAAAGAAGTGAGTGGGAGGAAAGTAGAACTTGATGAGGTAATTGTACCTTCTCTCGAATTGGAAAGTAGCATATCACAGAAAACCGTTCCCGTGATGCCTACACCAACCAGAGAGGAAGCTAATGATGATGATCATGAAACTTCAGATCAGGTTACTACAGAACTTCGTAGGTCGACTAGAACCTGTTCTGCACCGGAGTGGTATGGTAATCCTGTCCTGGAAGTCATGTTATAAGACCATGGCGAACCTACGAATTATGAAGAAGCTATGATGAGCCCAGATTCTGACAGATGGCTTGAGGCCATGAAATCTGAGATAGGATCCATGTATGAGAACAAAGTGTGGACTTTGGTGGACTTGCCCGATGATCGGCAAACCATTGAGAATAAATGGATCTTCAAGAGGAAGACGGACGCTGATGGTAATGTTACTGTCTACAAAGCTCGACTTGTCGCAAAACGTTTTCGACAAGTTCAAAGGGTTGACTATGATGAGACTTTCTCACCCGTAGCGATGCTTAAGTATGTCCGAATCATGTTAGCAATTGCCGTATTTTATGAAATCTGGCAAATGGACATCAAAATTGCATTTCTTAATGGATTTCTTAAAGAAGAGTTGTATATGATACAACCAGAAAGGTTTTGTCGATCCTAAAGGTGCTAACAAAGTGTGCAAGCTCTAGCGATCCATCTATGGACTGGTGCAAGCATCTCGGAGTTGGAATACACGCTTTGATGAGGTGATCAAAGCATATGGTTTTATACAGACTTATGGTGAAGCCTGTATTTACAAGAAAGTGAGTGGGAGCTCTGTAGCATTTCTGATATTATATGTGGATGACATATTATTGATTGGAAATGATATAGAATTTCTGGATAGCATAAAACGATACTTGAATAAGAGTTTTCAATAAAATACCTCGGTGAAGCTACTTATATATTGGGCATCAAGATCTATAAGGATAGATCGAGACGCTTAATAGGACTTTCACAAAGCACATACCTTGACAAGATTTTGAAAAAGTACGAATCAGTCAAAGAAAGGGTTCTTGTATGTGTTGCAAGGTGTGAAGTTGAGTAAGACTCAAAACCCGACCACGGCAGAAGATAGAGAGAGAATTAAAGTCATTCCCTATGCCTCAGCCATAGGTTCTATAAAGTATGTCATGCTATGTACCAGACCTATTGTGTACCTTGCCATGAGTTTGGCAGGGGGTACAATAGTGATCCAGGAGTAGATCACTGAACAGCGGTCAAAATTATCCTTAGTTACCTAAGAGGACTAAGGAAATATTTCTCGGTTATGGAGGTGATAAAGAGTTCGTCGTAAAGGGTTACGTTGATGCAAGCTTTAACACTGATCCAGATGACTCTGAGTCTCAATCTGGATACGTATTAAAAGTGGGAGCAATTAGCTAGAGTAACTCCATGCAGAGCATTGTAGACATAGAAATTTGCAAAATACATACGGATCTGAATGTGGCAGACCCGTTGACTAAACTTCTCTCACAAGCAAAACATGATCACACCTTAGTACTCTTTGGGTGTTAATCACATGGCGATGTGAACTAGATTATTGACTCTAGTAAACTCTTTTGGTGTTGGTCACATGGCGATGTGAACTATGGGTGTTAAATCACATGGCGATGTGAACTAGATTATTGACTCTAGTGCAAGTGGGAGACTGAAGGAAATATGCGCTAGAGGCAATAATAAAGTTGTTATTTTATATTTCCTTATTCATGATAAAGGTTTATTATTCATGCTAGAATTGTATTGATCGAAAACTTAAATACATGTGTGAATACATAAACAAATACCGTGTCCCTAATATACCTCTACTAGACTAGCTCGTTGATCAAAGATGGTTAAGGTTTCCTAACCATAGACATGTGTTGTCATTTGATAACGGGATCACATCATTAGGAGAATGATGTGATGGACAAGACCCAACCGTTAGCATAGCATATGATCGTTCAGTTTATTGCTACTGCTTTCCTAATGTCAAATACATGTTCCTTCGACCATGAGATCATGCAACTCCCGGATACCGGAGGAATACCTTGTGTGCTATCAAACATCACAACGTAACTGGGTGATCATAAAGATGCTCTACAGGTATCTCCAAAGGTGTCTGTTGAGTTGGTGTGAGTCGAGATTGGGATCTGTCACTCCGTGTATCGAAGAGGTATCTCTGGGCCCTCTCGGTAATACACATCACAAGAAGCTTGGAAGCAAAGTGACTAAGGAGTTAGTTGCAAGATAATGTATTACGGAATGAGTAAAGAGACTTGCTGGTAACGAGATTGAACTAGGTATAGAGATACCGACGATCGAATCTCGGGCAAGTAACATGCCGACAGACAAAGGGATTTACGTATGTTGTCATAAAGGTTCAACCGATAAAAGATCTTCGTGGAATATGTAGGAATCAATATGGGCATCTAGGTCATGCTATTGTTTATTGACCGGAGAGGTGTCTCGGTCATGACTACATAATTCCCGAACCCTTAGGGTCGCACGCTTAACGTTCGTGGACGCTAGAGTAGAATTGGTATATTTGATGAGTGGTAACCAAATGTTGTTCGGAATCCCGGATGAGATCCCGGACGTCACGAGGAGTCTCGGAATGGTCGAGAGGTAACGATTTATATATGGGAAGTTATATTTTGGGTTCCGAGAAAAGGTGCAGTTTTTTCGGTATTGTACCGGGAAGCTTCCAGAAGGTTCCAGAGGATTCCGGAGGGGTCCAGAAGTCCACAAGTGGGTTCACCATGACCTAAGGGCTAGCATGGGATGTGAAGAGGTGCCCTAGCCTTATTGGGCTAGGCACACCAAGTCTTCAAAAGCCATGTGGTTAGGGAAGGCAAAAAAAGGGAAAGAGTCCTAGTAGGAATAGGATTGGAGTTGGAGTCCAGGTCCTCTCCCCCTTAGCTGTGCCCTAGGGCTTGGAGGGGCTGTTTCCCACGCCCCTCCACCTATATATAGAGGGGAGGGGGTGCCCCAAGAGGACACACCAAGCCCTTGGCGCCCCTATCTCTCCTGTTACTCCGTAGTTCCACCGCCTCGTCCCAGTGACGCTTAGCGAAGCGCTGTCGGTGCTCCACCACCACCATCACCACCACGCCGTCGTCTTGGTTGTGATCCCATCTAATTTTCCTATCCCGCTTGCTGGATCAAGAAGGAGGAGACGTCATCGAGCCGCATGTGTGCTAAACTCGGAGGTGCCGTCCGTTCGGCACTAGATCGGTTGGATCGTGATCGGATCGCGAAGAGTATGACTACATCAACCGCGTGATAAACGCTTCCGCTTAGCGATCTACAAGGGTATGTAGATGCTCTCCCCCTCTCGTTGCTATGCATCTCCATGGATAGATCTTGCGTGTGCATAGAATTTTTTTTGTTTTCCATGCAGCGGTTCCCAACAGTATCGTTGCCATTAAGGATAAAAAGATGGGTCTATTCCTACATGAATAGATCTTGTCTACATCATGTGATCGTTCTTATTGCATTACTCCGTTTCTCCATGAACTTAATACACTAGATGCATGCTGGATAGTGGTCGATGTGTGGAGTAATAGTAGTAGATGCAAGCAGGAGTAGGTCTACTAATCTTCGACATGATGCCTATATACATGATCATTGCCTTGGATACCGTCATAATTATTTGCTCTTCTATCAGTTGCCCAACAGTAATTTGTTTACCCACCATATGCTATTTTCTCGAGAGAAGCCCCTAGTGAAATCTATGGCCTTCGGGTCTATTTCCTATCATATTATTTTCAGATCTATTGATCCAAAAATCCAAAAATATCTTGCTGCACTTTTTGCTTACTTATTTTATTTTGTGTTTTTGTTAGATCTATTTATCCAATCTCATACAATTTAATCTATCTCAATACCGAGGAGGGATTGACAACCCCTCTTACGCATTGGGTTACAAGTATTTATTATTTGTGTGCAGGTGTTGTTTACATAGTTTGGGTGGATCCTCCTACTGGATTGATAACCTTGGTTTTATAACTGAGGGAAATACTTACCGTTTATGTGCTGCATCATCCTCTCCTTTTCGGGGAAATACCAACATAGATACAAGCAATTAGGAAGAATTTCTGGCGCCTTTGCCAGGGAGGATCACATCCAGATCTATCAAGTACCCAATCTCAAATCTCATCTCCTTGCAATTTACTTTATTTGCCATTTGCCTCTCATTTTTATCTCCCCCACTTCTAAAACAATTTCAGAAAAACACCAAAATATTTGCCTTTGTTTTGCCTTCTTTTTGTTTGCCTTTTTCTCATTAGATCTCTTGTTTGATTGCAATCTTGTTTGCGTAGTCACGATGTCTCAAGAAAATACCAAGTTGTGTGATTTTTCCAACACTAATAATAATGATTTTATTAGTACTCCGATTGCTCCTCTCGTCGCTAGTGAGGAGTCTTATGATATTAATGCCGCTTTATTGAATCTTGTTATGAAAGAGCTATTTTTCGATAGTCCTAATGAGGATGCCGCGTCCCATCTAAACACTTTCGTAGAATTGTGTGATATGCAAAAGAAAAAAGATGTGGACAATGATATTGTGAAGTTGAAATTATTGCCTTTCTCTTTGAGGGATCGTGCAAAAATTTGGTTTTCATCTTTGCCTCGCAATAGTATTGATTCGTGGGATAAGTGCAAAGATGCTTTTATTACTAAGTATTTTCTACCCGTGAAAATTATTTCCCTTAGAAATCAAATCATGAATTTCAAGCAACTTGAGCATGAACATGTTGCACAACCTTGGGAAAGAATGAAATTAATGTTAAGAAATTGTCCTACTCATGGTTTAAATCTATGGATGATTCAACTTTTTTATGCGGGATTGAATTTTGTTTCTAGAAATCTTTTAGATTCCGTCGCGGGTAAATTAATGTTAAGAATGAAATTAAGACTTTGAGTGAAAAAGTTGATGCACTTATGAGATTGGTTGTGAGTAAAAATACTCCTATTGATCTTAATGATGTGCCTTTGTCTACTTTGATTGAGCAAAATAGTGATTCCGTTGATGTGAATTTTGTCTCGCGAAACAATTTAATAACAATGCTTATAGAGGTAATTTTAATCCTAGGCCTTTTCCTGGAAATTCCTCTAATAATTATGGCAATTCCTATAGTAATTCCTCTTACAATAATAATAGGATGCCCTCTGATCTTGAGAGTAATATTAAAGAATTTATCAATGCGCAAAAAACTTTCAACACTACTATAGAAGAAAAGTTGAATAAGATTGATGATATGTCTAGAAGCATTGATAGTATTACTCATGATGTAGAAAATCTCAAGATTAAAATTTTTCCACCTAAGGTTGATGTCAATGAATCAACTAAAGCTTTATATGTTTCCATGGATGAAAGTAAGAAAAGAACCGCTATGCTTAGAGCTAAAAGAGAATTTTTGGAAAGAGCGTTTTCGTCCGATTGCTTTCATAGTAATGATGAAGATGTTAAGATGATTGGTATTTCTTCTATTGATTCTTCATTTAGTAATATTAAACTTGATGATAAGGGGATTGAAGAAGACTCAACTTTAGCTAGAAGGCGTCCCCATAATTCGAAGGGTGAAAATCTTGATGAAAAAATTGATAAAAGTGGGTTTGGAGAGGTCAAAACTTTAACTAGTGATGCGCCCACTCTTTTGGATTACAAAGACTTTAATTATGATAGTTGTTCTTTGATTGAGTGTATTTCTTTGTTGCAATTCATGATAAATTCACCCAATGCCTACGAACAAAATAAAGCTTTTACTAAACATATTGTAGATGCCATGCTAAAAGCTTTAGAAGAAAAGTTGGAGTTAGAGATTTCAATTCCTAGAAAATTATATGATGAATGGGAACCCACGGTTAAAGTCAAGATAAAAAGTATGAGTGCAATGCTTTATGTGATTTAGGTGCTAGTGTTTCTACAATTCCAGAATCTCTATGTGATGTGCTTGGTTTTACCAATATTGAAGATGTTCTCTTAATTTGCACTTGGCGGATTCTACTATTAAAAAACCTTTGGGAAGAATCAATGATGTTCTTATTCTTGCAAATATGAATTATGTGCCATAGACTTTATTGTTCTTGATATTAATTGCAATCTGTCTTGTCCCATAATACTTGGTAGACCGTTTTTACGAACTATAGGTGCCGTGATTGATATGAAAGAAGAGAATATTAAATTTCAGTTTCCTCTAAAGAAGGGTATGGAACACTTCCCTAGAACTAAAATTAAGTCATGAGGGCATCTTATGGAGCAAAAACTAAATATGACAACACTTGAATCTATGCATTATGCCTAGCTAGGGGCATAAAACGATAGCGCTTGTTGGGAGGCAACCCAATGAATAAAATAATTTTCTCTTTTTTCTTTCTGTTCTTGTGTGTTTACACAATTATGCTACTGTTATGATTGTGTTTTTCATGTTTTAACTAGCAAAGTGGCCTGCCCGATGTGCGGGCTAGAATTTTATAAAGTTTTTTCATTATAATACATTATTTTATTTTTGTAAAGAAAACTTTTACCAAATGTAATTAAATTCATGTATATGAGCCTTTCACAAACTTAGTTTTGTCATAGGTATGTTTGATTTTCTCACGGATAATAAATATATATGATATGCACCTTAATTTTTCCTACTTTTATTTGAATTATTTTATTATCTATGTATGTATAATTACATTATCTCTTTTAAAGGAAATATTTTTTCCACTCTATAGAAGGCAAACAAATTGAAACATGCATTAATATTCAATTTCTAATATTGGAAAATGAATTATAAGATCTATCTTTGACTACTCCCTCGGATTATTCTAAAACGATGGTCTCTCGTAAAAGAGAAACACAGGAAGCTAAGGCGATGTGGGATCTGACTCCACATCCAGCCCTGCATACTGGATTTTCGTCCACATTGCTTCAGACATGTGCCCGTGCATGCACCTATATTCCCTCCCTCTCCTACTGATATATTATTTCTATCCAGTTAGATCTAAAACAGATTTTTACATACAAAATCAACTCGAGGCAACTTGTAATGCCATGATACTGAACAGAGCAATAATATATACGAAATATTTAAAGTAGCTAATTATGTGATGCAACAAAAGCAAAATGGATTTATTAGTTACTACGAAAATATTGGAAGTTGAGATATGTATTTGTAATAAAACACACTACTATTTTTTTTGGATAGCGGATGACTACTAAGTACCCCCTCCATAAAGAAATATAAGAGCGTTTAGATCACTAAAGTAATATTTCTTTACAGAGGTAGTAATATTTTATAGTATGTTTTAGTATGGTGGAAGGACATGAAAAGACTATTAATATAACTTCATATATCTACATAATTTATGAAATAAAAAATTGATAGAGAAGAGTAACTACGGTTCCAACAATTTAGAAGAAACCTAAAATAAATTAACTCTGTTATATATGAGCGAGCAAAGTAGATGGATATCTCCCATTAAACACTTCACTTTTACATCAACTGGAGCTGCACAAAAGGAGGAAAGAAAATAGTGCAATTTGGTGGAAGATAAGAAATATGCTTACGTTGGAAAATATCTAATTGGTGTAACATATTCAGGTCTGCGTGTATTGGAGAATCAGCTACCGGAAAGGATTCAAAGCATGCGTTTCTCTAAAACAATTGCAATACTGACAACATGTGATGATCATTCAGTAACCACTACTTCACATGGCATGTAATTGCAAACGGGTGGTCATATAACTAAGGGGAAAGTTGTGATTCCATAACTGAACCACCTCCAGCCATCATTTCATCATGCATAGGATATAGTATCACGGCTGTCATCTTGTGCACATATTTCTCTATCAACTCATGGTACAAAGGATAACACCCTTGTCATTTTTCCTAGAATTCTCACTCTCTGTAATTAGTGGAAGCACATTTTTCAAGGACCAAGGAGCAATGCTAAAAGAACGTGCCGAACACAGATGGTAATGTATTGTCTTTACAACTGGTACAGATAGAGCCAACTTATAGATTTCCTAAAATTTGGCATACCAACTAACAAACCTACCATAGCAAAAACAAAAAGAATCAACAGGCTTATTCTGCTAATTAAAAATAAATAAATAGGAACCACTGGACTGTTCAATCTTTGCTATACATAATATTGCTACCTAATTTGCAAGGCAGTTAGTAATAGATGTTTACAAAAAGGTTTCATTAAATCTGCCGTATTCCATTGCAATGCTACATCAATCTTCTAAATCTGCGTACCAATAATACCCGTCCACATTGATTTTATTAACCCATTCCCTTGCCTGTCGATGATGTATGTTCTTCCCCCATCTTTCAGTATGTGATGCAAATGTAGTTATAAACTGATGTTAATTTGGCCTAACCAACAATTCTACTAATACAGATCAATCTAGGTCCACCAAAGAACTCCTCGCAGCTACCCTTAGCAGGTATTAGTGCTCTAATGGTAAGCAAATATTAGGTGAAAATTAAATTTGAGGTGGAGGAGACATCATACTGAGTGATTTGTATCCGGGAAAGAAGAGACTTCTGTGGCAGAAGGAACAACATGATGACTTGCTGAGAAGGGAGTAGGCACCAGAGGCACTTGCTGTTAGCAGGATCTTAGACAATATCAATGAAGGATCACTTGAAACAAAGATAAACCAAGTACTGAAGACTGACACTTAAATCAAAGATACTCTGAAGCTGGCAAAAAAAATCTGGTTAATGCTATAATTCGCTCAAATGCAAGATGCCAAGACTAAAAGATATTGATCTATTTTAAGTAGTCAGATCTCACAAAATTAGATGACTATGTAAAATATGGCGAAACAAAACATACCATTACCTTAAACTATTATGAACAAAAGTTGTTTACTTGCACATGCAATCTGAAATCATAGTTGACCATTACATCACGGCCACTTTTCCTATTGAAGTAATTTAAAATATTAGAAAAATTAACCACCTCAGCCCACCAAATACCAATGCAGCTAGGTGTGCACTAATGTGGGAGTAGTAATTGTGTTTTGTACTAGCTCAAAGATCTACTTTCAGTGGATGCTGAAGAAAATTAACTGTTCGCATGTAGAAGTGCTCTACTCTGGATGCATGTTGAAGCAGCTAGAAGCTCATCGTCAACCGATACCTCATCACGTTCGCATGGATATAGGGCATGCATCTAGAAATCGATCAAAACTTGTATCTGCTCAACCTCTTGACGTATGAGCAGCCACACTTTTCTTCTCTCCTCATGTCTGCACCCGATCAGATTAATGGCTATTTTGTTGATTGGATCTCGCGAACGGCACTTCTCGCTCATCTGATCAGGTGAACCTATTTAATTGGAAGAATATATGGTATGGATAGATAGAGGGGCATGCAATGACATGTGGTAGTTTAGGAGATGATCTTAATTCATGGAAAAGAGAGCACACGGTGCTGACCTATTTGATTTTTCCCTCATACAGGAGATCGTCGCTTGTGTAAACACTAGGGTATTTTGGAAACTGCTCGACACCCAATACGGGTGTGGCTATCTCACATATATATATAAGGGTACACAAAGTGTACAAATACAAGATACAGGGTATACACAGAAGCTACGTATAAGCATCGTCTAACACCCTCCCTCAATCTTAACTGTGGCCTAAAGTACAAAGCAAGTTAAGATTGCGCCTACAACCTTCAAACTGAGGTTGTGGAAGTGGCTTCATGAAGATGTCAGCAAGTTGATCTTTGGAGGAGATGAACTTGATATGAAGAAGCTTCTGTGCAACATGTTCCCTCACAAAGTGATAGTCAACTTCGATGTGCTTGGTATGAGCATGAAAAACTGGATTGGATGAAAGATACGTCACACCAATATTATCACACCAAAGAACCGGTGGATGCTCTTGAGAGACTCCCAACTCTCTCAACAGAGACTATACCCAAATAAGCTCAGCTGTGGCATTGGCAACCGCCTTGTACTCTGCTTCAGTGCTACTCCGAGATACTGTGGCCTGCTTGCGCGCACTCTAGGCGATCAAGTTGGGACCAAAGAAGACAGCATAGCCCCCCGTTGATCGCCAGTCATCCAGGCTCCCAGCCTAGTCTACATCAAAGAACGCGAAGAGACCACTCGAGGAGGTAGAGCGAAGATGCAAGCCATAGGAAACAGTATGAGAGAGATAACGCAGTATATGCTTCACAGCTGACCAGTGTGAAGTCCGGGGAGCATGAAGATACTGGCACACACGGTTAACCGCATAGGAGATGTCTGTCCATGTGATAGTCAAGTACTGCAAGCCACCAACAATACTGCGGTACTCTGTAGCATCATCTGAAGGAAGTAAGGCACCATCCAAGACTGATAGCCGATCAGTCGCAGACATAGGGGTGGTGGCATGCTTGCATTGCAACATACCAGCACGTCGCAGCAAGTCCAAGGAATACTTATGCTGAGTGAGAGTCAGGCCAGCAGGGGACCGTGAAACCTCCAGACCAAGGAAGTAATGGAGAGCACCCAGATCCTTGATAGCAAAATGACCACCCAGAGCAGACAGCAGACGATCAGCGGCAGTCACTGAGGAGCTGATAAGAATAATGTCAACAACATAAACCAGCAGGTACATAGTAACCTCAGGACGATGGAACAGGAACAGAGACGTGTCAGCAGTGGACGGAGCAAAACCAAGACGTCGAAGAACCGAGCCAAGTCGGGCATGCCATGCACGAGGAGCCTGCTTAAGTCCATAAAGCGCCTTAACAAGATGACACAAATGATGTGGACGAGCAGGATCAACAAAACCTAGAGGTTGCCGCATGTAAACCTCTTCCTCCAAGACCCCATGGAGAAAAGCATTCTGAACATCAAGCTGACGCAGACACCACCCTTTGGCAACAGCTAAGGACAGAAGCAGGCGAATGGTGGTAGGTTTGACAACTGGACTGAAAGTATCCTCATAATCAAGACCATACCATTGTTTAAAACCTTTGGCCACCAACTGTGCCTTGTATCGCTCAATAGAACCATCAGCATGCTTCTTTACCCTAAACACCCACTTGGAGTCAATGATGTTGACACCAGACACAGGATGAACCAATCGCCAAGTATCGTTCCTCTGTAGTGCCTGAAACTCCTGCTCCATGGCTCTACGCCAATGAGGAATCCGAAGAGCCACCTGAAAATGTCGAGGCTCAGCAGTGGGGTCAGCATCTGTCTGTGCCATACACGCCGCAATCCACGCAACCGTGTCGTCAGTGCGCTCCTTTGGCCGAACAATACAGCTCTGACTGCTTGTACGAGGACGCAGAATAGTGGTAGGCAGCGAAGGTGGCGTCGGAGACGAAGTCGGTGAAGATGCAGATCCAGTCATGCCAGGCGACCGGCCTGGCGAGGAAGGCGTGGACGCCGGCTCGGCCAACGCAGGTGTGGACGCCGGCTCGGCCCCTGCGGCAGAGGCTGGCTCGGGCGAGGCTAGCTCGGCCAGCTCGACTGGCTCGGCCAGCTCGGCCAAGACATGGCCAACCCCATCACTACTAGGAAAATGCTTATAGATAGAAGTTTATCAGTAGCGTTTGTTTATGACCCCATGCTACTAGTAGTTAGTAGTAGCGCTGGGTAGAAAGAGCGCTACTGGTATACATTAGCAGCAGCGCTGGTTTCCTTGGGCCACGCTACTGGTAAGTGTGCCACACCACACCACCTGATCAATAAAAATTAACAGCGTGGGTCGTCTACCCAGCGCTACTGTTAGTTTAGGATCTATAGCGCCTGTTGAAAGAAACGCGCTGCTGCTATTTCTTCTATGTGTACACTTTTACCAGTAGCGTGTTTTTCCACCCTGCGCTATAGGTAGTGGAACTTAGCAGTAGATATTTTGGCTGGCGCCCATAGTAGTAGCGCGCATTGGTGACCTGCGCTACTGCTATGGTTGCCAGCCAAAATACCTACCAACTTCCCCCCCCCCCTTCTTCCTCCCCCTTCCTTTCTCCGCCTCTCCTTCCACTTGCTTGTTCCTTTCAATGCTCCCCCTCCTCCCCCTCTTCTTTGCCCCTCCACCACCCCCTCATTAATGCACTCCCTCCTCCCTCTTTCTTTCTTTGCCCCTCCACCACCCCCTCTTCTTTGCCCCTCCACCACCCCCTCCATTAATGCCCTCCCTCCCCCCCCTCTTCTTTACCCTCCACCACCCCCTTCAATTAATGCCTTCCCTCTCCTCCCTCTCCCTCCCTCTCTCTCCCTAGCTCTCTCTCTCTCTCTCTCTCCCTAGCTAGCTAGTTAGAGCTATATCTAGAGCTACTAGCTAATTAAGAAGGTGCTCGATATCCCTCTCGACACATAGGTGAGCAAAAAAAAGTGTTTGCGTGCGATAGGACCGAAACTATATATATATATATATATATATATATATATATATATATATATATATATATATATATGTGTGTGTGTGTGCGATATGAGAATATACCGAATTGTGTGTGGCATAATTTGAGTTGCCTATATTGTGTATTTGTTGAAATGTGGGTGACATGAGTTGCCTATGTTTTGCCGAAATGTCGATTCAATTCCGTTTCGGCGAATTTCACGCAAACTCAATATGTTCTATGTTTAGGGAAGGTCATACCGAATTTTTGTATGAATTTGATCCATGCATGCATACGTGGTTATAATATTTTGCTTCGCGCGCAGGTGACCATGAAGGTCAATCGAAGGATGGTGGAAAGATACTGGCAATCCGCGGTGGACAACATGTATGAAAAAAGACTGAAGGAAGTTGTATGTCCGTGTCGAAAATGCAAAGGAGGAGTCAAGCTCGACCCCTTTAAGGGTGGTAAATTCAAGGCGCACCTGCTCATGCATGGTTTCATGGATGGCCATACTCAGTGGATAAGTGAAGATGATGATGATGAGGACGTCGACGGGGCAGGAATTAACGACATGGGGCCAGACGAAGAGATGACCGATTATGTGCCCGAAGAAGAAGACGGCCTCGGAAATGGTGATGGCGAAGAGGCAGTACAAGGCGGAGAAGACGCGGACACGCCGCCATCTTCATCGCTACTAAGTTCAGCCATGCGGGACCCGCATGTTCGAGACCTGCTTCGTAAGAAGACGACTAGCGACAGAGCTGCTTCTAGAGAGGAGGCCAAACTGGCACAACTGGAGGTAGACTCGATGACTCCTTTGTATGATGGTTGCGATCCCGAGGTGACCCACTTGAGTTTCACACTAGAACTTCTAAAGACGAAGGCAAAAAACAAATGGACTGATGCAAGCCTGGATGAGCTTCTGAAGTATCTAAAGTAGGTTCTTCCCGCGGGAAGCCTGTGTCCTACTAGTGTCGAGGAGGCAAAGAAAATCGTGTGCCCTCTTGATCTGCCACACATTAGATATCACGCATGCATCAATGATTGCATCATATATCGGAACGAGCACGCGGAAAAAACCATGTGTCCAAAGTGCAATGCTTCACGATATAAGAAGGCCGGAAAGAAAGCTCCACAGAAAGTTGTATGGTACTTTCCGATCACTCCAAGTCTGCAGCGGTATTTCGTAGATCCTAAGGAAGCAAAGCTTATGCGCTGGCACATGGAGAGGGTGAAGCCAGATGACGGAGATGATCCAAAGCTGAGACACCTCGTAGATGCTAGCCAGTGGAGAGCATTAAATGCTGAATTTGATTTTTTCGCAAATGATCCAAGGAACATCGTGCTTGGCGCTAGTAGTGATGGTATGAATCCGTTTGGCAACCAGAACACCAATCATAGCACATTGCCCGTGTTTGTATGGATGTACAACCTCCCCCCTGGAAGTGCATGAAGGAAAAATACATACACATGGCTATGCTTATTCAAGGGCCGAGACAACCGGGAAATGATATAAATTTGTATCTCGGGTTACTGAAAGAGGAGCTACAGACCTTATGGACAACGCCAGCCAAGACATGGGACGCAAGCAAAGGAGAGTATTTCTACATGAGAGCCACGCTGATCACGACGGTGCAGGACTATCTCGGTTACGGGTATCTCTCCGGCCAGGTGTGCCACGGATTTTGCGGATGCACCAGGTGCATGGATGATACAACTTCTCTGCAGCTATCGAAAGATGGCGCGTCTTCGAAAATCATGTACATGGGGCATCGAAGATGTCTCGAGAAGGATGACCCATGGAGAAAGCGTGGAGATCTATTCAATGGTAAGGCTGAGCATCGAGGTCCTCCATGTAAGCATAGCGGTGCAGAAATATATGAGTTATTGAAGAACTGCGAAGAGTGCCCCTCGTCGGGCAAGACGAAGAAAAAGGCGCCGGAGCCGCTGCTGAAGGTATGGAAGATGAGACCTGTTTTCTGGGACTTGGAATAATGGCCCAAACTCTACACGCCTCATAGCCTTGATCAAATGCATATCACAAAAAATATCCTCGAGAGTTTGCTTGGAACATTTATGAACATGCCGGAGAAGACCAAGGATGGGCTGAAGGCAAGAAAAGACTTGGAATTTTTGAAAATCAGGAAAGATCTCCAAATTCCCGGTAAAAAGTCGTCAGAGGAGACGGAGATGGAGACGGAGACGGAAGATAGGGGCAAAAAAGTAAACAAGAAGGAAGAACAATATTGCCCCCCTCTTGCTTCACCTTAGATCCGAAGGAGGTCGATCAATTGTTCAAATGCCTTGCCGGAATCAAATTTAGTTCCTGATACTGTGGGAAGATAAGCAGATATCTGGACACTAAGAAAAAAAGGTTCAGCGGGATGAAGTCTCACGACTGTCATGTGATGATGACGCAGTTACTCCCGGTTGCACTTAGAGGGATTATGGACACACACGTCCGTGAGACACTTACTAACCTATGCCACTTTTTTGATGCTATCTCTCGAAAGTCGATCAGTGTGAAGCAACTCCATAGGCTACAGGAAGAGATCGTTGTCATACTGAATGAGCTAGAGATGTACTTCCCACCCGCGTTCTTTGATGTCATGGTGCATCTATGTGTCCACATCATGGACGACATCATCGACCTAGGGCCGACATTCCTGCACAGCATGATGCTGTTCGAGAGGATGAATGGGGTCATCAAAGGATTCGTTCGTAACATGTCCCGTCCGGATGGAAGCATAGCCCAGGGATATCTGACCAAAGAGTGCATCTCTTTTTGTGAGAGTTATCTAGCAAGCACCGGAGACACTGTTGTTGGTTTGCCCATCAACAAGCACTGTGGAAGGCTCGAAGGCGAAGGTCACACCAACGGTCATAGGGATGTGAATGTGGTCCGCTCGGGCCGAAAAAACGACCTTGACAGGGCAAACTTAGTAGTGCTACAACACCTAGATGTGCTAGAAGATTTCGTGACACTGCACAAAGAGACCATCGCAAAGAAGTACCGTGACCGTGGGGTGCACAGGACAGATGCTGAATTTATTAGAGAGCACAACTCCACTTTCTTGCGTTGGTTCAAAGAGCGAGTTCTGGCTAATCCCTCGGAAGAGGGCTGTCTGGACGGAACACTCATATACGCCTTAGCACATGGCCCGTCAACCAACCTCGCGACTTATCAAGCATACGATATCAATGGATACACGTTCTACACGGAGGACAAAGATATGAACAGTGATAAACAAAACTCAGGGGTGACAATGGAAGCCATGACTGGGAACGTAATTGAAAGATATTACGGAAGGGTCGAAGAGATCTGGGAGCTTAACTACTCTGGATTGCATAGCGCGACGATGTTTTGTGTCAGATGGGCTAAGAACGTACAAAGAGAAAACCGACATCTCACTACCATGTGTATACCCGACTCCGATAGCTGTACCGTCAGTGCCACCGCAAAAAATGAGCCATGGGTACACGCTAAACATGTGACACAATGTTTCTTCATAATCGACCTGATCAATCCCAGCCGTGTTGTCGTGAGGAGAGGCAAAAGGAGCATCGTCGAAATGGATGGAGTCGCCAACGAGGAAGACTACGACCAGTACGGTGATCCGATGAGGGAAGATGATGCTGATGATGATGAAACATACGTCAAAAGAAGAATGAAGACTACATTACCTACGAAAGATCGTAATCCCTGGAAAAGGAAAAGTCACGACCATGGGCTCAATTATTCGACAACGAACAAAAGAGGGAAGAAGATCAGTCTGAAGCGTCGTCGTTGCCCAAGCTGACAAACTAATCAACATAATTTGTGTGTATCTATTTTGTATACCGCCGTTAGCGGTCAAATGATGTAATATATATTATACACTAATTATTATCCGGAGGGTAAATGGTTATTGCTCCAACAGACCAAATTAATTAAACCCTAGCTAGCTAGAGCTATATATACCCCTGCTATACAAGAATTGTACAAATGCAAATGAAAGATAAGAAAAAGAAAAATGCAAATGAAAGAAAAAGAAAAAGAGACAAAATTAAGTTAGCAGTAGCGCGGTTTGTGCTGGGCAGCACTATAGCAAACTTAGCTATAGCGCGTTTTGCCAAGATGCGCTATAGCTAAGTTGCCTACAGCACCGGTCCGATAGCTCCCCTATCTCTTTGCTCTCTCTCTCAGTCTCGCTCGTCGATCCCCTTCTCTGAGAGCTCCCACGCCACTGCTGACGCCGCACCACCCACACGCCGTCGCCGACGTCGGACTCGACCTCAACCCCGACCCCGACGCCGGCCACCGGCCGCCCGTCACCCCCCTCCCCCCGGCCCGGCCCCTCCCCCGTGCCACCGCCCCCCCGACCACCGGCGCCATCTTCTCTCCGCCGGCACAGGTCTCTCTCCCTCCCTCCCTCCCTCCCTCTGACCAAATTTGGTCTCTGCAGATCGACCCCGACCCCCTCAGCCCCGGTGACCCCGACCACGACGCCGACGTCCTCAACCCCGACGCCGACCCCCTTAGCCCCGGTGACCCCGACGCGCGGTGAGCCACCCCCTCCCTCTTCTTGATCCTCAGAATAGGTAGCTAATTTGATAGCAGAGCAGTCCCATTTGTTCTACTGGTATTGTGCATTTGCAAGTATTCTTAGTCATATGCTAGTGATTAGCAATTTCTGCATTTATCAGTAGCGTTTAAATACTAGTGTTTACATATCATATTCATATGGAGATGTTCTAGCAGTGTAGAGTTTGTGCATCCATGTTGACAATTTAGCACCCGTATAGTTAAATAACAATAAGACTTTAAGCAGTGAAGTTATCGACTGAGAATTAGAACAATCTTGGTAGTGAAGATGCTTCAAGTTTGGCATACATGTCTCAATTGAGTGAGTCTTCAATGCTCGTAAGGACATGAATTTTGACTTGGCCATACTCAAATGGTTGCTATACTCTTATAATTGGCATACTCAAATGACAAATGTTGAACCAGCAGTGGCATATAAATCTGTGTGTTATTTTACTGGAATGTATGGTGTGCCAGTAGTGGCATATGGTACTGTTCACACTACACTTTGATGAAAAGTGCCACTTTTGCTATGGTAAATTGGTAATGCAGATGGTGGTGAAATGCTACTTCGGCACATAGTGCTTATTGTCATTTGCAGGGAAACCGATTCCGAGTGGCCTATGTTTTGCTGGAAATGTCGATTCATTTCCATTCCGGCAAATTTCAGGCGCTCTATATGTGCACTTTTAAGCAGAGGTCATGCCGAAATTTTCCATGAATTTTGGCATGACTTGTGCTAGAAAGTTGGACATATCGAGTGCTCGAGATTTGTCGCGACGGGAATGAAACGACATTCAGGCAAAACATCCCTTTTTTTGTCATTATTCACTTTATTATATAAAGCTCGATAATTAAACGACTACGACATTGAACCCTAGGAAACATGGCCGACACTGATGAGGCCGGAGGTTCTCAGTCCCAAGAAGGTCGAGCACACGCCTACCTCGACTTTCTGGCAGATCAGGAGAGACAAGCTGGGTGTCAGGACCCCCTTGTCATGACAGACGACGACGATGGTGGTGCCGGCGCCGACACTGATGCCACCAACACCAGCACTAAGATGAGCCCTGATGATGTTGCTAACGACAGCACGGAAGGTGGGACCTCCCAAGCCAGTGAAGGAAAGAAGGCAAAGAGGACACGACGCCCAAATGAGCTCGGCACCGGAAGACTAGTGGTCACGGCGGTGCACCCTGGCGAGTTCGAGCCAACAGAGTCGCGGGAAGTGGCAACGTGTTACGACAACCAACTAGCATGCATCCTATGGGATACCGCTAACATCAACACCACAAAAATACGGAAGAATGAACATTTGAAGAAGCTACTCCTAACTAGGTTGCACGCAAGATTCATGTTCCCCGGTCGGAATGACGATGTCGACCCATGGGAAGATGATGCCATGAAAAAAATCAACAACAAAGCCCTAGGGAAGTTCAGCAACGCATTGAGTGCTTGGAAAACTAGGGTGAAAAAGGCGATTGAAGTAGACCATGAAACCTACACCGAGATTGTTGCAGACAATTCAAAAATTACGATAGAGGACTTTGAAAAGTTCAAGGAGACTTGCAATGAAGAAGCTGCCAAGGCCAGGTCGGAGAGAGGCAAGCAGCTGCAGGCAAAGAACATGGGGAACCACCGCCTTGGAAGTCGTGGTTACACGGGAAAGAGGCCCGTGTGGGCTAAGGGGACGCAGAACATGAACGTCAGGGGATCCCAGACCCATTGGCTGAGTTCACCGACCAGCAGGAGCACGACTTCATCAGGGCCCGATTCTCATGGGACCCCAAAAAAAGATTTTTTTTTCACCGACAGGCCGACTAGGCAATTCATGAGATTACTGGTAATTATCCTTTTACCACCTTACATATTAGCTTCTGATCAATGAAGTCTACTACATTCTAGTCGCATTCGTAAACGATTCACGCTCCATTTTGCAGAGAGAGCTACACAACCTTGCGGCCGAAAGCGACTTGTCGATTCAGTCATCGGCGAAGTACAAGTGGGACACTCCTTTCAACAGGGCCATGAACATAATGATGGGACACACGCCGGGCCAGCGGCCGCAATATGGACATGTGCACGACCCTGAGGCCAAAAGACAGAGAAAGAAGTTCAGTCAAGTGACTATCGACGTGAAGGTGGCGCGGGCGATCGAGAAAACAAGAGCTGATACCAAAGCTGAGGCAATCCGGGAAGCGGTAGCTGCCTGTAGAAATGATATGGCAGCTGCCTTTACAAGCTTGATTCCAACTGTGGTTAGCTGGGTGCAACAAAATCCAAACGCGGCGCCAACTGATTTTCCCATGCCCAGCTTCACTAGGAGCAACTCAATGAACACCGCACCCACACCCGTACCTACTATGGCAACCGCACCTACTCCGCCAGCACCTGCTCCCGCACCCGGCTCTCACAGCAGCCCTAGCTCCGTCTCTGGCTTGAATGTCGGGCCGTCGACATTGGCTGAGCTCGATGCCCTCACGGTAAATACGCGTCGCACCCTCATCAACACAACTAATTAATTAATCTTTAGTTGCCGTTCTTTTTGGATCTCTGATGCCGCACGTATACATGTCTTCGCAGGCCGACTCCACTCCGTGCACCCTCCTTTACCACATGAAGGGCGGGTTGGTGGATGTGGGGAAGGGTACTATAGTGAAGCCCAAGGATCGATTGTTCCACCGCCGGCAGATGGCTGATAACGCCTTAAGGGTCTCCGTGGCAAGTGTGAAAGCGGGCTACGAGGGTTTCCCTTGTCCGATACAAACCGATGGAGAGGATGATGAGACCCCCACGCAGCTTGGCCAATGCAAAAATTGGCCGATCCTGTGGCCAAAAAATCTTCTTCGTGTTGAGGTGGCCGGGAGAACACCAACGGGACCTTAGGAAGGTATGACCACAACCCCACCTACACAACTACAACCATCGTCTGTGTTGTTTGCTGAGATCGAGAGACACGAGGAAGGAGGGCCAACCGTTCTGGCGGATGATGCCATCTGCCCCATGGAAGAGGATATGGATCATGACATGGAGGAGGATGACCCTCTCCAGTATCTCAATACCGCCTTTGACAACGCAGTAACAATGAGTCAACCATATGAATATGAGATGCATGTACCAGAGCCGGAACGTCCTCGGGAGTGCAAGATGTCTTTGTTCATGCAATCCTCGCAGGACACGCCTCCAGATGCCGGTTCCACCCAAGCTGAACTAATTAGCCAGAGTCGTCCAATGTTGAGCCCGACAACACTAGGGGTGGTGCTCAAGGAGGGTCTGACAGACCCACCAGCACCTGAGCACACGAAGAAGAAGCAGAGGAAGAGACCGGCGGCGAGAAAATCCAAGAAAGTTGCCAATGTTGGTTCTAGCAGCCAGCCGCCTTCGACCAAGGTTTACAGTGTACCGATGAAACATGCGCCATTAATCCATGTCGCGGGAAAGCCTATGGTACCGGCGAATGCGCTAGCTGCCATAACAGGGGATCTCAGGAGACTCCATGACCATGTGCTTTCGACAGAGAGAAGCCTCCTCGCCTCGGATGATCCAGGATACCCACTTTATACGGTTCATGTGCCGAGCAGTTGCAAGATGTACGTCCACACATGCCCCACGGACCTCTTCTTCCTGCGATTTGATTACATCTTCCAGATGTTTCAAATGAGGACACTCGATTTTACGTTCGTCCGCCTGTATGCGCTGCACATGAACTACATCGTCAGGAGAGAGCAAGTCACTGGTCTTGCGGTTGCGGACCCATACTACATGCATGAGGGCTTCTTGTCAATCAACGAAGCCAACCGTCAATATGTGAGTCAGTACATTGAAGAATTCTTGGTCAGCAATAAGGACAAAGAAACGATTCTCCTACCTTATCATCCCGGGTAAGTCATCCACGGATAGCCACTATAACACATACATCCTTTCGTGCATTTCAATAATTACTTTGCACGCATGGAGGCTAACTTGATCGTGTATTTTGCGCAGCGGGGGGTGTCATGTCGTTCTCATCGTTCTTTAGATGTGTTACTCCCGTGCTCTATATTTGGACCCGTCAAAGAACATACAGAAGAAAGATTACACACACATAAAGTATGTTCGGACAAAGCTCTCCTGGGCTTCAGCTTGCGGGGTGGCTACATCCAATGCAAAAAAACAAATAAGGCCGGGCTGTGTTTCGGCCACAAGACTGACTTCTGTTGCATTCAGCAACCGGCAAGAAGTGACAATGATGGATTCTACGTCATCCATCTATGATGGAGTACAGAAGGGATGTGCAATCACTTTGCATGAAATCTTCATCCGATACCCATATCCAGAGATGGGCCGAAGCCTTTGGAGCCGTGCCGGATAATCGACTTCGAAATGACTTCTACCAGATTCAGCAGGAAATTGCGTCCATCATCATGAAAGATGTCCTCGAAGAGAATGGGATGTTCTACAGCGGCCCAATATCGCGAGCTGACGTCCGAACCCGCATAGCCCTACAGCGTCAGGACATGACGCCTTTCACTAAGCTTGGGTGCATCCTCCCGGATATGGACAGATGGGAAGAGTGCACTGCTTAAAAATAATGTGTCTGTTTAGTTACTTGTTACTTTCTGTACGACAAAACTTCGAATGTCTCAGTACGACGAAACTATTAGATGTAAATGGTGCCGCGCTCTAGTTAATTAGTTTCGGTATGATGAAATTTGTTAACTATGTTTACTATATATGTTGCTTCTATTTCATAATTGTTCCATTGAATTCGCTTCATGATATATATATATATATATATATATATATATATATATATATATATATATATATATATATATATATATATATGTGTGTGTGTGTGTGTGTGTGTGTGCATCTCTGACAGGTATATAGATCAACGATGGTGAGGAAGTGGTATGCCGTGTATGTAGGGCATGTTTCGAGTGTGTACGATGAGTGGCCAGAGTGTCAGGCCCAAGTGTACCGCTTATCGGGCGGAAGCCAGAAAGGGTTTGATAGCAGAGCGGAAGCCGAAGATAGTTACTTGAGATTCATAGCGCAATAGGGGATTCAGAACCAGCGCCACAAAAACTACTACATAATACCGCTTTTTCTCATCGTGATCGCTCTTATCTCGTATGTCATAGTTTAGGTAGATGATGAAACATGTGTCTGGTGACAATGTAAGAGACATGTGATCATTAACTTGTATCGCTATTTCGAGATGATGATGAGACTATGTTGTACCACTTCGATGATGATGATGATGAGACATTCCTTTTTCATATAGTTTCAGTGTATGTGTATGTTGTAATTGTATAAAACCTGTAAAAATACGAATACAGAAAAAAAATACTAGCAGTAGCGAGGGGCTTTGTAGTAGCAGCAGCGCTGCCTTACCAGTAGCGTTGGTGGTAGGGGCGCGCTACTAGTATTAGCAGTAGCGATGGTCAGCAGCGCGCTACTGCTAGATATAGGTAGCAGTAGCGCTGGGTAAAAACCGCGCTACTGCTAAAGTTTAGCTGTAGCGTCGTAGCAGTAGCGCGGGCACTAGCGCTACTGATAGCCAAAAAACCCACGCTACTAGTAGCCTTTTTCCTAGTAGTGCATGCTGGACCGGAGTTATAGGGCCCGGCTCAGCCAGCCCCGTCGGCGAGACAGGTGACGGAGAGGCGTCGCGAGCGGGCTCGGCAGGCGTCTGAGGGGACACGGGCGGCTGCTCATCCAGAAGCTCGAGGCGTGCTCCTCGCCCAGTACCTGCACCATGGTTAGGTAGCAACAAGGGGTTATATGCAGCATCAACAAATTGACCAGGCAAAGGTAAAACAGATTTCTCAGGTGCAGTGGGAGTGGTGACCGGAAGTGCGGAAAAAAGAAAAACATTCTCATCAAACACCACATCACGAGAGATGTAGACGCGGTTAGAGGGAACATGAAGACACTTGTACCCTTTATGAAGAGAACTATAACCAAGAAACACGCACTGTTTAGACCGAAACTCCAACTTGCGTTGGTTATATGGACGAAGATGTGGCCAACACGCACACCCAAAGACTTTAAGAAACGTATAATCAGGAATTTCATTCAGCAAGAGTTCAAGCAGTGTTTTCATCTGACGGAGTCGTGTAGGGAGTCTGTTAATGAGAAAGCACGCAGTGGAAAATGCATCACTCCAAAACCGGAAAGGAACGGAGGCATGGGCAAGCAAAGCAAGACCAGTCTCAACTATATGGCGATGCTTACGCTCAGCTACACCGTTTTGCTGATGTGTATGTGGACAAGACACACGATGTGTAATTCCAAGCTTATTAAAGAATGCATTGAGGTTGTGATACTCAACCCCCCAATCAGATTGCACATGAATGATTTTGTGACTGAGCAGACGCTCAACATGCGCTTGGAATTGCAAGAAAACATTAAACACATCAGACTTGCGTTTAAGAAGATAAAGCCAAGTGAACCGACTGTAAGCATCAATAAAACTGACATAGTAATTATGACCACTAACAGAGGTTTGGGCATGGCCCCATACATCTGAAAACACAAGTTCAAGCGGTTTATTGACTACACGACTCGACTTAGAAAAAGGAAGCTGATGACTCTTGCCTTGCTGACAGGCATCACAAACTGCATCAACATGTTTATTGGACACGACTGGAAGCTCATGACGATGAAGTACATGGCGAACGATGGGAGTGGCAGGATGACTAAAGCGCGCATGCCAATGGGATGGAGACACACGAACACCACTGAAAGCGCTAGGAGCTGGTGGCAGATCAGGTGCATAGAGACCATTATTGCGCAGTCGACCTCTAAGAAGTACGTCCCTCGTGTCCCGGTCCTTAACAAAAAAATGAAAATGATGAAATTCATCAAGAACATTATTATCACGAGTAAGTTTAGGAACTGAAAGCTAACTATGTGAAACAGATGGAACACGAAGGACATTAAGAAGACGTAATTGTGTGGATCAACGGGTAAGAAGTGATGCCTGACCAATATGTGAGATGTGCATACCTTCCCCATTAGCGGTGCAAACCTGATCGTGTCCACGGTACGGCTCTTGTGTAGAGAGCCTGCCCATCTCGCTCGTCAGGTGATTGGTAGCTCCCGTATCCATGTACCAAGATGCATCAACTGGATAGGAAGGAGCATGCCCCTGCTCATGACTCGCCAGGGCAGCCTGCTTCTCATTACCCTTGCCATTGTTCCCGATCCCCAAGAAATCCTGCTTGAAGCGACAATGACAACGGGAGGCAAGGTGACCATCAAGTCCACATAGCTGGCAGGGGACCTGCGCACCACATGAAGGGCAGCAGGCACGGACTTGACCTCCCGTGGAGGTAGTGGTGTTCCGCGAATTAGGCGCATTCGGCGGAGGTTTGCCACCAGTTGGTGGCTTGTAGGGCTTGCCCTTCCCACGCGTTGCAGCGTTGGCGAAAGGAAAAGTCGGCGTAGAGCGACGAGCTTGGATGCGCTGTTCCGTTGCAAAAAGACGCACATACAACTCACGCGGCTGGATGGGAGTGTCACGGCCATTGATATTCTCCACCAAATTATCATAGTCGTCACTCAGTCCATTGAGAACATAAGATGTGAACTCCTCCGGACCAAGCACCTTGCCAATGGAGGCAAGTGTGTCAGTCATACCCGTCACCTTGTTGAAGTAGTTGGTGACGGTGAGATCATGAAGCTTCACCTCCCTAAGCGCAGTGCGAATAGCATGAGCCCGTGCCTGAGACTGCGAAGCAAAACTGGTATGAAGAGCCGTCCACGCGTCCCGAGACGTAGCAGCGAAGATGACCAGTGACGAGACCCCCTCTGTAAGAGAGGACTGGATGGCAGAGAGAATGGCCTGATCCTGAGCCACCCGCGCATGATGCCCCGGGTGGTATGGCGGTGGGCACGGCAGAGTGCCATCAATAAACCCCTCCAAGTAACGACTACGGAGAAGTGGCAAGACTTGAGCACGCCATGACAGATAGTTGTCCGTCGTCAGTTTCACCGGAATGAGATGCGCAAAGTAGAACGGTGCATGAGATACACCATGATCCGAAGACGGCAGCGGCACATAAAAGCCGGGCGGTGAAGGACCACTCGGTACCACGGACGAAGCCACCAGCTCCGTCGATGGCCCGCCGTAGGGCGCACTGTACGAAGCGGGCACGCCATGAGGAGGTGCGGTTGCCTGGGTCGTCGAGTAGGCGTACGCCAGCGGAGCAGAGGAGCCCGAGGGCGCCGGCAGCACGGTTGGAGTCGGCCACGGATTGGCCGTGCCGGCGCCGTGGGGTGGCGGTGTTGCTGCAGCGCCAAGGGAGTTGATCGCGGCCTGTGGCGGAACGCCGTGAGACTGGTGGTAGCCCCACCAGGAGTTGGCCGCGTGTGGGGCGCTAGACGCGTGCGCCCCGTATGCATGCAGCGGCGGCTGGATATGGCCAGAACCAGACGCATGCAGCGGCGGCTGGATCGGGCCGACTCCAACGTATGCATGCAGCGGCGGATGGATTGTTGGCTGGATCGGGCCTGAAGCCCCGTATGCATGCAGCGGCGGCTGGGTCAAACTAAAAGACTGGAACGAATCGGCGACGCCATAGGGCACCGGCTGCGCAGCCGCGTCGTGGAAGCCGGGAGGTGGCGGAGCGGCCGGAGCGACGGCGGCGGCAGCCGGGAGAGAGGCCATCGGGAGCGATCGGGAGAGACGCGGAAGCAATCGATCGAGACCTAAACTGATACCATGTAAACACTAGGGAATTTTGGAAACTGCTCGACACCCAATGCGGATGTGGCTATCTCATATATATATATATATAAAGGTATACAAAGTGTACAAATATAAGATACAGGGTATACACAGAAGCTATGTATAAACATCGTCTAACAGCTTGGACGTGTTGAATCAAGATCTTCCTCGCTTCCTTGTCCACCATTGAAGAACGCGGACTGGATCGTGCAGTCCTATGAGGAACGACTGAGGCAGGTCGCCGGCGCCCAACTGCTTACTTCCGCTTCTCGCGTGAGTTGAGGGCACAGTCTCCGGCCATGGAGGTGAGGACGTGAGGAATCACAAGGAGGTTACCAACGGGCATGCATGGCGATGGCGACGGCGGCGGCAGCGACGGCATGTGGATTGGAAAGATGGAAGATATTGGTTGTGTGATAGGAACGTGGACGTGAAGCTTTATACCTTTTTTTGGGATCGTTGGTTTTGTCTAGATCCTGTGTAGGTTCTGTTCTGGTCATGGGTCCACCCTTGTATCTAGATCGTGTATAGGTTTATGGATTTGCTATTTTACAGTCGAGTGTTTTTCAATTCGTTATCATTCGAATCTCTGCTCATCTGTTCTCACACGCAGATTCGTGTTAGGAGGTATGTTTTTCGGTTCATTTTGTTTCTGTCCCAGCCCGTTATCACCGCCCGACCCGGCATCGATTGTTTTTAATTTTTATTTTGGGCTGTCGTTCCCCTTTTCATTTGGGAGGAGAGAGCGAGAGAGAGGAACAGGCGCTCGTGCAGTGGAGTAGAAGATGCGATTCTATCTGTTCATGTCGATTCTAAGTTTCCCCACCGCTCGATCTTGATTTCTCCTCCCTTTCTCTTCGATCCATGGCTGCCGCGGTTGGTTGCTCTCATCTTTCTCCCTCCCTCATCTGATTTTGGCTTGTTTATGCCTATCTAGCTTCCAGATCTAGGTGAGTTTTTTGTTAGGATTCATCATAGATGTATGTTGCTGCCGTTTTGTTGTAGGTTTTGTTCCTCTTTGTAATTTTAGCTGTTGGTTCTGGATACTGGCATGCGTACTCCGCCATTGCTCCCCCTCTGCTCGCCTAGGATCGATGTATCATTTCTTCTGTTAGTGCTAGGTCATTTGGTATAGGCGCTGGTAGGTGGCTCGATTTTGTAGGTTGGTTTACATCTAGGTCATCAGATGGATGTTTATGTGGTTAGGGTTGGTGATTTGTGCTGGTAGGTGGCCTCTGTTTTGGTCTTGTTACTCTTGCTGTTCCTGAATCCTATTGAATGTTTGTTGTAGATTTATGGCTTTTGGTAGGTTAGATGTAGGTGTTAGTTTCCCTGGTTTAGGGTTTTCTCGGTGCATCATATTTACCGAGTTAGCTCTGCCTTTGCACGATTAGTATGTTTTTCTGGTGCATTTCCTTGGTTTTATTTCACTGTAATCCCATGTGTTCTAGCCCTGTAGGTGTTCCTCTGTGTACTAGCACTGTAGTTTCCCTTATTTTGTCAGTGTTAGATCATCTCACCGAATTTCTGTGTGCTAGCTCTGTAGTGGTGATGTATTAGAGTGTAAGCGTAGGAATTACAGTGTAATCTAGCCCATAATTACACTGTAATTTAGCCCATAATTGCAGTGTATTATACTCCCAGAATTATAGTGTAATTTAGCCCATAATTACAGTGTATTATACTCCCAAAATTACGGTGTAATTTAGCCCAGAATTTCAGTGTACGTAATGTCCATGCTTCCTTTTTGTAATTGCAGTGTAGTTTACCCTAGAATTGAAGTGTAATTTAGCCTAGAATTTTTAAGTGTAATCCTAGTGCTTCATTTTTATATTTATAGTGTAATTTTTACCAGAATTATAGTGTAACCCTTATGCTTCATTTATTTAAGTGCAGTGTAATCTTCCCCAGAATCACAGTGTAAATTTTTTCTAGAATTTCAGTGTAATTTTCATGCTTAACCTCTATATTTCTTGATATTGGAGCTTTATTCTTGTTCAGTTTGCTTGAATTACAATGGATTTTATCTCTAACTAGTGTGATTATTCTTTGTAGTTCCTGTTTTATTTTCATTTGTAATTTCCTAGTGTGATTATTCATTCCTTCATTGCTCGTGTGTACTAGCAGTGTAATATACCCCGGATTTTCACTGCATTTTGTATGCTTCAGGACTGTAATTGTTGCATGGTTACACTGTAATATTTCACAGTTTTACACTGTAATTGTTATAGGTTTTTCAGTTTTTGTTAGATAGATTACTTTCAAATGCTTCATCATTGTAATATAACCCAGATTTTCTCTGTAACTTGTATGCTTCAGAACTGTAATTGTTATATGCTTCAAATATATTACATTGGCTTTTCGTCTGGGCTTACACTGTAGTATACCATAGTTTCACACTATAATTTGTATGGTTCGGCATTGTATTTGTTGTAGGTATTTGTGAGGTAGATTACAGTGGATTTAACCTTTGAATTGAAGGCCTTACACTATAATTTACTGCAGATTTACACTGTAATTTGAATGCTTCAACACTGTAATTGTTGTAGGGCTTACAACGTATTTGTCAGATAGATCACAGTTGATTTACCTCTAGTGGTGCTTTTAGGACTGCAATTCATGTAGTTTCTTGCTTTTTATTTTCTTCTTTTCTTGTGCTAGCGTGTCTCTGTTGCAGTAGTATTGAGCGAGGTCCTGTTTTAGGTTGATGATTGTTTTGGTGTTCTTTCTTGATTTGTCTAGTAGATAATGTTGCATTAGCTGTTCATGTGTATTCTTTAATGAAGTGTATGGAGATTTGTTCTACTATTTTACTTCTTTTCTTTTTCCTCCTTCATGTATTCTGCTTATAGGTTTAGTTTAATGAGTAGGCTATGGAAAGTCTCTCATCAGGATGTTCGGTTAGTATCATCTCTTGAGAGTGCAGATTCTGTGGGTGAACCTATTGTGCCTAACGACTTTGCGAAAGATTGTCCTTATCTTATGTCTACGGTAGTTATTTCTTTCTTCTTATCTAGCTTTATTTTATTGTTCTTAGTTATTGAGATTGTTGTATTTAATTTTAGTCTGTTGACTTTTCAATTTTTTTGCAGGAACTATCCGGTGATGAAGGAGGGTTTGACAAAGCTCTTTTAAAGTTCTATCTGAATCAAGTGTGTTTTTCTTTTCTTGTACTATTTTGCTTTTGTTTTGGGTATTTTCTTTGGGTGACCCTTGTGTTTTTGTCATTTCAGAAAGTAAAATGCTTGAAGAGGAAATTATCATCTGCTTCCATGTTCATAGGCCCATCTCCTGAGTGTGCCTGCAAGCAAAAGGGCAATTTGTTTTCTATAGTTGTACTTTTCTCAGATTGGTAGCTCTGTGGTATTTGAATTTTTCCTTTACCTTGCATATAATGTCGGAATGTTTAAGCGCAGTGAAAGAAAATGTGTCCTGCATCATATTTGTTGTGAGCTTTTATTATTATTTATGTATTTAGAATGTTCCTATAGTGTCTTTTAGCATATCCCGAAACAAATGTTTAACCACATTTAGAATGAGTTCTTCCTGTGACAATCTCAGTAGATCCTCTTCAGTTACTATCTTTATCATGCTCCTCATCTTGCATATTTGAACAAAAAATGTCAATATCAACGTAATATTGAGCAACAAACCGTTTAGATATAGATGAATTTTGCTGGGTACTTAAACCATTGTACTTTTGTGTATTTTTGCTGCAAATAGTTGGGGTATTCCCTGTGTATCCTCGGAACTAACACTGTAAATTATTGTGAAGTAGCTCTAAAGTTTCATTGTAATTTATTGGGTTTTTACAGCATAACTTCATCACTGCAAATCCCTGCATAATTTAATTCTAATTCCTTGTGTATTTTATCTGTATTTTTTAGGGTATTGCACTGTAAGCACTTCCACTATAATTCTTGGGTATTACAGTGTAAGCCATGGGTACTTGCTGACTTGCTGTGTAATTCCTATTTGTATGTATACTGTATTTAATAGAGGTTTTACAATGTAATTCTTGCTCACTTGCACTGTAATTACAAGCTTTGGATTCTTGGGTTTCACACTGTAATTCTTGCTCACTTACAATGTAATTTAGTGTAAGCTCATCAGTTTTTACAAGTGTAATTCCCTGTGTGCTTGTAGTGTAATTACTGTGTATGTACCATGTAATTTATAGGGGGATTTACACTGTAAATCTTGGGTAGTGTAAGACTTGGGTATTTTTAGTGTCATCCATTTTTACTTGCATTCTCATTAGTTTCTGCTACTGAATGTTTCTGAAAATTACCCCAGATTTTACATTGGAACTACCTCAATATTTTAGAGTAATTTCCATGTTCATGTCACTGTAACTGCTACATGTAGCATGCGAAGGTTATGTAATTTCCCAGATTTACAATTGCTGTTGATCTGTCTCTTGTATTTACATTGTTTTTACCCACTTACATTGGAACTACGGCAGAATTTCAGTGTAATTGCTACATGTAGCTTGCAAAGTTCATGTAATTTCCCAGATTTACAGTTTGTTGTTGATCTGTCTCTTTTGTAGATGAAGAAACTTCCTCCTGATTTGTTCATGCAAGAGTTGAAGAGAGTGAAGGGGGTGAACAGTTGGAGTAGCAGTGTTGCTGACCTGTGGATCATCCTATTTCAATTGGAGGAGAGTTGTGTCCAGGCGAACCGGGTAAGAGATTAGCCAGAATCGTTTTATTTCAAATACAAAACATACAGTTGTCGTGGTGGAGGGTTTTGGACATACAAGTGTCAGCTGTTTATTTGTTCGGAAATTTGAATGTTCTCGAATTGAAAAACAGTCAAATGCTAAATAGACAGTCACGTTCTAGGTTTATTTAGATCGTGTATAGGTTTCGTTCTGGTCATGGGTCCACCCTTTTTTTTACTTTTTTTAGGGGTACCCTTGTTTTTACTAATATCTAATGGTTATAGTTCGCTGATTACAAAAGGCCCACCTAATTAACGGTTAGATGTTTCTAATTATTGTGGGAATTTCTACTCTATTTCTATTTTTTCTAGTGAGTCTATCAAATACTTTATATATATAAATAGATTAGTGCTTGTGCCAAGTAAAGCCTTTAGGATCATGTTGGGTGATAGTTGATTTGATATTGTTGAAAAACAGAAACTTTTGCGTCCAGTAGCAGAATTTTTAAAAATCACAGAAGAGACGAAAAATTCTGTTTTTTTACATAAGATTGATATACAAATTGCCTACGTTTTCCTAATTTTTCAGAATTTTTGGAGTAACAAAAGTATGGTTAAAGTACAGATTACTACAAACTATTCTGTTTTTGACAGATTCTATTTTCGTTGCATTGTGCGCTTATTTTGATGAATATACGGACTATATCGGGGGGTATAAGCCATGGTAAAGTTAGAATACAGTAGGTATAATGCAATAAGAAAATATGAATGGGTTTGCAACAGTACTTAGAGTGGTGATTTGCTTTATTATACTAACGGATCTCATGAAAGTTTTTGTTGAGTTTTGTGTGATTGAAGTTTTCAAGTTTTGGGTGAGATCACGATGGATGAATGAATAAGGATGGAGAAGAGCCTAAGCTTGGGGATGCCCATGGCACCCAAAGGTAATATCCAAGGAGTACCAAGCAACTAAGATTGGGGATGCCCCGGAAGGCATCCCCTCTTTCTTCTAATGACCATCGGTAATTTTACTTGGAGCTATATTTTTATTTGTCACATATCATGAGTTTTGCTTGGAGCGTCTTGTATTATATGAGTCTTTGCTTGTTTTGCTTTTTAGTTTATCACAAATATTCTTGCTGGACACACCTACTTGAGAGAGCCATAATGATGCTATGATTTGTTAGAATTGCTCTATGTGCTTCACTTAATTTTTTTGTGCTATGGAATTGCTCTAGTGCTTCACTTATATTTTTTTTAGCACGGTGGTGCTTTAATGTTGAAGAAATATGCTCTCATGCTTCACTTAGATTATTTTTAGAGTTATTAAAATTTTAAAGAAATATCCTCTCATTGCTTCGCTTATATTATTTTGAGAGATAAAAATTGTTTTGAAGAAATATGTGCTCTCATGCTTCACTTAAATTTATTTGAGAGCCTTGTTAGTAGCAATGGTAATATATGAAATTAGTCCCAAAGTGATAGATATTTAAGAGGGATATAATAAAAACTTTCATGAAAATCATTGGATATTATAAACTTGATTCCTTGTAATAGTTTTGAGATATGGAGATAGTAATATGTGAGTCATGTTGATGAGTAATTATGCTTTAGTAAGAATATTGGTGTTAAGGTTTGTGATTCCCTATGCAAGCATGAAAGTCAATAGTTATCCAATGAAATTACGTCCTACTTGTGGTGCATTATTCACTGTTAGTTATGTTTAATGCTTGTTTATGATTGTTTTTGTTTCCTGGTTGATTGCTTCTCAATCTATTTGCTAGCCTCCATTTGTACTTAGTGGGAATACTACTTGTGCATCCAAACTCCTTAAACCAAGTTGTGCCAAATGAGTCCACCATACCTACCTATATACTGTATTTTCATGCTGTTCCAAGTAAATTTGTATGTGCCAACTCTAATTTTCAAAATGAATTTTCTTTTTGTGTGCTCGTACCGCTCATGAAGCGGCAGGGGGTGGCCAATATTTTCCATGCTGGATATTTTATTCTCAACATGAGTGTTTATTCACTTGTCATTGCATGAGAGTTTGGCAAGGTAATAGGGATGCCCAGTCCCGAAATGAAAAAAATTATTTATGTTGTTCAATAATAAATTCCTTGGAAAGTGTTGGTATGAAAGGCACCCGTGGATACGGCTAGCCATGGATTGTGAAAGAATGGTGGAAAAAGGAATAAACTTTATTTTCTGTTCGGGAACAGCCTATGATTTATCTAGCATGGAAAGTATTGGAAATTCTCGGTCGTTTTCGTTGACAGGAAAAACATGCTTCTCAAAACAATTTTATCTCTCAATTTATGCTTTGAGCTCTGGCACCTCTACAAATCTCTACTTCCCTCTGCGAAGGGCCTATTTATTTACTTTTATGCAAAAAAAATTAGTCTCCATCTTCTCTTATAAAGCACCAACTAGGTGTAACACCCCAAGACCGCCGCTCCAGACGCCTTCCATGTATTTCGAGTTTCATCGTGCGTGTTTTATTTGTTTGTTGCATTCTTCATAGCATCATTTGCATTGCATCATGTCATCATGCTTCATCTCATTAATTTTTGCAACTCAAATAAATAAATCGTATGGATCTTCGATCCATTTAAATGGAGGGTTTTCACATGGTGATTTCTCTTTATAACATATACCTTATCCTCCCAATATTATTAGGGAGCTCATAAATATTCCACTATTTTGGAATCACCCATAAACACACTTGCAAAATAATTCTGTGCCTTTTCTGCTTCAAGTTTGGTTTCCAAACTTTGCCCTAAATTGTTTCATCACTTTCCCGAGCTCCACCAAAATTCTCAACATTTTTGGACCTACCGAATACCCACTTCCTTCTCACACTCATTTGAATTAAATTCAAATGAGGTTGAATTCAACTTCACGCCCATGCTCACTTTCTATTTTTCTTGGATCATGCTCATTTTTGTGAGTCCAGGAAAATTATCCGCATGCGCAAATTCTTTCCCTAACCCTCTCTTTCTTTTTTTCTTCTCTCTAATGCTTTTCTGCTAAAGAATATGAGGGCGAGAGAGAGAGCCCAGCCAGGCCTCTACCAGGCCGGCCAGCCAGCAGCCCATCCGCACCACGCCGGCCCATCTTCACCTAGGCCCAACTTCGGCGCCTATCTAACCCTAGCCCGATCCCCTGCTCTCTCTCTCGATCACTCACCCTCTCCCTCTCGTCCTCCCACACCGCTGCCACACACACGAGCACACGCATCGCACCACGGAGAGGAGCTCCCCACGCCAGCGCCTCTGCCATCGCGACCCCGTGCCTCTGCTCCGCCCCTCCTCTGCTCCACCTCCTTAGCGCCGAGCGCCGCCCCTCCGCGCCCCTCCGTCGTCCGCCTCCGGCGCCTCCGACCTTCCTCGAGCCCGATCTGCTCCAAGCCGCGCTGACGGCCATGTCCTCGACCGGATCCTGTAGCCCCGCGCCGTCTTGGCCCCTCCGCTCCTTCTCCATCCTCCCGTGCAAGCTACTGCGCTGCCGCTTCCCTGCAAGTGCAGCCATGCGCCAAGGCCGCGGCCTCGCCGGCAGGCCATCGGAGTCGCCGCCCCGACCCCTCGCGCGACCTCCTGCCTCGTCCTCGTCTGCGAGGGAGACGAGCGATCGAAGCCGCACGCCCAATTCCTCTGCATCGCGCGAGTCGCCGAGTCCCCTGAGTTGAGCTGTCGCTCGCCTTCGAGTAGCCGCGCATCGACGGTCATGTCTCCGCCGCCTCCAGCCTAGCCTGCATCCCCGTCACTCCTCCTCGGCTTCTGCGTGGACCTCCTCGCCAAGACTCCAAGACACAGCCCCGGCTTCCTGTACCCATGCCACACTTCGACGCCCCGCTGGCATCATGCACCTCCACTTAATGTTGCTGTTGACGCCAAGTCCAACGACCACCGAGCAGGGAATAGCGCCAAGTACCACGACGTCTTTGGGAGACCTGTGAACATCAAGTTCCTCTGCCATGAACGGTTACAGTGTTGTGGATCCGGCAAGTACCCTCTCCGGATCGCCAAGTTCGACTATCGATGACATGTACCACAACCGTCGCCTTGGGTTTTCGTCAAGTTCCTATACGACCCGTGTACAACTATTGCCGCCATGTACCACTACTTCCACTACGACCGTCCCAAGAACGTCTACTTCCCCTACACCACATCGAACCCGATCCGCTCCGAAAATGCACGCTTCGAAGGTATAACCCCGAGACGACGCCCGTGAATGAATGCATGTGTTGGATGAGATGCTCGTGTTTGCACCGTGTCCGAGTTGTCATTGCACGTTCCTCCTCGTTTGCCATGCCGTCGACCCGTGGGAACCCAGTAATCGGGATCACCCCACCATCTTTTGCATGTTCCGTACATCCACACTTTTTTTTGCACCGACATCTCGACGAGTTGTCGGATCATCGGAATGTTGCCGTATCACCATTTCCGTTGTCGTTGCCGTGGCACCCTTTCGTTCCGCCATGGTGACCAAATGCTTCATAACATGCTCATGTCAACATTTTCATAAAATTGCATAAAACTTGTATATGTCATCCGCATCATGATAACAACATTTAAAATGTTTAAAATTGTTGTTTGCATTAAATTACTAAATAACATGTGGGGATTTTCCGGAATTGTTGTTTGTTGTTTCCGGCCCCATTTAAATTGCTTAGATAGTGTAGTTTAATTGTGTTGCACCTCTTGCCATGTTAAGAACACTTAAACTTGTTGAGTAGCTTAACCGAGAGCGAACTAAATACTTGAATGTGGTGTTTCGTTAATATGCAACTCATTGCATATTGAGCTCCACTTAATTTGTAGTATTGTTTGTTGCACTTTGCCATGCCATATCTCATTAAACCGGACATGCATCATACTTGGTTGTGCATCATGCCATGATTATGCTTGTGTGTTTACCGTGTTGTTTGCTTCTTTCTGGTTGTTCTTCTTCTCGATAGTTCCGGTTACGTTGCGATTGTGAGGATCCGTTCGACTACGTTGGTTCGTCTACTTCATGGATTCGGTCTTCTTCCTAGCGGGATCTCAGGCAAGATGACTGTTACTCTGGATACCACTACTATCTTTGCTTTGCTAGTTGTCTCGATGCTATCGCTATGTCGCGCTACCTACCACTTGTTTATCAAGCCTCCCAATATGCCATGAAACAGCCTCTAACCTTTTCACCATCCCAGCAAACCGTTGTTTGGACATGTTACCGCTTTGCTCAGCCCCTATTATAGCGTTGCTAGTTGTAGGTGCAGTGCAGGTTGTTCCATGTTGGACATGGACATCATGGGATATCACAATATCTCTTATTTAATTAATGCATCTATATACTTGGTAAAGGGTGGAAGGCTTGGCCTTTTGCTCATTGTTTTGTTCCACTCTTGCCGCCTTAGTTTCCGTCATACCGGTGTTATGTTCCTTGAATTTTGCGCTCCTAACGCGGTCGGGGTTTATGGGCCCCCCTTGTTTCTTCGTCTAAAGTAAAGCTTTCCTGAGGAGATCCAACATTGGTTTTACCATTTGCCTAATAACAACTAAAACTTGCATAGGGACCGGCTAGCACCCGAGGACTCTTAATCAACCCCCGGGCCAGTGCTCGACATGAGTTTTGGTCCACCTACCCAGCAGTCGGCGGTGCCGCCTCGGGGCAACTCGAGGTATTTGGCTATCGTCCACTTAGCATAGACGGATGAGTCCGTAGATAGAGAGCGCGCGGCTCTGGACACGGATCTGACTCACCGGGAGATCTCCTTGGGATAGTTTTCCTTTCTTCGAAGAGCTTGTGCACCAGGATTCCGAGGTTACTCGGGGTGTCCCGAGATGGAGGATTGTCTCCGCGGATCGTGATAGCTTATCACGGGCTAAGTTGGGACACCCCTGCAGGGTTTAAACTTTTGAAAGCCGTGCCCGCGGTTATATGGCCGATGGGAATTTTTAATATCCGATTGTAGATAACTTGACACCAGATCCGAAATAAAATACACCAACCGCGTGTGTAGCCGTGACTGTCTCTTTTCGAGGAAGTTCGTGAAGAGAACATGATGGGGTTATGCTTGACTCATAAGTAGTTCAGGATCACTTCTTGATCATTACTAGTTTGCCACCGTATGCGTAGTTACTCTTCTTACTCTGGTACTCGTAAGCTAGCCACCATACAATGCTTAGTGCTTGCTGCAACCTCACCACTTATCCATTCCATACCCATTAAGCTTTGCTAGTCTTGATACCCATGGTAATGGGATTGCTGAGTCCTCGTGGCTCACAGATTACTACAACAACAGTTGCAGGTACAGGTAATGCGATGATCTGACGAGAGAGTGATGCTTTCTTGTTTTGGAGTTCTTCTTCTGCTTCTTCTTCTTCGATCAAGGGATAGGTTCCGGGTTGGGAGCCTGGGATTAGCAGGGTGGATGTCATTCTTCTTTTTCGTTTGGTTTCATCCGTAGTCGGATCCTGCTCTTCTATATGATGATTGCTATGTATTGATGAACTGTTGTATTCATGTTGTAGCTTGTGGTGAGTGTAAGCCTTTATCTTGTATTCTCATCTATTCAGTACACGGTATGTTGTAATGATATCCACCTTGCTATGCGCTCGAAATGCAATTGTGCCCCAATCATGAATTCATCACGTGATTGGGATAGAATCACATCTTGGGCGCTAGAAGTTGGTATCAGAGCCTTACTAACCGCATGAGCCCCCTTGATTGATCAAACTGTTGCCGTTGTTGAGTCTAGAAAAAAAACTATTTTGAGTCTAGTTATATCGGAGAGTAGGAATTCTTTTTACTCCTCATCCCCTTCGTCGCTCTGGTGAGGAATCATGACGTAGGTGTTTTTGTTTCCATTACTCTCCTTTTTCACTCAAATTTTTTTTAGGATCACGTGGGTATTGTTGGAATCGCTGCGATATCGGTGTGACGGGAATTCTGTCTTGGTGCCTCCTGTCTGACTTGACTTCTTCCGGGGAGTTGAGCTCCAAGGGGTTCTTGTCACATTCGCGATCGTTTCAGTTCCGGAATACCAGGGGACGCCGACATTGAAAACGCTTCTATACTCTTCGTGGTGAGAGTAGTTTGGCGCCACCCAGTACTGGGAGAGCGACCAGATGTATTGCCACAGTTAGTATAGGGGATGTTCTTTCGAAGGTCTGAGGTACATGATTTCTGAGGTTTTCTTGGTTATGTGTTGACGGATGGATACAGTTGGAGTGTAGGATTTGTTAGTTGTGTGAGATATTTTTGCCTCCCTGTATCCCCAACACCAGATTGCATAACCAGAAAATTTCGGGAGTTCATAGGTGGGAATTCAAGTAGTTACCCAGGATTTCATAGGTGGAACACTATTATCATACTTGTGCATTGGGCATAGTTAATATTTAAGTGTGTTTCATGAATGGATCAATGATTGATCATAATGGGCTAGGGATAGCTTTCTTTAGTGTTGATATTTTGAAAGACATGGTTGCTTGTTAATATGCTTGAGTATTGATGTCCTCATGTCAAATATCCATATGAAACGAAGTCCAAATGCAGCGAAACTTTTTGGAGATTTTTTCTGCCCAGAAGACACCCAAGAGGCCCAAGATGTGCACCAGAGGGGCCCTGTGGGGCCCACTAGGCACCAGGGCGCGCCAAAGGCCCTTGGCGCACCCTATTGGGTATTGGGTCCCACAGGCACCCCATCCACCGCCTCTCAGCTCTATAAATACTCTAATATTCCAGAAACCCTAGACAAGAAGAGAGAAAATAGTTTCTGCCGCCGCAAGTTCCAGAACCACAAGATCCAATCTAGAGGCCTTTTCCGGCACTCTGCCGGAGGGGTCAACGATCACAAAAGGGTTCTTCATCATCACCCTTGCCCCTTCAATGATGCATGAGTAGTTTACCATATACCTACGGGTCCGTAGGCAGTAGCTAGATGGCTTCTTCTCTTTTTGATTTTCAATACAATGTTCTCCTCGATGTTCTTGGAGATCTATTTGATGTAATGACTTTTTGCGGTGTGTTTGTTGGGATCCGATGAAGTGTGAGTTTATGATCAGATCTATCTATGAATATTATTTGAGTCTTTGTTGAACTCTCTTGTGCATGATTGTTATAGCCTCGTATTTCTTCTCCGAAACTTTGGTTTGGTTTGGCCTACTAGATTGGTTTTTCTTGCCATGGGAAGAGGTGCTTTGTGATTGGTTCGATCTTGCGGTGCTCAATCTCAGTGACAGAAAGAGACATGCCATGCATGTATCGTTGCCATTAAGGATAAAAAGATGGGGTATATTCCTACATGAATAGATCTTGTCTACATCGTGTCATCGTTCTTATTGCATTACTCCGTTTCTCCACGAACTTAATACACTAGATGCATGCTGGATAGCAGTCGATGTGTGGAGTACTAGTAGTAGATGCAGGCAGGAGTCGGTCTACTAATCTTGGACGTCATGCCTATATACATGATCATTGCCTTGGATACCGTCATAATTATTTGCTCTTCTATCAATTGCCCAACAGTAATTTGTTTACTCACCATATGCTATTTTCTCGAGAGAAGCCTCTAGTGAAACCTACGGCCCCCGGGTCTATTTCCTATCATATTCTTTTGAGATCTATTGATCCAAAAATCCAAAAATACCTTGCTGCACTTTTTCTTTACTGATTTTATTTTGTGTTTTTGTTAGATCTATTTATCCAATCTCATACAATTTAATCTATCTCAATACCGAGGAGGGATTGACAACCCCTCTTATGCGTTGGGTTGCAAGTATTTGTTATTTGTGTGCAGGTGCTGTTTTGAAAGGATCGAGAAGAGGGGTCTAGAGGTGGGGTGATTATACCCTTAATAAGTAAAAGTGGCATTTTTTAGTTTCTTCAAGTTAAGGTGGAGTTTAGCACATGTTAAAGCACTCACAATACATTTCAAGCAAGCATGACAAGAGTATGACCAGCGGAAAGAGTAGAGCATGCAATTTGCAAGAAAGCAAAGGGATGGGATTGGAGTGTGCAAACGCAAAGGAGACACGGAGAATTTTTGGCGTGGTTCTGATAGGTGGTGCTATCGTACGTCCACGTTGATGGAGACTTCAACCCACGAAGGGTAATGGTTGCGCGAGTCCACGGAGGGCTCCACCCATGAAGGGTCCACGAAGAAGCAACCTTTTCTATCCCACCATGGCCATCGCCCATGAAGGACTTGCCTCACTCAGGTAGATCTTCACTAAGTAGGGGATCTCCTTGCCCTTACAAACTTCTTGGTTCAACTCCACATCACGAAGGAGGCTCCCAAGCGACACCTAACCAATCTAGGAGACACCACTCTCCAAAAGGTAATAGATGGTGTGTAGATGATGAACTCCTTGCTCTTGTGCTTCAAATGATAGTCTCCCCAACACTCAACTCTCTCTCACAGATTTGGCTATGGTGGAAGAAGGATTTGAGTGGAAAGCAACTTGGGGAAGGCTAGAAATCAAGGTTCAAATGGTTGGAATGGAATCTCTTGATCTCAACACATGAGTAGGTGGTTCTCTCTCAGAAAATGTATGGTGGAAGTGTAGGCACGTTCTGATGGTTCTCCTCAATGAGGAAGAAGGGGTGGAGGGGTATATATAGCCTCCACACAAAATGCAACCGTTACACACTTTTGACTCATCTCGGTGGCACCGATCTGTTCAAAAATATGAATGTCAGGAATCTCGGTGGACCGACTGGAACAACTCGGTGGGACCGATGTGCTAGGGCTTAGGGAAAACATCAACTCAGTGGCGCCGATTGCATCAACTTGGTGAGACCGAAGTGAAGCAATAAGAAACAGAGAATCTGTCAAGCCAACTCGATGGGACTGATTGCATAAACTCGGTGGGACTTAAGCGAATGCAATAGATCACAGAGTGCTGGAAAGGCCATCTCGGTGAGACCGAGATCCATATCGGTGTGACCGAACTGTTAGGGTTTCTAGCAGTGGCTATGTCAAGTGAACTCGGTGGCTTCGGGTAGAAAGAATTGGTGGGGCCAAGTTTGGATTTCAGGTTTGGACATATTTGGATGGAGAAAGTGGCTGAGGGTTTTGGTGTAATATCACTAAGCACTTGAGAAAGTAGACCATTAAGCAACACCTCATCCCCTTTTAATAGTATTGGCTTTCTTATGGACTCAATGTGATCTTGGATCACTTAAATAGAAATGAAGAGTCTTGAGCTTTCGCCAATCTTTGTCCTTAGCATTTTGAGGGGGTCCACATCCTCTTGTCCTTGCCACTCCACTGTTGAACTCATCTGAAATATACTAGATGAAACTATTAGTCCAACAAGAGATATGTTGACATTAATTACCAAAATCACCTAGGGAGCACTTGTGCTTTCATGTTTACATAGTTTGGGTGGATCCTCCTACTGGATTGATAACCTTGGTTTCATAACTGAGGGAAATACTTATCGTTGTTGTGCTGCATCATCCTCTCCTCTTCGGGGAAATACCAACGCAGATACAAGCAATCAGCGGCTGCTCGGGCGCCTGGAACTGGGCCCAAAAGGTCTTCTCTTCAGACCCGTCAGGCAGGGTAGCAAAATAGGCACCGGCATCCGAGGCACTCCACAGCAGGTCCCTAAAGACCTCTGAAGAACGCCAGACTTGCGTAAGATGAGCAAATCGACTGTCACCAAAAAAGTAGCAAAGCAGGTAGGGCTTACCGGCGGTGACTTGCTTCACTTGTTGAAGCACCTCGCGATCAGCCCGGGCCTGTGTCGTGGCATCCTTACAGGCCGAGCTGGCGGTGGCTAGCTCGGAGGTGAGCTTGTTCTTATCCTCCTGAAGATCATCGCGCTGCGTGCAAAGACCCTTCATGTTCTCCTCGACCTCGGTGACCCGAGCCACATGCTGCTCGCTCACCTCTTTTTCTTTGACCAACTCTGCGCTGGCCTTTTCTGCCACAGCCCTCTGCTACTCGGCTTCCTGCCGAGCTGTTTTTAGCTCGACCTGGAGTTTTTCAAGCTCCGCGGAGGTAGCTGCAAACACACCGGCATATGAATTATAACTTATAATATTCATTACCGGCCTTCTGGCAATTTCACGAAGCTACAACAATTTTGGTCTTTATCTTCAGCAACCTCCATTTGCTTCTTGAGCAGATCTACGTCCTTCTCGGACCGGTCGACCTTATGGTTCAGCTCTTCCAACTCCCTCGTGTTGGATGCTAAAACCGAGGCTGAAACCTGCAATGAACACAGTTAGCTTCCTCGGACGACATCGATCCCCTGATCGACTTCTTTCTTCTGACCAAGGTCTCGGGGCTACATTACGTTCGTCTCTACCAAACATTCCATTTTTACTAAGACCCCCTAGGAAGATCTTGGTATCTCACTCAAGGCTCGGGGGCTACCGTAGTTACGTGGCTATTGTACGTGTCCGCGGTACCAAAAGTCATCAAACAATTTTACTTTTTGCCTATCAGCTCAAAAGGCCATTATATGCGTTGCCGAAGTAATTTTTCCTATGCAATGACATAAAATCTAAGACATAGCTAGGAAGTGTTACGTCAAAGCCATGGTAAAGGCCCTTGAAGGCCTCCCTGATATCGTCCTCGGCAGACCGGTAACTTTGCAGCGCCGCGCCTAGTAGGACGCGGTGCTCGGCAATGATAGATGAGTCCAACATGGACGCATCCATCTCCTCGGTCCACCCCGCCAACACCTGCCCTGTTGCGGGTGGGGATGGATTGGCCACCTCGGCTCTTCCCATCATGGGAGGGATGGCTGCCGAGGTGGCTCCGGGTCAAGGGGAGCCGAGGTCGTCGGCTGCCCCAGCTTCTCACCCTCCGTAGAGGAGGGGTTCTTCTCCATGGGGTCCTTGGAGGCCAAGGCCTCTGCCTCAGCCATGGAGGCATCAACCCCGTCCCCCGTGGTGGTTTCAGGCGGGGCCTGTTGGGAATTTTCCTCCCCTAGCCCATCATGGGCAGCGGGGAGGGATGACGCTCCTCTGAGGCACTCGAAGGAGGGAGAAAAGCCTGCTAGACGACGTTTTGTCGTTGATATTGGAGCGTTGCGTACTGCAAGAAGATAAATGATCATTCAAATATTGCAAAGAAAGGCACTTGAGTATTTACTGCTTGTATGGGTATAAGGTGTACCTCCTCGGTGGTGTCCTCGGCCGCCGATTTTCGGTGAGGTCCTCCTCCTTTCGAAGGAATCGGCCTGGGCTACGATATGGGCCTCACGAGATGTGGTGTCGGCAGCTTTCACAAGGCACCGATGTGTCCTGATAGTATGGGCACTTGCGATGTCCTCGAACGCCGCTCTTTTCTTCTTTGGGGAGGAGGAGCCCTCTTCCCCTTCTTCTCCGTCTTTTTCCTCTTCATCTGAGGAAAGAACCCAGATGTTCTCGGACCTAGCGTCCACAGGATCTCAGATCTGAAGACCTTCCCTCTTCTTCTCCACTCCTTAGCCTTGGCCAGGGACTTTGCAAGCACCACGACCAAGAAAGCCTACAGCTCGGGGGTCCGTGGATCCTCGGGCAGCGGTGCTAGGCACGCAATGAGCGCCACCTTGGACGCCCACTTCTGGAAGTAGGGAAGGGAGATTCAGTCAAATGCTAATACAGAGATAATGTTGAACATATAAAGCGGTGTTTACCTCGAAGGGGCCGCGCGCGGCATTGTAGCCACAGTCCGGCCCATCGGAGGGGAATTCATTTTGGGACGGCTTGAAGAGAGCCGTCCACATCCCTTTGATGTTGGTGCGGAAGAAGATCCGCAGGGTCGGTGTGTCCTTGGGCGTATAGAGCCAGATAGGACTAGCTCGGAGCTAGAGTGGAAGTATGTATCGGTGCAACATCACATCCACCAGCTTATGTTTCTTCTTGAGGGTTCGGATCCTCTCCTGGAGGGCTTTGACCTCATGCGGATTACCCCACTCCAGGCCCTGCTTCTGCCAAGACACCAACTTCCTCGGGGGTGTCCCTGTGAAGGCAGGCGTCGCGGCCTAGCCTGCGGCAAGAGGCTCGGTGATATAGAACCACTCAAGCTGCCAGATCTTGACAGTCTCAAGGAAGGTCCCCTACAGCCAGATCAGCTTTTGGAGCTTACTAATCATGGCGCGGCCGCACTCGACGAATTCGGCACCTCCGCTCTTTGGCTTGATGCAGAAGGTCTTCAGCCATAGGCCGAAGTGTGGCTCCACGCGGAGGAAGGCCTCACACACTATGATGAAAGTGGTGAGGTGCAGAATGGAATTCGGGGCTAGATTATGGAAATCTAGCCTCTAGAAGAACAAAATCCCCCGCATGAAGGGGTGCAGGGGGAACCCCAGACCTCGGACGAGGTGGGTGGTGAAGATTACCCGATCCCTGGGTTGGGAGTGGGGACACGCTCGTCAGGCTCTGGGACCCGGTAGGCGGCGTCGGCGGGGATGTATCCCGCCGCGCGGAGCTCAACGATGGTGGTGTCAGTGACCTTGGAGGCCACCCACCTCCCCTTCATGTCTGCATCGGCCATTAGTGCGGATGCAGGAGCTTGGGAGCTTTTTGGGCTTGAGATTGGGAATGAGAAGGCTTGGAGGGCCTGGGCGCTGGAGCAGGAGGACAGCGTGGGAGTGTCAATTCAACCCCCTTTGCTATTTATAAGCTAGTAAAAGGCAAAGCGTCCCTCTGTTGCGCCATAAAAATAGCCACATTTCGGCCTATCGTGTCGTTATGGCCGCTTGGGGAGTAACAATTGATTGATGATATCCCCCAAAATGCGGGGCATGATCTCTGTTTTGATACGACATGCCAGTAAGAGCTTTGCCTCGAACCGTGATTTGAATAAGTAATGGTTGACGTATGCAATGTCAGGATTGGTGACGCTTCAGTAAAGGATGTCAATAACTGACTCCCTAGCTCACCTACGCTGCTAGTCTTCAAGACTAAGCAATCTTTGTACTTCTGATGAATAATAGTATGTTTTGGGTAGCACTTGGCTGGACTTGCTTGGGCTGCTGCCGGAGGAAGATAGTAACCAGTTAAAGGGCTGGCGAGCTTCATGTGATGCCTGTCCAAGGAGGTGGAACTTGCCTGCCAAGCCGAAGATCATCCAACCGAAGACATTATCCGAAGAAGATTTTCCACCTCGGTTTTGAAGACAAGTTCGGGGGCTACTGCGATGTCTTGGACTAGGGGTCATAGCCTAGCTGGACTAATGTATTGGTCGGACTACCAGCCCGCTAAGGAAGGAGGACTCGGGAGGCCTTCTAAGTGCGGCGACCGAAGACTTGGCGTGTACTTTAAGTATACTTGATTAGATTCAGTATGTGAATCCTTAGATGGCAACCGACAATGTGTAACCCTAGATACTCTTGGTGCCTATATAAACCAGAGGGTTTAGTCCGTACAGGCCATCCATACACCCATTCATACATTCATCATACCTAGGGTTTAGACCGCAACTCATGATCTCGAGGTAGATCAACTATGTACCTTGATACTTCCATAATATAAGCAAGAGCATGACGTAGGGTTTTACCTCCATAGAGAGGGCCCGGACTTGGGTAAACTTTGTGCGTGTTCTCTCTTGTTACCCATCGATCCGATCTAACAGCTCGGGCCCTCCTACTTGAGATCTGTCGGTTTTGACACCGACACTACGTATGCTAAATGACTCTCAAAGCTTTCATATAGTCTATGGTATATTCTTATTTGAAGCTTTGATGTATGTTGTCATCAATTACCAAAAAGGGTAGACTGAAAGCACATTTGCTCCCTTGGTGGTTTTGGTAATTCATGTCAACATACATGTTGTTGGACTAACATTTTTCATCAAGTATATTTTAGAAATAGTTCAACCTAGGCTTGTAGATAGATGGAGATGTGGACCCCTTAAGCTAGAAAGAACAAGCATTGGCAAAAGCTTCAAGACTCTACATTTTTGGTTGAGTGTTCATAGATCACATTGAGTCCATAGGAAAGCCAATACTATTAAAAGGAGGTGAGGTTTTGTGACGACCCGGTCCCGGTAGGGGTCCCGGATCTCTGCGCTTCATGTGCTAGCCCCATGCTCGATTGCTAGCACACACAGTTCATGATGAAATACCAAGAAAACGCCACATGTCATAGTATTAGATCGCAGATCCAGTGTTTTACAATACACACCTGCTTAGCTCATTGGCTAGCTTTCAATACAATCATGTAGTGGAGATAATATTCTAGTGTTGTGGCGTCCAATCACTCACAGGCAGCAATTGAGTATGGCATCATAACCCTACTTCATGACTCTTCTTTGATACGAAAAATACTGCAACTTGAACGTTGCGGCCACGAGGGTCAATACATTGAATGTATTGGCAAGCCACATCTAATAATGATAAATCACTAATGCAGGATGGTGCTAACGCGACACTATAATTAGAGACCCTTCGACGAAACTGTGTGCGATGCATTAATCATAAACGGTGATGTAATAAAACCGTCAAAAAAGATACAAAATATTTGTGATGGCAGAGACATCAATCACGATTCAGATTATAGTTGCGTGTGCGATGCGTGGCATACGGTTAATCCATAAGAAGTGTTTGCGATGAGCCAGAACGACAGAAACGGGCAGCCATACCAAGGTGTGTGCGATATATAGCATACAGTTCACTCGGATGAACTGTTTGCGATTAGGGAACGCAACAGAAACGGTCAGCCAAATCAAGGTGTGTGCGATATACGGCATACAGTTCACTCGGATGAACTGATTTCGATTAGGCAACACAAGAGAAACGGTTCAACTTACCAAGATGTGTGTGATACGCGGCATACAGTTCACATAGATGAACTGTTTGCGATGAGCCAAAAGAACACAAACGATTCGTGTAAACAAGATGTGTGTGATACGCGGCAAACAACCCACTCTCGGATGAACTGTTTGCGATGAGAAAATATAACACAAACGATTACTACAGTTAATTCGTGTGCGATTATGTGTGTAGAATTTTTTTTGAAAAACGCAAACGAGTTGCTTGCGATGGCTAGGAGTATTGCACATGATGCGTGTGCGAGTAATCGTGTGCGATGATTAGTAAGTTACACATACGTTTCCTTATGTTAACACGTGTGTGATAACACGTGACACCGCATACGGTTGTTGGGTTGTGTGGTCCACTTAGTCTTCCCACGCTCCACATGGGTGAATTGTAAAATCCCCAATCCCCTAGCCAGTTGCTAGCTATAAATAACCATAACAATGGCCAGCGGCGGCGACTCGCTACTGACCCACTTGCTAGCTAGTTACCCACACATACCGGCATAGCCCCAACGTCCGACGACAGGATAGAGTTGTGCGACGGGAACAGACGCTGGAGATCATAGTTTACGTTAATTAATTATACCTCCAGAGCCAGATTCTGACTCTGGAGGTATAATTAATTAACATAATCTGAGAAGCTTCCCCAACGCCATCGTGCATTGGCCCCAACCGCTAGCAGAGCGCATGCGGATGGACGCGAGAGTAGAGCACACTCAGAGGGATGCAAGAGCAGAGCATGCGGAGGAACGTGACCCGAGCGCGCCTTGGCGCCTAAACGGCGAGTAGAGCGCGCGGAGGGACGCGACCCGAGCTCGCCTCGGCGCCTAAACAACGAGCAGAGCGCGCGGAGGGACGCAACCCGAGCGTGCCTCGGCGCCTAAACGACGAGCAGAGCGCGCGGAGGGTTGCAACCCGAGCGCGCCTCGGCGCCTAAACGGCGAGCAGAGCGTGCGGAGGGACGCGAGCAGAGCGCGCCGCGGCCGCCTAAATGGCGAGCAAGCACATGCATAATTATTGCATATAGTAGTTGAACATAGCAGGTAATAGCTGTCCAACAATATTATTTTTTATGGCATGCATTAATATTTTCTTAGTTAAATCTAAGGTCAAAATTTGGTACAAAATACAAAGGGGGCCGATAAACCACGACGGAGGTAGTACCTATACTAACACAGACGCCCAATGCAGAAATTAATGGCGTTATACACATGTCCCGCAATCCATGCCAATGCTTCCCGCCTCTTCCCTCATCGATTTCCCGCCACTAGCTAGTGGCTTGCTCCATATGAGCCAGGCGGCAACGCACCATAGTGACACTGTGCGCAGATCTAGTCCACACCCATCTACCATTAGTTATTCCAAGCATGCCAGGCAATGACCAAATCTTCGACGTCGACCCCTTCCTGCATTACATCTTTGGCGAGGAGAATGAGCCGGAGCAGGTCGGAGAGCAAGAGCTTCATCGGCCGGTGAATGCGCCATGACCCATCGGCAGCGATATCGCCGTGCCATTCCTTGGGCGCACAATGGACATATTGCAGAGGAAGTGTGATGAGCAGTTTACCATCCACCGTGCAAAAGATCCAGAGCTGCTAGGTGGCATGATCGACGACCCACCCAAAGAACCGCCATCACCGGTGCTCATTGAGAGCCTGATGCCCCGCCAGGAATGGGTAGAGGACCTCTGCGATTCAGTTATGAGACAACATGTCTGTGGCCTCATCATTGCCGCCGGCGGCCGTGTCAACCTCGATCCCAACAATGTGGTGGCAAGACTCGAGCGCGTCCTTGGCGGAGTTGATGTCCCCGACGAAGTAGAACATCGCCAATGTGATATCTTGAGGATGCAGGTAATGGACGAAATTTGCTACCAGTGCAAAGACATGGAAATGGAGAGGTTCCGCAGGCGTGTCATGCGCGCGATTGCACACTATCAAGCACTACTGGAAGAGGCCCAGCAGCCCCAAGAGCCTCCCAACGCCAGCAGTTCCATAGGCGGAGCCGGGTACCGTGGCCGCGGGCCTGGACACTCGAAATGAACGGCCGCAAGGGTGCTATGCTGATCATGGAGTCCGAGAAGACCGTCGTCAGAAGGCCGCCAGCTCAGCCTTTTAGCCTATATTTTATTATAATTGTATGCAAATGTCTCATATCGACATTTTAAGTCACTAAGCATATGTAGGTCGTGTGTGTTTTGGGCGTTGCCGCATGTGGCATTCTAAATTATCCTGAATATGTAAGACAATTATTAACCTTTGCCATTGTAAATTTGCCTCAACCGCGAGCAGAGCGCGCGCAGGGACGCTAGAGCAGAGCGTGCCACGGCCGCCTCAATGGCGAGCAAAGCGCGCGGACACGAGCAGAGCGCGCTGCGGACGCCTCAAAGACGAGCAGAGCGCGCAGGGAGGGGGGGTGCGAGCAGAGCACGCCACGACCGCCTCAACGGCGAGCAACCACACCTCCATATTGCAATTTTGGTCAAACTTTTGGCACCCCATGGGAGGCGCGACGGCCCATCCATCAGACACGATGGTGATATCTAGACCGTGTGTGATAGTGGAAAGACACGTACACATCCGAGAATGCGGGCCCACGTACGCCATCCGGGAACCGTTTCAGGCTTCGAGCCCAGAACCATAAATACATTTTGAGTTTGTTTCTCGTCACATTCAAGATTACCATGCAATAAGTAATTGCAAATCTGTTCACACAGATCAAACCTAAACGTGTTCCCACTTAGCACTGAGCTATAAAAACTACCCACTCGAAAGTTACTTCACAGTCCTCTCCTCATCACCAAAAAAGTAGGTCCTTCCTGTCAAGTTGTTCCGCCATGATTGGTAGGAGGGGTTCCGGGTCGACATATAACCAGGGAGCAAAGACCAAGGACGTGGAAGCACTAGAGAAGTCCCGCCGCTACGCGGCAGCCGCAGAGAGATGTCTTGGCGCGCCACGGAGCCCTCGAGCGAGCTCTCATCGGCAGACGAGCTGGCGGTGCTGAAGTCCTTGGCCAGCGATGACGACAGTCTTGTCGTCGTCGCAGGCCTAATTAAGCAGCAGGAGCTGGTCGACGGCTTGGTGAATATTCTTGAGATTAGCGATGCCTCAGTTGAGAAGGCGACCAGCCTCGTCGTGCGACTCATGGGTGACAATGCAAAGCTCCTCAAGGAGCTTGCCAAGATGAGGAGGCCGCTGGCTGGAAGAAGCTGCATGAGCAGAGCAATGCCTTGGGGATGATGCTGAAAGCGGTCGTCGAGGAACTTATGGGTGACTTGAGGAAGCTCCACATCGAGTGTGAGCTGCAGGTGAAGGAATCACTAGTGCAGAAAACGCTAGCGCCGGCATTCTAAAAACCACATTGCTGGCGTGAGGGGTTCACGTCACTAATATGGCGCCATTGCTAACAAATACTGATGGCGTGCAGGCCCCACGCCATTGGTATTTTACATACTGATGGCGTGGCACTATTCACTCACGACACCACTACTTATAATATCTATGGCGTGGCATATTTTGGAACGCCACCACTATACCCATGATACTAGCGAGGTGCACACTCACTCCCACGCCACCACTAAAAATTTCACGAAAATAAAAACATAGGTTTCACATGATTACAAATCTTAACAAATACATACATAGATACATGCATACAAACGTTTCATCCATACATTCAGTTCATACATTTAGTATTTATATACATTGCCGAGATCCACAAGTCCAACACACTACCGCGTGTAGAGGTTGTGGTCGTCGCTGCTGCAGCCTCATGCGGATGTCATCATCGTCATTGCTGGTGCAGCCTTGTGTCGATGTCTCCATCACCGTCGAAACAGCATGTGGACGCCCCCGCCCCCGTCGCCGTCGCCGCAGCCCTACATTACAAAAAAACAAATGCACATGAACAAAAAGCTAGCTCAAGCAGTAGGCGAATAAACTAATTACAAGAAGAAAATATAATTTGAAAAGAAAACGCCCAAAGGATGTCACATAATAGCAAAACTATTCTCCTCATGCTGCCAAACAATAAACTAAACACTATTCTATGACATAGTTAAGCAACAACAAGGCAGGAGAAGCTATAAACAGTGAGACCATGCATTTAGTTATTTGTAATACTTCCAGTATACTCAAACTTGGATGTGCGAGAAAACTAAAACATCAAAAGAATTGTTGCCACTTGTAAATTTATGAAGATGAATCATGAAAACAATTCCTGGTAGCTCATATAGAAATAAAACTAACTGCCCAACTCAACCGGATGACATTCTACTAGTTAAGTAAATATATGTGCCAAAGAAACTTGTTATGCACCAGTAATGAGAAGCATGGATGGATACATAAATATACAATGTTCTTCAAAGGAAATATATGCATCTCAATCAAAAAAAATTGCCTATGTATCAAAGAAACTTGTTATGCACATCATGGATGGATATATAAACATATGATGTTCTTGAGAGGAAATATATGTGTGACTGTCAATCAAACAAACTTGTCGTACACTACAAACGACAAATTTGATCTGGTTATGTTGAGATTCAGAACGAGCTGCTAGGACCCAGGACAAGAAGAAACTTGGTGGAGCACAAGTGTACATTCAGATTAATTATACTCAAGCGATCCTAGTGCCTTTGGCTAGCAATGAACTCTAACAAAAATGATAAGTACAGATTGTTGCTCAGTTCATATGTTTCCCAAAAAATGCCTTCAAGTTGAACTTATTCCCCATAGGAATGTACTAGTATAACTAACAAGTTCTGTACAAGATTTTTCTGAAAGTATGTAGTGATTTTGTATTCCTACCAATTTGTTAGTCAAATGACTGGATCTGCACATATGCAGCTACAGTACACATCTATATTACACAATCTAGTGAGTAGAACATATATGTGTAAAGCAACACTACAGCAGCCTAATCTGTCGAGAGCAGGAGCCTGATATTTTCTTTTTGACATATGGTTCAGATTATGCAGTCAACAACCAATAGATTTTCTTGCATCTATATGTAGGTGCCAATCAATCATTTCCCTAATCTCTCAATTTCTAATCTAGGGCATGTCACAATGATTTATTCTCTATTTTTATCTTACACTGTCAGTATGCACATGTACATTTATACGCGAAGACAAAATCAGAGAAGAGCATAATAAGACTCGATGACCGCATACTACAGATTCAGAATTTTGGCCTTTGTGTTCCTGATGGAGCCCTGCTACTGAAATCTAAAATCAGTATGCGCATGTAAGAGATTAATTCTCTTGCCTTATGGTCACTTGTAAGTCGTAATTGATGGAATAAAAAATGGACACATACAAACTGAAGCAAAGTGTGGTGGTGATTCATATGTATGTATGTATGTTACAGATGCAAGTGTCATCAAGATAATTTCCATCATCAAAGTTCAAGCAAATGGACACCTACCAATCTGAACTATAGGTGGCCAAACGGGCCAGGCTAAACGGGCCAGCCCGCGAGCACACCGGTACGGCCTGCCATGGGCCAGGCATGGCACGGGCTAAACGGGCCGTGCCTGGCACGCGGCACGCCTTGGGCCGTGCCTGGGCCTGGAGCCTGGGCACGCGGGCCGGCACGGCACAGCCCGTTTATTTTTTTAATATAATTTTCAGATTTTTATATATATATGCCTAAAATATAGCCCAATAGGCTTAAAAATCAGCCCAACAGGCTGAAAATATGTGGCCCGGCGTGCTAAACAGGCCAACGTGCCGGCCCGTTTACTAACTGGGCCGTGCCTGGGCCTGGAGGCGCAGCACGCGGGCTGGCACGGCACGGCCCGTATAGTAATCGTGCCCTGGCGGGCCGTGCCGGGCAGGCACGATTACGATGGGCCGGGCCGGGCCGTGCCGGGCCGGGCCGGCCCGTTTGGCCAGGTCTGATCTGAACCAAACCATGGTGCCTATTCATGTGTATGTACAGGAGATACATGTGCCATCCAGATTTTTTGGGGTAGAGGGAGCGGAGAGAGGGGAAGCTCACCACGTCCACGCCCATGTTGCAGGTGCCGCATCAAGGAGCAGGCGAATCCACGCGCATGAGGATGAGCTGTACATCGATGAGGTTGTGCAGCCCAAAAATTCAGGGGTGTACCTAGTGAAAGAAGGCATCAATCAGGTTTTGAAGCTAATAATAATTAACATGCACATATGACTTGTTGGAGTTGGTTCTTTTCAGTTCATAAAATCTTGAGGCTAAACATGACATCTTCATTCACGGTGGAGTCCAATAATACATGTATATAGAATTACGTGAACCATACATGTATGTAAATCTTTCTCTCCCTCTGAAACTGAATTGCCTTCTCTTTTTTCCTCTATTCCATACATATACGCGCAGGTTAACTGAAACCCAAAGGAGTCCCAGGATATGATCAGATTGGACTAGCCCCAAACCGTAGCAAACTGGACTATTAACTAGCCAAACATCCAGAACTGAATTTGCCCAAGAAAATTGGCTATTAAGTAGTATACTCGTGTGGCGAATTTTATGGAATATGTAATATATACTCTGCATCTACCAAAAGGAAATCGCCTAGAACAGAACAAAGGCATCTATCTAACTAAAAAACGTGAAAATTTGGTGCTTTTGCTGCAAATTCGACCGAACCTAGCACGAGTGAAATCTTGAAGTTGAACATGGCAATGGCGTATGTGGTGGTCAGGTTCAGGAAGGAGAGGAGCAGAGCAGGCCCTTGGTGGCTGGCTAGGTGCGCCCCATCTCCTTCTCCTGCTCCTCCTCGAGCGGCAGGACAAGGCCCGCGACTGCTGCCATCGTCGAGCTCGGGATCCTACGGGAGGAGGAAGGCCTCCGCGCCACCCTGTTCCGGGATCCCGTGCCTCGACCCATGCTCTCCATGGCAGACCTGCAGCAAGGGAAAGGAAGGAAGAGGAAGTGAGGTGAGGAGAGGAGGAGCGGGTGGGCCGGCGGTTGTGGCGGATCCCGACGAGGAAGGAGGGGAGGGACCTACTGGAGCTACGCCCGTGTTGGATGCGCCCGAAACCCTAGTAGAGCCCGACGATAGAGGCCACGACCGGCGCATCTAGATGGAGGAGAGGAAGGCCCAAAGCGAGGGGAGCATGCGACCGTGCTGCGCGCCGCCAGAAGTCGCCGGAATCGGCAGGAATCGGCCGGCGTGGGCACGGGCGGCGGCGGCTGCGCGAGGGACTCGCTCGATCTCTGTCGTTTTTTTGGCTTGGGCTTAGATTAAGAAACAGAGAGAGATAGATTACTGTGGGCTGTGGGCTGTTTTCTTCGGCCCAATTAGAAAATTGTGCAAGCCCAGTTTTTAGTCGGTTTCAGTGGCGTCGGCTGCACATAATTACTGGTGATGTGGACTGAACTGTAGATGCCACCAGTAACTCATTCAGTTTTTTCTTTGTTTTGGAATAATTTGATACAGTTATTGATGGCGTGGCAAAAAGTTCAACGCCACCAGTAGAGCCAATACTGGTGGCGTGACAAAAAATTACACGCCACCACTAACTTCCGACCTGTTAGGCTGCTGGATCCCAAATAGTAGTGGCATCGATTTTAGGCGACACGCCACCAGTAATGATATAGTGGTGGCGTATAAAATATGCCAACGCCAGCATTGTTTAAAAAATAGAGTGGTGACGTGGATAAAAAATGAGACGCCATTAATTAAATTTGTGGCTAGCGTTTTTCTACTAGTGAATCTGTGGCTGCTGTCAAGCAAAGTCGTGAGGATTTGAAGAAGGAGCTGGAGGAACTCCTCGCCCGGCGATCCATCGAGGAGTAGAGATAGTAGCAACCCAGATCGTTGTTTGCGATTTCCTTCTTCTCTTGCCCCTATGTCTTTCGGGCGTTACCGCATGTGGAATTTTAAATTACCCGGAATATGTAAGACAATTATTATCCGTGCCATTGTAAATTTGTCGTCGTATTATCCGTTGCCATTTTAAATTATCTGGAATACGAGTCGAAAACAAGCTAAAATCACGTTCTCAGCGAGGCACGAACAAAGCAAAAGCTAACATTGAGCGGGGCCATGAGATCACAAGCAAACACCCTCCGTCCAGGTGCTTTAACCGCATGTTAAACAGCGGTTCAGCTGCCATTAATGGAGAAGTTGTGAGCGAGGCGGGCGGCTGGTGGATGGAGGTCAAAGAGCTGGCTTCCCGGTGAGCATGCACGGCGGACTGCTCGCACGTGTTCCGTCAAGCCTGCGCGGCAGACAGCTCGCACGCGTTCCGTCGAGCCTGCACGGCGGACTTCTCACGCTCGTCCCGTCTAATCAAACAGTTGCACGCACACCACCGACTATGATTAAATTTTGGCACAAAATACAAAGAGGACCAATGAACCAAGACCGAAGTATTATTCTCCAATAAAAAGAGGGATGTGTGACCATACTTAAATGGTTACAGGAACACCCACGGTTCAATAAATACAACCATTTGCAATAGTAACGTGTCAGCTATTTGTTCCAGAAGGACTACATTGGCTATTAATGTGTGCATGTAGCGACCTGACCCGGTAAGAGTCGAAGTCTCTGTGCTTACCGTGCTAGTCCCTGGATCAACTTGCTAGCACACACAGTACTCGATGAAATAACTGAAATAACACACATCTCTTTATTACATCGATAGTCCAGGAGCAATACAATTATTACAAAATAGGGCATAATGCCAAATAAACAATACTGCGGAAGCAAAGTAGTAAATGAGTCCAACTCCACGAGCAAGGTTGAGTGTAGAACATCGACCTATCGCACCTTAATCCTCGTCGGATATATCTGCAACGTAATAAGTTGCAGTCATATAGGTCAGTACATTGAATGTACTGGCAAGTCACATCAATAGTATAATGAACCTATTTGTACATGCAATTTGGCTAGTGGAAAGCTCTAAGTTTAGTTTTTGCATAAAGCTAGTTTTTCCCTAGAATAAAAGATATTATTCTATACTACAACATTGCATAGGATGAGTTGGCAAACCCAACTCCATCCGTTCCCAAAGTTTCATTTAAGCCCAACTAATTTAGTTAAGGGTGATGAGATCTCCCGGCATTTCCACTACTAGATGCTCAAATTGTCCGTAAGCGGGGACACGGCTAATCGATTAGGTTGACACTCTACAGATGTTGCGCACTTTTCCCCACAAGACTCGACCACCTCCATGATCGGAAGATCGAGACATAGTCTTTCAAAAGTGTTCCCCCTTAACCCACGGATAGGCCGGTACACCTACTCATTCTACATCTGCTAGCCCATCCCGGAAGGGGTCACACTAACTACTCAACTAAGCCAGAGCCCATATTGGCTTGTGGCTGCACACGTAAGCTTCTAGACATGAAAATACGTTTGATCCCTTTGGTCCTGAGCGGACGGACCACTAGTGGTGCACCACCATGGATTTCCCATGCGTGCCCCACTGTACTTCGCCACCATTCCAACCAGTTTCTGCCCAGGTAATTCATTAATTATCTTATGTCCTATTTACTACATTGTCACTCATACTTTACAATGATCACTCCCCAATCCATGTCTACTTAGCGAAGCAACATAATGTAAAACGATGGTGACAATGTTATAAGGTTTAGACCTACCTCAATGAACTACTGGGTGTAAAGCATAGTCATACGACATCAATTCCTACCATGCAGTCCTACCGCAAAGAACTAAGTGCATAATAAAAACATAGGTAATGAAACATGATCAAGATGCAACTTGCCTTGGTACTGCTGGTTGAATTCTAGAGACTGATAGTATTCTGCTTCGCACTCCGGACAATCTATCGCAAAGTAAATAAACATACATAAGCAATCATTTCAGAGAACCAAGAAGAACATGCAAAGTAAAAAATCTCGGAAAAACCAAATGAACATGCAACACAATTAGCTATCACAAAAAATATTCTAAGTGTAAAACAACATAGGCATATGGTTCAAAAAGTGATGTGAACTATAGTGCATACTATGCATACTAGTAAAAATATTAATGGACAGATTCTAGTGTGTGAAAAATTATTGTGACAAAGGTCCAGGTGATAGGGTTTGGCTAGGGTGGCAAAGTGCAAAAAGAATCAACTTAATTGGGGCTACGGTTTAGGAGATATGGCCATCAGCAGCATTTCAGCTCTTCTACACCGATGAAGAAGGATCTGAGTCACATCACCTGCTTCAAGTGCAAGAAGACAGGTCACTACTCCAACGAGTGTCCCGAGGCGCAGAATGGAAATGGAAATGGCAATGGGAATTCTGGAGGCAAGAAGCCCAATCCTTTCACTAAGGGGCATGTGAATCATGTCAATGTGGAAGAGGTCTATGAGCAACCTGACGCAGTGATTGGTAAGTTCTTGGTTAATTCATTTCCAGCACTCATTCTTTTTGACACTGGTGCATCGCATTCATTCATATCAAGGGGATTTGTGGATAAACATAAGTTGCCTACCATAGCTCTTAAGTCACCCATTCTAGTGAGTTCCCCAGGAGCAGAGTCTATGGTTAGTCAGGGATGTTTCCAGTTGCCTTTGAACATAGGGGGACATGTTTTTCCCACAGATATGATCATACTAGAGTCGCAAGGGTTGGATGTAATCCTAGGTATGGATTGGATGTCCAAGCATGAGGGAAACATTGATTATGCTAGTAGATCGATTTTTCTCACCACCCCAGAGAAGAAGAGGATCAAGTATGTATCCAGGCTTAAGCCTAAGAGGACTCAGGTGAACTCTCTTACGGGAGTTGTCCAGGAGGAAGTACCAGTGGTGAAGGATTATCCCGATGTATTTCCGGAGGAGTTACCGGGTATGCTGCTAGATCGGGAGATTGAGTTTTTGATTGAGTTGCTGCCAGGCACAGGACCTATCTCCAAGAGGCCGTATCGGATGCCTGTTAATGATTTGGAGGAAGTCAAGAAGTAGATTAAGGAGTTGTTGGAGAAAGGGTATATTCGCCCGAGTTCATCACCTTGGGGAGCCCCAGTACTCTTAGTGGAGAAGAAAGATGGAACCTTGAGGATGTGTGTGGATTACCGCTCTTTGAACGAAGTGACCATCAAGAACAAGTATCCCCTACCGATGATCAATGACTTGTTTGACCAGCTAGAAGGAGCTAGTGTTTTCTCCAAGATCGATCTTCGATCGGGTTATCACCAATTGAAGATCCGTGAGAAGGATATACCCAAGACAGCTTTTACCACAAGGTATGGGCTTTATGAGTATACAGTCATGTCCTTTGGTTTGACTAAAGCCCCTGCCTATTTTATGAGCATGATGAACAAGGTATTCATGGAGTTCTTGGATAAGTTTGTTGTGGTATTCATTGATGATATATTGGTTTACTCCAAGAATGAGGAGGAACACGCGGAACATCTGCGCTTAGTTCTGGAGAAGCACAGAGACTCCGGTCCATTGGGATCGGGTCGCTACAGTGCATCTTGTCACAAATTGGACGATTTTTTTACCATGGTATATATGTGCCATGTCATGAAACCATGCCAGGTTTCATAATTTTTTGGTGAGTTTTGGATTTACGGGGATTTAAAAACCAAGATTCTCAATGTTTCAGGCTGAGCCAGGACGCCGAGACATTTGTAATTCATTCCCATTCCTTGAATGGGACCTAAATATGCACCCAAGGACACATGTACGATTTTTCAACCCATTTTGTGCACTGGAGCATGTGCTTGTAGTTCAAATTTAAATTATGGACATTAAATGCCTAGAAAACTCAATTAATATATAAAAAGGCGAGAAGAGGCAACGATTATCGTTCCGCCCACAAGGGGGGCACGTACCCTACCGGAACCACGAGGCTTCTTGCGAGAAGCTCCAGTTTGTAAGAGGCTTGTAATAAAGCTTGCCCCAAATTGGGAAAAAAAACTATCACGACATATGTGCCATGTTGCTACTTGTGAGCTGCATTGGGTTTTCCTCGAAGAGGAGGGGGTGATGCAGTACAATAGGGATAAGTATTTCCCTCAGTTATGAAACCAAGGTTTTCAATCCAGTAGGAGAATGCTACTTCTTGAGCTTGCGTTGGTTTTTCCCTCGAAGAGGAAAGGGTGATGCAGCAAAGTAGAGATAAATATTTCCCTCAGTTTGAGAACCAAGGTATCAATCCAGTAGGAGGAACACACAAGTCTCCAATGATAGCACCTACACAAACAAACAAATACTTGCACCCAACGCGATAAAAGGGGTTGTGAATCCCTTCACGGTTACTTGCAAGGATGAGATCTGATAGAGATAGGTATAAAAGATAAATAAAAGCGCAAAATAAAGTAAAGAAAAATAAATTGCAGCAAGATATTTTTGGATTTTTTATTTTATAGATATGAAAATAATATGATAAAAGATAGAGTCGGGGGCCATAGTTTTCACTAGAGGCTTCTCTCTTGAAAGAACACATACGGTGGGTAAACAAATTACTGTTGAGCAATTGATAGAAAAGCGCAAAGTTATGACGATATCTAAGGTAATGATCATGAATATAGGCATCACGTCCGTGACAAGAAGACCGACTCCTGCCTGCATCTACTACTATTACTCCACACATCGACCGCTATCCTGCATGCATCTAGTGTATTAAGTTAACAAGAACAGAGTAACGCCTTAAGCAAGATGACATGATGTAGAGGGATAGATCTAATCAATATGAATAAACCCCACCTTTTTATCCTTAATGGCAACAATACAAATACGTGCCTCGCTACCCTTTTTGTCACTGGGTGAGGACACCGCAAGATTGAACCCATTACAAAGCACCTCTCCCATTGCAAGAAAAATCAATCTAGTTGGCCAAACCAAATCAATAGATTGGAGAGAAATACAAAGCTATCTTAATCATGCATAAAAGAGTTTAGAGAAGACTCAAATAATATTCATAGATAATCTGATCATAAATCCACAATTCATCAGATCTCAACAAACGCATCGCAAAAGAAGATTACATTGAATAGATATGCGAGAACATCAAGGAGAACATTGTATTGAAGATCAAAGAGAAAGAAGAAGCCATCTAGCTACTAGCTATGGACCCGTAGGTCTATGGTAAACTACTCACACATCATTGGAAGGGCAGCAAGGTTGATGTAGAGGCCCTCCTTGATCGAATCCCCCTCCGGTGGAGTACCGAAACAGGTCTCCAGATCTCACGAGGACAGAAACTTGCGCGGCGGAAGAGTATTTTTGGTGTGCCTTCTGGTATACGGGGAATATTTGGGTATTTATGGAGCTGAGATTAGGGTTAGAGGTGCCACGGTGGGCCCACAAGCTCGGGGGGCGCCCCCCTAGGGCGTGCCTGGTGAGCTTGTGGCCCATCTGTGGCTCTTCTGGCCTCCTCCCGAAGCTTCCTAGGTGTCTTCTGATCCAAGAAAAATTGTCGAAAAGTTTCGTTCCGTTTGGACTCCGTTTGGTATTGATTTCTGTAAAAGACAAAAACGGAAAAAACTGCAACTGGCACTGGGCACTAGGTTAATAGGTTAGTCCTAAAAAATGATATAAATAGCATAATAATGCATATAAAACATCCAAGATGGATAATATAATAGCATGGAACAATAAAAAATTATATATACGTTGGAAACGTATCAAGCATCCCCAAGCTTAATTCCTGCTCATCCTCGAGTAGGTAAATGATAAAAACAGAATTTTTGATGTGGAATGCTACCTAACATGTTTATCATGTAATCTTTCTTATTGTGGCATGAATATTCATATCCATAAGATTCAAAACAAAAGTTTAATATTGACATAAACACAATAATACTTCAAGCATACTAATAAAGCAATCATGTATTCTCAAAATATCATGGCTAAAGAAAGTTATCCCTACAAAATCATATAATCTTGTCATGCTCTATCTTCTTAACACAAAGTATTTATCATGCACAACCCCGATGACAAGCCAAGCAATTGGTTCATACTTTTTAACGCGCTTCAGCTTTTTCAACTCTCACGCAATACATGAGCGTGGGCCATGGATATAGCACTATAGGTGGAATAGAATATGATGATGGGGGTTGTGTGGAGAAGAGAAAAAAAGGAGAAAGTCTCACATAGACAAGGCTAATCAACGGGCTATGGAGATGCCCATAAATTGATGTCAATGCAAGGAGTAGGGATTTCCATGCAACGGATGCACTAGAGCTATAAGTGCATGAAAGCTCAAAAAGAAAACTAAGTGGGTGTGCATCCAACTTGCTTGCTCACGAAGACCTACGACACTTTGAGGAAGCCCATCATTGGAATATACAAGCCAAGTTTTATAATGAAAAATTCCCACTAGTAATATATGAAAGTGACAAAATAGGAGACTGTCTATTATGAAGAACATGGTGTTATTTTGAAGCACAAGTGTGGAAAAGGATAGTAGCATTGTCCCTTCTCTCTTTTTCTCTCATTTTTAATATATTTTTCACTTTTTTATTTTGGGCTCTTTGGCCTCCTTTTTTTTATTTTAGTACGGAGTCTCATCCCGACTTGTGGGGGAATCATAGTCTCCATCATCCTTTCCTCACATGGGACAATGATCTAATAATGATGATCATCACACTTTTATTTACTTACAACTCAAGAATTACAACTCGATACTAGAACAAAAATATGAGTCTATATGAATGCCTCCGGCGGTGTACCGGGATGTGCAATGATCTAGCGTGACATGTATAAAAAATATGAACGGTGTCCAAGCCACAAATACTATGTCAACTATATGATCATGCAAAGCAATATGACAATGATGGTATGTGTCATAATAAAACAAAACGGTGGAAGTTGCATGGCAATATATCTCGGAATGGCTATGGAAATGCCATAATAGGTAGGGATGGTGGTTGTTTTAAGGAAGATATAAGGTGGCTTATGTGTGAAAGAGCGTATCATATCATGGGGTTTGGATGCACCGGCTAAGTTTGCACCAACTCTCAAGGTGAGAAAGGGCAATGCACGGTACCGAAGAGGCTAGCAATGGTGGAAGGGCGAGAGTGCGTATAATCCATGGACTCAACATTAGTAATAAAGAACTCACATACTTATTGCAAAAGTTAATTATCCCTCGAAGCAAAGTACTACTACGCATGCTCCTAGGGGGATAGACTGGTAGGAAAAGACCATCGCTCATCCCTGACCGCCACTCATAAGGAAGACAATCAAAAATAAATCATGCTCCAACTTCATCGCATAATGAGAGACCATACATGCATGCTTCGGGATCAAAAACCTCAACACAAATATTCTTACTAAACCAAAATTGAAGGAAATATGCCCTAGAGTCAATAATAAAGTTGTTATTTTATACTTCCATATTCATGATAAAGGTTTATTATTCATGCTAGAATTGTATTGATTAGAAACTTAAATACATGTGTGAGTACATAAACAAATACCGTGTCCCTAGTATGCCTCTACTAGACTAGCTCGTTGATCAAAGATGGTTAAGGTTTCCTAACCATAGATATGTGTTGTCATTTGATAACGGGATCACATCATTAGGAGAATGATGTGATGGACAAGACCCAACCGTTAGCATAGCATATGATCGTTCAATTTATTGCTACTGCTTTCTTAATGTCAAATACATGTTCCTTCGACCATGAGATCATGCAACTCCTGGATACCAGAGGAATACCTTGTGTGCTATCAAACGTCACAACGTAACTGGGTGATCATAAAGATGCTCTACAGGTATCTCCAAAGGTGTCTGTTGAGTTGGTGTGAATCGAGATTGGGATTTGACACTCCGTGTATCGGAGAGGTATCTCTGGGCCCTCTCGGTAATACACATCACAAGAAGCTTGCAAGCAAAGTGACTAAGGAGTTAGTTGCAAGATGATGTATTACGGAACGAGTAAAGAGACTTGTCGGTAACGAGATTGAACTAGGTATAGAGATACCGACGATCGAATCTCGAGCAAGTAACATACCGACAGACAAAGGGAATTACGTATGTTGTCATAAAGGTTCAACCGATAAAAGATCTTCATGGAATATGTAGGAATCAATATGGGCATCCAGGTCCCGCTATTGTTTATTGACCGGAGAGGTGTATCGGTCATGACTACATAATTCCCGAACCCGTAGGGTCGCACGCTTAACGTTCGTTGACGCTAGAGTAGTATTGGGATATTTGATGAGTGGTAACCAAATGTTGTTTGGAGTCCCGGATGAGAACCCGGACGTCACGAGGAGTCTCAGAATGGTCGAGAGGTAAAGATTTATATATGGAAAGTCATATTTTGGGTTCCGGAAAAAGGTGTAGTTTTTCGGTATTGTACCGGGAAGCTTTCAGAAGGTTTCGGAGGATTCCGGAGGGGTCCGGAAGTCCACAAGTGGGTTCACCACAACCCAAGGGCTAGCATGGGCTGTGGAGAGGCACCCTAGCCTTATTGGGCTAGGCGCACCAAGTCCTCAAAAGCCCATGTGGCTAGGGAAGGCAAGGGAAGGCAAAAAAGGAAGGAGTCCTAGTAGGAATAGGATTGGGCTTGGAGTCCAAGTCCTCTCCCCCTTAGCTGCACCCTAGGGCTTGGAGGGGCTGTTTCCCACACCCCTCCACCTATATATAGAGGGGAGGGGGCACCCCAAGAGGACACACCAAGCCCTTGGCGCCCCTCTCTCTCCCGTTACTCCGTAGTTCCACCGCCTCGTCCCGGCAACGCTTAGCGAAGCGCTGTCGGTGCTCCACCACCACCATCACCACCACGCCGTCGTGTTGGTTGTGATCCCATCTAATTCTCCTCTCCCGCTTGCTAGATCAAGAAGAAGGAGACATCATCGAGCCACACGTGTGCTAAACTCGGAGGCGCCGTCCGTTCGGCACTAGATCGGTTGGATTGTGATCGGATCGCGAAGAGTACGACTACATCAACCACGTGATAAACGCTTTCGCTTAGTGATCTACAAGGGTATGTAGATGCTCTCACCCTCTCGTTGCTATGCATCTCCATGGATAGATCTTGCGTGTGCGTAGAATTTTTTTGTTTTCCATGCAACATTTCCCAACAGTGGCATCCGAGCCAGGTCTATGTGTAGATGATATGCACGAGTAGAACACAAAGAAGTTGTGGGCGGTGATGTTCATACTGCTTACCACCAACGTCTTAGTTTGATTTGGCGGCATTGTGGGATGAAGCGGCCCGGACCAACCTTACATGTCCATGTACATGAGATCGGTTCCACCGACTGACATGCAACTAGTTTTGCATAAAGGTGGCTGGCGGGTGTCTGTTTCTCCTACTTTAGTTGAATTGAATTTGACTGTGGCCGGTCCTTGAAGAAGGTTAAAACAGCAAACTTGATAAATCACCGTTGTGGTTTTTTCCATAAGTAAGAACGGTTCTTGCTAGAAGCCCGTAGCAGCCATGTAAAACTTGCAACAACAAAGTAGAGGACGTCTAACTTGTTTTTGCAGGGTATGTTGTGATGTGATATGGTCAAGACATGATGTGATATACGTTATTGTATGAGATGATCATGTTTTGTAATTTATCGGCAACCGGCAGGAGCCTTATGGTTGTCTCTTTATTGTATGAAATGCAAGCGCCATGTAATTGCTTTACTTTATCGCTATGCGTTAGCAATAGTTGTAGAAGCAATAGTTGGCGAGACGACCACGACACAATGATGGAGATCAACGTGTCGAGCCGGTGATGATGGATATCATGACGATGCTTTGGAGATGGAGATCAAAAGCACAAGATGATGATGGCCATATCATGTCACATATTTTGATTGCATGTGATGTTTATCTTTTATGCATCTTATTTTGCTTAGAACGACGGTAGCATTATAAGATGATCCCTTCACTAAATTTCAACATATAAGTGTTCTCCCTGAGTATGCACCATTGCGAAAGTTCGTCATTTAGAGACACCACGTGATGATCGGGTGTGATAGACTCTACGTTCATATACAACGGGTGTAAGACAGTTTTGCACATGCAGAATACTTGGGTTAAACTTGACGAGCCTAGCATGTACAGACATGGTCTCTGTCGTGGGTTATCACGGCAGATGTCCTAGTGAAAGGACTTAGGTGTGGAGCCATCGCAACGTAGTTATCTTGGAGGGGTTGAATGGGACAAAGGACACAAATGGTTTACCTAGGTTCGGCCCCTCACAACAAGGTAAAAAGCCTACGTCCTGCTTCTAGTTGTATTGCTTGAGTTTCGATTACAAGGGAGCGAATACGCTTGACCTAGTTCTCGACTTGTTGTTTCTTGCCCTAAGCCGCCGCTGGGTCTTGCCTTTATATACACAGGTCGAAGCCCGGCGGCTTACAAGAGTCCGAGCCGGATCACACAACGTGACCAACCCGGTTTCTAAATTACCTTATCTTAACAGACAAGTCACCATATGGCGGTTCACATGTCCGGGTCTTGGGCTTTCACCAGGCCCACTCCTATGAGCCGCCATCTTCACACTTCATCTTCTTAGGCCTACTTGGGCCTTCTTCATGTTAAGCCACCAACGATGTAACCCGGCCCCTCCTGGGCGGGTCACACCTCGAAGCTATATCCTCAACATTAGGCCCCAGATTGATTTGAACTTGTTCATGTCAATCTTCAATCTTCATTCAGCAACTCCTTTGATTTTTTCTTAACTCTTAACCTGACAAGATTTATATAACCCACCATAAGAATGAGATGACGTCACATTATAAATCCCAGAAAAAACCTCATGACATCACAATGGATCTTTGCATTAATCCTTCATTCTGAGAATCAAGGCACTTTTGTTGTTAAGATAATGATCATGCCCCCTCGATCTCTGTGCCTGCCATTTACTGTTCACCTTTCCCCTTATAAATAGGCACAGGGGGGGTTCTTTTTCACTTTTACCCTGTCCCCTTCTCATCTTCTTCCTCGTGCAACCGAAGCCTCCGGAGCTCCGCCGTCGCGGTCGACCTCCACCGCAACTCCGACCTTGGCCGCTGCATCAACCTGATTTTGTCCAGAAAACGCGGCACCCCTCCACTGTTCATCAGCATCGCCAGGTATTCGTCTTCCCCTTCTTTCAATTTGGTGTTCGTCAGTGTTCCTCGCGCTTGCTTGTAGTTCTTCCAATACACTGCTTGTTTGGATCTCAATAAAACATAAAAATCGTGCGGGAGCAACTTTTAGTAACTGCCTTTCATCTCAGATCCATTCCTTTATTCCAAGATTCATCTTTCAACACAGTAGTTCGTCCTCCATGTTTTAGGTTTAAGAATAACTTTTCTTTTCTGAACTGCCATAGATCCATGAATATAGCTGCGATCTGGGAAATCTGTTTAGGCAACACTTAGCAGAATTTCTAGCACTTTCATCTTCATAAATTGCTGATCCATCGTATCACACACGACGGCTTATATAAACTTCTTATAACCCGCCAGCTTCTGGCCGGCTTAAAACTTGAAAACAGCTCTGCGCCACAATATTGTATTTATTTCCTGCTCACAGCTTTGTTACCTCCGGCTCATCATGACTAAGACACCCACCACTTGCGATTGGATCCCTTCAAAAGTTACTGAAGAGACCCTCAATGAATATGTGACCATGGGTGTTTTGGCTGCCAAGGAAATCATTCATTGGCGAGTTCCCGATTCTGAATGCCCTCCGGAGCCTCAAGAAGGTGCGGTTGTAGTTTTTATAGATCATCTACTCCGCGGCTTTTCACCGCCCGGCTCAAAATTCTTTCGTGACGTGCTGCACTTTTATAACCTCCATCCTTAAGATATCGGTCCCAATTCTGTCTCCAATATATGCAATTTTCAAGTATTCTGCGAAGTATACCTTGGTGAAGAACCTTCTATAGATCTGTTCAGAGATCATTTTTATATCAACCGCCAAACTGAGATGCCCGACGGGCTTAGTCTTGAACTTGGAGGTGTCTCAATTCAAAGGCGGAGAGATGTGACCTTCCCAGCAGCCATCCTACCGAGTCATCCAAAAGATTGGAACTTCACCTGGTTCTACTGCAAACATACCTCTCCAGAAGGAGAAAACCCCTTGCTGGGCTTTCGTCCACATCGTCTTCCTACCAGCGGCCCACTGCCAGGGCGGATGACTGCTTTAGAACGCGGTCTTTATTCTTCTACTTTTTTAAATATCTGGGCCTTTATTGCAAACGGCTTAACTGGAGTTGACCTTGTCCGCTGCTGGGTCTCGTGGAGGATTCTTCCTTTAAGTTGTCACCCTGGCTTAATGTGTACATATACTGGCAATACCAAAGATCCTTTGTGCTACAATCCCACTGAACTGACTGAGAAGGAAATCAATGAGACTGTCAAGACGCTTCTTGGTGAGTCATTGGCTAATTACAGCAAGACGGGTCTAGCTCCTTATTATGCTCTTAACCCGCCACCAGCCGTAATTATTCTTGCATATATATTACTTGCCTTTGTCTACCTCTCTGATTTTGATGTTATTGCTCATATGCCCTCAGGCCAACTCATCTTTCTGGAAAAGGAAGATACAGAACACTGCAGCCCCAACCAAAAGGGTCAAAACAACCACTCGTGGTCCGGGTCGTCCTAAGAAGCCCACGGCGCAAGAACAGCTTGCCCTAGACGACTCAGAGCTAGAACTTGATTCACTTGGTATTCTCTTTATACAACTTATTGACGCTGATTCTCCTCAGGAGGAAACGGAGACAAGCCAAGCTGACGGCGCTGAGGTAATCTCTATCTCCTCCGACTCAGAAATTTTTCCAAGAGAAAAAATACGGCGGGTCGCCAGAAAAGTACGGTTTTCCCATCCTCTCGCTCACTTAGATCCAAACTTTCTTTTGAAGAAACAGCATCACGAGAGTAGATGGCATACTCGAAACAGTGGCCAAGAAGAACTTATGGCCGGCTTGCCCAACACGCCGCCGGTTCATAAACGTCGTCATGAGGTGCCTCATAGTCCTACTTCCTCTCTTTCACGAGCCGGTCTCATACAGCAACCTCTTAATTCTTCTGACTCGGCATATCAAGATACTTCTCATTCATCTGGCGACTCAAACGGCTCACAACTCCCCATGTTTGTGGTTAACCCGGCGTAAGTATTATTGCTTGTTGACTAATTTACCTTGCCCATTCATACTTATTAAACTGAATAATTGTCCTTATAGAGCTAAGGCGAAGACGGGTAAGAAGCAAAAACCTGGCCCTTCCAAGATTGCCGAGGCTTCTGAACAAGAGAATCAGGCACCGACAGCCGGCGAAGCTCAAACCCAGGAACTTGAAGATCCTGAGAGCCGGCAGGACGACCCACCTCCTCAAGCTGATCTTGTCAGTCCTGACTTGAATGCAAATGTTAATGATGACCCGACGACCAATCAAGACCCGCCAAGTCCTAAACCATTGTCTCCTGTCAAACATTCAGACAAGTCTTCTGCTAATGCCCATGTGGAAGAGGTAATCATTAATGGAATAGCTTATCAACCGCCTGGCATCTCTACAATACTAGCCAAGCATTCCGCCAAGGATGAAGCACATTTATCTGACAAAGACAAGCCCAAGCTTGATCTTGAGAATTACTCCAAGCTGAACGCTGGTGAACTGTACTCTGGTTATCTGAGCCGGCTTCATACAAGCCGTGATCTGGAAGCCAGTTTAGTCAATATGATGCGACAGAAATATGAGGTCTGAAATCACCTCCTCCTTGAACTTTATGCAGATATATATACACTTATCCAGCCCCCAAGTCTTAATCATAGGAAAGGATCATTGAATATGTTTAAGACTTGCAGCAACATGTAAACTTAAATTGTCAAGTCGTAACCCCTTTAAGGCCAGCTTACCTAAGCCGTTTTAACCTTGCTGTAATCAAAAGTCTTTCACAAAAGAATCCAGTAGATCCCTCAAGGGCCGGGTTATCATGTAAGGATGAACCGGGTCTTCCATATAATTTTTGAAAAGTATCGGCCATAGCCCCCAAGAGCCGGCTTAGCCTGAAAAGATAAACCGGGTCTATTGTATTTAGGCTTAACTTGAGAATCGCCATCCATACCCCTCAAGGTCCGACTTATCATGCAAAGATGAGCTGGGTCTTCCATATGTTTCTTAAAAATTCAGATCGTAGCCCTCAAGGGCCGGGTCATCTAATGATGATGAACCAGGTCTCATGCACCGAATTTTTCGAAAGAACTTTGTCACACATTAACCCCCAAGTGCCAAGTATATTGCTTGCAATGTGCTTGGGACTTAAAAATACTCCTTTTATTCATGCTGAATAGTGCTTATGCCGCTCAATGCTCACTTGCAGGATACCTTAAGCTTGAATGACTCGCAGCTGGGCGAGCTAAGAAAAATACTCAAACATCAAGAGTCGGAGACACAGAAAGCTGAGACCAAGTTAACACTTAGCTTAGAAGAAAATGAGAATCTCAAAGCCAATTTCAAAACTAAAAGAGCCGCATGGGAGCAAGAAAAAACTTCATTGTTGCAAAGGGCAGAAGCCGCTGAGTCTTCCCTGAAGAGTACCACTGCAAAGCTGTCCGGCTTAAAACAACGAATTTCACAGATGACATCTGCTATCTTTGGTAAGCAATACTTAACTTTTTAGCCTTTCACAATCTTATTCATTTTGACTCGCCTGGCGACTCATCTGTATATTTGCTCAACAGGCCCCAGGAGCTCCAATCTTGGCCAGGATATGCTTGTGAAGCTGAAAGCCGTGTATGCCCTACTTGAACAACTGTATACTGGCACTCAACGGACCCTTGTGGCTATATCCAACGGTAAACAGCCGCCAATGCTCATCAAGGATGTGCTAGCCAAACTGTCCATAATGCCCAAGAAACTGGAAGAAATAAAACTCTCATCCGCCCGCTCTGCGCCATCACCACTCTTAGTCGTGCAAAAGCATGGCAAGCAGAATTAGACCCAGAAGAGATGGCCACCCGCTGTCCAGGCTTTAAAGAGGATGGGACTCCTTTTGATCAGGCGGATTTTGCGAGGTGCGTAAAGGAGATGCATCTTTTGGCGTGCAAACTGGCTGCAGAAACTGATTTGTCCAGATACCAGCCGGCATATAACATGGAAAATGCGAAGGTCAAGGCGCCAGCTTATGACGTCGTGGACCTCACTCCTCCAACGCGTAAGCATACTTTTGCCCCTGATGTTGATCCGTCCCGATTATCAATGATGAAGCTATATTCAAAGCCTTAACTGGCATCGACTGGACGTCACCTGACCTCCAGATGGGAGAAGAAGAAGAGCCGGCGCGGGATGACCCGTAGTCATCAACCCGCCGCGACAAAGATAACTGAGACCAGGCGGCTCTTAGATCAGGACATAGACATCCTGTGCTACAAAACATTTTGCTCCAATTATTCAGGTCCATGGTGGCCTTGTAATAGGCTAGGTTTGAAAACAATGATCTGTCATGCCATCGTGCATGTTAGCTTTTAACTGCTTAAACCTCCAATTTGATATTTATGATCCGTCGCTGTGATTTCTCATAATATGATCATCCTTGTGGGTCAGACCAATATTTTCATATTCCCTGCACACAAGTGGAACAACATATACCATGGTTGTCTAAGCCAGGGCGGGTAATAAACCCCAATATAATAGTCTTTGAAAAATTTATATAAATAGAATAGAGTGAAGGCTATCTGAGCCAAAACATTCTGGCGACTTAAAGTCTAGAGCCAGGGCGGGTTAAAAAACCCTAACTATTCATATAGTTATTAAAAGACATACCTGTAGATTGATATCATGGTGATGTCATGATAATTATAATCCAGCATGTGTATTAACCCGTAGGCATGAAATATCATGATTTTGATTGCTCAAGGCAAACTATCCTGGTGACTTAAAGTCTGCTATTAGGGCGGGTTACCAACCCAATATGCTCAATTATGAGTCATATAATCAAGGCTACATGGCCTAAATTGTACCAAGCACACTTGAGCAGAAAAATTCTTCAATGGATGCAAATCCAAAATATCCAGAAGAAAAGAAATTAAGAAAAAAAAACTCAAGTGCTTTCATAGGCTGCACAGCCTTAAAACTCAAGTGCTTTCATGGGCCGCACAACCTCTAAGATTCAAGTGCTTTCATAGGCCGCACAGCCTTAGAGTTGTCCTCGCTCACTGTAAGCTGACCCTCACATGACAAACCACCATTTTAACCTTAACAAGTTCAGGGTCTTAGTTAAAAGATTGACTGTTAAGAGTACGGTGGGCCATTCAGGATTACCTGGTGGAGTAGCATCATGCAGACAGGCAGGTCGAAACTCAGGATTCGGCATCTAGCCTGGTCACAAGGGTAAGAAAGCTAAACCTGTTGGGTTGGAAGCCCCCAAGTAACCTTATGAACAAATAATAAAGACTCAAATACTTAGAAATGAAACGACAGAGGCCCTGAATTATTAGGGATGTTGGCTTTATTATATTGATCATAATATATACATTGATAAAAGTATGTACAACACAAGAGCCGGTGGCTCAAGTGTAATAAGGCCGAAGATGAGCAATATTCCAGGGCCGGCGGGTTTCCTCCTCCGACTTGCGCAATTCCTTGTGTTTCCGTATATCAATGAGGTAGTATGACCCATTATTCAGGTTCTTACTGACCACAAAGGGTCCTTCCCAAGGTGGGGATAACTTATGCATATCTGTTTGATCTTGGATTAACCGGAGCACCAAGTCGCCTTCTTGAAAGGTTCTGGTCTTGACTCTGCGGCTATGATAGCGACGTAGATCTTGCTGATATATCGCTGAATGAGCCACCGCAAGGTCACGCTCCTCGTCCAACACATCAAGTGCATCCTGACATGCTATTTCATTAGTACCTTCAACATAAGCCGCCACACGGGGCGAGTCATGACGGATATCACTTGGAAGAACCGCCTCTGCCCCGTAGACCATGAAAAAGGGCGTATAGCCTGTTGACCTGTTGGGAGTAGTATTGATGCTCCAAATTACGAAGGGTAACTCCTCAACCCAACAACCCGGCGTTCGCTGTAAAGGAACCATAAGCCGGGGCTTTATACCTTTTAAGATTTCCTGATTGTCCCTCTCAGCTTGACCGTTAGACTATGGGTGAGCCACTGATGAGACGTCAAGACAAATATGCTCCCGTTGACAGAACTCTCTCATAGCACCCTTAGACAGATTAGTGCCATTGTCAGTTATGATACTATGAGGGTAACCAAAACGGAAGATTACTTTTTTTATGAATTGAACCGCCGTTGCCGCATCACACTTACTGACCGGCTCTGCCTCAACCCACTTGGTAAATTTGTCAACCGCCACCAAGAGGTGGGTCTTCTTATCCTTATATCTCTTGAAAGGTCCAACCATATCAAGCCCACAGACTGCAAATGGCCACGTAATTGGAATCATCCGCAATTCTTGAGCCGGCACATGAGCCCGTCGAGAGAATTTCTGACAACCGTCACACTTACTGACAAGATCCTCCGCATCAGCATGCATCGTCAACCAGTAAAATCCATGACAAAAGGCTTTAGCCACAAGAGATTTAGAGCCGGTGTGATGGCCACAATCACCTTCATGTATCTCCCTTAGAATCTCACGGCCCTCTTTAGGAGAAACACAACGCTGGAACACGCATGTGACACTGCATCGGTGTAACTCGCCATTGACAATAGTCATAGACTTAGACCGCCGGGTTATCTGCCTGGCCAAAGTTTCATCCTCAGGTAACTCGCCCCGGGTCATATAAGCCAAACAGGGAACTGTTCAATCAGGGATTGCATGAAGAGCCGCTACCAGCTGTGCCTCCGGGTCAGGAATAGCAAGATCCTCTTCTGACGGCAATTTGACTGAAGGATTGTGTGATATATCAAGAAAAACATTAGGGGGTACCAGCCTACGTTGAGACCCGAGCCGGCTCAAAGCATTAGCCGCCTCATTCTTCCTTCGATCAAGATGCTCCACCTGATAACCTTTGAAGTGACCAGCAATATTGTCAACCGCCCGACGATAAGCCGCCATGAGCTGGTCTTTGGAATCCCGAGTGCCTGAAACTTGCTGGGCCACTAAATCTGAGTCGCCAAAGCATCTAACCCGGCTCGAATTCATCTCTTTGGCCATCCTGAAGCCATGGAGCAAGGCCTCATATTCAGTTGCATTGTTAGTACAGGGAAACATCAGCCTTAAAACATAACAAAACTTGTCACCTTGTGGGGAAGTCAAAATAACTCCAGCCCCCGAGCCCTCCAATTGCATGGACCCATCAAAATGAATAGTCCAATATGTGTTATCAGGCTTCTCCTCAGGCATCTGCAACTCCGTCCAGTCGTTGCTGAAATCCACTAGGGCCTGAGACTTGATTGCTGTTCTCGGCACATATCCCAAGCCATGAGGTCCCATCTCTATTGCCCACTTGGCAACCCGGCCAGTGGCCTCTCTGTTTTGAATAATATCTCCTAAGGGAGCAGAACTGACCAAAGTAATAGGATGGCCCAAAAAGTAGTGCTTCAGCTTACAGCTCGCCATGAACACTCCATAAACCAGCTTCTGCCAATGTGGGTATCTCTGCTTGGATTCAATTAACATGTCACTGACATAGTAAGCCGGCCGCTGGACTGGGTACTCCTTTCCCGCTTCTTTGCACTTTACAACAATTGCTACACTGACAGCCTTACTGTTAGCAACCACATATAAGAGCAAAGGCTCTTTCTCGATAGGAGCTGCAAGACCCGGCGGCTCAGCTAGCTATTTTTAAGCGCCTCAAATGCCTCATTAGCAGCATCACTCCAGACAAAACGATCTATTTTCTTCATCATCTGGTACAGAGGAATAGCCTTCTCTCCCAGGCGGCTTATAAATTGGCTTAAAGCTGTAATACGGCCCGCCAAGCGCTGGATGTCATTGACGCATGCCGGCTTAGCCAACGAAGTAATTGCTTTGATTTTCTCCGGGTTAGCTTCAATACCTCTCTCAGAGACCAAAAAACCCAAGAGCTTGCCTGCAGGTACACCAAAAACACATTTGGCCGGGTTAAGCATCATTTTGTAGACCCGGAGATTATCAAAGGTCTCTTTCAGATCATCCAACAGAGTCTCCTTTTTTTTGGACTTCACAACAATATCATCCACATAAGCATGAACATTGCGTCCAATCTGACTATGGAAACAGTTTTGGACACAACGCTGATAAGTTGCCTGGGCACTTTTAAGCCCAAAAGACATGGACACATAGCAGAAAGCTCCAAAAGGTGTAATAAAAGCTATCTTCTCTTGGTCTTTGACTGCCATCTTAATTTCATGATAACCAGATGTCGCGGGAACCCACGGCCACCTATGGGGCCAAGGGGCCCCTTGCTGGTTCCGCAGGGGGGATGTCGCATTGCACAAAGAGCAGAAGAACATGGGGAAGCACAGCAGAGACCACACGGGCAATTTTACCCAGGTTCGGGCCGCCGCGAGGCGTAAAACCCTACTCCTGCTTTGGTGGATTGATGGTGGAAAAGTGGTAGTGGAGCGTAGTACACTTGCACGGCAGGTTCGCCCTGGGGAGGCAGTGACTACGCGCATACAAGCGTGGGGGTGTTCAACTTTCCAACCCTTGCTACGGTTGCCATGGGCCTCCTTTTATAGGTTAAGGGGTCACCACAGTGGCAAAACAGTCATTATGCACTGATAAGATAGCAAACAGTGCTATCATACCTAATTCTGCAGGCTGACAGAGTGCATTAAATGCACCGCTCAACATCACATCGTTGCTTGCCCGGCAAGCCTTGCTAGGCTCATCTTGCCAGCTCCATGCCTGCTTGCTTAACACATCGCAAGACGGGTGTCATCTGTAGGTATTTCCTGTAGAAAGAGGCCGCCATGTGGCGAATGGCTACCACTTAGTCACTTTGCGGCTTGACACCGCATTGATCAACGATGTGGGTCATGGTGAGATGGCTTGGTGAGGTGTCTTTGCCCTCGTGAGTCCCGGTAGGCCCTGTCGGGACGTCTTGAATGCTTTCTTTCGGGGGAGCCCTTGTCCTTGCCAGGTCTGCCTGCCCGGCAAGGGAGGCTTTTCTCCTGGTGGTGTCTCGCTTCTCTGTCTTGGTCTTGGCCTTCTTAATCAGCATGCTGGTTCTTCGAAGATCTTGGTCTCTTGTATCTTGACATGGCCTTGGTGTTGTAATCTTGTTCTCGTGCCTGTGCACAGTCAGGGCAATAGACCCAGGGTTTGTTGCACCGACAGAAGCCCCCGGGCCTGCCCCAATCGCGCTGCCGGGTGTCATCGGGGTAGGTCCAAATAAGTGCACAGGCAGGGGCGCTGAAGAGGCTGATCTTTTGGAGTCTTCTTTGCTTCTTCATTAATCTCGACTCTGGACCGGTTTCCGGTTTTCCCGCTCGTCGTGCGTAATGCTGTGGAAAACTTGGACTGTGGCCCGTGGATTGCCCACGCCCCACGATCACGGGGCGGAAACTGCCATCCCACTTGCTCCCCGCCTCGCACACACCTGCCACGTGTTCCGCATGCATTGGTCGTGGTAGGTGGTGGATGCGGAGAGCGCGGGGACGAGTGCCACGGTTGAGAACCAGGCGTCGATGGTTGGGGCAGAGGGTCGACCTTGATTCTTTGGGCAACAGAAGGTGCAGGGAGGCCGCGTTGGGGGAACGGGGCGGCCGTTTCCTGTGCAAAAGGCTAGCCCCCCGCTCCGTCCTTCTATAAAAAAGGGGGAAGAGCAGTGCATTTTCACTCACACCTCTTCTCCCTTCTTGCAATCTTCCTCCACTCGCCATGGTGAGAGGACGAGGGTGCGGCGGCACTCCAACGGTGGCGACGAGGGCTTCTACTCGACAGCACATCCCTCCTCCTCCTGATCCCGTGATAGAGGAGCCCACCGCGAGAGGAGGAGGGAGGGGGCGAGGCCGAGGTCGCCGCGGTGCTCGAGGAAGAGGGGGATGGGGCGATGCCTTAGCCATGCCCCCGCTGGCGGTCTTCCCTCCAATGGACGGCCACGTCGGGGATCAGCCTCGAGAGTTCATTATCAGGCTGTACAAACCCCCATGCGGCCATCTTCACCTCCCTACTCCATTTGCACGAGAAATGGAGCTCGAACAGCCACGCGCTCTGAGGTTGCACATGAGGGGCTGTGGGAACGGTGGCATGTGGGTTGATGTCGACTCCCCTACTCCTCATGTGATGTACCTCCATCGTGGTTGGAAGACCTTTGCTCGTGCCCATGGTTTCTCGGAAGGGCACGTTCTCCAGTTCAAATTAATGGAGAGCGGCCTGCTCTCCGTCAAGATCTTTGGGCGCTCAGGAGCTCGCTTAGGGTGCTGCGCAAAGAGCTCGACCGACGACGAAAGCTCCTCCTCGAGCGAAAGCAACGAGGAGGATAGTGACGGCGATGACGACGGCAGCGCCCGGGAGGGCGACGACTCTGGCTCCGGCTGAGCGTCACCCGCACCATCTTCATCAGGCGGCAGCACCATCATCTGCATCTGCCTCTACTTCCCGGCAAGGTGATTTGCCGAGAGTTGGATGCAGGGGTGGGGATGGTGCCGCCCGGCTTCCTCCAGCAGTCTTCCAGCTGGACCCCAGCAGGCTTCCTCTCGGGTTGCAGCTCTGTTAGCCCTGCCGTGTCCTGCTGGCCTTGGTGGTGGTGTTTGGCGGGTCACCTCCATCGTGCTCTCCATCGATGCGTTCCCCGGTGCTCCCCCGTCCTCGTCAGGCTACCTCTCCTGGAGCCCGATGGGAACGGGCCGGGCTTCTGCTCAGGCACTCCTTTTGCCCTTCCCGCCTTCAACTACTGTGCCTAGGAGGAGAGGGACAAGAAAGGGCATCACGGGGCACTTATCTTTTTTCAATCTTAAACTCATAGGCATTTGCCAAATTTTAGTTCAAATAATGTAATCTCTCGAGTCCATGTCTTTGTTCTGTAAGGTTTGTACTTGTAATACCAGCATATTAATGAAAAAGATGAACCTTGCCAGGAACTCGTGCATGTATATGTCCACGCAGAGGTGAAATGCCTCTTTATTTTAAATAAACGAGTTTTCCCCGGCAGGCTATCCTGTCGGTACCCTTTCTTCGTTGCCGGGGAACTGAGAATACCGGCAAGAAATAGAGGGACCAGCTCCCCGCCAACTTCTTTTCATCAAAGGCCACTACGACCATCCAGGCCGAAGCAACGTTCGAGCCAGGGATGAGAGCACCTAAGTTTCGAAGAGTGGCGGGGTTTTCTTATGCACAAGTTTTAGCTTACAGAACACTTATGGACAAGAGGTAGAACTTATCTGTTTGGTTCGCCGGGGATCGCAGCATTGGTTCATCTCCCCATCTTCTTGCAGAAACCGAGTTCTCGGCAGGAACATGTAGCTTTATGCAGATGAGAATGATGCAGGATGCGATCCTATCTATATGCATATGCAAATGCTCATGAAATGCTTATGCAAATGCTCTTGGAATGCTTATGCATGCATGCAACTTGGTCGGGGCCCCCCCAGTGCTTCGTTTATTTCTCTGGTGCTCAGGGTCATCGCCTGGCTTTGTACAAGGGGTTACATGCAACTAAGGCAAGGCCTGTACAAAAGGGTGGCTGTCGGGCAGGGCCCGACAGCCGCGCCTTACGGGTAGAACTTGCGGAGATGCTCAATATTCCATGAGTTTTGCAATTGAATGCCATCTCTAGTCTCCAGACGAACTGTGCCAGGTCTGGTGACTCGTACTACCCGGTAAGGGCCTTCCCACTTCGGCGTCAACTTGTTTGTACCCTTGGCGGACTGAATGCGCCTAAGGACAAGGTCGCCTTCCTCAAAACACCAGGCATGAACCTTGTGGCTATGATAGCGATGCAGGGCTTGCTGATAGCGTGCAGCACGCGTAGCAGCCCGGAGACGGTTCTCCTCGAGTAGCATAGCGTCGTCACGCCGGTGCTGATCTTGCGCTACTTCGTCGTAGGCAAGCACTCGAGGCGACCCGTAAATGAGTTTCATGGGGATAACTGCTTCTGCCCCATAGACCAGGGAAAAAGGAGTCTGCCCGGTAGCTCGATTTGGTGTCGTTCTGAGGGACCATAGAACTACCGGCAGCTCATCGATCCACCGCCTGCCGTGCTTCTGCAGCATATCAAAGGTTCTTGTTTTGAGTCCCCGCAGCACTTCAACGTTCGCCCTCTCAGCTTGCCCATTGCTTCTGGGATGTGCGACAGAAGAAAATGAGATCTTGCTTCCGAGGGCATGAACATATTGCATGAAGGCGCGACTCGTGAATTGGGTTCCGTTGTTGGTAATGATCCTTGCCGGGATTCCAAAATGACACACCAAATCTTTCAAGAACTTGATAGCTGATTGAGCAGTCACCTTTCTCACGGCAGTAGATTCCGGCCACTTTGTAAACTTGTCGATAGCAACGAACAAGAATTCAAAGCCCCCGATCGCTCGGGGGAAAGGGCCGAGGATATCGAGCCCCCAGACCGAAAATGGCCATGATAAAGGGATTGTCTGAAGAGCTTGGGCAGGCAGGTGGATTTTCTTGGAATGGAGCTGACAGGCTTCACATTTGGTGACTAGCTCAACCGCATCTTGGAGGGCTGTGGGCCAATAGAATCCTTGCCGGAATGCTTTCCCAACCAGTGCCCTTGATCCAATGTGGGAGTCGCACATGCCTTTGTGTATCTCAGCCAGTAGTTCCTTCCCTTCTTCCCGGCAGATGCACTTCAATTTCACACCGTTGGGCCTCCTTCTGTACAGAGTGTCATCGACAAACTGGTACATACTGGCCCTCCGGGCTACTCTTTCAGCCACATCTTGGTCATTGGGGAGTTCTCCGGTTTGGAGAAAGTGGACTATGTGCCTTGCCCAAGTTGGAGCCTGGGGCTCGGCAACAAGGACTAGCGGCACCTCCTCAACTGCGGGGGCACATTTCTCGTTCGCAGGGACCATGGGTCCGGCTGGAGGGTGCGGTCCGGCAGGTTGTGAGGAGTTGTTTCCGACAGGGTCCCTGCCAGGAGCGGATAGCTCTATCGGGAGAGGCTTACCAGAGTCCAGCTTTCTCCTTTTCTGGGCCATTGTTGCTGGGGATACGGAGGGCTGAGTAAGATGGAGAACAAAAGTTCTTGGTTCCACAGGAAGCTTTTGGGCAGCACACTTTGACAGGTGATCAGCTATGCTGTTTTCCGCACGAGGTATGTGCTCTGTTTGCAACCCGTCAAAGCGCTCCTCCAATCTTCTCACTTCCTCAACGTATGCCTCCATCAATGGACTTTGAAAATCCTTGTTGACTTGTCTCACCACAAGTTGTGAGTCTCCTCGAATGATCAGCTTCTTGATTACCAATCCTGCGGCAATCCTGAGCCCGGCAAGGAGCCCTTCATACTCTGCTGTATTATTGGTTGCCTCTTCCCGGGCAAAATGCCTCTGGACGACGTACTTCAAGTGTTCCCCAGAGGGAGCGACGATAAGCACACCAGCCCCTGCACCTTGTAGGGAAAAAGCACCATCAAAATACATGATCCATTCTTGGGGCGCCTCCTTGCCAGGGATAACTGTTTCTGGCACTTCCTCGTCAGGGGTTGGCGTCCATTCTGCAATAAACTCTGCCAATGCCCTGCTCTGGATTGTTGATGTGCTCTCAAGCTTCAAACCAAAACTAGATAACTCCAAAGCCCACTCCACTATTCTGCCAGTAGCCTCAGGGTTCCGGAGTATCCTTTGCAATGGGAAGCGAGTGACAATCGTGATCTCATGGGCTTGGAAGTAGTGGCGCAGTTTCCTTGAGGCCATGATGAGGCCAAAGATCAACTTTTGCACGCCAGAGTACCTCGATCTAGCCCCCTGTAGCAGGTAACTGATGAAGTACACTGGGTGCTGCACCACTTTCTTCCTTGCCGTGTCCTTGGGGTTGTCTTCACTGCTGTGCTTATCTCTGTCCTGATCCCTATCTGACTCTGCCGGTCTTTGCTCGCTCTCTGTTTCATCCACTTGCCGCTGCGTCACCAAGGCTGCACTAACCACTTGATTGGTTGCTGCCAACTATAACAGCAACGGCTCTTGTGGTTTGGGAGCAACCAAGGTGGGCACAGAAGATAGGTAGGCCTTCAACTCTTGCAAAGCCGCATCTGCTTCTGGAGTCCACTTCATGGGCCGTGCCTTCTTCAAGATTTTGAAGAACGGCAAGGCGCGCTCGGCAGACTTGGAAATGAATCTACTTAGCACAGCAACGCACCCTGTTAGACGCCTTACATCTTTGGCCGTCTTTGGTGCTTGGATTTGTTCAATGGCTCGGATCTTATCGGGGTTGGCTTCGATCCCCCGATGGGATACAAAGTACCCGAGCAGCTTGCCGGAGGGAACACTAAATACACACTTCTCCGGGTTGAGCTTCAAGTTGATCTTGCACAAATTGGCAAATGTCTCCTCCAAATCCTGGATAAGGGTTGATCTGTCCTTGGTTTTGACCACAATATCATCCATATAAGCCTCAATGTTACTGTGCAGCTGTGGCCCAAAACCAATCTGGACTGCCCTTGCAAAAGTAGACCCGGCACTCTTTAATCCGAAAGGCATACGGATAAAATAGTATGTACCACACAGGGTGATGAACGAGGTCTTCTCTTCGTCTTCCTTGGACATGAAGATTTGATGATACCCAGAATATGCATCCAAAAAGGAGAGCAAATCGCAGTCTGAAGTGGAGTCCACGATCTGGTCGATGCGCGGAAAGGGAAATGGGTCTTTCAGGCAAGCCTTGTTGAGATCTGTGAAGTCTATGCAAAGTCTCCATTTCCCATTGGCCTTCCGGACAACCACTGGATTTGCTAACCACGTTGGATGCAGCACTCCTCTGACCAAACCAGCTGCCTCAAGTTTCTTGATCTCCTCTATAATGAACTGCTGCCTCTCCAAGGCCTGCTTCCGAACTTTCTGCTTAACAGGTCGGGCATGTGGGCAAACAGCAAGGTGGTGCTCGATTACCTCCCTGGGAACACCGGGGATATCAGATGGTTGCCAGGAAAACACATCGATATTCGCCTGCAGGAAGGCAACGAGCGCGCTTTCCTATTTGTCATCGAGGGTGGTGCTGATGGTGAAAGTACCATCAACGCCAACCAGCCCTGCTGGGACCTTCTTCATTTGTGGAGCAGCAACCTTGGATCTCTTGCTGTTGGAACTCTCGAGCAAGTCATCAACAGGCGCAGCGCACTCCGGAGAGGCGCGCTTCCCGAATTCCTTGCTGGAGCCCTTACTATCCTTCTTCTTCCCTCTGTTCTCCTTGGCGGGAACTGCCGCTGCTGCTGCCACTGCCGCGACTACGTCCCGGTACATCTTGTCCACACAAATGATTGCGTGTTTCTCATCTGATGGGACAGAAATGACTCCAACTGGCCCTGGCATCTTCAAGACGTTGTAGGCATAGTGGGATGCCGCCATGAACTTAGCCAGGGCTGGGCGTCCAAGGATTCCATTGTACGGCAAGGGGAGGTCAACCACATCAAACATAATCTTTTCAGTCTGGTAGTTCAGCTCTTCCCCAAACGTCACAGGCAACATGATCTTTCCCTTAGGATGACTCCTGCCGGGATTAACACCTTGAAACGTGCCGGTGACTTTTAACTCATCCTCTGCTATCTGAAGCTTGCTGATAACCTTTGGGGAAATCAGATTCAACCCGGCCCCGCCGTCCACCAACATCTTCGTGACCTTGAGGTTGCGGATTGTTGGAGAGACCAACAACGGCAAACATCCTACCGCGGTGGTGCGGTCAGGATGATCCTCTTCGTAAAAAATGATGGGCATGCGTGACCATTTCAGTGGTTCCGGGGCCCCTAGTGCTGGTTCCATGGCATTAACCTCACGCGCCCACCGCTTGAGTTGGCGGTGAGAGGCGTGTAGGGACGCACCCCCGTCAATGCACAGGGCGTCAGTGGCCTTCTGGAACTCCTGCTCACTGGTTTCCTCTTCATCCCCTTCATCACTCTCATCACCGCAGGCTTCCTTCTCTCGATCCCTGGCGGGTTTTCCTTTGTTCCGAAGAGGTCTGCCGGGGCGATTTACTTCACTGCCACGACCCTTACCGCCAGCAACATTCTGTCCCTTTTCCTTGTCACGCTTCTCATATTCTGCTTTCTGTCTCTTGACAAGCTGCTCAACCTGATAACACTCTTGAAGGTCGTGGCCCTTGGTCCGATGGATCTTGTAGTACGGTCCATCACCTTTCCCGGCCTTTTCGGCGGCCGTGGCCTCCCGGCAGTCAGAGCACACGGCAGCTTCCTTGCTGGGGGTTTCGGCCTTAACCTTCTTGCCGATACTAGGGATACCCGACCCTTCAAAAGACATTACCGTCTTATCCTTGCACTTCTTATTGCGCTTCTTGCTCTTCTTCTGACTGGTGGACTCGTCATCATCCTCTGAATCAACATTAATGCAATCCTCCTCTCCGGGCAGTTTTCTTCCCTCCTCCATCCGAGCACACTTATCCACCAAGGTGTAAAGTTCCTTCACAGTCTTGGGCAACCGTACATTCATCTTGGAATGAATCTTCCGGTTGCGCACATTGGACTGGAAGGCGGCTATCACAGCTGCTGGATGGATATTTGGGATGTTTCTGTGGACTCTGCTAAATCTCTGCAAATACTTCTGGAGAGTCTCTCCTTCTTTCTGCTGAAGAAGCTGCAGATCGCTGGGTCGACCTGGTTCTTGATGACCGCCAGTGAAGGCGCCAATGAACTCATGACACAAATCAGCCCATGACGAAATGGAGTTCTCTGGCAGGTGCATCAGCCAAGACCTCACATTGGACTTGAGAGCCAAAGGGAAGTAGTTGGCGAATACCTTCTCATCTCTTCCCCCGGCAGCTTGAATAGTGATGGTGTAGATGCTCAGAAATTCTGCCGGGTTCAGCCTCCCATCGTACTTCTCGGGTATCTCTGGCTTGAACATGCAGACGGATGGCCAACGGACTTGCCGCAGCTCACGAGTAAAGGCAAGGCACCCAACCTCGAAAGGTAGGTACCCGCCAGTATCGAGTGCAGGCTCATCGATGTCGGGACCGTCACACCCATTGGCCCGGCGGTCGGCATCGCGGCGTTGCTCAACGATAATGCGCGCGTCTCCCCTCTGCCTGTCCTTCGGGGCACGCTGCCGGCCTGGACGCGCTCGAGGGTCAGAAGAGGCCGTCGAGACGCCATCAGGTTCTTGATTCCGCTGCGCCCACGCTAGCTGCCGTGGCGGGGATTGTACCATGGGGGTGGCCCTTCCGTACGACCAACAGCACGGGCTGTTGTCGTCGCTTGGGGAGGCCATGGCGGGCCAGCTCGCTGCGAGCCCCCAGCCACGGCGAAGCTGAGTAGGCTCTGGATGGTGGCACGCCATTCATTCATCTGCTCGGCTGCTGGCGGAAACCTCAGCAGCAGTTGAGCCTGCGCCATGGCCTCCGTAGCAGTACTTGGTATGGGCGATGATGACGCAGATTGTGCCGTCGCTCGGCTCCTGACGGGGCCAGCAGCGACCGTATCACGTCCCCGCTGTTGCGGGGCGGCCACCTGGATGGCATGGTGGCGCGGTGATGGCGCTTGAGTGTCAGCAGCTCCACTAGGCGCAGCAGCCTGGTCGACTCGTCCCGGGGGAGGTGCACACACTGCGGCCGCCCCCGTGGTGGGTGCGGCCGGAGGGCAGCGATTCGCCCCGGACCGAGCGCCATTGCTGCGGCTGTGCCCGTCAGTGAGGGGAAGGAGTGTGGATGGAGTAGCCCCTTCACCCGTACCTCGCGGAGCGTGGCCATCGGGGTGTTGCTAATGTTGCTCTCCTCCGGCGTCTCCTGCTCCTACTTCGACTGCAGGGGAAGTGGTGAAGGTGCCGCCTACCCCGACCAGAGCCCCAGTGGCGTCCACACTCTCGTGCGCCTCCGCATCCCCCGCAGCATTGGTGGCTGTGGGCGGCGGCGCCTTCGAGGTGGATGGGTGAGCAGCAGCACCGGGCTTCTTCTTGGGCGCCATTGCTGACGGCGCCGTCGAAGACGAAGATGGTGATGAAGATGACGCGCTGCACATGCTTTTAGGTTCGCGCAAGCGATCCCCCTACCTGGCGCGCCAAAGATGTCGCGGGAAACCACGGCCACCTATGGGGCCAAGCGGCCCCTTGCTGGTTCAGCAGGGGGGATGTCGCGTTGCACAAAGAGCAGAAGAATGTGGGGCAGCATGGCAGAGATCGCACGGGTAATTTTACCCAAGTTCGGGCCGCCGCGAGGCGTAAAACCCTACTCCTGCTTTGGTGGATTGATGGTGGAAAAGTGGGGGTGGAGCGTAGTACATTTGCACGGGAGGCTCGCCCTGGGGAGGCAGTGACTACGCGCGTACGAGCGTGGGGGTGTTCAACTTTCCAACCCTTGCTACGGTTGCCATGGGCCTCCTTTTATAGGTTAAGGGGTCACCACAGTGGCAAAACAGTCATTATGCACTGATAAGATAGCAAACAGTGCTATCATACCTAATTTTGCAGGCTGGCAGAGTGCATTAAATGCACCGCTCAACGTCACATCGTTGCTTGCCCACAAGCCTTGCCGAGCTCGTCTTGCCAGCTCCATGCCTGCTTGCTTGACACGTCGCAGGACGGGTGTCATCTGTAGGTATTTCCTATAGAAAGAGGCCGCCATGTGGCGAATGGCTGCCACTTAGTCACTTTGCGGCTTGACACCGCATTGATCAACGACGTGGGTCGTGGTGAGATGGCTTGGTGAGGTGTCTTTGCCCTCGTGAGTCCTGGCAGGCCCTACCGGGACATCTTGAATGCGTTCTTTCGGGGGAGCCCTTGTCCTTGCCAGGTCCGCCTGCCTGGCAAGGGAGGCTTTTCTCCTAGTGGTGTCTCGCTTCTCTGTCTTGGTCTTGGCCTTCTTAATCAGCATGCTGGTTCTTCGAAGATCTTGGTCTCTTGTATCTTGCCATGGCCTTGGTGTTGTAATCTTGTTCTCGTGCCTGTGCACAGTCAGGGCAACAGACCCAGGGTTTGTTGCACCGACACCAGAATAGGCATCGAGGAAACACAAACGCTCACAACCCGCCGTAGCATCTATGATTTGATCGATACGGGGAAGAGCAAAAGGATCAGCTGAACATGCTTTATTGAGGTCCGTATAATCCTCACACATACGCCAAGTGCCATTTTTCTTAAGTACCAGCACCGGGTTAGCCAACCACTCCGGGTGAAAAACTTCAACAATGAACCCGGCCGCTAAGAGCCGGGCCACCTCTTCTCCAATGGCCTTATGTCGCTCTTCATTAAAACGGCGAAGGAATTGCTTGACCGGCTTAAATTTAGGATCAATATTGAGAGTGTGCTCAGCGAGTTCTCTCGGTACACCCAGCATGTCTGAAGGCTTCCATGTAAAGATGTCCCGATTCTCACGGATGAACTCGATGAGCGCGCTTTCCTATTTTGGATCCATATTAGCACTGATAGTGAGCTGCTGAGATGAGTCGCCAGGGACAAAATCAACCTGTTTGGTATCATCCGCTGACTTAAACTTCAGCAAAGGGTCTTGCTCTATGGTTGGCTTCTTTAAAGGGGTCATGTCAGCCGGGTCAACATTATCCTTGTAAAATTTAAGCTCCTCTGTAGCACAAGCAGACTCAGCATAAGCAGCATCACCTTCCTCGCATTCCAAAGCAATCTTTCTATTACCATGAACCGTAATGGTACCCTTACGTCCTGGCATCTTAAGCTGCAGATACACATAACAAGCCGCGCCATAAATTTGGCATAAGCCGGCCGTCCAAACAAAGCATGATAAGGGCTTTTAATTTTAACCACCTCAAACCACAACGTCTCTGCCCTGTAATCATAGTCATCGCCAAAAGCCACCTCCAAGGCAATCTTACCAACTGGGTATGCCGACTTACCAGGTACCACGCCATGAAAGACTGTAGAAGACGGCTTAAGATCTTTATCAGTCAAATTCATACGGCGAAAAGTATCATAATAAAGGATATTGATGTTGCTGCCTCCATCCATGAGCACCTTAGTAAATTTATAACCCCCAACTTGAGGGGCCACCACCAATGCCAGCTGACCCGGGTTGTCAACCCGGGGTGGGTGATCCTCACAACTCCATATAATCGGCTGCTCTGACCATCGCAAATATCGAGGCACCACCGGTTCAACTGTATTGACCGCACGTTTATGAAGCTTCTGATCTCGCTTGCAAAGGCTTGTGGTGAAAACATGATATTGGCCACTGTTAAGCTGTTTTAGATTACTCTGATACTCGGACTGCTGTTGCTGGTTACTCTGACTAGGCTGTTGAATATAACCACTCTGATTACCTTGCCCTTGATATCCGGAATTTGAGCCGCCACACCCAAAGCCGGGCCCGTGTGAGCCGGATCCTGACCCGCCATGCGGGCCATTATTGTTATTATGATTCTGGTGATAGCCAGAATTCTTGTATTCCTTCATAATAAAGCAATCCTTCCACAAATGAGTCGATGGTCTATCCGGGAAACTATGTTTTGGGCAAGGTTCATTCAACATCGCCTCCAGGTTGAATTGCTGTCCTCCAAGCTATGGCTTACCCTTATGACGTTGATTATTACGTTGTGTATTGGTGTTAGCCACAAAGTCTGACTTGTCGGCTTGCTTGCACTTACCCTTGTTACCCTGACTATGTCCTACTATATTCTGCTGCCTACTCTTACCGTTACCATTCTTCTTTGCCTTATTAGATTTTTCATCATTAGACCCCGGCTCCTTAGTAGGATCAGAGTCAGCATACTTGATAAGAGCCGCCATGAGCTCCCCCATATCGTTGCAATGACGTTTAAGCTATCCTAACTTCTGCTTAAGAGGTAAAAAGTGGCAATTCTTCTCTAGAATCAGCACAGCAGAGCCGGCATTGATGTTGTCCGATGAATGGATAATAGCTGAAACCCGGCGAACCCAATGGTGGGCTGACTCATTCTCCCATTGGACACAAGCATCCAGATCAATAATCGACAAGGGATGCTTGCATGTATCTTTAAAATTCTGAATAAAACATGCTTTCAACTCAGCCCATGAACTGATGGAGTTGGCAGGCAACCCTTTCAACCAGGTCCGAGCTGGCCCATCCAACATCATGGTGAAGTACTTGGCGCATATTGCATCGTTGACATCCAACATCTCCATGGCTAGTTCATAGCTCTCGATCCAAGCCTCAGGTGGGAGATCAGCTGCGTAATTAGGCACCTTACGAGGACCCTTAAAATCTTTGGGCAGACGCTCATTGCATAGAGCCGGTACTAGACAGGGCACTCCAACTGACCTAGAGGTCATCTCAGCTTCTATAGACACAGAAGGATTCAACTAAAACTGCTGGTGAGCCCCCACTTGAGCCGCCAACTCCGCCTCGCGACGCACTCTAGCTTGATCCGCAAGGGCCTGAGCAGCATGATGACCGCGCGGCGGGTCATCAGCCCGAGGCGGGTTACGATGCCGCTCACTGCTGGAAACCACCGGCGATTCGATACGTCGGCTATAGCTGCGACTCTGACGGGGCGTTGAATGAATGAGATCGCGACTGTACGAATAAGCCGCTTGCTGTCTGACCGCTGTTTGAAGGAGCTCAACAGCATTACGGGTCTCCACAGCCACCGGCGATTCTCCCTCAATGGGAATTGCAGCCAATCGACTGGCTGCCGCTAACATGTTGTCCACCAGGTTAGAGTAATGACCAGAAGGTGTCGGTATCCATTGAGGCGGGGCCAGATCCATACGAGGCGGGTCTGGTATACAGGGTTGAGTCGCCGCTCCAGTCACAGGCGCCTCATTAGCCCGGGTCACACTGGGTGGGTTACTCGTTCCTGCTCCGGGCGTGTTAAAGAGATTCTGCCCCTCAAACTGCGAAGGAAGGCGGCTCTGGTACCTCCTTCAAAGAATAGCATTTGACGCGTTCTGATCCAGATTTAGACGAAAGGCCTCTGCCCTTACCCGCTGTGACTCAGCATCCAGGGCGGCTCGTTCCGTTGCCATCCTGACATTCTCTGCCTCAAGATCTTCTCGGGCCTTGGTCACCTCATCCCGCAGCTTTGCAACCTGCGCATTATGCTGCACTTGATTCGCCGGAGTTACCTCTGCGGCTAACAGAGTCGCCAAAGCATCCAAGAGTTCAAACAAAACTTGAGCCGGCGGACGGGCAGAACCACTCGCCCCAGCCGTTGCCGCCGCAGTTGATCTGGACATCATAGCCATGGTAGTTGATGATTGTATCACAGGCTGCGTACCAGCCATAAAAATAGCGGCCCTGCTCGGTGGCTCATAGGGGTCCAGAATACTGTCGCCATTGGAATAGCCCCCAAGCCTGCCGTCTTGAAGTTGATAGATTGACTCGGTTTCGCCGGTTGAGGATTCATTACCTGAATAGATGGCCGTCTCTCCACCAGATATAGATCCTTCGTCGAGACTCGCCCCATGAACGAAGCCAACAAAAGCGTGCTTCCGGCTGGGTTGAGCCCTGGCGGGTTGCGCACGCCGAGCCGTCTCGATGACATCGGCACAGGAACCCGGCTCAGGCTCTGACTCGCCGATCTTGCCAATGAAGACATGAATTCCGCCGAAGGGGACCCGGTACCCGTACTCGATTGAGTCGGCCTCGGGGCCCCAGCCTGCTTTGTCGATGTAGATCTTGCCGCGGCAACTCTTGATCATCCGGCCCACGGCGTATCCTTTGATCCCTGAGAAGTTGCCCTTCAAGAACTCGAAACCACCGTGCGCAGACCCCATGGTGGGCGGCAACTGTCGTGGGTTTATCATGGTAGATGTCCTAGTGAAAGGACTTAGGTGTGGAGCCATCGCAACGTAGGTTAGCTTGGAGGGGCTGAACGGGACAAAGGACACAAAGGGTTTACCCAGGTTCGGCCCCTCACAACGAGGTAAAAGCCTATGTCCTGCTTCTAGTTGTATTGCTTGAGTTTCGATTACAAGGGAGCGAATACGCTTGACCTAGTTCTCGACTTGTTGTTTCTTGCCCTAAGCCGCCACAGGGTCTCGCCTTTATATACACAGGTCGAAGCCCGGCAGCTTATAAGAGTCTGAGCCGGATCACCCAACACGACCAACCCAGTTTCTAAATTACCTTATCTGAACAGACAAGTCACCATATGGCAGTTCACACGTCCGGGTCTTGGGCTTTCACTAGGCCCACTCCTATGAGCCGCCATCTTCACACTTCATCTTCTTAGGCCTACTTGGGCCTTCTTCATGTTAAGCCGCCAACGGTGTAACCCGGTCCCTCCTGGGCGGGTCACACCTCGAAGCTATATCCTCAACAGTCTCGGAACACTAGAGACCGAAAGGTCGAACGTGAGTCATATAGTAGATGTGATCAACATAGAGATGTTCACCATTGATGACTGCCCCATCTCATGTGATGATCGGACTTGGGTTAGTTGATTTGGATCACGTATCACTTAGATAACTTGAGGGATGTTTATTTAAGTGGGAGTTCTTTAGTAATTTGATTAATTGAACTTAATTTATCATGAACTTAGTCCTGGTAGTATTTGCAAATCTATGTTGTAGATCAATAGCTCGCGATATAGCTCCACTATTTCTGATATGTTCCTAGAGAAAACTAAGTTGAAAGATGATGGTAGCAATGATGCGGACTAGGTCCGTGATATGAGGATTATCCTCATTGCTGCACAGAATTATGTCCTTGATGCACCGCTAGGTGATAGACCTGTTGCAGGAGCTGATGCAGACATTATGAACATTTGACAAGCTCAATATGATGACTACTTGAGAGTTTAGTGCGCCATGCTTTACGGCTTAGAATCGGGGCTTCAAAGACGTTTTAAACGTCATGGAACATATAAGATGTTCCAAGAGCTAAAATTAGTATTTCAGACTCATGCCCATGTCGAGAGGTATGAGACCTCTGACAAGTACTTTGCCTACAAGATGGAGGAGAATAGCTCAGCCAGTGAGCATGTGCTCAGAATGTCTGGGTACTACAATCACTTGAATCAAGTGGGAGTTAATCTTCCAGATAAGATAGTGATTGACAAGAGTGCTCTAGTCACTATCACCAAGCTACTAGAACTTCGTGATGAACTATAATGTGCAAGGGATGACGAAAATGATTCCCAAGCTCCTCGCGATGCTGAAATCGATGAAGGTAGAAGTCAAGAAAGAGCATCAAGTGTTGATGGTTAAAAAAACCACTAGTTTCAAGAAAAAGGGCAAGGGACAGAAAGGGAACTTCAAGAAGAACAGCAAACAAGTTACTGCTCCCTTGAAGGAGCCCAAAGCTAGACCCAAACCTGAAACTGAGTGCTTCTACTACAAAGGAAATGGTCACTAGAAGCGGAACTGCCCCAAATACTTGGTGGATAAGAAGGATGGCAAAGTGAACAAAGGTATATTTGATATACATGTTATTGATGTGTACTTTACTTGTGTTCATAGTAGCCCCTGGGTATTTGATACCGGTTCAGTTGCTAAGATTAGTAACTCGAAACAGGAGTTGCAAAATGAACAGAGACTAGTAAGGGCGAGGTGACGATGTGTGTTGGAAGTGATTCCAAGGTTGATAAGATCACCATCGCATACTCCCTCTACCTTCGGGATTAGTGTTAAACCTAAATAAATGTTATTTGGTGTTTGCGTTGAGCATGAGTATGATTGGATCATGTTTATTGCAATACAGTTATTCATTTAAGTCGGAGAATAATTGTTGTTCTGTTTACATGAATAAAACCTTTTATGGTCATACACCCAATGTGAATGGTTTATTGAATCTCGGTCGTAGTGATACACATATTCCTAATAATGATGCCAAAAGATGCAAAGTTGATAATGATAGTGCAACATACTTGTGGCACTGCTGTTTAGGTCATATTGGTGTAAAGCGCATGAAGAAACTCCATGCTAATGGACTTTTGGAATCACTTGATTATGAATCATTTGAAACTTGCGAACCATGCCTCACGGGCAAGATGACTAAAACTCCGTTCTCCGGAACAAGGGAGCGAGCTAATGACTTATTGGAAATAATACATACCGATGTATGTGGTCTGATGAGTATTGAAGCATGCGGCGAGTATTGTTATTTTCTCACCTACACTGATGATTTGAGTAGATATGGGTATATCTACTTGATAAAAATCAAGTCTGAAACATTTGAAAAGTTCAAAGAATTTCAGAGTGAAGTTGAGACTCATCGTAACAAGAAAATAAATTTTCTACGATCCAATCACGGAGGAGAATATTTGAGTTACGAGTTTGGCCTTCATTTAAAACAATTTGGAATTGTTTCACAACTCACGCCACCTGGAACACCATAGTGTAATGGTGTGTCCGAACGTCGTAACCGTACTTTATTAGATATGGTGCATTCTATGATGTCTCTTATCGATTTACCACTATTGTTTTGGTGTTATGCATTAGAGACAGCTGCATTCACGTTAAATAGGGTACCGTCTAAATCCGTTGAGATGACACCGTATGAACTATGGTTTGGCAAGAAACCTAAGCTGTCGTTTCTTAAAGTTTGGGGATGCGACGCTTATGTCAAAAGGCTTCATCCTGATAAGCTCGAACCTAAATCGGAGAAGTGCGTCTTCATAGGATACCCTAAAGAAACTATTGGGTACACCTTCTACCATAGATCCGAAGGCAAGATCTTTGTTGCTAAGTTTGGGTCCTTTCTAGAGAAGGAGTTTCTCTCAAAAGAAGTGAGTGGGAGGAAAGTAGAACTTGATGAGGTAATTGTACTTTCTCTCGAATTGGAAAGTAGCATATCATAGAAAACCGTTCCCGTGATGCCTACACCAACCAGAGAGGAAGCTAATGATGATGATCATGAAACTTCAGATCAAGTTACTACAGAACTTCGTAGGTCGACCAGAACCCGTTCCGCACCGGAGTGGTACGGTAATCCTATCCTGGAAGTCATGTTATAAGACCATGGCAAACCTACGAACTATGAAGAAGCTATGATGAGCCCAGATTCCGACAGATGGCTTGAGGCCATGAAATCTGACATAGGATCCATGTATGATAACAAAGTGTGGACTTTGGTGGACTTGCCCGATGATGGGCAAACCATTGAGAATAAATGGATCTTCAAGAGGAAGACGGACGCTGATGGTAATGTTACTGTCTACAAAGCTCGACTTGTCGCAAAAGGTTTTCGACAAGTTCAAAGGGTTGACTACGATGAGACTTTCTCACCCGTAGCGATGCTTAAGTCTATCCGAATCATGTTAGCAATTGCTGTAATTTATGAAATCTGGCAAATGGACGTCAAAACTGCATTCCTTAATGGATTTCTCAAAGAAGAGTTGTATATGATACAACCAGAAGGGTTTTGTCGATCCTAAACGTGCTAACAAAGTGTGCAAGCTCCAGCGATCCATCTATGGACTGGTGCAAGCTTCTTGGAGTTGGAATACACACTTTGATGGGGTGATCAAAGCATATGGTTTAATACAGACTTATGGTGAAGCCTGTATTTACAAGAAAGTGAGTGGGAGCTCTGTAGCATTTCTGATATTATATGTGGATGACATATTATTGATTGGAAATGATATAGAATTTCTGGATAGCATAAAAGGATACTTGAATAATAGTTTCCAATAAAAGACCTCGGTGAAGCTACTTATATATTGGGCATCAAGATATATAGGGATAGATCGAGACGCTTAATAGGACTTTCACAAAGCACATACCTTGACAAGATTTTGAAAAAGTTCAAAATGGATCAGTCAAAGAAAGGGTTCTTGCCTGTGTTGCAAGGTGTGAAGTTGAGTAAGACTCAAAACCTGACCACGGCAGAAGATAGAGAGAGAATGAAAGTCATTCCCTATGCCTCAGCCATAGGTTCTATAAAGTATGCGATGCTATGTACCAGACCTATTGTGCACCTTGCCATGAGTTTGGCAAGGGGGTACAATAGTGATCTAGGAGTAGATCACTGAACAACGATCAAAATTATCCTTAGTTACCTAAGAGGACTAAGGAAATATTTATCGGTTATGGAGATGATAAAGAGTCCATCGTAAAGGGTTACGTCGATGCAAGCTTTAACACAGATCCAGATGACTCTGAGTCTCAATCTGGATACGTATTGAAAGTGGGAGCAATTAGCTAGAGTAGCTCCATGCAGAGCATTGTAGACATAGAAATTTGCAAAATACATACGGATCTGAATGTGGCAGACCCGTTGACTAAAATTCTCTCACAAGCAAAACATGATCACACCTTAGTACTCTTTGGGTGTTAATCACATGGCAATGTGAACTAGATTATTGACTCTAGTAAACTCTTTGGGCGTTGGTCACATGGCGATGTGAACTATGGGTGTTAAATCACATGGTGATGTGAACTAGATTATTGACTCTAGTGCAAGTGGGAGACAGAAGGAAATATGCCCTAGAGGCAATACTAAATTTGTTATTTTATATTTCCTTATTCATGATAAAGGTTTATTATTCATGCTAGAATTGTATTGATCGGAAACTTAAATACATGTGTGAATACATAAACAAATACCATGTCCCTAGTATGCCTCTACTAGACTAGCTCGTTGATCAAAGATGGTTAAGGTTTCCTAACCATAGACATGTGTTGTCATTTGATAACGAGATCACATCATTAGGAGAATGATGTGATGGACAAGACCCAACCGTTAGCATAGCATATGATCGTTCAATTTATTGCTACTGCTTTCTTAATGTCAAATACATGTTCCTTCGAACATGAGATCATGCAACTCCCGGATAATGGAGGAATACCTTGTGTGCTATCAAACATCACCATGTAACTGGGTGATAATAAAGATGCTCTACAGGTATCTCCGAAGTTGTCTGTTGAGTTGGTGTGAATCGAGATTGGGATTTGTCACTCCGTGTATCGGAGAGGTATCTCTGGGCCCTCTCGGTAATACACATCACAAGAAGCTTGCAAGCAAAGTGACTAAGGAGTTAGTTGCAAGATGATGTATTACGGAACGAGTAAAGAGACTTGTCGGTAACGAGGTTGAACTAGGTATAGAGATACCGACGATCGAATCTCGGGCAAGTAACATACCGACAGACAAAGGGAATTACGTATGTTGTCATAAAGGTTCAACCGATAAAAGATCTTCATGGAATACGTAGGAATCAATATGGGCATCCAGGTCCCGCTATTGGCTATTGACCGGAGAGGTGTCTTGGTCATGACTACATAATTCCGGAACCTGTAGGGTCGCACGCTTAACGTTCGTTGACACTAGAGTAGTATTGGGATATTTGATGAGTGGTAACCAAATGTTGTTCGGAGTCCCAGATGAGATCCCAGACATCACGAGGAGTCTCGGAATGGTCGAGAGGTAAAGATTTATATATGGGAAGTCATATTTTGGGTTCCGGAAAAAGGTGCAGTTTTTTCGGTATTGTACCGGGAAGCTTCCAGAAGGTTCCGGAGGATTCCGGAGGGGTCCTGAAGTCCACAAGTGGGTTCACCACAACCCAAGGGCTAGCATGGGCTGTGGAGAGGCACCCTAGCCTTATTGGGCTAGGCGCACCAAGTCCTCAAAAGCCCATGTGGCTAGGGAAGGCACGGGAAGGCAAAAAAGGAAGGAGTCCTAGTAGGAATAGGATTGGACTTGGAGTCCAAGTCCTCTCCCCCTTAGCTGCGCCCTAGGGCTTGGAGGGGCTGTTTCCCACGCCCCTCCACCTATATATAGAGGGGAGGGGGCACCCCAAGAGGACACACCAAGCCCTTGGTGCCCCTCTCTCTCCCGTTACTCCGTAGTTCCACCGCCTCGTCCCGGCAATGCTTAGCGAAGCGCTGTCGGTGCTCCATCACCACCACGCCGTTGTGTTTGTTGTGATCCCATCTACTTCTCCTCTCCCGCTTGCTAGATCAAGAAGGAGGAGATGTCATCGAGCCGCACGTGTGCTAAACTCGGAGGTGTTGTCCCTTCGGCACTAGATCGGTTGGATCGTGATCGGATCGCGAAGAGTACGACTACATCAACCGCGTGATAAATGCTTCCGCTTAGCGATCTACAAGGGTATGTAGATGCTCTCCCCCTCTCATTGCTATGCATCTCCATGGATAGATCTTGCGTGTGCGTAGAATTTTTTTTCTTTTCCATGCAACGTTTCCCAACAAAAATTACTGACTAGCATGACTCTAATATCACCATCTTTATATCTCAAACCAAATGCAAAGAATCAAACTTCTCATAGATTCAATGATCTTCATGAAAGTTTTTATTATATCCCTCTTGAATACCCATCATATTAGGACTAAATTCATAACCCAAGCAAATTGCCATACTATTTATAAGACTCTCAAAATAATATAAGTGAATCATGAGAGTTCATCAATTTCTTCAAAATAAAATCACCGCCATGCTCTAAAAAGATATAAGTGAAGCACTAGAGCAACTACGTAGCTCAAAAGATATAAGTGAAGCACGTAGAGTATTGTAATAAATTCACGATTAATGTGTGTCCCTCTCAAAAGGTGTGTACAACAAGGATGATTATGGCAAAATAGAAAGCAAAGACTCATATAATACAAGACGCTCCAAGCAAAACACACATCATGTGGTGAATAAAAATATAGCCTCAAGTAATTTACCGATGGATCGTAGACAAAAGAGGGGATGCCATCTGGGGCATCCCCAAGCTTAGATGCTTGGTTGTCCTTGAATATTACCTTGGTGTGCCTTGGGCATACCCAAGCTTAGGCTCTTTCCACTCCTTATTCCGTAGTCCATCCAAATTTCACCCAAAACTTGAAAACTTCACAACACAAAACTCAACAGAAAACTCATGAGATCCATTAGTGAAACAAAGCAAATAACCACTCTTAAGTACTGTTGTAAACTTATTCCAGTTTTATATTTGCATATATCTACTGTATTCTAACTTATCCATGGTTCATACCCCCCGATACTACCCGTAGATTCGTCAAAAATAAGCAAACAACACAATGAAAATAGAATCTATTAAAAACAGAACAGTCTGTAGTAATCTGGACTTTAGCCAAACTTCCGTAACTCCAAAACTTATTAAAAATTAGGACAATGTAGGAAATTTGTATATCAATATTGTGTAAAAAATTCAAATCAAAAGCACGTGTCTGTGAATTTTTAAAATTCCAGCACTGAGCGTAAAAGTTTCTGTTTTTTGGAAAAATCAAATCAACTATCACCCAAATCATCCCAAAGGTCTTACTTCGCACAAACAAAAAGTATAATTGCATATTTATTGAAAAACGGAAGCAAAAACAAAAAACATAAAATAAAATTGGGTTGCCTCCCAACAAGTGCTTTTGTTTTACGCCCCTAGCTAGGCATACTGCATAGATCTAGGTATTGTCATCTTTGGTATTCAATTCTTTTTAATCAAATCTTCCAAGACTCTTCTTAGTAAATTTCTCTTATCATGTTCTTCCATTCTAGCGGGAGAGCTTAAAGCATGGAAAGTGTGACGCCCCCGGCTCAATCATGCACTAATCATACACGCAAATGCACATGATCAAACCTAAGGACTCACTTGAAGATATCACAACACAACTCTAGACACAAATTAAAATAATACAAGCATTATATTACAAGCCAGGGGCCTCGAGGGCTCGAATACATAAGCTCACTTCCAAGCGTCAGCGGGAGCATCAGATATCTGAGTACAGATATAAAAGGAATCACAGATAAGCCTTTAAGAATGCAGGGTAAAACAAAGACTACGATCGAAAAGGCGCAGGCCTCCTGCCTGGGACCCTCCGAACCTACTCCTGGTCGTCGACCAACTCGTAGTAGTAGCCACCCCCGGGGTGGTAGTAGTGGTCATCGACGGGGCAGCCATCTCCTGGGCTCCGTCACCTGGTCACATCAAACGGATATGGGGAAAAAGAGGAAGCAAAGCAACTGCGAGTACTCATCCGAAGTACTCAGCAAGCAAGGATCTACACTACATATGCAACATTATCAAAGAAAGGCTGTATATGTGGACTGGGCTGCAGCAATGCCAGAATAGAGAGAAGGCCTAGTCCTATCGAAGACTAGCATCTTCAGCGGTCTTGGAGCATTAGAAGAGTGTAGATTAGTACAGTATAAAGTAGTAGTAGCATTAAGTATCAACCTCGGCCAGAGATCCTTTCTCGACTCCCTGCGAGAAAGCAATCCCAGAACCATACTATCCATTTCTCAACTCATCATTATGTTCTAGTTGTATCGATCGGGATACAACTCCGAGCGTCCGTTACCGAGGATCCGGCTATGCATAGATTAGTTCTTCCGTGCAGGGGTGCACCAACTTACCCACCACGCTCGATTAACTCCGGCCGGACACACTTTTCTGGGTCATGCCCGGCCTCGGCCAAACGACACACCGCAACCCTACCTAAAGCTCAGCAGAGAGGTCCCCGTCGGTCTATATCCTAAGCGCTCAGGGGTCTTGGGGCATCGCCCTGTGCACTCCGGGTCATTGCGTGCAGGGCGGGTCCAGGCTCCACCACTATAGGATGGCGCCGGCCCAGCCCGGCCGCCATGCTGAACTGGACATCTAACAGAGCTTTCAGCTGATGCCACGATGCAGAGTGCCCATAACTTTCCCTGCGTGATGGTTAGTGCTATCGGGCCAGAGGCCCACTCGGATCAAATATCCAAATCATTAGTGTTTTGGTAGTGCGGTAGCGAGCAGAGACCCATGATCGATGTGACCCTGTCGCCCCGTCTTGAGGACTTGCGGCAAGGGCTAAGAATGGCCGGCCATGCCTTGTAATTGTCTCTCGGGTACCCTCCAGGTCAACCCGTCTTCACAACACTCGCGGGTACCCCTCAGGGCCGACCCAATGTCATCATGATTCTATGTTAAGTCAAAGTAACCATGTGTCCAAACACCAGGGGGAAACCCGAGGAATCACCCTCGATGGATTCCACCTAATGTAGTCGTCAAGGTGAACTTAGGAGGAATCACCCTCAAGGTTCACACTTGAGGTGTTGTACGACGGCATCGTTATCGGGAGTGGTGAAGGAGGAATCACCCTCGAGGACCACGACCGAATAGCTACTCTACAGAGTTAACATCTGAAGTGCTAAACGAGGTATCACACTCGGCACTCGATAGTAACGCTGCAATGTCGTACAACTAAGGGGGGAGGGGGTGATGTGCGATGCCGGGGCCTGTTTGTCGATCACGTTGATCGAGTCATCTGATAATCCAGCGGGAGCAACTGGGACAAGTGGAGTCACTGGGGTACACTAACCAGCCTATTCTAATCAGTTTAGGATAAGCAGGTAATTATCAAAAGCAGGTTACAAAAACAGGCTATGCATCAGATATAGGAAAGCAGTAACAATAGCAATTTCTAATACAAGCATAAGAGAGAAAGAATAGGCGATATCGGCATGTTCAAGGGGGGGTGCTTGCCTGGTTGCTTTGCAAACACCAACGGGTCTTCAACGAGGTAGACGATCATCGGGTCATCATCGGTCTCGGGGTCTATCGAGAGAGAAGAGGGGGAAGAAATAATAAATTAAGGCAGACAAATGCAATCACATAAGCATAGCATGGCAGCATGTTATTCGAGGTGTGCCCTAATGCAGTACTGCGCAAATTAGTGGTAGTGGGAACTATTTGGGAGTGTTCTCCCAGCTCCGGGTGATTTTCGGACAGATGAAACGGAGGGAAAAGTTCCATGTTCAGGTAGTTAGGGGCACCTGACAGGCATGTGGAGGGCATATTCGGATTCTTCTCGTTTTTCTGATCAACTTTGATGTATAAAGTTTTTTCCATCCGAGCTACAGATGAATTTCTACGATTTTTTGAAGTTTTTAAACACTTTCTGGAATCTCTGAAAATTGGCTGTCCTCAGTTTTAAACATCAGTTAGTTGTTTTGCAAAGGCTATAGCTAGTGTTCTATTCATCCTATGGGTTAGTGTCTTACAAAAATCTTGATCAATTTTCTGTGATCTACAAGATGGTATTAATTGCATCTCTGTTAGATCCCTGTAACTTATTTATTTTCTGCTCTAAAGTAGCTACCACAATAACTTTGTTTTTAGTCTTTTCTGTTAACAGAACATAGACTTTTGTCATTTTCATAGGAATTAATCCAGGCAACTTTTGGATTTGGTTCGATGGAAATAATTGAACCCTGTCAAGTGTACTACACGCCCATATAAATATTTCCCATAATAAAATTTGTTTTGCTGTTGTTTTGTAGCTACACAGAGGGCTAATCAGTGTTACAGCAGCGGAGCTAGCCAGCGCTATAGTAACGTTCAGTTACTGTAGCAGCGGCAGGAGAGCAGCGCGGGCGAGTGCCGGCGATGAGCGCGGCGGAGGCGCTCTGACCGGCCGTTGGACGTGCGGGTGGAGGCGTTGGAGAGCTAGCGACGCGGCGCTTCGGTTGGCAGCAGTGGGGTGGCCAGAGGTGGAGTGTAGCATCGACGGCGGCGAGCCGAGCGGTGGCCGGCGCTCGGGTTGTGGCGTCTACGGTGCTACGGCTCGTATTCGAGCGAACCGAGCAGCCAGGTGACCTCCTGGGGGTGCCAGGAGTCCGTTGCGGTGTTCGAACACGTCTGGCTCGAGCTCTGGCTATGGTTGCGACTAGGCACAGCGGCGGCGAGGTCACGGCTTCGACGGCGGCGAGCGCACAAGGCAAGGGGAGGTGCGATAGAGGGTCAGGGAGGACCGAGGGCTCACAGCGGTGCTTGCGGACGGCTCAGGGGAGCCGGAGCGGGTTGAGGCGGTGTAGATCGACACGAGGCGTGCGGCGGTGCAGAGAAGGGGGACGGCTTGGTCCCGGCGCTGTGGTGATCTCCTGCTCGAGCTGCTCCTTGCGGACGACGAAGACGAGCACGGCGCAGCTCCTGAACAAGCTGGCTCGGCGCGGGCTGACCAGTGGCCACTACAATATTGTTCATTTCACGAATCTTCTACTACGATGCTCTTCCTATCAAACCTATGCTTATTTTTTTCTTATCTGTTTTTTTTTTGTTTTTTTTTTATCTTTATTTTTTTTTATTTGATTTATATTTTTTTTTTTTTGGGGGGGGTGGGGGGAGAGGAGTGCTAGGGTTCGCCTGGGGGTGCCCTGGGGTCGATCTTATCACCCCACGGTGGTGACAGCACCGGGGGATGGCTGATGGGTGTCCATCGCCGGATCGGGCGCATGCAGTGGCAACACACATAGGAGAGAGAGCGGGAGGTCGAAGGAAGCAGTAGCTGGGCTGGGCCGGCTCCTGTAGCCCAGAGGCTTAAGTGCACAGTACGTTTAGCCTTTTTGTCTTATACTGTTTCTGCTTTTCTTAACAGTAACTATTTTGCAGTTATTTTAAGTCACCAAATGACTTTGCAAAAATGTGCCACTGGTCAAAACAAATTCAAGGGAATATTGTGCACTGCCACGAATAGTTTGAACCTCAAATGAATTCATTTGATTTTTTTTAATTTAAAAATGATGGAAGGGTGCTGTTGGGTCATTCAAAATTAGCTAGGGGCATTTTTGGAGTCTCAATTATTGTTGGTTTTATTTTTATAATTGCTGATGGATTATTTGCAAAATTATGAACACTTTTGTTTTACTGTTTGAAGAAATATTAATTTGACTTGATTTTTGAATTTGAATTTGAAGTTGAATTATTTTCTAGATGCAATTTATTTAGGATGATCATAGTGACATGGCTAATTAATTGGCAAAATGGCAGGGTTAAGATCTGGGGATGTTACAATTCTCCTCCACTACAAGAAATCTCGTCCCGAGATTTAAGTGGGGAAGTAAAGGGTAACTTCGGGAGAACTGACCCTTATAGGGTTAATTATCTGGTGAACAATTCAGGGAAATGTGGCAGAAGTATCTCTCGAGTTGAAACTTAAGAAAACATCGAGAGCAAAGTATGAAGGTACCATAGGAAGTTTCAAGCGAATGGACAAACGATCGGTACCTGATCAGAGTGTGTAAAGGGATTCAGAGCATCGGGAATAGATCATCTCTCGGAGGGTGGCTCGTGATAACACACAAAACCAAGGGCATAGGATACTTCGAAATCAAGGATATACAGGAGAGTCCGGTTCCGATCCTGTGGAACTATGATGAGGGTCGATCGAGAGTAGGGAGAACGGTGACATCTTACCGGTCACGACAACAAGGTATGTTAGAGAATAGTCTGTCAGTTATGTCAGTGACAACATCGGTACCAAGGGCGAGGGACGAAGAGAACCATTTTCCTGCTCGTAAGAACGAGGCGGACCTATAGGCAAAGTTCTCGTCCATCGGGGGTTACCGGAATGTCATCAACAAAATTAACAGGGTCTCACTGACAAGGTTGTACACCGGGGTGTTTTATAAGCAGGGAATTATTTCTGCTTATATCATATATAGATCACAAGAAAGGTTAAACAAACCAATGGAAAGGAAAATGTGTTTATGCACAAGAATTAGGAGTGTATCTTTTCCCAAGGAAAGGTAGAGCATGATATACATGTCAGAACAACAAGTACATCACCATTTGGATAAATGGGCAAGGGAATTCATGATGTTATCCATACAATAGTGTTTGGATAATAGAGCAAGAAACATTTGACACTACACTTCCAATGTTCTCGTTGTTGTTTGGCGTACCACAGTCATGCTTCGAGGTAGCATTAACATGGTGTTTCAAGCAAGATTGAATCTGAAAGTCACAAGAAGTACAAAGGAACAATTTCAAGAATGTCAAGGAATGTAAGATATAACCAAAACATGATCAAGTCTGTATTGGCAGGAAGTCAAGGATGTTGTCGATGATAATGCAAATCATCGAGGGACAAGGATGGTATTACGCATCATGAATTCGATTGATATTTTAGAACAAGGCAGTATATTGATGGTGATCACGACAAATTTTGTCGAGAGGCTCTATGAAGATGCCATCGAGCAGCAACGACATCAAGCAAAAGGAATGATGAAGCGAAGGCTATTGGAACCACGGATAAGTCACAAGCTCGAAATCAAGCTTGTTGTTCGAGGTGAAATGATAAGATGAGGAAGATCGGCGTAAGCTTCGCTCATTGTCGAAAAGTTGTGCTCCGGGAATAAGAACCAGGTAGCACGGTTAAAATTTAGCACGATGATGATATAGCCGACCAGGCTAGGAATGATGTGATGGAGTATTAAACTTCCCAGTAACAAGTACTAGGGATAATACCCGAAGGTAAATCAGAGTAGAGGTTGGACGGGTGAAATGATTTGTAGAGGACAAGTATTTTAACTTATTCGGGAAATGGAATCAAGGAGGAAATATAGTCGGAACCACGATAGCAAAGGATCAATTCATAGATACAAGATGAACTTGTACCAAGGAAATATTTATTTTTACGAGCAGCTTCCATGATAAGTTCTACATTGGGACCATGGACATGAACACAAAGGTTCAAGGTCGACTCCCACTTCTTCAATGCATAACCTTTCATTCACTCCTCGTTTTCGAAGAAATTGTAGTGCGGAAGATTTATCTGGTGAAGCACCAGAAGAGTATGACTCGCATAACTTTCGAGTTCACACGGATTAGGGAAAGCATAGGTACAACCCATTGGGGCATCTTAGGAACATATACCACAACTTCAGGAGTAAATAACACAAGCTCGAAAGCAAAGCAAGGTTGAAAAAGCAGAGAATACAATTTACCTAAAGGCATTATGTATCCGATGAAAGACTCGCAAGGCTGTTGAAAACGAAAGACTCTGTCGGATAATAACCCAACAAAGAATTTGACGGTCCACGATGGATCTGATGTGAGTATCGGTACTCAACCAGAAGAAGAAAGATGACAAGGGCATCGGATTATAGAAACAAATGAATAATTCGGTGTTCAAATGCAAAAGAATTATGATTTCCAAAATGAAGGATCAGGGGCAGACGCTCTGATTGAAGATGGATAGGTAACTTGAATAGACCCAAGGGTACGATCGACGACACTTAGATCGGTCGAGAACCAACTTATGTCCAAATATGACGTCTGAGTTGAAAGATAATTTCTAAGGATTAACTAATGATTGCGTGCATTTGCAGCAGATTAAATCAAAGGACTCAAAATGGTGGAGACAAGGGAGGTCAACGAAGATTATCAAATGTATGGAATTAACCATATTGCAAGCAGGTAAGAATGTTAAGAGCCATAGGCTACAGAGGATTTTCGGAAGATCGAATAGCATTATGAAGTATGTTGCGGAACACTTGAACAACTGGGGAGTATTACAGGGTATCTTGTGATAACAAAGGCAGCTGGGAAAGAAGATACAAATGACAAGGATGGTTAGTTATCCACGGGGGTTTATCGGTGGTCAGGAACTGCAAAGCAGTGGGCACAAGGTTCTCGGGAGACATCGAGGAGTATCTGCAGAATCTTCTGGCGAAGCAAGTGATCATCTGTAGTGAAGGGGCTCTCTGGGATGAAGTGATTACGAGATCCTAATGTTAGTGTTAGTAAAATCTTTAACCCGAATAGAAGAGAGATCAGAGTCCCAGAGTAAAGACGAGGAATAAAAGATCCTAGTACCACCCAACTGGCGACGTGGGGCCATAAGCCACACAGCCATGTTAGTAAAATGGTTTTTCATAGACTAGACTCAACTTCGGCCAAGGAGTTCGAAAGGGGGTTCCTACAGGCAGTCGGCTCTAATACCAACTTGTGACGCCCCCGGCTCAATCGTGCACTAATCATACACGCAAATGCACACGATCAAGCCTAATGACTCACTTGAAGATATCACAACACAACTCCAGACACAAATTAAAATAATACAAGCTTTATATTACAAGCCAGGGGCCTCGAGGGCTCGAATACATAAGCTCGCTTATAAGCGTCAGCGGAAGCATCAGATATCTGAGTACATGTATAAAAGAAAACACAGATAAGCCTTTAAGAAGGTGGGGTAAAACAAAGACTATGATCGAAAAGGCGCAAGCCTCCTGCCTGGGACCCTCCGAACCTACTCCTGGTGGTCGGCCAACTCGTAGTAGTAGCCACCCTCAGGGTGGTAGTAGTGGTCGTCGACAGGGCAGCCGTCTCCTGGGCTCCGTCACCTGGCCGCATCAAACGGATATGGGGAAAAAGAGGAAGCAAAGCAACCGTGAGTACTGATCCGAAGTACTCAGCAAGCAAGGATTTACACTACATATGCAACATTATCAAAGAAAGGCTGTATATGTGGACTGGGCTGCAGCAATGCCAGAATAGAGAGAAGGCCTAGTCCTATCGAAGACTAGCATCTTCAGTGGTATTGCAGCATTAGAAGAGTGTAGATTAGTACAGTATAAAGTAGTAGTAGCATTAAGTATCAACCTCGGCCAGAGATCCTTTCTCGACTCCCTGCGAGAAAGCAATCCTAGAGCCATACTATCCATTTCTCAACTCATCATTATGTTCTAGTTGTATCGATCGGGATACAACTCCGAGCGTTCGTTATCGAGGATTCGGCTATGCATAGATTAGTTCTTCCCTGCAGGGGTGCACCAACTTACCCACCACACTCGCTTAACTCCGGCCGGACACACTTTTCTGGGTCATGCCCGGCCTCGGCCAAATGACACACCGCAGCCCCACCTAAAGCTCAACAGAGAGGTCCCCGTCGGTCTATATCCTAAGCGCTCAGGGGTCTTGGGCCATCGCCCTTTGCACTCCGGGTCGTTGCGTGCAGGGCGGGTCCAGGCTCCACCACTACAGGATGGTGCCGGCCCAGCCCGGCCGCCATGCTGAACTGGACATCTGACAGAGCTTTGGCTGATGCCACAATGCAGAGTGCCCATAACTTTTCCCGCGTGATGGTTAGTGCTATCAGGCCAGAGGCCCACTTGGATCAAATATCCAAATCGTTAGTGTTTTGGTAGTGCGGTAACGAGCAGAGACCCATGATCGATGTGACCCCGTGCCCCGTCTCGAGGATTTGCGGAAAGGGCTAAGAATGCCCGGCCACTCCTCGTAATTGTCTCTCAGGTACCCTCCAGGTCAACCCGTCTTCACAACACTCACGGGTACCCCCAGGGCCGACCCGATGTCATCATGATTCTGGGTTAAGTCAAAGTAACCGTGTGTCCAAACACCAGGGGGAAACCTGAGGAATCACCCTCGATGGATTCCACCTAATGTAGTCATCAAGGTGAACTTAGGAGGAATCACCCTCGAGGTTCACACTTGAGGTGTTGTACGACGGTGTCGTTATCGGGAGTGGTGAAGGAGGAATCACCCTCGAGGACCATGACCGAATAGCTACTCTACAGAGTTAACATCAGAAGTGCTAAACGAGGTATCACCCTCGGCACTCGATAGTAACGCTGCAGTGTCGTACAACTAAGGAGGGGGGGGGGGGTGATGTGCGGTGCCGGGGCCTGGTTGTCGATCACGTTGATCGAGTCATCTGATAATCCAGCGGGGGCAACTGGGACAAGTGGGGTCACTGGGGTACACTAACCAACCTATTCTAATTAGTTTAGGATAAGCAGGTAATTATCAAAAGCAGGTTACAAAAATAGGCTATGCATCAGATATACAGCAGTAACAACAGTAATTTCTAATACAAGCATAAGAGAGAAAGAATAGGCGATATCGGCATGTTCAAGGGGGGTGCTTGCCTGGTTGCTCTGCAGACACCAACGGGTCTTCGACGAGGTAGACGATCATCGGGTCATCATCGGTCTCGGGGTCTATCGAGAGAGAAGAGGGGGTAGAAACAATAAATTAAGGCAGACAAATGCAATCACAGAAGCATAGCATGGCAGCATGTTATTCGAGGTGTGCCCTAATGCAGTACTACGGAAATTAGTGGGAGTGGGAACTATTCGGGAGTGTTCTCCCAGCTCCGGGTGATTTTCGGACAGATGAAATGGAGGGAAAAGTTCCATGTTCAGGTAGTTAGGGGCACCTGACAGGCATGTGGAGGGCATATTCGGATTCGTCTCGTTTTTCTGATCAACTTTGATTTATAAATTTTTTCCATCCGAGCTACGGATGAATTTCTACGATTTTCCGAAGTTTTTAAACTTTTTCTGGAATCTCTGGAAATTGGCTAAGTCCTTAGTTTTAAACATCACTTAGTTGTTTTGCAAAGGCTATAGCTAGTGTTCTATTCATCCTATGGGTTAGTGTCTTATACCAATCTTGATCAATTTTCTGTGATCTACAAGATGGTATTAATTGCATCTCTATTAGATCCATGTAACTTAGTTATCTTCTGATCTAAAGTAGCTACCACAATAACTCTATTTTCAGTCTTTTCTGTTAACAGAACATAGACTTTTGTCATTTTCATAGGAATTAATCCAGACGACTTTTGGATTTGGTCCGATGGAAAGAATTGAACCCTGTCAAGTGTACTACATGCCCACATAAATATTTCTCATAATAAAATTTGTTTTTCTGTTGTTTTGCAGCTACACAGAGGGCTAATAAGTGTTACAGCAGCGGAGCTAGCCAGCTCTACAGTAATGTTCAGTTACTGTAGCAGCAACAGCAGAGCAGCGCAGGCGAGTGCCGGCGACGAGCGCGGTGGAGGCGTTCTGGCCGGCCGTGGGACGCGCGGGTGGAGGCATTGGAGAGCTAGCGACGTGGCGCTTCGGTTGGCGGCAGTGGGGTGGCCAGAGGTGGAGTGTAGCATCGACGACGGTGAGCCGAGCGGTGGCCGACGCTAGGGTTGTGGCGTCTACGGTGCTACGGCTCGTATTCGAGCGAACCGAGCAGCCAGGTGACCTCCTGGGGGTGCCAGGAGTCCGTTGCGGCGTTTGAATGCGTCCGGCTCGAGCTCTGGCTATGTTGCGACTAGGCACAGCGGCGGCGAGGTCACGGCTTCGGCGGTGGTGAGCGTACAAGGCAAGGTGAGGTGCGAGAGAGGGTCAGGGAGGACCGAGGGCTCACAGCGGTGCTTGCGGACGGCTCAGTGCAGCTGGGGCGGGTTGAGGCGATGCAGATAGATGCGAGGCGTGCGGCAATGCAGAGAAGGGGGACGGCTCGATCCCGGCACTGTGGTGATCTCCTGCTCGAGCTGCTCCTTGTAGACGACGAAGACGAGCACGGCACAGCTCCTGAACAAGCTGGCTCGGCGCGGGGTGACCAGTGGCCACGGCAAAGATGGGGCGGCGGCGACGGCAGTGTCCGCCGAGCACAATAGAGAGGAAGTGGGGGCGAGCGAGGGGGGGGGGAAGAAGGAGGATAGGGTTCGCCTGGGGGTGCCCTGGGGTCGATCTTATCCCCCCACGGCGGCGACAGCGCCGGGGGATGGCTGACGGGTGTCCATCGCCGGATTGGGCGTGCGCGGTGGCAACATGCATAGGAGAGAGAGCGGGAGGTCGAAGGAAGCAGTAGCTGGGCTGGGCCGGCTCCTGTAACCCAGAGGCTTAAGTGCACAGTACGTTTAGCCTTTTCCCCTTTTACTGTTTATGCTTTTCTTAACAGTAACTATTTTGCATTTATTTTAAGTCACCAAATGACTTTGCAAAAATGTGCCACTGGTCAAAACAAATTCAAAGGAATACTGTGCACTGCCACGAATAGTTTGAACCTCAAATGAATTCATTTGATTTTTGTTTGAATTAAAAAATGATGGAAGGGTGCTGTTTGGTCATTCAAAATTAGCTAGGGACATTTTTAGAGTCTCAATTATTGTTGGTTTTATTTTTATAATTGCTGATGGATTATTTGCAAAAATATGAACACTTTTGTTTTACTGTTTGAAGAAATATTAATTTGACTTGAGTTTTGAATTTGAATTTGAAGTTGAATTATTTTCTAGATGCAATTTATTTAGGATGATCATAGTGACATGGCTAATTAATTAGCAAAATGGCAGGGTTAAGATCTTGGGATGTTATAGAAAGGACTTCGATTAGTAATTTTGGCATCCATAATTTCATACTCAGGATCATCCCCATAAACATCTTTGTAAGAAACATGTATCTCACTTTTAATAGGTTCTCTAGACATCTCTTCAATCCATTCTTTATTAAACCCTTAATCAATTCCCTTAGTAACCCAATCAAATCTATCATAAGCATCAATGTATAAAGCTTAGATAACTGCCGGATAAGGGACTCTTTTTCTTAGATTGTTACTAAAAGCAACATAATCTTTAGATTCCAAACCACGTAAGGTTTGTTTATCGTAAAGAATTTCTTCTATTGGGGGATGCTCAAAAATCATATTATAGTAAGCGAAGATTTCCCTAGCCTCTCGAACTATGTAATCAAATTCGCGCATAAGGATAATGGTAGCATTTTTCTTAGCCTTAGGTTCAAGTATATTGGGGAGTTCGTAAAACATCTTTCATAAGGCAAGATGGATATGTAGGAATTCTCTTTCTAACCTAATCACAAGTATGGAAATAGCATCCGCGTAGCAATTTGTATTATGAAGAATGGACCCCCTATCTATAGCATAACTCCCACACAATAAAAAAAAATTCCTGAATAACATTCTTTCCAATGATGTTCCCATCACCCACATGATAGATCTTGGTTTTAAGATGAGTGGGAGTTTCAACTTCAGGAGATTCATGATTAAGAGCACAAGATTCAAAAATTTTCTCAAGATTATTACTAGTTTTTTCAATGATAACCTCCCCAGATTCAGACATGATGGAAAAACAAGCAATATAGCACACAAGCAAACAAAAAGACGAACAAAAAGAAGGAAAATAAAAAGGAAAATATTTTTGTGTTTTTCTAAAATGTTTTAGAAGTGGGGTAGAGAAAATAAGAGGCAAATGGCGAATAATGTAAATGCAAGAGATGGGAGTTTATGATGGGTACTTGGTAGGCTTGATGTAGATCCTCCCCGGCAACGGCGCCAGAAATTCTTCCTTCTACTTCTTGAGCTTGTGTTGGTTTTTCCCTTGAAGAGGAAAGGGTGATGCAGCAAAGTAGAGATAAGTATTTCCCTCAGTTTGAGAACCAAGGTATCAATCCAGTAGGAGGAACACACAAGTCTCCAATGATATCACCTACACAAACAAACAAATACTTGCACCCAACGCGATAAAGGGGTTGTCAATCCCTTCACAGTTACTTGCAAGGATGAGACCTGATAGAGATAGGTATAAAAGATAAATAAAAGCGCAAAATAAAGTAAAGATAAATAAATTGCAGCAAGGTATTTTTGGGTTTTTGGTTTTATAGATCTGAAAATAATATGATAAAAGATAGACCCGGGGGGCATAGTTTTCACTAGAGGCTTCTCTCTTGAAAGAACACATATGATGGGTAAACAAATTACTGTTGAGCAATTGGTAGAAAAGCGCAAAGTTATGATGATATCTAAGGCAATGATCATGAATATAGGCATCACGTCCAATACAAGTAGACCGAATCCTGCCTACATCTACTACTATTACTCCACACATCGACCGCTATCCAACATGCATCTAGTGTATTAAGTTACCAAGAACAGAGTAAAGCCTTAAGCAAGATGACATGATGTAGAGGGATAGATACAATCAATGTGAATAAACCCCACCTTTTTATCCTTAATGGCAACAATACAAATACGTGCCTCACTACCGTTTCTGTCACTGGGTGAGGACACCGCAAGATTGAACTCATGACAAAGCACCTCTCTCATTGCAAGAAAAATCAATCTAGTTGGCCAAACCAAATCAATAGATCGGAGAGAAATACAAAGCTATCTTAAACATGCATAAGAGAGTTCAGAGAAGACTCAAAATAATATTCATAGATAATCTGATCATAAATCCACAATTCATCGGATCTCAACAAACGCACCACAAAAGAAGATTACATTGAATAGATCTCCAAGAACATCGAGGAGAACATTGTATTCAAGATCAAAGAGAGAGAACAAGTCATCTAGCTACTAGCTATGGACCCATAGGTCTGTGGTAAACTACTCACACATCATCGGAAGGGCAGAAAGGTTGATGTAGAGGCCCTCCGTGATCGAATCCCCCTCCGGCGGAGTACCGGAACAGGTCTCCAGATGGAACTCATGAGGACAGGAACTTGCGGCAGCGAAAAAGTGTTTTTGGTGTGCCCTCTGATATACGGGGAACATTTGCGTATTAATGGAGTTGAGATTAGGGTTAGAGGTGCCACAGTGGGTCCACAAGCTCGGGGGAGCCCCCCTAGGGCATGCTGGTGAGCTTGTGGCCCATCTGTGGCTCTTCTGGCCTCCTCCCAAAGCTTCCTAGGTGTCTTCTGGTCCAAGAAAAATCGTCAAAAAGTTTCGTTCCATTTGGACTCCATTTGGTATTGATTTTCTGTAAAAGACAAACAAGGAAAAAACAGCAACTGGCACTGGGCACTAGGTTAATAGGTTAGTCCCAAAAAATGATATAAAATAGCATAATAATGCATGTAAAAAAAATCCAAGATGGATAATATAATAGCATGGAACAATAAAAAATTATAGATATGTTGGAGACGTATCAGAGAATCACGCAACAACTCGTTAACAACACTTGCACACAAAATAAGAAATCCTTGCACCCAACGCGAACAAAATTGTATGGTGATAGATAGATAGATCGAACAAAAATACAAAATAAAATAAATAAAGGAAAATTGTAGCAAGGTATTTTTAGGATTTTTAATATATGATAAAGTAGATCCGGGGGCCATAGTTTTCACTAGAGGCTTCTGTCTTGAAAATAGCATACGGTGGGTAAACAAATTACGGTTGGGCAATTGATAGAAAAGCAAATAATCATGACGATATCCAAGGCAATGATCATGTATATAGGTATCATGTCCGAGACAAGTAGACCGAAACGATTTTGCATCTACTACTATTACTCCACACATCGACCGCTATCCAGCATGCATCTAGAGTATTAAGTTCATAAAGAACGGAGTAACGCCTTAAGCAAGATGACATGATGTTGACAAAGTAAACTCACGCATGAATAAACCCCATCTTTTTACCCTTAATAGCAATGATACATACGTGACATGTCCCCTTCTGTCACTAGGATTGAGCACCACAAGATCAAACCCATTACAAAGCACCTCTCCTATTGCAAGATAAATCAATCTAGTTGGCCAAACCAAATCAATAGATCGGAGAGAAATACCGAGCTATAACAATCATGCATAAAAGAGTTCAGAGAAAACTCAAATAATGTTCATGGTTAATCTGATCATAAACTCACAATTCATCAGATCCCAACAAACACACAGCAAAACGTGATTACATCGGATAGAACTCGAAGAAGATCGAGGAGAACATTGTATTAAAGATCAAACAGAGAGAAGAAGCCATCTAGCTACTAACTATGGACCCACAGGTCTATGGTAAACTACTCACGCATCATCGGAAGGACAGCAAGGTTGATGTAGAGCCCCTCCATGATTGATTCCCCCTTTGGCAAAGTACCAGAAAAGGCATCCAAACAGGATCTCTCGAGAACAGGAACTTGCGGCGGCGGAAAAATTATTTCAAGGACTCCCCTGTTGGTTTCCAGATTTTTGAGAATTTATAACGGCAGAATTAGGTCAAACGAAGCCACGTGGGCCCCACGAGCCACCAGGGCGCGCCCTACCCCCTGAGCGCGCCCTAGTGCCTCGTGGGCCACTGCTCCATCTTCTCATCTGCTCCCGAAGCTTCCAGGGTCTTATGTCCAGAAAAAAATCACCAAAAAGTTTCATGGCATTTGGACTTCGTTTGGTACTAATATTCTGAAAAACCAAAAACAGGCAAAAAAATAGCAACTGGCACAAGGCACTAAGTGAATAGGTTAGTCCCAAAAAATGATATATAGTTGCTTGTAAATGTATATAAAATATCCAAGATTGATACTATAATAGCATGGAACAATAAAAAATTATAGATACATTGGAGACGTATCAAGCATCCCCAAGCTTAATTCCTGCTCGTCCTCGAGTAATAGAATTTTTGATGTGGAATGCTAGCCATCATATTGATCATATAATATTTTCTTTTGTGGCATTGACATTTGGACTTGAATGATTCAAAGCAATAGTCTATAGTTTGATATGAAGACATCAATACTCAAGCAGACTAACAAGCAACCATGTCTTTCAAAATATGAATGCTAAAGAAAGTTATCCCTAGCCCATTATGCTCAATCATCGATCCATTCATGAAACACACTCAATATTAGCTACATCCAATGCACAAGTATGACAATAGTGTTCCCTAGTTGGTGCTTTTAAGAGAAGATGGAGACTCAAAATAAAAATAAAAATTGCATAAAAGTAAATTGATAGGCCCTTTGTAGAGGGAAGCAAAGATTTGTAGTGGTGCTAGAGCTCAAGGCTTAAATTGAGAGATAAAATTATTTTGAGAGGCATGTTTTTCCTGTCAACGAAAACGAGCGAGGATTCCCAATATCTTCTATGCTAGACACATTTATAGGCGGTTCCCAAACAAAAGAATAATTAGGTTTATTTCCTTTCCACCATTCTTTCGCAATCCCTGGCTAGCCGTATCCACAGGTGCCTTCCATACCAACACTTTCCAAGGAATTTATTATTATCATCACATTTTTTTTCATTTCGGGATTGGGCATCCCTATTAGCTGCCACACTCTCGTGCAATGACAAGTGAATAAACACTCATCATGAGATTAACCCACCTAGCATGGAAAATATTGGCCACCCCCTGCCGCTTCATGAGCGGCACGGGCACACAAAATGGAAAATTATTTTGAAAAACTAGAGTTGGCACATGCAAATTTACATAGAACGGCATGTAAATACCGCATATAGGTTGGTATGGTGGACTCATTTGGCACAACTTTGGGTTTAAGGAATTGGATGTACAAGCAGCATTCCTGCCTAGTACAAATGAAGGCTAGCAAATAGATTGAGAAGCGACCAACCAAAAAACGAAAACGGTCATAAACATGCATTGAACATACTAACATTGAATAATGCACCATAAGTAGGATATAACTTCGTTGCATAACTATTGACTTTACGTGCTTGCATAGGGAATCACAAGCCTTAACACCAATATTCTTACTAAACCACAATTACTCACTAACTTGACTCACATATTATCATCTCCATATCGCAAAACTATTGCAAGGAATCAAACTTATCATATCCAATGATCTTTCATGAAAGTTTTTATTATATCCCTCTTGAATATTCATCACTATGGGACCAAATTCATATCTTGTGCAAATTACCATTAATATTATCAACTCTGAAAAAGATATAAGTGAAGCATGAAAGTGCAAATATTTCTTCAAAATTTATCAACTCTCAAAATAATATAAGTGAAGCATGAGAGTGCAAGTAGTTCTTTAAAATTTATCATCTCTCAAAATAATATAAGTGAAGCATGAGAGTGCATGTATTTCTTTAAAATATAATCACCACCATGCTCAAAAATATTTAAGCGAAGCACTAGAGCAACTGCCTAGCTCAAAAAAATTAAGTGAAGCACTCAGAGCATTCTAACAAATCATGAGAAATGTGTGGCTCTCTCAAATAAGTGTGTACAGAAAAGATGATTGTGACAAACTTAAAAGCAAACAAAGCAAAGACTCATATAATACACGACGCTCCAAGCAAAACTCATATCATGTGACGAATAAAAATATAGCTCCAAGTAAAATCACCGATGGTCGTTAGAAGAAAGAGGGGATGCCTTCCGGGGCATCCCCAAAATTAGTTGCTTGGGAGTCCTTGAATATTACCTTGGGGTTCCTCGGGCATCCCCAAGCTTAGGCTCTTGCCACTCCTTATTCCTTCATCCATCGTGATCTCACCCAAAACTTGAAAACTTCAATCACACAAAACTTAACAAAACCTTCGTGAGATCCATTAGTATAATAAAGCAAATCACCACTTTAAGTACTATTGCAAACCTATTCATATTTTATTATTGCATTATACCTACTATATTCTAAGTTTACCATGTCTTATACCCACCGATACAATCCATAGATTCATCAAAATAAGCAAACAATGCAATGAAAACAGAATCTGTCAAAAACAGAACAGTTTGTAGCAATCTGAACATTGACCATACTTCTATAACTCCAAAATTCTGAAAAATTAGGAATAGTAGGCAATTTGTATGTCAATTATGTTTTAAAAATTCAGAATTTTATCACGCTCCAGCAAATTTTAACAATTTTGCTACTGGACACAAAAGTTTCTGTTTTTGCACAGAATCATCCCAAAGACTTTACTTGGCACAAACACTAATTAAAACATAAAAAACACAATAATAAGAGTAGCATAATTGTGCACACACAAGAAAACAGAAAAATAAACAAGAAAATTAAGATAACTATTGGGTTGCCTCCCAACTAGCGCTATTGTTTTATGCCCCTAGCTAGGCATAATGCATAGTTTCAAGTATTGTCATCTTTGGTTTTAGTAACCCTAGCAACTCCTATTTCACTCTCTTTGCCATTTCCAATAATATGAACTAAATGATGGAGCTTAGTACTAATGGTTTTTATATCTTTCAAAACAGAAAAGGCATCAACCTTTTGTTCCAAAGCATCAAATCTCCTATTTTGTGACACCACATTGCTATTTATTTTAGAAGCAAGATTAAATATCCCTCCAAAATTGGACTCCATACTAGACTTAGTTTATTTTATCATCTCTGTTTGACGAAAGATTACTAGAATGGTGGGATCAATTGATTCTACCTTTGGTTGCCCAAATATGCTTTTCATCTTTTCATAAGTGTCAAAGGCATTATTTCCAAGAAAATCAATTTCAAACATGGAATCTAGAATACATCTATAAGCAAGAGGTAAAGCAACATAAAAACTTCTTCAGAGCAATCTAATATGACTCTGAGGCCTAGCTCTCATTTGTATTTCCAATAATCTATCCCAGGATTCTTTTAAAGATTCATCACTCGAATACTTAAAGTTTAAAATTCCAAAACCTTCTCCTAAGTAAGGAGGGAACGGCCAGTCGGAGAAGAACTAGTCATAACGACAAAGCAAACGGGTAAACAAGCAAACAAGAAAAGAGCAAACGGATTTATTTTTTAACTTTTGTAAAAACTTTTTACAAGTGGGGGAGATGAAAATGAGAGGCAAGGGCAAATAAAATAAATGCACGGAGATGAAAGTTTATGCGTAGGTACTTGATAGATGTTGATGATGTCTCCCCGGCAACGGCGCCAGAAATTCTTCCTGCTACTTGTGAGCTGCGTTGGGTTTTCCCTGAAGAAGAGGGGATGATGCAGTACAATAGAGATAAGTATTTCCCTCAGTTATGACACCAAGATTATCAATCCAGTAGGAGAATCATGCAACAACTTGTTAACAGCACCTACACATAAAATAACAAATCCTTGCACCCAACGCGTACAAGGGGTTGTCAATCCCTTGGTGGTTAATTGCAAGATTAAATTGTATGGTGATAGATAGATAGATCGAACAAAAATACAAAATAAAATAATAAAGGAAAATTGCAGAAAGGTATTTTTAGGATTTTTAATATATGATAAGGTAGACCCGGGGGCCATAATTTTTACTAGAGGCTTCTCTCTTGAAAATAGCATACGGTGGGTAAACCAATTACTGTTGGGCAATTGATAGAAAAGCAAATGGTCATGATGATATCCAAGGCAATGATCATGTATATAGGCATCACGACCGAGACAAGTAGATCGAAACGATTCTGCATCTACTACTATTACTCCACACATTAACCACTATCCAGCATGCATCTAGAGTATTAAGTTCATAAAGAACAAAGTAACGCCTTAAGCAAGATGACATGATGTACACAAAAGTAAACTCATGCATGAATAAACCCCATATTTTTACCCATAATAGCAACGATACATACGTGTCATGTCCCCTTCTATCACTAGGATTGAGCACCGCAAGATTGAATCCATTACAAAGCACATCTCCCATTGCAAGATAAATCAATCGAGTTGGCCAAACCAAATCAATTGATCGGAGAAAAATACGAAGCTATAACAATCATGCATAAAAGAGTTAAGAGAAAACTCAAATAATATTCATGGATAATCTAATCATAATCTCACAATTCATTGGATCCCAACAAACACACCGCAAAAAGTGATTACATCGGATATAACTCCAAGAACATCGAGGAGAACATTGTATTGAAGATCAACTAGAGAGAAGAAGCCATCTAGCTACTAACTATGGACCCGTAGGGCTATGGTAAACTACTCACGTATCATCGGAAGGGCAGGAAGGTTGATGTAGAGCCCCTTCGTGATTGATTCCCCCTCCGGCAGAGTGCCAGAAAAGGCCTCCAGATGGGATCTCTCTAGAACAGGAACTTGCGGCGGCAGAAAAAGTATTTCGTGGACTCCCCTGTTGGTTTCCAGATTTTCGAGAATTTATAGAGGCGGAATTAGGTCAAACAGAGCCCCGTGGGCCCCACAACCCACCAGGGCATGCCCTACCCCCTGGGCTCGCCCTGGTGCCTCGTGGGCCACTGCTCCATCTTCTCGTCCCCTCTCAAAGCTTCTAGGGTCTCTTATGTCCAGAAAAAATTCACCAAAAAGTTTCGTTGCATTTGGACTTTGTTTGGTACTGATATTCTGAAAAACCAAAACCAGGTAGAAAACAACAACTTGGTACTCATATATGTGCCATGTCATGACACCATGCCAAGTTTCATGATTTTCTGGTGAGTTTTGGATTTATGGGGATTTAAGAACTGATATTCCCAATGTTTGAGGCCGAGCCAGGACGCCAAGACGATTGTAATTCATTCCCATTCCTTGCATGGGACCTAAACATGCACCCAAGGACACATGTATGATTTTTCTAGACATTTTGGTGCACTAGAGCATGTATTTGTAGTTCAGATTTGAATTATGGATAAATTCATAGAAAACTCAATTAATGTATAAAAGGACCAAACAAACCATGAATAATTTCAAATTTTAGCATGAACCTCATGTTGTTCCATGTTGCCTATAGAAAAAATACAAGGCGGGAAGAGGCAGCGATTATCGTTTCACCCACAAGGGGTACACGTTTCCCTATCGGATCCACGAGGCTTCTTGAGAGAAGCTCCGGGTTGTAAGAGGCTTGTAATAAAACTTGGCCCAAATTGGACAATTTTTTTTACCATGACATATATGTGCCATGTCATGACACCATGCCAAGTTTCACGATTTTTGGGTGAGATTTGGATTTACGGAGATTTAAAAACCGAGATTCTCAATGTTTGAGGCGGAGCCAGGACGCTGAGACGGTTGTAATTGATTCTCATTCTTTGCATGGGACCTAAACATGCATCCAAGGACACATGTATGATTTTTCTAGCCATTTTGGTGCACTGGAGCATGTATTTTTAGTTCAAATTTGAATTATTCACATTAAATTAATGATTAGAAAACTCAATTATAATGTATAAAAAAGGCCAAATGAACCCTGAATATTTAAAGCAGTTTTGGTCAACCGTTTGGCACCCATGGGTAAGCACTGTGCACACGCATCATGCTAGCTCGCGCTTCTTTCTTTACTAAGTTTTCCATATTAATGGTGTTACATATCCAAACACGCTACTATTTCCCATCACTCCCCTAATCGGTTTCCCGCTACTCCTCCCATCAGTTTCCCGCCTCTTCTCCAATCAGTTTCCCGCTGCCAGTGTTGGTGGTCATGGAAGGCTAGTCGGCGACACATCGGCTATGTAAAGATCGCACATAGTTTCTAAAAGCACAAACATGTGTGATAGTAGGGAGTAGGTCCCACACGGTGACCAACATGAAACGCCTTAAAGGCAAGGAGGCAACTATTATCAGCAAGGGGCGGTTTCCCATCCGCTAGCCGAGTTGAATAGAACACAGAAGTTAAGCATGTTGGGGCTGGAGGAGTCTAAGGATGGGTGACCGGGTGGGAAGTTACATATCCCAAGCTTCATTTAAGCGCCATGATATGTTCATTACAGACATTTAACATCTATGTCTGTAGTGACATGTCATGTCGATTATATAAACCTTTGGATCCTTGTTTCAGTAATTTATAGAATGATGTTTTTTTGCTATTTTTTGTTTTCAAAGATCAGAGAATGATTGAGATATGTGTGCCCACACAATCTATCCCTTTAACCCAATGTACGAGAATGGTTTGACCATGATGGGTTCCTCATCTAATCCTTTGACCCAACGTACGAGAAGGGTTTGACCATGACAGTTTCCTCATGCTCTGTGTGCCATGTTAGATCAAATTAAGTTTGAGCACATGCGTTGGATACACCCCCCCCGGTCTCGAAGTTGTGGAACTGACATCGTACATCTTGAACCTGGTTTGGGGCTACGGTGTTTGGTTTGTATTGTAGTTGGTGCCCCATCGAAGTTGTGCATTGGGGATTTGAACACATCACACACCACCCATACATATTTCTGGGCCGCATGCAGGGTATAGGGGGTCTTCTGAGTGACCCCATCTCCCTTGTGTGGTTTTAGATGACACACATATCTGTGGGCTCCCTGGGGTCTATATATATCATCCCTTTGACTGATAACGAGGGGGTTTGTCCATGAATGGATTCCTCCTAGTTCGTGTTAGGGCGGGTCACGGTGACATGTTCGAGCAAAGTTCGAGCTCATGCGTTCTCAGAATTCCCTCCCACACGCTTGAATTGGTAGGTTGGACCGACACCGTAGCCTACGTATGTCGTCCTTTATTACCTAGCTTTCATGGGGGTTGTCTGTATCGAGAGGTAGGCACCACATCAAAATTGTACATTATTTGATATTTAAAACACATCACCCCTTCCAACGTACATCATTTTGGCCCGCATGCAGGCGGTGCTGGTTTTGTGGCCCCTCTCGTGTGGTTTTTGATGATGGTACAATCTATTGGCCCAAGTGGTGTATTCTCCCTTTTTGATCGACAACAATAGTGGTCGTTTGACCAAGCGATAGATTCACTGGTCCGTCTTATGGTAGGTCATGGTGACATGCATGTATGACCAAAGTATGAGCACGTGCATGTGTCACGCTAACAGGAAGTGGGGGTGGGGCAAGCACCATAGCTACGACCTTAGACTGTCATTATAGATATATCCAAGGGGGCTTTCCGGTTTGCGAGGCAGGTGCCACCAAAATTGTGCATTGTTTATTTAAACACCACACTCTTTATTCCTACATATATTTGGCCACTTCCAGGTGGTTGTTCACTTCTGGCCCCTCTCACCGATCTTCCATGACACGCCCACCCGTGGGACCATGCGGTCAAAGTTGTACATTGGGAATTTGAACATCACACACCACCCTTTTCATTCATATATATTTGGGCCACATGCTGGTGTGGTTGTCTTCTGACCCTCTCACACATTTTTTTGCTGCCAAATGGTGCTATATATGAAGACTCGGATGACGCGCAACAGACATGGGTGCACTGGCTTAACTGTGTGTGATGCTAGTGCGTTGTGAAATCACCATAACTGTGCAAGCGCGAGCAAGGGTGGAGGTACTGGCTTAACCATGTGCGATGCTAGTGCGCCGTGAAATCACCATGACTGCGCAAGCACCAGCAAGGGTGGAGGTACTGGCTTAACCGTGTGCGATGCTAGTGCACTGTAAAATCACCACGACTGCGCAAGTTCAAGGCGGTAGTTTATTTAGGATGAATTCCATGTCTGTGTCTGAAATTAGGACAAACCGTGTGCGATAGACCAGCTAGCTAGAAATCTAAAAACAAACTACCCGCCTTAAGCGATGCAAAAATCGGCGGTTCCGCCGCTTTTCCCTATTATCATACACGCATATTCTTTTTGGACCGTGGGCGATCTTGGTTGCTCCCGCCTCGCTTCAATTCCTTTACCCAAATTTTAGTAGCCGCGGTATTTCGATCATCGCCCCCACTCCTCCACCACCGACCTTATAGTAAAATTCCAGTAGTCGAGGCATTTGAACCGTGGCCCTCACTCGTCCACCACCATCTCGACCCACCATTACTAAAAAATTTAGTAGACGCGACGTATCCTCAAATACCACCCCCTCCACAGTCTACCCCCACCCTTCCCCCGCTCAAACCCTAGCTCGCCACCGCCGTCGCCGCCAACCCCCGTCGGTCTGCCCGTGCCTCCTAGCTTAGATAATAAAGTTCAGGTTACCCAGTGATTCCCATACAGTTGCCGCCCTGAGTTTTTAGATGAGGCCTGCGGTGTCCCTCCCCACCAGATCCACATCCTCTACTCCACAGAGTCGCAGCTTAAGCCCGACCATGTATCCCGGGGAGCCCGACGAGCGTACAGCCAAAAAGAGGTCTATCATGGCCTCTCCGGTGGACGATGGCGAGGTGGCCGCCGTTCGTCCCGACCTGTCAATCCCGGAGCACCACCTCGCCGCGGAAGCCGGTGCGGACATTGACTATGTTGCCATGCCGAAGGCTTCATGTCAGCGGGCTTGCTTATTACTATATCTCGGGAAAGCTGGCTACGACATCAAGCTCGTCGACAGTGATGGCTTCATGGGGCCATGTCACAGTGTTGGGGATATAACTATTGGGTATGACCCGCCCAGGAGGGGCCGAGTCATGCCACTGGCAGTTCATAATGAAGAGGCCCAAGAAGAGATGGCGGTTCACGAAGCAAGCTTATTAAAGGCCCAAGACCCGGAGGAGACTTGAGGCCCGTGGGCGTAAACCGCCATATGTTTAACTTGTATGTTAAGGAAAGTGTAGTTCTGTTACTGAGCCGGACACGTTGTGTATGAGCCGGCCGGGACTATGTAAGCCGCCGGGCATCAGCTTGTGTATATAAAGGGGTGACCCGGCGGCGGGTTAGGGGAGGAAGTCAAGAACTAGGTCAAGCATATTCGCTCCCTGGTAATCAAAACCCAAGCAATACAACCTAAAGCAGGAGTAGGCCTTTACCTCGTTGAGAGGGGCCGAACCTGGGTAAACTCTGTGTCCCTTGTCCCGTTTTAACCCCTTCAAGCTAACCGCGTTGCGATGGCTCCACCCTAAGTCCTCATACTAGGACATCTGCCATGACAATTCAACAATAGTTGGCGCCCATCGTGGGGCCTGCACATGGTGGTTTCGAGTTCCTGAAGGGCAGCTTCGCAGGGCTCAAGGGATATGCTGTGGGCCGGATGACCAAGAGTCGTCGCGGCAAGCTCTACATCGATGATGCAGGCTGGAGCCCCGAGGCCGGCTCAATTGAGTACGGGTACCGGGTCCCCTTCGGCGAAATCCACGTTTTCATAGGCAAGATCGGCAAACCGGGCCCTGAGCCGGACACCTGCACTGACGTCATCGAGACGGCTCAGCGTGCGCGACCCGCCCGGGTTCAAACCGCTGTGAAGTGCGCCTTTGTTGGATTTATCCATGGGGCGGAATTGGAGGAAGGATCTATATCTGGTGGTGAAACGGCCATCTACTCTGATGGTGAGTCATCAACCAGCGAGACTAACTCAATCTATCAACTGCAAGATGGTCGGCTTGGGGGCTGTTCCGATGGTGACAGTATTCCGGACCCCTATGAGCCACCGAACAGGGTCGCAATTTTCATGGCCGGTACACAGCCGGCTCTTGGGTCGACAACCGCCGCGGCGATGACCTCCAGTTCAACGGCTGCGGCGGCGGCTGGTGCTAGCGGTTCTGCGCGCCCACCGGCTCAAGTTCTCACAGAATTGTTGGAAGCTTTGGCGACTTTAATGGGGGTGGAGGTAACCCCGGATACTCAGGAGCAGCATAAGGTGGATGTGGCGAAGGTGCGAGATGAGATCACCCAAGCCAAGGAGGAACTGGCGGCTGAAATCGCTAGGATGGCCGCGGAGCGGGCTGCTTTGGACGCCCAAGCACAACGGATTCAGGCAGACTCTTTCCGGCTCACATTGGATCAGAACGCTTCAAACGAGATCATGAGGAGGAGGCACCAGAGTCGACTACCCCCGGTTTATGAGGCAAGGAACCTCTTCAACACGCCTGGAGCAGGAACCAGTGACCCGACGGCGGTGAACCGGGTGGTCGAAGCACCTATAACCGGAACGCCGGTTCAGCCGCGCGTGATGGACCCGCCTCGTTTGAATAATACCCCGCCTCAGCATGTTCCGACACCTCCGGGTCATTATTCTAACCCTTTGGATAATATGATTGCTGCGGCAACACGATTGGCGGCCCTGCCAGTTGAAGGCGAGTCACCAGCTGCGGTAGAGACACGGAGGGTTAGAGAGCTTCTTCAGACAGTGTTGGATCAGCAGGCGGCTTATTCCTATAGTCGCGAAAGGATTCACTCAACCCCTCGGCCCAGCCGGAGTTATAGCCGACGTATTGAGTCGCCAGCAGTTTCAAGCGGTGAACAACACCATAACCAGCCTCGTGGACATAACCCGGTGCACGGTGGTGGTGATGCTCAGACCTTGGTGGATCAAGGCAGGGCACGTCGGGAGGCTGAGCTGGCAGCTCAGCTGGCGGCTCAACAACAGTCGCCGGTTTATCCATCTGCATCGGTGGGGGCAGGAGTGACCTCCAGAACTTTGGGTGTGCCATGTTTAGTGCCAGCTCTACGCAATGAGCGTTTGCCTAAGGATTTCAAGGGCCCTCGTAAGGTGCCTAATTATACAGCGGATCAGCCCCCTGAGGCTTGGATCGAGAGCTATGAGATGGCCATGGAGATGCTAGATGTTAGTGATGCTGCATGTGCCAATTATTTCACCATGATGTTGGATGGGCCGGCTCGTACTTGGTTGAAGGGGCTCCCTGCTAACTCCATTAGATCATGGGCAGAGTTGAAAGTTCGTTTCATACAAAATTTTAAAGACACATGCAAGCAACCTATGTCAATCCTGGATTTGGATTCTTGTGTCCAAGGTGAAGGCGAGTCAACAACACATTGGGTGCGCCGGATCTCAGCTATTATACACTCGTCGGACAGTATCAACGCCGGTTCAGCAGTCCTGATGTTGGAGAAGAATTGCCGTTTCCTTCCCCTTAAGCAGAAGCTGGGGCGGCTTAAACGCCACTGCAACGACATGGGGGAGCTCATGGCGGCTCTCGTCAAGTATGCCGACTCTGATAGTACCAAGGACCCCGAGTCTGATGATGAGAAGCCAGGGAAGGGAAAAAGAAGCAGCAATGCGAAAGGGCAGCAGCATAACCTAGCAGGTCAAGGCAGCAATGGTAAGCGCAAGGCTGATGGCAACTTAGACTTTGTGGCTAACACCAATACGCAGAATAATAATCAGCGTCGCAAGGGAAAACTGGCCCTGTTTGGGGGGCCAAAATTTAACCTTGAGGCGATGATGAATCAGCCTTGTCCAAAGCATAGTACGCATGAGAAGCCGGCCACTCATCTGTGGAAGGATTGCTTCATCATGAAGGAATATAGGAATTCCAATTTTTTCCAGAACAATCATGGCCCAAATGGCGGTTCAGGACCCGGCTCTCATGGGCCTGGCTTTGGTCGTGGCGGTTCAAACTCTGGCTTTCAAGGCCAAGGCAATCAAGGTGGCTTTAATCAGCAATCTGGTCAAGGGAATCAGCAGCAGCAGTCTGGTTATCAGAGTAATCCGAAGCAGTTGAATAGTGGACAGTACCATGTTTTCACCACAAGTTTATGTAAGCGGGATCAGAAGCTCCATAAAAGAGCAGTAAACTCGGTTGAGCCGGTGGTACCTCGTTATTTAATGTGGTCTGAGCAGACCATCATATGGAGTCGTGAGGACCACCCGCCCCGGGTTGATAATCCAGGTCAGTTGGCATTGGTTGTGGCTCCTCAGGTAGGAGGATATAAGCTTACAAAAGTACTCATGGATGGGGGCAGTAGTATCAATATCCTTTATTATGATACTTTTCGTCGCATGAATCTGTCTGACAAAGATCTTCAGACGTCTTCTACTGTTTTCCATGGGGTGGTACCTGGTAAGTCGGCATATCCAGTGGGTAAGATAACCCTGGAGGTAGCCTTTGGAGATGACCGTGATTTCAGAGTTGAAAAATTAACCTTTGAGGTGGTCAAGATCAAAAGCCCGTATCACGCCTTGTTCGGGCGGCCGACTTACGCCAAGTTCATGGCACGGCCTTGTTATGTTTATTTACAGCTTAAAATGCCGGGTCATAAGGGTACCATCACGGTGCACAGTGATAGGAAGATTGCTCTGGATTGTGAAGAGGGTGATGTTGCGTATGCTGAGTCGGCCTGTGCCACCGAGGAGTTGAAGTTTTATAAGGATAATGTTGACCCGGCGGATATGACACCTTTGAAGAAGCCAACTACAGAGAATGACCCCCTGTTGAAATTTAAGTCGGCATATGACACTAAGTTGGTCAATTTTGTTCTTGGTGACTCTTCCAAACTGTTCAGTATAAGTGCCAACATGGATCCGAAATAGGAAAGCGCGCTCATCGAGTTCATCCATGAGAACCGGGACATCTTCGCATGGAAACCTTCTGACATGCCAGGTGTACCGAGGGAACTCGCTGAGCACACTCTTAATGTTGATCCAAGATTTAAACTGGTCAAGCAGTTTCTTCGTCGTTTCAATGAAGAGAGGTGCAAAGCAATTGGTGAAGAAGTGGCCCGGCTCTTAGCCGCTGGATTTATCATTGAGGTTTTTCATCCTGAGTGGTTAGCTAACCCGGTGCTGGTGCTTAAGAAAAATGGCACTTGGCGTATGTGTGTGGATTATACAGACCTTAATAAGGCCTGTCTGGCTGACCCATTTGCTCTCCCTCGTATTGATCAGATTATTGATGCTACGGCGGGTTGTGAGCGTTTGAGTTTTTTGGATGCTTACTCTGGGTATCATCAGATTAAAATGGCAGTTAAGGACCAGGAGAAGACAACTTTCATCACTCCCTTTGGAGCCTTCTGCTATGTATCTATGCCCTTTGGGCTCAAGAGTGCCCAGGCGACTTACCAACGGTGTGTTCAGAATTGTCTCCATGACCAGATCGGACGCAATGTTCACGCCTATGTGGATGATATTGTTGTGAAATCCAGGAAGAAAGAGACTTTGATTGATGATTTGAAAGAAACCTTTGACAATCTCCGGGTCTACAAAATGATGCTTAACCCAGCCAAATGCGTCTTCGGCATGCCAGCAGGCAAACTATTGGGTTTCCTGGTTTCTGAGAGAGGCATTAAAGCTAACCCGGAGAAAATCAAGGCTATCACTTCGTTGGCTAAGCCGGCATGTATCAATGACGTCCAGCGGTTGGCAGGTCGGATTGCAGCTTTGAGACAGTTTATCAGCCGGCTGGGAGAAAAGGCTATCCCTTTGTATCAAATGATGAAGAAGACAGATAACTTTGTCTGGAGTGATGCTGGCAATGAGGCATTTGAGTCGCTTAAGAAACAGCTGGCTGAGCCGCCGGTTCTTGCAGCTCCTATTGAGAAGGAGCCCTTGCTTTTATATGTGGCTGCAAACAATAGAGCTGTCAGTGTGGCAATTGTGGTTGAAAGGAAAGAGTCAGGCAAGGAGTATCTGACTCAAAGGCCGGTTTATTATGTAAGTGAGGTGCTCATTGAATCCAAACAGAGATACCCACATTGGCAAAAATTGGTTTGCGGCGTGTTCATGGCTAGCCACAAGTTGAAGCAATATTTCCTCGGTCATCCCATCACTGTGGTTAGTTCTGCTCCCTTGGGGGATATTATTCAAAACAGAGAAGCCACAGGAAGGATAGCTAAGTGGGCTTTTGAGCTTGGACCCCATGGCTTGAAGTATATGCCTCGAACGGCTATAAAGTCTCAAGCACTTGTGGATTTCATTAATGACTGGACGAAGCTGCAGATGCCTGAGGATAAGCCGGACAATACATATTGGACTATTCATTTTGATGGGTCCAGGCAGTTGGAAGGCTCGGGGGCGGGAGTTATATTGACTTCCCCACGAGGTGATAAATTTTGTTATGTTTTAAGGTTGATGTTCCCTTGTACTAACAATGCAGCTGAGTATGAAGCTTTACTCCATGGTCTTCGGATGGCTAAAGAGATGAATTTAAGCCGGGTGAGGTGTTTTGGCGACTCAGACTTAGTGGCTCAGCAGGTGTCAGGAACTTGGGATTCAAAGAATCCACTCATGGCGGCTTATCGCCGAGAGGTTGATACTATTGCTGGTCATTTCAAAGGTTATCAAGTGGAGCATGTTGATCGTAGGAAAAATGAAGCTGCTGATGCTTTAAGCCGGCTGGGGTCTCAGTGTAAGCCGGTACCCCCTAATATTTTCCTCGATGTTTTGCATAACCCATCAGTTAAATTGCCTACGGAGGAAGATCTTGCAGTCCCTGACCCGGAAGCACAGTTGGTGGCAGCTCTCCATGTTATTCCTGATTGGACTGTTCCATATTTGGCTTATATGACCCGGGGTGAGTTACCTGAGGATGAAACCTTGGCCAGGCAAATAACCCGAAGGTCTAAGTCAATGACTATTGTCAATGGGGAGTTGCATAGATGCAGTGTTACAGGGGTGTTTCAACGATGCATTTCTCCTGAGGAGGGCCGTGAAATTTTAAGGGAGATTCATGAAGGAGATTGCGGTCACCATGCCGGCTCTAATCTCTAGTTGCTAAAGCTTTTCGTCACAGGTTTTATTGGCTGACGGCTCACGCTGAAGCAGAAGATCTGGTCAGTAAATGTGATGGCTGTCAGAAATTTTCAAGACGAGCTCATGTACCGGCTCAAGAATTAAGGATGATTCCAATTACTTGGCCATTTGCAGTCTGGGGGTTGGATATGATTGGGCCTTTTAAAAGGTCCAAGGACAAAAAGACTCATCTCCTGGTAGCTATTGACAAGTTTACAAAGTGGGTTGAAGCTGAGCCAGTCAGCAAATGTGATGCAGCAATGGCGGTTCAATTCATCAAGAAGGTGGTCCTTAGTTTTGGATACCCTCATAGTATCATTACTGATAATGGTACTAATCTGTCTAAAGGTGCAATGAAAGAGTTCTGTCAACAAGAGCATATCCGGCTTGATGTGTCATCAGTGGCTCACCCTTAGTCTAACGGTCAAGCTGAAAGAGCCACTCAAGAAATCTTGAGAGGTATCAGACCCCGGCTTATGGTCCCTTTGCGGAGGACGCCGGGCTGTTGGGTAGAGGAATTACCCTTAGTATTATGGAGCATCAATACCACCCCCAACAGGTCTACGGGTTACACGCCTTTCTTCATGGTTTATGGAGCAGAGGCGGTTCTCCCTAGTGACATCCGTCATGACTCGCCCTGTGTGGTGGCTTATGTTGAAGCTGATAATGAAAAAACACGTCAGGATGCTATTGACCTGTTGGATGAGGAGCACGACCTGGCGGTGGCTCGTTCGGCGATTTACCAGCAGGACCTGCACCGTTATCATAGCCGCCAGGTCAAAACCAGGACCTTTCAATAAGGCGATTTAGTGCTCCGGCTTATCCAGGATCAAACTGATATGCACAAGCTATCCCCACCTTGGGAAGGACCCTTTGTGGTCAGCAAAAATCTGAACAACAGGTCATACTACCTTATCGATGTTCGAGACCACAAGGACTCACGCACATCGGAGGAGGAAACCCGCCGGCCGTGGAATATTGCTCATCTTCAGCCTTATTACACCTGAGCCACCGGCTCTTATGATGTACATACCTTGTCAATGTATATATTATGATGAATATAATAAAGCCGGCATCCCTGAATTCAGGGCCTCTGTCGTTTCATTTCTAAAGAATATGAGTCTATTATGACTTCATCTAATCATTTGGGGGCTTCCTGCTCATTAAGCATAGCTATGACTACCCAGCTGATCCGGCTTATACGCCTGGAATGAAATATTACATGGGGGCTCTGTTAATGGACAGAGCTTTGATTGACCCTTGTAATAGGCTTGGACGCCAGGTGTATTCACCAAAACATCCGGGTTATCCTACCTTTGTAAGTTTGCCACTCCACCCAGGTAATCCTGGAATGACTCGCCGTACTCTTGACAATCAATCTTATAGACCCTGAACTTGTCAAGGTTAAAATGGCGATTGGTCATGTGAGGCCCGGCTTACAAGGTTTGAATGAAGGTTTAACTCAGCGGCTGTGCGGCCCTTGAACAACACTTGATTTTGAGGCTTGGCGGCCTATGAAAGCCTTGGGTTTTAAATTATATTTGATTTTGAACATTTTTTGAGGTTCATCTCTTGTGACATGTTAATACATGATTGAAAAACCGATGAGGGCTATGTTGCCTTATGGTTTATATATGAACTTATCCGGAGTTTATTAACCCCGACTGGCTTTGGACTTTAAGTCGCCAGTGTATAATAATTATTTGCTTGAGTGTTGTGCTCTAAGCTTTGGGATGTTAACCCTAGCTGTGATGGCATGATAAGTCGGCGGTATGAATAAAGTTGTACAGGGCGTTGTGTTCTGTCTGGGCTGTTACCCTTGCTGACATGATAAGACAGTAATGTGCCTAAACTTCATAGGTATGATGTTTATTTTCTTGTTATATGAGGTTTTGATAAGCCGGCCCTGATCATGAATTGTTTAGTCAGTGTTTTTTTGTAAAGAGGTGTTGTCACCCGCCCTGGGGTAAACCGCCAGGACACTTACAAAGCGGAATTGTTTAAACTAGCCTATTACAAGGCATCTGAAGGCCCAAAAGGACAAGTGTTTTTGATATAGCATCAGAACGCTATGACTAGCACCGGCTCATGAATTCAGATTTTTATTCTTGGTGGGTTGTAGCCTCCGGGTCATCCTGCGCCTCTTCGTGTGCAGCTCCTTCATTATCCATTGGCTGGAAATCAGGCGTAGACCAGTTGATACCGGTCAAAGCTCTAAACACAGTTTCATCATCAATAAGGTTGGATGGATCAATGTCAGGAGCGAAGGTATGCTTACGCTCCGGTGGGATCAGATCCACCTCTGAATGAACCGACGCCTTCATCTTCTTATTGTTGGCATCATAAGCCGCCTGGTACTGAGATAGATTGGTCTCTTCAGCCAGCCGGGTTGCTAATGGACGCATTGCTCTTGCTATTTCTGCAAAGTCATCAGCGCTGAAGGGTGACCCATCTTCTTTCACACTTGGGCAACCATTGGCTAAGTCTTCCGGATCAAGATCTGCTTGCCACGCCTTTGCCCGGCTTAAAGCAGTCAAAGCGCCAGCTCTGGCAGAGGCTCGCTTCAACTCTTCAATCCTTTGGGGCAGCACTGACAACTTTTCCAAAGTTTCCTTGATGAGGGTGGGTGGCTGTTTTTTATGAATTGCAGCAGCAATGGTCCGTTGAGCACCGGTGTATAGTTGTTCTACAAGAGTATAGACAGCCTTAAGCCTGATGCGCATATCCGAGCCCAACTTGACGCTTCGAGAGCCTGTATCAGTAAATTTGTTAATAAGCCGGCAGATGTTTATAATATGTTTATTGGGATGACAAGAGTCATATTTACTACTTACCAAAAATGGCTGATGACATGTTATGGATCTGCTGCCTTAAACCGGACAACTCGTCAGTCACCGGTTTAAGAGCGGCTTCAGCATCCTCTGCTCTCTTCAATAGAGCCGCCTTCTCGGTTTCCCAGCCAGTTTTATCAGCATTGAAGCTTTGTTTAAGCTGCTCAATGTTTTCCAAAGCAGTCTTCAGTTCTGATTTGGCCTTCGATGTCTCGGATTGCTGAGTTTGAACATTGGCCCTCAGATCGTTAAGCTGTGAATCCTTCTTAGTTAGTTCAGCCTATGACATGAACAAACATGGAAGGTATTATGATCATGATTATTTTTAAAGTCCCAAGCACAATACAAGTATTTTCCTCGGCACTTGGGGGCTAATGCCTATTGCTCTTTTTTAAGACAAATTTATCTACTGACCCGGACAAAATGATATGATCCGGTTTATAAAGACTACATGTTGTGTTATTGGTTTCATGCATGGTGATAAGTCCCGGCTTATTCATGTTGATTAAGCCAATCCTGGGGGGCTACAGGTGCATAGTTGATTAATACTAATTGAAGTGCAGGTGCACAGTTAATTACTACTAATTGAAGTCCTGGCTTAACATAATAATTAAGCCGGCCCTTGGGGGCTACTAGTGATGATATTCTTCTATTTTTACGACTATTTGAAAGTCTACAGAGTATTCAATCCTATCATACTTTATAGACTTGGCGGCTTATAGCAATATACTTATGAGGAAGAGTTGATTGAATTACCTCATAACGTTCCTTCATCAGATTGACTAAGCTGGCTTCAAAATCACGGCTGGTATATAAGCGGTTCAAATAACTGGAATGGATTTCCCGAGCACCAAAGTGGGCGTAGCTTTCTAAGTCTACCTTCCACTTGCCTTTGTCAGTAGTAGTAATCTCTTCCTTGGCGTTGTGCTTGGATAAGACAGTGGGGTTACCCGGCGCTGTATAACCAAACCCGGTGACGACGACATCGTCAGCCTTCTCCTCAGTAGGCTTGATGGGACTCGGCGGATTAGGGATAACCGGTTCAACGACCATAGGGTCGATGGTAACGTCGTGCTCTTCTAGTAGCGGATCATCAGTGGTGGCCTCAGCGGTTGGATAAGAGGTCTCTGGCAATTATTTTTCCGGCTCAGAAGGGTTGGAGTCTTCAGCCGGCTTGTTCAGTTTCGCCTTCTTGCTGGGCTTGGCCATACCACTAGAAAATAAAATATAAAGATGTCAGCATATTGATTAAAGCATGAAGTTTCGACTGATTGAATGCACCATTACCCAGGCATGGTGTTGAAGGCCGGGATTTGAGTTCCCGTTGAGTCGCCGGAGGAGGAGTGAGATGTTCCCTGATAATTTGAATCAGACAAATTAAGAGGTTGACGGAAGAAACCTGCCTTCGGGTAATCTAAGTCAGAAAGTTTTGAAACCTCCGGTCGACATTTGCGAGGTGCTGGGGTATTCGGTAAGCCGGAGGATAAAACTCCACCGCCACTGCGCCGGGTTGTGCGGCGGGCTTCATTTTGCTGCTTCTTCAAAAGAAAGTTGGGGTCCAAGTAAGCTAAAGGGTGAGAAAATCTTACTTTCCGGCTTGCTTGTCGAGTTTTCTGTGTTGGCAGAGGTTCTGAGCCGGAGGAAAAGATAATTACCTCATCATCATCTGCACGTCTGGCTTCCGCATCATCCTGATAATGGTCATTGTTAATAAGATGTACAAAAAATGAGCCAAGGGAGTCAAGTTCTACCTCCGACTCATCATCATCATTCTCATCCAAGTTAAATAACTCGGTGGTATTGGTTTTCTTCTTAGCAGGCATTTTAGCCTTGCTCTTCGTCTGGAGTTTCTTTGGCTTATCTTGAAGCTTCTTGGTCCAAAAGGGTGAATCGGCCTGTAAACATTTGAATGAGTATGAAGAGGCCATACAAATCAAAATATGAGTCAAGTATGAGCTTGATTCAAAACTTACAGCTGGCGGTTTATTCAGAGTACAGAAAGGACTCAGTCCGACTTGACTGCAATCTGCCAAGCTCTCATTCAGTAGAGTCTTGGTCATGTTATTGATGTCTTCCTCAGTTATTTCGATCTGACAGTGGCGCTGAGGATCTGTTAGCTCGCCGGTATACTCGCACATTAAGCCAGGCCGGCGGCTTAGAGGCAAGACTCTCCAGGCGACCCAGCAGCGAACTAGATCAATTCTGGTCAAGCCGTTGGCAATCAAGGCCCGGATCTTCGCAAAAACTGGTACATATTTCTTCCGCTCTGCTGTGCTGATACAGTCTGGAAGATGATGTCTGCTACTAAGCCGGCTGGCGCGATAACCCGGCAAGGGGTTTTCTCCTTCCGGCGAAGTATCTTGACAATAAAACCAGGTTTGGTTCCAGTCTTTGGGGTGACTGGGGAGAGTGGCAGCTGGGAAGGTGGCTTCTTTCCGACGTTGTATAGATATGCCACCTAGGTCCAAACTAGGCCCATCAGTGAATTCATTTTGCTGGTTCAAGTAGTAAAATTCCCTGAATAGTTCTACGGTGGGCTCCTGTTGAATGTACACCTCGCAGAACACTTGAAAGTTGCAGATGTTTGAGACGGAGTTTGGGCCGATGTCTTGTGGATGGAGTTTGAAGAAATGCAACACATCGCGGAAGAATTTTGAGCCAGGAGGGCTGAAGCCCCGGTTTATGTGATCAGTAAAGACGATGACTTCGCCGTCCTTGGGCTCAGGACTAGTCTCATTGCCTGGGACCCTCCAGTGGATGACTTCTTTTTTGGCTAAAACGCCAGTCTGAACATAATCTCTCAAATCTTCCTCGGTGACCCGGGAAACGACCCAGTTGCAAGCAGTGATGGTCTTGACCATTTTTGAGAAAAAAGATCTATAAGACGAAAACATTACCGGCTTATGATTTTGTTTATTAACCGAATCATGGATTCAAAGGTGAAATGTTACTATGTTAAGCCGGGAGATGAGCATTTGAAATATGCAGATATTCATATTAGCGGCTTAAAAGGGGACTAATGGTATCTAGCGGCTTACGGTTTATGAGTTAAGCCACCCGCACAATTATTGATTTTCAGATCTATGAAGCGGAAAAATTGCTAAGTGTTGGGACAAACAGTTTTCACATGATTCGATGTTTATAATTTTGGATCTACAACAGTTAAAATTCTAAAAATAAAGTGGCGGCAGCAGGACAGTTCACATGCTCAGATGAGATCTTCTATAGAGGGGAAGCGTTTAGATATTAGAAACAAGTGCCAAACTGCTACCGCACAAGATTGGTACTACACTTGGATCAAAAACTATATGATCTACGGAAGAACGGAGATGAACTCCGACGAACTCGCAGAAACCCTAATGGGATCTACAGTGAGAGAAAGGGACTAACTTGCCGGAGCTGTTGAATAGCGGAGGCGTGCGGACGAACTCTGGTCGGTTCAGGTTAATGCAGCGGCCGCAGTTGAGGAAGTGACGAAAGTCGATGGCGGTGGCGGAGCTCGGGCGCTAGAAGCGTCGTGAGGAAGAGGATGAAGACAAGGAGGTAAGGGGGGAAAGTGATAGGGACCCCTAGCCCTATTTATAAGGCAGAAAGGATAAGTGGCATGCGTGGAAATCGAGGAGATTGAAAAATGGATATGTGACAGCACAGACGCCTCGATTTTCGGAGATTCATTAAAGTGACGACATATTAAGATTTGGGCCTCGTGTGATGTTAATGTGAGATGACATCACGGCGGGTTACCGCAATTTCAGGAGATGACGTCACGGTGGGTTAGGAGATCCCGCGAGGACAGATGAGGAAGGATTTTTTCTAAGTGTTGAAGATTGATATGAACAAGTTCACATCAAACTGGGACCTAATGTTGGGGATATAACTGTTGGGTATGACCCGCCCAGGAGGGGCCGGGTCATGCCACTGGCGGTTCATAATGAAGAGGCCCAAGAAGAGATGGCGGTTCACGAAGCAAGCTTATTGAAGGCCCAAGACTCAGAGGAGACTTGAGGCCCGCGGGCGTAAACCGCCATATGTTTAACTTGTACATTAAGGAAAGTGCAGTTCTGTTATCGAGCCGGACACGTTGTGTATGAGCCGGCCGGGACTCTGTAAGCCACCGGGCATCAGCCTGTGTATATAAAGGGGTGACCCGGCGGCGGGTTAGGGGAGGAAGTCGAGAACTAGGTCAAGCATATTCGCTCCCTGGTAATCAAAACCCAAGCAATACAACCTAAAGCAGGAGTAGGCCTTTACCTCGTTGAGAGGGGCCAAACCTGGGTAAACTCTGTGTCCCTTGTCCCGTTTTAACCCCTTCAAGCTAACCGCGTCGCGATGGCTCCACTCCTAAGTCCTCATACTAGGTTAAGTGGTCCATCGCCAACCCCTCTGGTTCAACCGCCATCGATCTCTTCGAAGGCCCTGCCACTGATATCCTCCGCCACGCGATCAAGGATTTGTGATCCTTGTACATCATCCAGCAAATTTTGTCATTTCTAAAGGACAAGTTCTATGGCGCGCGGCTTGGGATCCTTGGCCAAGTTAGATCTCATCGACCACGACCACGAGGAGGGCACCCACAAAGGGTCTTCCAAGGTGAAACAACCCATCTGCGACATCAGGGAGTGCACCATGGGTATGTGCTCTTCCAACTGGAAGGATCCCGTCCATGACAAGTGAGGCAATATCCTATCAGCAAATCTTACCTTTTCTAGCTATCCAATCCGTACCCTTTGTTGTAGTAGCTTTTGCCATGCGGTGTTTTAATTGTGCCGTGTTTAATTATTTCAGTTATGCAAAAATGTAGTATTTAATAGGGCTGTGTGATGTTTAAGTATGAATTGTCCACTTCCGTTTCATGAATGGCTATATTTGGTTGTTTATAGTGTGTAGATGCCTTGTTTATCTGTATTTGGTTGTTAGGTTGGTTGCAGTAAGCATTTGTCCAGTTATCAAGCAGATACCTTGTGTATTTGTATTTGGTTGTTAGGTTGGTTGTAGTGAGCATTTGTCCAGTTTTCAAGCAGATGCCTTGTTTATCTATATTTGCTTGTTAGGTTGGTTGCAGTGAGCATTTGTCTAGTTTTCAAGCATATGCCTTGTTTATCTGTATTTGCTTGTTAGGTTGGTTGCAGTGAGCCTCTGTCCAGTTTTCAATGGCTATATTTGGTTGTTCTACTGATCATATATGCCTTGTTTATTTCAGTTATTCACAATGTGATGTTCATTATGTGCAAGTCAGAACTGTGCAGTTCGATTTCATCAATACCAGTTTGAACAGCTATATTTGGTTCATGTTATGCCTGGTGTAGTTAACACATGCCCTTTATTTTAGTTTTACACATTTATCCACTGTGATGTTTAAGCATGAGTTACCTTCTATTCATTTTCAACAATATCAGTTTGAATTACAAAATTTGGTGGCTATTAAGCCTGTTGTAGTTAACATTCCCTTCCATTTTTTATCCGCTTTAATAGCATGCTGAAACCAACACATTCAAGCTATCATTTAGAGATGATGTTGTTTACCTTGGCTATACTTGTTTGATGTTAAGGTTGTTGTACTTATCATGCCTTTCCATGTACTTATGCAGGACAACAACGGGAGTGGCCAGCATTTTCCGCCGAGGTTAGTTTCATCCCTCGGCTTGTACTCCCCCATCATTGCATAATGTAGTGCATATAGATCCACACCTGGACAGTTTTTAGCTTCTAATATTGACTGTTGCTTGTAGGTACTTATGTCCTCAGCAAAGATCCATGCATCTACCCTTTTTGCGTATGGGGCAATGAGATATTCATGAACCAGCATCAAGTGAGGAAACTGGTAAGGATTATTAGCAAAAAGATACGAATGGTGGCAATCAAATTATTTGTTTATGCTATATCCAACACAACAGCGAGATGTAGGATGGTAACTACGAACTCTGTAGCCCTCACTTTTTACTGCCCATAATGAGTTGTTAGACAACAGTGTCTGGATCTTTTTCGTTTGCAGTGGTTCCCAAAGCAGTTTACTCAAGATTACCTCGCAAAGTACATGATTGGTGGACATGCAATGAAGGTTAAAGTATTTCATCGAGACTACAATGAGCATCGAGAAGTCCTTGTGAAGACAGTGAAGGATGGGCGGGCAGCCATCACAAGGGGTTGGCCTAGAGTCATGCCTGCAATACGCATGGAGGAGGGCACAATATGGGCTTTCCGCTTCACCTTCTCCAGCAAACAGAATGTCTTTCACCTCTCGCTTTATAGTCTTTAGTACAACTGTGGTTCATCATTCTTTAGTTGGTGCTTCTGTAGTTCTTCAGTATATGTACCTGTGCATCGAATTATGCATTCGTGCTTGAACCTATATTTATAATAAACATGGTTCGATATGAAATAAGTGATTGCCTACTTTCAAATTCAAAATCTGTGATTTTTAAATGCAGGGATAAAATTAGGGATAAATTAGGTTCTGCAGGCCAGTACACTGCACACAGTTTGCGAAAGCAAAACGTCAAGATCAGACACGTTTCTCAGGTCCCCTACATGTGCGATGAATCTCTACTGCACACATGATCAGCCAAGAAAAAACGTGTGCGATTAACAACAACAACGCACACAGTTCCTTCTTATTAAATGTTTGCGAAAGTCACCGCATCGCACACGGTTGGCAATTATGGACTATTTATGATGTTGTGCGCATCGTAAACGTTTGCTCATAGAAGAACGCGTGCGATAAGCCTTCATTCGACATGGGTACGACGGATGAATCGTGTGGGATATATTCAAGCTTCACATACAGTTTTATGGGGACAATTGTATGCACTCTTGCATCGAATCGCGTATAGTCGAGGAAAAGTAAATGTGTGTGATTGCCTGCTTATCATACACGTTCTATAATCATGAACTATTTGTGATGGGGCACGCATCGTAAACGTAGCACCACAGAATACTAATAACCCACAAGTATAGGGGATTGCAACAGTTTTTGAGGGTAGAGTATTCAACCCAAATTTATTGATTCGACACAAGGGGAGCCAAAGAATATTTGCAAGTATTAGCAATTGAATTGTCAATTCAACCACACCTGGAGACTAAATATCTGCAGCCGAGTGATCAGTAGCACAGTAGTATAATAATTTGATAGTGATAGTAGGGATAGTAACAACAATAGTAACGGTAACAGTGGTAACAGTAGTTTTGTAGCAATTGTGACAGTAGTTGCAACAGTAGTAACTTAGCAAAGATCAATATGTGAAAAGCTCGTAGGCATTGGATCGGTGATTTTGTTGGATAATATTCATCATGTAACAGTTATAACCTAGGGCGACACAGAACTAGCTCCAATTCATCAATGTAATGTAGGCATGTATTCTGTATATAGTCATACGTGCTTATGGAAAAGAACTATGACATCTTTTGTCCTACCCTCCCATAGCAGCGGGGTCCATAAGGAAACTAAGGGATATTAAGGCCTCCTTTTAATAGAGAACCAGAACAAAGCATTAACACATAGTGAATACATGAACTCCTCAAATTAAAGTAATCACCGGAAAGAATCCCAATTATTGTCACCTTGGGGTATGCGGACCATAACACGTAATAGGTGCATATAACTTGCAAGGTAGGATCAAGAACACAAATATATTGGTGAAAACATAAACGTTTCAGATCTGAAATCATGGCACTCGGGCCCTAGTGACAAGCATTAGGCATAGCAAAGTCATGGCAACATCAATCTCAGAACGTAATGGATAGTAGGGATCAACCCCTAAATAAACTAACTCGATTATATAATAAATCTCATCCAATGCATCACCGTCTAGCAAGCCTATGAAAGAATTACTCACTCCCGGCGGTGAGCATCATGAAATTGGTGATGGAAGATCGCCCTCTCCGGAGCCCCGAACGGACTCCAGATATGGCCTCCTGATGAAGAACAAGAGGTGGCAGCAGCTCCGTATCGTAAAACACGATGAAACTTCCTCTCTTATTTTCTTTCTCGGGAAATCTGAATTCATAGCGTCGGAATTAGGGTCAGCGGAGCCTCGTGGGGCCCACTACCCACCAGGGCGCGCCCTAGGGGGTGGCGAGCCCTGGTGCCTAGTGGGCAGCAGGGCCTTCCCTCCAATGGGTCTTTGCTCCAGTATTTTTCTTTTATTCCAAAATAAATCTCCAAAAAGTTTTGTCCAATTCAGAGAACTTTTATTTCTGCACAAAAACAACACCATGGTAGTTCTGTTGAAAACAACGTCAGTCCAAGTTAGTTTCATTCAAATCATGCAAATTAGAGTCCAAAACAAGAGCAGAAGTGTTTGAAAAAATAGATACGACAGAGACGTATCAACTCCCCCAAGCTTAACTCATTGCTTGTCCTCAAGCAATTCAGTTGACACACTGAAAGTGATAAAGAAAAACTTTTACGAACTCTTTTGTTCTTGTGTCCATATATATGCTTAAATAATACCCAGGTTTTTAGCAAAGATCATGACTAAGCATGCAAATGATAACTCTTACAAATTATATTCACTCATATTAATGGCATAATCAACTAGCGAGCAATAATAAAATATCTCAAATGTCAACACTTTGTCAAAACAATCATGATATAATATGAAAACATGGTATCTCACTAGCCCTTTCTGAGACCGGAAAACATAAATGCAGAGCACCTCCAAAGTTCAAGCAACGACTAAACATTGTAATTCATGGCAGAAGAGATCCAGTCATGATATACACAACATTAACTATACACAATGCATGAGAATGACAATAGTACTCTCCGGACTGGTGCTTGTGTGCGAAGGTGATGACTCAACAGTAGAAGTAAAATAACATAAAAGTAAATAGGTGGGCCCTTCGCAGAGGGAAGCAGGGATTTGCAGAGGTGCCAGAGCTCAAAGCTTAAATCAGAGATAAATATAATTTTGTGAGTTATACCATTCCTGTCAATGTTACGACCAAGAGTTTTCAATATCTTCCATGCTAAACACATTAGCGGCGGTTCCCAAGCGATAAAAATAAAGTTTACTCCCCCTCCACCAACAAACACAAGCCATGGCTAGCCGAATCCTCGGGTGCCCTCTATACCGACAACTTTTCGGGGGAGTTTGTTATATTATTTCCAATTTTAAACATGGTACTGGGCATCCCGATTACCGGCCCCTCTTGTGCAAGGATGAGCGAATAAACACTCATCATGAGAATAACCCGCTTAGCATGGAAGATACTTACTGATTGCTTGTATCTGCGTTAGTATTTCCCCGAAGAGGAGAGGATGATGCAGCACAACAACGGTAAGTATTTCCCTCAGTTATGAAACCAAGGTTATCAATCCAGTAGGAGGATCCACCCACACTATGTAAACAGCACCTGCACACAAATAACAAATACTTGCAACCCAACGCGTAAGAGGGGTTGTCAATCCCTCCTCGGTATTGAGATAGATTAAATTTTATGAGATTTGATAAATATATCTAACAAAAACACAAAATAAAATAAATAAAGAAAAAGAGCAGCAAGGTATTTTTGGGCTTTTAATATGATAGGAAAATAGACCCGGGGGCCGTAGATTTCACTAGAGGCTTCTCTCAAGAAAATAGCATACGGTGGGTAAACAAATTACTGTTGGGCAATTGACAGAAGAGCAAATAATTATGTCGATATCCAAGGCAATGATCATATATATAGGCATCACATCCAAGATTAGTAGACCGACTCCTGCCTGCATCTACTAGTATTACTCCACACATCGACCGCTATCCAGCATGCATCTAGTGTATTAAGTTCATGAAGAAACGGAGTAATGCAATAAGAACGATGACATGATGTAGACAAGATCTATACATGTAGTAATAAACCCCATATTTTTATCCTTAATGGCAATGATACATGTGTGTCATATCTCCTTCTGTCACTGAGATTGAGCACCGCAAGATCGAACCCATCACAGAGCACCTCTTCCCATGGCAAGAAAAATCAATCTAGTTGGCCAAACCAAACCAAAGTTTCAGAGAAGAAATACAAGGCTATAACAATCATGCATAAAAGAGTTCAGAAAATACTTAAATAATATTCATAGATATATCTGATCATAAACTCACAATTCATTGGATCCCAACAAGAACACCTTGAAAAGTCATTACATCAAATAGATCTCCAAGAACAACAAGGAGAACATTGTATTGAAGATCAAAAAGAGAGAAGAAGCCATCTAGCTACTACCTATGGACCCGTAGGTCTGTGGTAAACTACTCACGCATAATCGGAGGGGCAAGGGTGATGATGAAGAACCCCTCCGTGATTGTTGACCCCTCCGGCAGAGTGCCGGAAAAGGCCTCTAGATTGGATCTCGTGGTTCTAGAACCTGCGCCAGCGGAAACGGTTTTCTCTCGACTCCCCTAGGTTTTTTGGGATTTTAAATTATTTATAGAGCTGGTAGTCGATGGAGGGGGTGCCTGCGGGCTCCACTACCCACCAGGGCGTGCCTGGGGCCTCTGGTGCGCCCTGGTGCCTAGTGGGCACCACCGGCCCCCTCTGGTGCACTTCTTGGGCCTCCTGGGTGTCCTCTAGGCAGAAAAAATTCTCCAAAAATTTTCGTGGCATTTGGACTCCTTTTGATATTGATATTCTGTGAAGTAAAAATAAGCAAAAAAACAGCAACTAGCACTGGGCACTATGTCAATAGGTTAGTCCCAAAAAAGATATAAAGTTGCTAGTAAATGAAAATAAAACATCCAAGATTGATAATATAACAACATGGAACAATAAAAAAGTATAGATACGTTGGAGACGTATCAGCATCCCCAAGCTTAATTCCTGCTCATCCTCGAGTAGGTAAATGGTAAAAACAGAATTTTTGATGTGGAATGCTACCTAACATGTTCATCACATATTCTTTTCTTTTGTAGCATGGACATTTGGACTTTTAGATGATTCAAAGCAATAGTCTATATTCGACATGAGGACATAAATACTCAAGCATATCAACAAGCAACCATGTCTTTCAAAATATCAACACTAAAGAAAGCTATCCCTAGCCCATTATGCTCAATCATTGGTCCATTCATGAAACACACTCAAATATTAACTATGCCCAATGCACAAGTATGATAATAGTGTTCCCTAGTTGGTGCTTTATAAGAGAAGATGGAGACTCAATAAAAATAAAAATTGCATAAAAGTAAATAGATAGGCCCATCGCAGAGGGAAGCAGAGATTTGTAGAGGTGCATGAGCTCAAAGCTTAAATTTGGAGATAAAATTGTTTTGAGAGGCATGCTTTTACTCTCAACAAAAACGACCGAGAATTCCCAATACTTTCCATGCTAGATAAATCATAGGCGGTTCCCAAAGATAAAATAAAGTTTATTCCTTTTTCCACCATTCTTTCACAATCCATGGCTAGCCGTATCCACGGGTGCCTTCCATACCAACACTTTTCAAGGAATTTATTAATTGACAACATAAAATAAATTTTTTTCATTTCGGGACTGGGCATCCCTATCACCTTGCCACACTCTCGTGCAATGACAAGTGAATAAACATTCATCTTGAGAATAAAATATCTAGCATGGAAAATATTGGCCACCCCCTACCGCTTGATGAGCGGTACGGGCACACAAAAAGGAAATTCATTTTGAAAATTAGAGTTGGCACATACAAATTTACTTGGAACGGCATGGAAATACCGCATATAGGTAGGTATGGTGGACTCATTTGGCACAACTTTGGGTTTAAGGAGTTGGATGCACAAGCAATATTCCAGCTTAGTACAAATGGAGGCTAGTAAATAGATTGAGAAGCGACAAACTAAAAAATGAAAATGATCATAAAAGAGCATTAAACATGACTAACACCGAATAATGCACCACAAGTAGGATGTAAATTCATTGCATAACTATTGACTTTCATGCTTGCATATGGAATCACAAACCTTAATACCAATATTGTTACTAAAGCATAATTACTCACCAACATGACTCACATATTACTATCTCCATATCTCAAAACTATTATGAGGAAACAAGTTTATAATATCCAATGACCTTCAAGAAAGTTTTTATTATATCCCTCTTGAATATCTATCACGTTGGGACTAATTTCATATATTACCATTGCTACTAACAAAGCTCTCAAATAAATTTAAGTGAAGCATGAGAGCACATATTTCTTCAAAACAATTTTCATCTCTCAAAATAATATAAGTGAAGTATTGACAGGATATTTCTTTAAAATTTTACTAACTCGCAAAATAATCTAAGTGAAGCATGAGAGTATTTCTTCAAAAACTAGACCACCACCGTGCTAAAAAAGATATTAGTGAAGTACTAGAGCAATTCCATAGCTCAGAAAATTTAAGTGAAGCACATCGAGCAATTCTAACAAATCATAGCATAATTATAGCTCTCTCAAATAGGTGTGTCCAGCAAGGATGATGTGAAAAAGTAAAAAGAAAAACAAGCAAAGACCAATATAATACAAGACGCTCCAAGCAAAACTCATGATATGTGATGAATAAAAATATAGCTCCAAGTAAAATTACCGATGGTCGTTAGAAGAAAGAGGGGATGCCTTCCGGGGCATCCCCAAGCCTAGTTGCTTGGTACTCCTTGAATACTACCTTGGGGTGCCATGGGCATCCCCAACGTTAGGTTCTTTTCACTCCTTATTCCTTCATCCATCGTGATCTCACCCAAAACTTGAAAACTTCAATCACACAAAACTTAACAAAAACCTTCGTGAGATCCATTAGTATAAGAAAGCAAATCACCACTTTATGTTCTGTTGTAAACCTATTCATATTTTATTATTATATTATACCTACTGTATTCTAACTTTACCATGGCTTATACCCCTCGATACAATCCATAGATTCATCAAAATAAGCACACAATGCAACGAAAACAGAATCTGTCAAAAACAAAATAGTCTGTAGTAATCTATATTTTAACCATACTTCTGTAACTCCAAAAAATCTGAAAAATTAGAACAATGTAGGAAATTTGTATATCAATCTTGTGTGAAAAATTAAGAATTTTTCGTCCCTTCTGTGATTTAAACAAATTCTGCTACTGGACGCAAAAGTTTCTATTTTTCAACAAGATCAAATCAACTATCACCCAACATGATCCTAAAGGCTTTACTTGGCACAAACACTAATTAAAACATAAAAAACACAATCATAACAGTAGCATAATTGTGCAACCACACAAAAACAAAAAACAAAAAGTGAAAAATTATTTTATTCATTGGGTTGCCTCCCAACAAGCTCTTTCTTTATAGCCATTAAGATAGGCTTGAGATTTTATTGATGCTCACATGAAAGATAAGAATTGAAACACAAAGAGAGCATCATAAAACATGTGACAAACTCATTTAAGTCTAACATACTTCCTATGCATAGGAATTTTATAAGCAAACAAATTATCAAGACAAGAAATATCTAGCATATGCAAAGGAGAGGAATAAAACATTGACAATCTCAACATAACGAGAGGTAGTTTGGTAACATAAAAATTTCTACAACCATATTTTCCTCTCTCATAATAATTACATGTAGGATCATAATAAAATTCAACAATATAGCTATCATATAAAATTTTCTCTTCATGATCCACATGCATAAAAGTTTTATAATCTTCCAAGATAGTGGGATTAATATCAACTAAAGTCATGACCTCTCCAAACCCACTTTTATCAAAAAATTCGTAAGATTGAACACTCTCCAAATATGTGGGATTATTTTTACCTAAAGTTGACACTCTTCCAAACCCACTTTCAGTATTATTGCAAACATTATTATCAATAACATATTCATCATGAGGCTCAAATAATTTTTCAAGATCATAAGAAGAATCACCCCAATCATGATCATTGCAATAAGTAGTGGACATATCAAAATTAGCATCCCCAAGCTTGGGGTTTTACATATTATTAGCACAATTGACATTAATATAATTTATAATAACATCATTGCAATCATGCTTTTCTTTCAAGGAGCTATTGTGAATCACTTCATAAATTTCCTCTTTTAGCACTTCATCACAATTATCAGATTCATGTAGCTCAAGCAAAACTTCATAAAGATAAACTAGTGAACTCAATTTACCTGCAATTTATTCATCATAATTGGATCTTTTAAAAAGATTAGCAAGTGGATGAGGATCCATATCAATAGATTTTTAGCAAGCAAAGATGCAAGCAAATAGAAGACACATGGCACACAAGCAAAGATAGCAAACGAACAAAAAGGCAAACGGAAAATATTTTTTTTATTTTTGTAAAAACTTTTTAGAAGTGAGGGAAATGAAAACGAGATGCAAATGGCAAATAGAGTAAATTGCAAGGAGATGAGATTTGTGATTGGGTACTTGATAGATGTTGACGGCGTCTTCCCGGTGCCAGAGATTGACACGTGAACGGAAGACTTGATCCTCCCCGGGAACGGCGCTAGAAATTCTTCCTGATTGCTTGTATCTGCGTTGGTATTTCCCTGGAGAGGAGAGGATGATGCAGCACAACAACGGTAAGTATTTCCCTCAGTTATGAAACCAAGGTTATCAATCCAGTAGGAGGATCCACCCACACTATGTAAACAGCACCTGCACACAAATAACAAATACTTGTAACCCGACGTGTAAGAGGGGTTGTCAATCCCTCCTCGGTATTGAAATAGATTAAATTGTATGAGATTTGATAAATAGATCTATCAAAAACACAAAAGAAAATAAAGAAAGAAAAAGTGCAGCAAGGTTTTTTTGGGTTTTTAATCTGATAGGAAAATAGACCCGAGGGGCGTAGATTTCACTAGAGGCTTCTCTCGAGAAAATAGCATACGGTGGGTAAAACAATTACTGTTGGGCAATTGACAGAAGAGCAAATAATTATGACGATATCCAAGGCAATGATCATGTATATAGGCATCACATCCAAGATTAGTAGACCGACTCCTGCCTGCATCTACTACTATTACTCCACACATCGACCGCTATCCAGCATGCATCTAGTGTATTAAGTTCATGAAGAAGTGGAGTAATGCAATAAGAATGATGACATGATGTAGACAAGATCTATTCATGTAGGAATAGACCCCATCTTTTTATCCTTAATGGAAACGATACATGTGTGCCATGTCTCCTAAAGAGAGGAGAAGCCATCTAGCTACTACCTACGGACCCATAGGTCTGTGGTAAACTACTCACGCATCCTCGGAGGGGCAAGGGTGATGATGAAGAACCCATCCGTGATCGTTGACCCCTCTGGCGGAGTGCCGGAAAAGGCCTCTAGATTGGATCTCGTGGTTCTGGAACTTGCGCCAGTGGAAACTGTTTTCTCTCGACTCCCCTAGGATTTTTGGGATTTTAAATTATTTATAGAGCTGATAGTCGGTGGAGGGGTTGCCTGTGGGCTCCACTACCCACCAGGGCGCGCTTGGGGCCTCTGGCATGCCCTGGTGCCTAGTGGACCCCACAGGCCCCCTCTGGTGCACTTCTTGGGCCTCCTGGGTGTCTTCTGGGCAGAAAAAAGTCTCCAAAAAGTTTCATGGCATTTGGACTCCTTTTGATATTGATATTGTAACACCCCATGTATTAAGCTACAGTAATCACCCTTTTGATTATGCCATGTCATCATGATCAACAGTGCTTAATCATCATTAGTAATAAATCCCTTTTCAAATTCAAATTCAAATGGAAATTCAAACTAAAAGTGAAAATAAAAGTTGTCCAAACCCAGAAACTAAAATGTTCATTAAATAGAAAATAATTTGGAGGCAATGATAAAATTAAAACCAACCTTATTGAAATTGGATAAGTGACTTAAACATCCTCAAATAGTGGCTGAAAACAATATTTAATAACCTATTAATCAAATATAAAATAAATATGAAATGATAAATACCCCAAACTAATTTTTGGTGATAGGATATGTTGCACTGTGAATTATGGACCAGGTCATATGTTTTACAAAATTCATTTGGGTGCCAAACATTTTGCAAAACAGAAATAAAAAGAGCAAACAGGAAAAGAAAATAGAAAAAGGGGAAAGCAGCCCACAGCTACTAGGCCTAAGTGGCAACAGTGGCCCAGCCCGCCCGGCCTTTTCCCTCACCTCCCGCACTGCTCCCCCTGGCGCGCTGTCGAACACGGCGCGTGCACGCGCGCGCACAGCCAGGCCCCCCCTCTCCCCTGAACGACAGCGCGCGCCCGCGCTCGTGGTGGATAAGGGCCAAGCCCCCTGCCTCCCTGGCCTCCTCTCGCCTCACTTCCCCCTCTCTCTACCTCGTCCCCGTTCTCCCCACCGCAGCAGGGCGCAGCCATGGCCGCCACCGCGCCGTAGCCACGGGCACCGAGCCCTCCTTGCCGCTCCGCCATGTCCAGCAGCACCGCCTGTGTCGACTACACCGACTACGAGGACGGGCCCAAGCTCTACGCCACTGCATCGCCTCCACTCCGCCCTCTCCCTCCTCGGATCGCCGCCACACGCCATCGACGATTCCGGCGACCCCGAGCACCTCGAGCCGTCCCTGGGCCTTCTCTGCAACGGCCGTGAGCACCCCGTCCTCCTTCCCCTCTCCTTACGCTCTCCTTTGCAACGTACGCGCCGCTCCCTTATCGCCCGAACACGCCGCCGCGGGACTCGTCGCTGGCGAGCTCCCGGTGACCATTTGGTCATGCGGCTTTGCCCGTCAAGCTCCCCGCGTCACGCTGAGCCTCGCCGCGTCGATTGTGTGCTCGCGCTCGCGCTCTTTCGCCATCCCCGATCGCTACCCGAAACTGCCGTCCACCAACACCGTCGCCCTGCTCAACTTCGGCCGCCCCAGCCGCCGTGACCCCCCGCCATCAGACGCGGCGTGCTCCGCTCATTCCAGCAAGCCCAACCCCGCGTCGAATGGTGCACCACAGAGGAATTCCGAGCTCGCCGGAGTTCTTTGTCGCGTCCGGCGCTTGCCGGTGCGTCTCCGACGGCCGGCGCCGATGTGGCCCGTCTGGCCCACCGCCTGGGCCACTGACTGATGGGCCCGGGGCTCCCCATTGACCAGTCAGCGTTGCTGACTGGGCAGCCCGTGTCGCTGACACACGGGTCCCACCCCTTAAAATGTTTTTTTAATAAATAAAAACACTAATTAAAATGCTAATTAACCTAATTAGTTAATTAATTAAGTTAACAGACATTGATAGTAGGCCCCACCCCTAATTAATCCTATTTAGTTTAAATTAACTTTGTTTAAACTAATCAGAGGCTGACATGTGGGTCCCACTGGACCCACCTCTCAGGTTTGACTCTGGTCAGCCAGAGTTGACCGCTGATGTCATATTTTCGTCATGCTGATGTCACCATTTACTGTTTTGGATAATTCGAATTTAAATAACTAAATAAAATTCAGAAAATCAATTAAACTTTAGAAAATCATATATTTTAAACCGTAACTCCGATGAAAATAATTTATATATGAAAGTTGCTCAGAATTTCGATACGAAGCTGAATACGCCCTCCGTATTCCTGTCAGATGCCCCTAGCTAGATGAACATGGAACTTTTTGCCTGTTTTCGATAAATGAATAGTGCCCGGCTTTTATAAAATAAATCCAAACAAATTCCTAAAATAACTAAATGACTTAGACATGTCTTTAGTCAACCCTGCACTGCACGTTAGCGTAGCCTGCTCTGTGTTGCTCCTGTTTGCTGTATATTTACACTATTTCCTCCCCCTCTTCTCTCTCGTTAGACCCCGACGCAGTTCCCGGTACCGACGCAGCTCCGGAGCCCGACGCCACCGTTGACGACATTGCCCTTGTCGCCGAGCAACCAGGCAAGCACCCCCCCCCCCTTGAGCATACCGATATCACCTATTCTTTCTCTCTCATGCTTGCATTAGAATTGCTACTGCTACTGCTTTACCTATTCTGTTGCATAGCCTGTTTATTGTAACCTGCTATTGAAACCTTACCTGCTTACCCTAAACTGTCTAGTATAGGCTAGGTAGAGATCTATCAATGACCCCACTAGTCCCGACTGCCCCGCTGGATTATTAGAAGACCCGACCAACGGGATTGAAGAGCAGGCCCCGGCACCGCACATCACCCCCCCTTAGTTGTAACGACACTACAGCTTTACTATCAAGTGTCGAGGGTGAAACCTCGTGTAGCACTTCTGATGTTAACTCTGTAGAGTAGCCATCTGGTCGTGGTCATCGATGGTGATTCCTCCTTCTCCACTTCCGATACGACCCTGTCATGCAACACACCAAGTGTGAACCCATCGAGGGTGATTCCTCCGAGTTCACCTTGACGGATACATCAAGTAGGAATCCAACGAGGGTGATACCTCGGATTCCCCTGATGTTATGGACACACGGATAATTGAACTTTACACTGTTACTTGGAAGGCGGGTCGACCCTGAGGCGTACCCGCGTGTGATGTGAAGACGGGTTGACCTGGATGGTGCCCGAGTCATGAATACGAGGTGTGGCCGGGCATTCTTGCCCCTTGCCGCAAGTCCTCGAGACGGGGCGACGGGGTCACATCGATCGTGAGTCTCTACTCGTTACCGCACAGCCAACACACTATGATTTGGATATTTGATTCGAGTGGGCCTTTGGCCCGATAGCACTAACCATCACGTGGGAAAAGTTATGGGCACTCTGCATCGTATGGATCAGCCGAAAGCTCTGTCAGACATCTAGTTCAGCATTGTGGCACGGGCGGATCGTGCCGACCATCCGAGGCGGTGCTGGTATCCACCCTGCACACAATGACCCGGAGTGTACAGGGCGATGGCCCAAGACCCCTGAGTGCTTAGGTTGTAGACCGGCGGGGACCTCTCTGCTGAGCTCTAGGTAGGGCTGCGGTGTGTCATTTGGCCGAGGCCGGGCATGACCTAGAAAGGTGTGTCCGACCGGAGTTAAGCGAGCGTGGTGGGTAAGTTGGTGCACCCCTGCAGGGAAGAACTAATCTATGCATAGACGGATCCTCGGTAACGGACACTCGAAGTTGTATCCCGATCGATACAACTAGAATTGGATACTATGGCTCTGGGATTGCTTCTCGCAGGGAGTCGAGAAGGGATCTCAGGACGAGGCTGATGACTGTATGGCTCTGGGATTGCTTACTCACAGGGAGTCGAGAAAGGATCTCTGGGTGAAGTTGAGACTTATCGATACTACTACTTTATACCATACTAATCTACACTCTTCTAATGCTGCAAGACCATGGAAGATGCTAGTCTTCGGTAGGACTAGGCTTTTCCCTCTATCCTGGCATTTCTGCAGCCCAGTCCACATATACAGCCTTTCCTTTGATAATGTTGCATATGTAGTGTAGATCCTTGCTTGCTGAGTACTTCGGATGAGTACTCACGGTTGCTTTGCTTTCTTTTTCTCCCCATATCCTTTTGATGCAACCAGGTGATGGAGCCCCTGAGACAGCTGCCCCCGCCGACGATCGCTACTACTACCCCGAGGATGGATACTGCTATGAGCTGGCCGACGACCAGGAGTAGGTTCGGAGGGTCCCAGGCAGGAGGCCTGCGCCTTTCGATCGTAGTGTTTTATTTTGCCCCGCCTTTCTAAAGACCTTTCTGTTTCTCTTTTAATATCTGTACTCAGATATCTGATGCTTCCGCTGATGCTTGTATGCCATCGAGCAATGTATTCGAGCCCTCGAGATCCTGGCTTCTAATATAAAGCTTGTATGACTTTATTTATGTTTTAGAGTTGTGTTGTGATATCTTCCCGTGAGTCCTTAGGCTTGATCATGTGCATTTGCGTGTATGATTAGTGCATGATTGAGCCGGGGCATCACAAGTTGGTATCAGAGCCAACTGACTGTAGGAACCCCCCTTTCCAACTCCTTGGCCGAAGTTGAGTCTAGTGGTCCAAAAAACTAATTTACTCACTTGGCTGTGTGGCTTACGGGCCCACGTCGCCAATTGGGTGGTATTAGGATCTTTATTCCTCGTCTATACTCTGGGACTCTGACCTCTCTCCTATTCGGGTTAAAATTTTACTAACTCCAACATTAGGTTCTCGCGATCACATCCACCCGGTGTTCTGAAATTTCCCCCCTTCCTTCAAGATTGCGGGCTAGGTTCTGCTTGCAGGATCCTCTTATCGAGGGCACCCTATGTTTTCAGTTGCAGATTCCTCACCCCAGCAGTTTCTCCGACGTGGATGTAGCCTTTGCTATGTCTCGTTGTGTGCTTCCTTACCACGTGCCTGCGCGCCGCCTAGTTTGTCTAGCCGCGTGCATTTCCGAACTCCTACCGCCATTTGTGTCCAATTCCGTGCATCGTTTTGTATGTCTTTAATGACTACTAATATACACCTAATGCCTTTGCTGTTCTTTCCTGTGTTACATCATGAATAACTCCATACACCTGTAGTTTTACTTGCTAAACTGCCCCTGTTCAATTGGCAGGATGGCTGACGATCCCCCACTCCACCTTATATTGCCAAAATGATGCAGCAGTTTGAACTGAACCGTCAGGTTATGACTGGGATATTGGCTCAGTTCCCAAATCAGAATGCTCATCAACAGCCTACACCAATAACGCTGCCAGAATTCCTGCGCCTCAATCCGTCCACTTTTCGCAGTTCGACTGATCCAATGGATGCTGATGATTGGCTCCGTGACATTGCCTTCCAGATGAAGTCAGCCAATGTTATCCCTGACAGTTACGTCACCTATGCGACGTACCACCTGAGGGGATCAGCTGCTCAATGGTGGGAAAGCCACAAGGGTATGTTGCTTGCTGAAACAGTAACCACTTGGCAGGAATTTCAGTCAGCTTTTCGTGCACGGTACATTCCTTAAGGTCTGATGGACCAGAAGAAGCAGGAATTCCGCAAACTTACACAGGGCACAATGACTGTGGATGAATATCAGAGGAAATTTCTTGAATTGTCCCGCTATGCTGAAGATGACGTCTGCACTGACACACGCAAGCAGGAGAAATTCCGTGAAGGACTGCATACTGATATAAACCTTGCACTTGTTGTCCATGATTGCACAGACTTCACAATGCTAGTCAGCCAATCTTTCCAAGTTGAAACTGCTCTGACTAAATACCAGGAGTCACTCAAGCGTACTCGAGATGTCGGCTCGTCTTCGGTTCGACCTGTTCAGCAACGTCAAGTCTGGATTCCGCACAATGTACATCATCGACCTGCTCCAACGTCCAGGCCGTCTTATGTTGCACCTCGTCTGCCTTCACCCCTGAGACAGCTAACGGTTCATGATGGACCGCCTAATGCTATGGCTTCTCCTCAGGTTGCACCACGTCCTCCTAATGGTCGTAAGAAGAGTTGTCGAAACCGCCGATTCAGAAACCGTAATGTCATACCGTCTACTATTGTACTTGGCCATGCCAATCACGTCAATGTTGAAAAGGCTCAGAAGGAACCGACTATCATGCTGGGAACACTCTCTGTGTATTCAGTACCAGCCTCTGTTCTCTTTGATTCAGGAGCATCGCATGCTTTTGTGTCCCAACAATTTGCTCAGTCACATGAGTTATACCTGGAAGAATTACCCACTCCTCTAATGGTTCAGTCCCCAAGATCTAAATGGCAAACCTCAATGCGAAGCCCTCACAACCACATCGAGATTGGAGGCCTACTTTTTCCGGTTTCTCTCATTGTACTTGGACCTTCCGACATAGACATCATTCTCGGTATGGACTGGTTGACAGCCCATAATGCTTTGATTGATTGCGCTACTAAGACAGTCTAGCTCACTCACCCTTCTGGCCAGACAGTCAAATACTCAGCCCGAATAGCTCAGGATGCTGAGAACCAGATATATGCTCTGAATGCATTGAATGCTTCACCTCTTGAAGGCATCGAGAACGTTCCAGTTGTTCATGATTTTCAAGATGTCTTTCCGGAAGAACTTCCAGGAATACCCCCTGCTAGAGCTGTCGAGTTTGTCATCGACTTGAAACTTGGCACTACCCCTATTGCGAAGCGTCCTTATAAGATGCCTCCGCACCATCTTCTCGAGCTTAAGGAAGAAATCGACAAGTCACTTAAAAAGGGTTTCATCCGCCCCAGTTCCTCTGCTTGGGGAGCACCTTCACTCTTCGTTAAGAAGAAGGATGGAACTAACCGATTGGTTTAGGATTATCGGCCCATTAACCAAGCCACAATCCAGAACAAATATCCGCTTCCCCGGATCAATGATTTGTATGATCAACTTGCTAGATCATCGGTGTTTTCTAAACTCAACTTGAGGTTGGGTTATCATCAGATCCGTGTTCGTGAAGAGGATATTCCCAAGACTGCATTTGTTACTCGCTATGGCTCTTATGAGTACACTGTCATGTCATTTGGTTTAACAAATGCTCCAGCCACATTCTCCTGTCTAATGAATTATATCTTCATGGATTATCTCAACAAATTCGTCGAGGTATATCTAGATGATATTCTGGTTTATTCAAAGAATAAAGAAGAACATGCTGAACACCTTCGTCTTGTACTGGAAAGGCTCTGAGAACACCAGTTGTATGCCAAATACTCCAAATGTGAATTTTGGCTTTCTGAAGTAACTTACCTTGGTCATGTGATTTCCAAGGATGGAATTGCTGTTAACCTGGAATGGGTTCAGGCTATTCTTGACTGGACTGCTCCGAAGAACGTCAAGCAAGTGAGAAGCTTTCTTGGCCTTGGAAGCTATTGCTGTTGGTTTGTTGAGAATTTTTCTAAGATTGCTAAGCCTTTGATTGATCTGCTTCACAAGGGCATTAAGTTTGAATGGACAGACAAATGTCAAGAAAGTTTTCAAACACTCAAAGACAAGCTAACATCTGCCCCAGTACTTGCTCCACCAGATTCTCGCAAAGATTTTGTGATCTATTGTGACGCATCCCGTGAAGGATTAGGCTGTGTCCTAATGCAAGAGCGTAAAGTGATTGCTTATGGCTCTTGTCAGTTGCGCCCACATGAAGAGAATTATCCGGTACATGATCTAGAACTAGCTGCTGTCATATATGCACTGCAGTTGTGGCGACATTACCTTCTCGGTAATCGTTGCGAGATCTACACGGATCATAAAAGTCTAAAGTACTTGTTCACTCAGCCATCTCCGAACCTCCGTCAGCAAAGATGGATGGAGGCCATTGCGGACTATGATTTGGGTATTTCCTATACCCCTGGCAAGGCTAACGTGATGGCTGATGCCTTAAGCCGCAAGTCCTATTGCAACAATCTCATGGTTAGGCGAGCTCAACCTCATCTTTTTGAAGAACTGTGCAAGTTGAATCTGCGTATTGTTCCACAGGGCTCTCTTAATAACCTTGTGATACAACCAGATCTTGAGAAAGCTATTAAGAACGTGCAAGCTAAAGATGCTGAGATTGATCTGATGAAGAAAAATCTTCACCTTGAAAAGTATAGGGATTTCTCGCTGTCTGAAGATGGAACCTTGTATTTCAGAAACCGCATTGTCGTACCTCGCTTCGAGCTTATGACCGACAAGGTCATGAAGGAGGAATATGATACACCACTGTCTATTCATCCGGGTAGCACCAAGATGTATCGTGATCTCCGTCAAAGGTATTGGTGGTCCAAAATGAAGCAGGATATTGCTCGATATGTTGCTGAATGTGATGTGTGTCGTCGCGTTAAAGCAGAACATCAGAAGCCTGCTGGAATTCTGCAACCACTTCCTATTCCTCTATGGAAATGGAATAAGGTTCAGATGGATTTCATTACTGGCCTTCCCAGGTCACAGAAGGGTCACGATGCTATTCTTCTCGTCGTTGACCAACTTTCCAAAGTTGCACACTTTCTGCCTGTCAAGGAGACGATCACTGCTAGTCAGTTAGCAGAATTATATATCTCCAGAATTGTTTCACTCCACGGCATTCCGAAGGAGAACAGTTTGGACCATGGCAGCCTTTTCACTTCCAAGTTCTGGGAGAGTTTCCAAGAAGCTATGGGAACTCATATCACCTGGAGTTCAGCATATCACCCCCAGTCCCAAGGCCAAGTCGAGCGAGTCAATCAAGTGCTTGAAGACATGCTGCGAGCTTGTGTTATTTCTTTCAGCAAGAAGTGGGAAGAATCTCTTCCATATGCCGAGTTCTCTTATAACAACAGCTATCAAGCCAGCTTGAAAATGGCCCCCTTCAAAGTACTCTATGGACGTAAGTGTCGAACCCCTCTGAATTGGTCAGAAACTGGGGAACGACCACTCGTGGGACCGGACATTATTCAACACGCCGAAGAGCAAGTCCGTATTATCCGAGAGAATCTCAAGGCGGCTTAGGACCACCAGAAGAGCAACTATGATCGCAAATGATGGGGTTTGACTTATCAACCTGGTGATCAGGCTTATTTGCGAGTCACTCCTATGAAAGGCACTCACCGCTTCGGAATTATGGGCAAGCTAGCTCCACGCTACATTGGTCCTTTCCGCATTGTTGCAAGACGAGGTCAGGTGGCGTATAAATTGGAGTTGCCGCCGCAATTCTCTCATATCCACGATGTCTTCCATGTGTTGCAACTTCGTCGCTGCTTCAAGGAATCTCCGCACCGCGCAGTGGATCACGAGATGCTCGAATTGCATGATGATCTTTCTTATAAGGAGCATCCGATCCGCATTCTCGATGAAGCTGAACGTCGGATATGTCAAAAGGTTACCAAGTTCCTCAAAGTGCAGTGGTCAAACCATACTGAAGATGAAGCCACGTGGGAACGCGAGGATAATCTTCGTGCGGAATACCCCGATCTTTTCCCTTCTACCTCTTAATTCTCGGGACGAGAATTCTTGTTAGTCGAGGAGATTTGTAACACCCCATGTATTAAGCTACAGTAATCACCCTTTTGATTATGCCATGTCATCATGATCAACAGTGCTTAATCATCATTAGTAATAAATCCCTTTTCAAATTCAAATTCAAACTAAAAGTGAAAATAAAAGTTGTCCAAACCCAGAAACTAAAATGTTCATTAAATAGCAAATAATTTGGAGGCAATGATAAAATTGAAACCAACCTTATTGAAATTGGATAAGTGACTTAAACATCCTCAAACAGTGGATGAAAACAATATCTAATAACCTATTAATCAAATATAAAATAAATATGAAATGATAAATACCCCAAACTAATTTTTGGTGATAGGATATGTTGCACTGTGAATTATGGACCAGGTCATATGTTTTCCAAAATTCATTTGGGTGCCACACATTTTGCAAAACAGAAATAAAAAGAGCAAACAAGAAAAGAAAATAGAAAAAGGGGAAAGCAGCCCACAGCTACTGGGCCTAAGTGGCAACAGTGGCCCAGCCCGCCTGGCCTTTTCCCTCACCTCCCGCACTGCTCCCCCTGGCGCGCTGTCGAACATAGCGCGTGCACACGCGCGCACAGCCAGGCCCCCCTCTCCCCTGCACGAGAGCGCGCGCCCGCGCCCGTGGTGGATAAGGGCCGAGCCCCCTGCCTCCCTGGCCTCAGTTCCCCCCCTCTCTGCCTCGTCCCCGTTCTCCCCACCGCAGCAGGGCGCAGCCATGGCCGGCACCGCGCCGTAGCCACGGCCACCGAGCCCTCCTTGCTGCTCCGCCGTGTCCAGCAGCACCGCCTGCGTCGACTACACCGACTACGAGGACAGGCCCGAGCTCTACGCCACTGCATCGCCTCCACTCCGCCCTCTCCCTTTTCGGATCGCCGCCACACGCCGTCGATGATTCCGGCGACCCTGAGCACCTCGAGCTGTCCCCGGGCCTTCTCTGCAACGGCCGTGAGCACCCCGTCCTCCTTCCCCTCTCCTTACGCTCTCCTCTGCAATGTACGCGCCGCTCCCTTCTCGCCCGAACACGCCACCGTGGGACTCGTCGCCGGCGAGCTCCCGGTGCCCATCAAGCTCCCCGCGTCACGCTGAGCCTCGCCGCGTCAATTGTGTCCTTGCGCTCGCGCTCTTTCGCCACCCCGATCGCTACCCAAAACCGCCGTCGCCCTGCTCAACTCCGGCCGCCCCAGCCGCCGTGACCCCCCGCCATCGGACGCGGCGTGCTCCGTTCGTTCCAGCAAGCCCAACCCCGCGTCGAATGGTGCACCGCAGAGGAATTCCGGGCTCGCCGGAGTTCTCTATCGCGTCTGGCGCTCGCCGGCGCGTCTCCGGCGGCCGGCGCCGATGTGGCCCTTCTAGCCCGCCGCCTGGGCCACTAAATGATGGGCCCGGGGCTCCCCATTGACCAGTCAGCGTTGCTGACTAGGCAGCCCGTGTCGCTGACACGAGGGTCCCACCCCTTAAAACATTTTTTTAAATAAATAAAAACCCTAATTAAAATGCTAATTAACCTAATTAGTTAATTAATTAAGTTAACAGACACTGACAGTAGGCCCCACCCCCTAATTAATCCTATTTAGTTTAAATTAACTTTGTTTAAACTAATCAGAGGCTGAAATGTGGGTCCCACTGGACCCACCTGTGAGGTTTGACTCTGGTCAGCCAGAGTTGACCGCTGACATCATCTTTTCGTCATGCTGACATCACCGTTTACTGTTTTGGATATTTCGAATTTAAATAATTAAATAAAATTTAAAAAATCAATTAAACTTTAGAAAATCATATCTTTTAAACGGTAACACCGATGAAAATAATTTATATATGAAAGTTGCTCAGAATTTCGATACGAAGCTGAATACGCCCTCCGTATTCCTGTCAGATGCCCCTAGCTAGATGAACATGGAACTTTTTGCCTGTTTTCGATAAATGAATAGTGCCTGGCTTTTATAAAATAAATCCAAACAAATTCCTAAAATAACTAAATGACTTAGACATGCCTTTAGTCAACCCTGCACTGCATGTTAGTGTAGCCTGCTCTGTGTTGCTCCTGTTTGCTGTGTATTTGTACTGTTTCCTTCCCCTCTTCTCTCTCGTTAGACCCCGACGCAGTTCCTGGTACCGACGCAGCTTCGGAGCCCGACGCCACCGTTGACGACCTTGCCCTTGCCACCGAGCAACCAGGCAAGCACCCCCCACTTGAGCATACCGATATCGCCTATTCTTTCTCTCTCATGCTTGCATTAGAATTGCTACTGCTACTGCTTTACCTATTCTGATGCATAGCCTATTTATTGTAACCTGCTATTGAAACCTTACCTACTTACCCTAAACTGTCTAGTATAGGCTGGGTAGAGATCTATCGATGACCCCACTAGTCCCAACTGCCCCGCTGGATTATCAGAAGACCCGACCAAATGGATTGAAGACCAGGCCCCGGCACCGCACATCACCCCCCCCTTAATTGTAACGACACTGCAGCGTTACTATCGAGTGCCGAGGGTGAAACCTCGTGTAGCACTTCTGATGTTAACTCTGTAGAGTAGCTATCTGGTCGTGGTCATCGAGGGTGATTCCTCCTTCTCCACTTCCGATACGACCCTGTCGTGCAACACACCAAGTGTGAACCCATCGAGGGTGATTCCTCTGAGTTCACCTTGACGGATACATCAAGTAGGAATCCAACAAGGGTGATACCTCGGATTCCCCTGATGTTATGGACACACGAATAATTGGACTTTACACTGTTACTTGGAAGGCGGGTCGACCCTGAGGGGTACCCGCGTGTGATGTGAAGACGGGTTGACCTGGATGGTGCCCGAGTGATGAATACGAGGCGTGGCTGGGCATTCTTGGCCCTTGCCGCAAGTCCTCGAGACGGGGCGACGGGGTCACATCGATCGTGAGTCTCTGCTCGTTACCACACTGCCAACACACTACGATTTGGATATTTGATTCGAGTGGGCCTTTGGCCCGATAGCACTAACCATCACGTGCGAAAAGTTATGGGCACTCTGCATCGTATGCATCAGCCGAAAGCTCTGTCAGACGTCTAGTTCAGCATTGTGGCATGGTCTGATCATGCTGACCAACCGAGGCGGTGCTGGTATCCACCCTGCACACAACGACCTGGAGTGCACAGGGCGATGGCCCAAGACCCCTGAGTGCTTATGTTGTAGACCGGCGGTGACCTCTCTGCTGAGCTCTAGGTAGGGCTGCGGTGTGTCGTTTGGTCGAGGCCGGGCATGACCCAGAAAGGTGTGTCCGGCCGGAGTTAAGCGAGCATGGTGGGTAAGTTGGTGCACCCCTGCAGGGAAGAACTAATCTATGCATAGCCGGATCCTCGGTAACGGACACTCGGAGTTGTATCCCGATCGATACAACTAGAATTGGATACTATGGCTCTGGGATTGCTTCTCGCGGGGAGTCAAGAAGGGATCTCAGGACAAGGCTGATGATTGTATGGCTCTGGGATTGCTTACTCACAGGGAGTCGAGAAAGGATCTCTGGGTGAGGTTGAGACTTATCGATACTACAACTTTATAAAATACTAATCTACACTCTTCTAATGTTGCAAGACCGTTGAAGACGCTAGTCTTCGGTAGGACTAGGCTTTTCCCTCTATCCTGGCATTTCAGCAGCCCAGTCCACATATACAACCTTTCCTTTGATAATGTTGCATATGTAGTGCAGATCCTTGCTTGCTGAGTACTTTGGATGAGTACTCACGGTTGCTTTGCTTTCTTTTTCTCCCCATATCCTTTTGATGCAACCAGGTGACGGAGCCCCTGAGACAGCTGCCCCCGCCGACGATCGCTACTACCACCCCGAGGATGGATACTACTACGAGCTGGCCGACGACCAGGAGTAGGTTCGGAGGGTCCCAGGCAGGAGGCCTGCGCCTTTCGATCATAGTGTTTTATTTTGCCCCGCCTTTCTAAAGGCCTTTCTGTTTCTCTTTTAATATCTGTACTCAGATATTTGATGCTTCCGCTGATGCTTGTATGCCATCGAGCTATGTATTCGAGCCCTCGAGGCCCTGGCCTGTAATATAAAGCTTGTATGACTTTATTTATGTTTTAGAGTTGTGTCGTGATATCTTCCCGTGTGTCCTTAGGCTTGATCATGTGCATTTGCGTGTATGATTAGTGCACGATTGAGCCGGGGCGTCACAGATATTCTGCGAAGTAAAAAACAGCAAAACATAGCAACTGGCACTGGGCACTATGTCAATAGGTTAGTCCGAAAAAACTGATATAAAGTTGCTAGTAAATGAAGATAAAACATCCTAGATTGGTAATATAACAACATGGAACAATAAAAAATTATGGATACATTGGAGACGTATCATGACCACCCCATGTCGCTCCATGAGCAGTACGGGCACACAAAACAAATGTTCATTTGAATTTTTAGAGGTGGCACATGCAAATTTACTTGGAACGACAGAGTAATACCACATATATGTAGATATAGTGGACTCATCTGGAACAACTTTGGTTTATGGATTTGGATGCACAAGCAGTATTCTCTCTTAGTACAGGCGAAGGCTAGCAAATAGGTTGAGAAGTGACCAGCTAGAGAGGGAAAATGGTCATAAACATGTGTTGTGAATAGTTAACATTGAATACTAGCATGAGTAGGATATAAACACCATGAACATAAATATCATGGAGGCTATGTTGGTTTTGAATCAACTACATGTGTGAACATGTGCCAAGTCAAGCCACTCGAAACATTCAGAGGAGGATACCATATCATCATACTACATCACAACCATTTTAATACATATTGACATCTAAAATAAATCATTATCCACTCCTAGCTACTTAAGCATGGCATGAACAACTGTACTCTCTATTTGTCATCATAAACATGTTTAATCATAATATGCTGAATCATGGATACCGAGTTAAACATATTTACAAAAACAAAAACAAGTTGATTTTATACCCGCCTTTCCTTGCCTCAGTCACTTCATCAAATATCGTCATTATTGCCTTTCACTTGCATGACCGAATGATATGAAAATAATAATAGTGCAAGCATGCCGTGGACTAAGCTAGAATCTGCAAACATTTTATTCGGAGGAGAAGACAAAATAATATGGGCTCATTGTTGGATCAACAATAATGCATATGAGAGCCACTCAACATTTTCAGCGTGGTCTTCTCCTTAGTACGACTCAACAAAAGAAAAGAATTTCAGAGAAACACATTGAAATATTTTTGGAGATTTTCTTTCTTGAAGGAAGCAAATTAATAAAGGAAAATAAAACACAAGAAAAACTATTTACACGGGAAAGCTCCCAATAAGTAAAAGAACAAACGAGAAATCTTTTTGGGTTTTATTTTAATACTATAACTAATTTAAACTAGAAATAAAAGCTGAAAAGAAGCGAGAAATATTTTTGGATTTTCTCAAAGTTTTTCAAACACATAAGAAGAAAGCGAGAAAATAAATCTAACATGGATTATATAATGAAAGAGGATGAACCATCGACAACTAAAGTGAAATATGTGAACATGAATGTAATGTCGGTGAGAAATGCGTACTCCCCCAAGCTTAGGCTTTTGCCTAGCTTGGTGATCGCCATCCGTGGTTTGGGTAATAGTCAAAGTGATAGCTCGTGGAGGCTCTAGGTGCGGCCTCCTCAGCCAGACGGGTAGCCTCTACTGCTGTGTTGTACTCGCGTGCCTCTCTCTCATAGATGTAGTATCTTCCTTTACTACTTATCTATCATCAACTCGTCACACGGCTATAGGCACGATTTTGCGTCGGTATCCCATACCAAGCTTGCCCTTGGCTCAACATAGGCTTGTTGTATAGAGCCCTCGCTCGACGATGCCTCCGAGGACCTCCGCCTCGAAGAGCTCCTCCTAAAGAGGTTCATTTTATCTGTGAACAATTACTGAAATTTTTGGGCCAAAAAATGATATCAATAAAACTTCACAAAATTGATAACAACCACTCATATGGATGTCTAGAGGCTATATCAAGCATCCAAACTACTTAGAACTCAAAGAATCCAACATGCAAGCTCATTTTCAGTAGCACCAAAAGTAGCTAATTACTCAAAATATAAACCACTAAAGTAAAAACTAATTGGAGCAATGAAGGAGTCACATACCAAGTAGCAATCCCCCAAAATAGTTTTAGAAATGGAGCTCCGAGTAAAGAGAGCAAAAATCTCAGGTCTGGGAGCAAGAACATGAGAGAGAGAACTACAGGGATTTTTTTCTGGAGGTGAGTGACAATGTGGGCTAAGAGAATAAGTGAGGGGGTCCTCGTGGAGCCCACTACCCACCAGGGTGCGCCCTGGTGCCTAGTGGGCACCTAGGGCACCCCCCCCCTATGGTGTATTCAGTGCCAGAAATTCTCAAATATTCAGAAAAAATTCGTGTTAAAATTTCATGTGATTCTGAGCACTTTTATTTTTGGGCTATTTTTTATTGCACGGATAATTCAGAAAACAGGGTAAACATGGCATTTTATTATATTTAACTAAAAATAACAGAAAACAAAAGGTAATGATAGAAAGTTGTGCTTACTAAATTCATCGATCACATGTCTCTCAAAAAGAATCCATTAATAAGGTTGATCAAGTCTTATTAACAAACCATTTTCTATTAACATGAAACCGAAGAATCTTCGTATAACACTAGGTTACCTCAACGGGAATATGCACATCCCCTACAATAAGTATTTCATATTTCTTGTTGGCTGTAGGAAGAGGAAGTTGGAAACTTCCAATGGTAATTGTCGGAGTTTTCTCAATAACATTGATACCATTTATTTGAAATTGTTTCTTCAGAAAGTGCACCGTATGCTCATTACCATTGATATGAAAAGTGACCTTCCTTTTGTGGCAATCAATAACAACTCCTACAGTATTCAAAAAGGGTCTACTGAGGATAATCGATATGTTGTCATCCTCGGGCATATCAAGTATAACAAAGTCTGTTTAAGATAGTAACATTTGCAACTACAACGGGCACATCCTCACACACCCCGATAGGTATGGCAGTAGATTTGTCAGCCATTTGCAATGATATTTCAGTAGGTGTGAGTTTATTCAAATCAAGTCTTTTGTATAAAGAGAAAGGCATAACACTAACATCGGCTCCCAAATCAAATAAAGCAGTTTTGACAAAACTTCTTTTAATGGAGCATGGTATAGTTGGTATTCCTGGATCTCCTAGTTTTTTAGGTACTCCATCCTTAAAATAATAATTAGCAAGCATGGTGGAGATTTCAGCTTCAGGTATTTTTCTTTTACTGGTGACAATATCTTTCATATATTTAGCATAAGGGGCCATCTTCAAAATATCAGTCAAACGAGTACGCAGAAAGACTAGCCTAAGCATTTCAGCAAAGCGTTCAAATTCTTCCTCATCCTTATTCTTAGATGGTTTAGGTGGAAAGGGCATGGGTTCTTGAACCCATGGTTCTCTTTCTTTACCATGTTTTCTAGCAACAAAGTCTCTTTTATCATAACATTTAGTTTTAGGAGATTGGTTATCAAGATCAATAGTAGGTTCTATTTCAACATCATTGTCAGGTTCTTTGCCATTATCTGGTTGAGCATCTACATGAACATCATCATTGTCATTATCATTATCACTAGGTGAATGTTCATTACCAGATTGTCTTTCAGCATCAGAAATAGAGACATCATTATTATCTTCAGAAGGTTTTTCTACCTCAGGTTCACTAGAAGTATGCAAAGACCTATCATTTTTCTTTTTCCTTTTCTTTTTTGATGGACTAGGTGCATCTACATTAATTCTTCGAGAGTCTTATTCAATTCTTTTAGGGTGACCTTCAGGATAAAGTGGCTCCTGAGCCATTGTACCTCCTCTAGTCACTACTCTAACAGGATGATCATTTATGTTGTAATTCATTTCATTGAGCAATTCACTTTGAGATTTAGCAACTTGTTCTAACTGGGTTTGAACCATAGATGCATGTTTACTTACCCCTTTGACATCATTAACAACTCTAAACAACAAGTCACTTAAATGATCAATCATGTAGGCATTTCGTTTCAATTGTTTCGTAACATTTGCATTAAAATGATCTTGCTTAATAATATAGTTGTAAAATTCATACAAGCACTAGGAGATTTATTATAAGGGATATCACCTTCATCAAACTTTATAAGAGAATTTACCTCTACCACCTGTGGCGGTGTGTCAAGACCATGTAGTTCTTCAATAGGTGGTAAATTCTTAACATCTTCAACTTTAATACCTTTTTCCTTCATACATTTCTTTGCTTCTTGCATATCTTCAGGACTGAGAAATAAAATACCCCTCTTCTTCGGAGTGGGTTTAGGTGGTGGTTTACGAAGTGTCCAATCATTATCATTCTTCAATATATTATTCAGTAATTCTTCCTGAAAACACAACCAACACAACTATCTAGGTAGTCCCTAGAAGCATCGGTTAGTCCATTATAGAAGATATCAAGTATTTCATTTTTCTTAAGAGGATGATCAGGCAGAGCATTGAGTAGTTGGAGAAGCCTCCCCCAAGCTTGTGGGAGATTCTCTTCTTCAATTTGCACAAAGTTAAATATTTCCTGTAAGGCAGCTTGTTTCTGATGAGTAGGAAAATATTTTTCATAGAAGTAATAAATCATATCCTGAGGACTACGCACACAACCAAGAGCAAGAGTATTATACCATATCTTAGCATCACCCTTTAATGAGAAAGGAAATAACTTAAGAATATAGTAATAGCGAATTTTTCCTCATGAGCAAATAGGGTAGCTATATCATTTAATTTAGTAAGATGTGCCACAACAGTTTCAGTTTCATAGTCGTGGAAAGGATCATATTCAACCAAAGTAATTAACTCTGGGTCGACAGAGAATTCATAATCCTTATCAGTAATAAAGATAGGTAAAGTAGCAAACTTAGGATCATATTTCATCCTAGCATTCAAAGATTTTTCTTTCAACTTGCATAGTAATTTCTTAAGATCATCTATATCCTTACAAGCAAGAAAATCCCTAGCAACCTCTCCTTCCATAACATAACCCTCTGGTATCTTAGGCAATTCATATCTAGGAGAGCTAGGTCGAATAGGTGTTTCATAGTTTTCAGTCTCAATAACTTCATTAGTTTCAGTAATTTCATTGGTTTTAGCATTCTCAATTTCCTTAGCTCTAGCAAGTTGTTCATCAAGAAATTCACCTAGTGGCACAGTCTTATCAACCGAAGTACTAGCATCATCATAAGCATCATTCATAGCAGAGGTAGCATCATCAATTACTTGTGACATATCAGAATTAATAGCACATGGTGGTGTTGCAAGCTTACTTAAAATAGAAGGTGAATCAAGTGCAGAGCTAGATGGCAGTTCCTTACCTCCCCTCGTCTTAGAGGGAATGATCTTGGTTCTATCATCCTTAAGATTCTTCATAGTAATCAACAGATATAATTCCCAAGTGACTCAACAAATATAGCTATGCTCCCCGGTAACGACGCCAGAAAAAGGTCTTGATAACCCACAAGTACAGGGGATCGCAACAGTTTTCGAGGGTAGAGTATTCAACCCAAATTTATTTATTTGACACAAGGGGAGCCAAAGAATATTTGCAAGTATTAGCATTTGAGTTGTAAATTCAACCACACCTGGATACTAAATATCTGCAGTAGAGTGAAGTGTAGCACAGTAGTATAATAATTTGATAGTGATAGCAGTAATGGTAACAGTAGTAATAGTAGTTTTGTAGCAATTGTGACAGTAGTAGCAACAGTAGTAACTTAGCAAAGATCAATATGTGAAAAGCTTGTAGGCATTGGATTAGTGATTTCGTTGGATAATATTCATCGTGCAACAATTATAACCTAGGGTGACACAGAACTAGCTCCAATTCATCAATGTAATGTAGGCATGTATTCCATATATAGTCATCCGTGCTTATGGAAAAGAACATGCATGACATCTTTTGTCCTACCCTCCCGTGGCAGCGGGGTCCATAAGGAAACTAAGGGATATTAAGGCCTCCTTTTAATAGAGAACCGGAATAAAGCATTAACACATAGTGAATACATGAACTTCTCAAATTACAGTAATCACCGGAAGAATCCCAATTATTGTCACCTTGGGGTATGCGGATCATAACACGTAATAGGTGCGTATAACTTGCAAGGTAGGATCAAGAACGCAAATATATTGGTGAGAAAATAAACGGTTCAGATCTGAAATCATGGCACTCGGGCCCTAGTGACAAGCATTAGGCAAAGCAAAGTCATAGCAACATCAATCTCAGAACATAATGGAAACTAGGAATCAAGCCCAAACAAAACTAACTCGATTACATAATAAATCTCATCCAACCAATCACTGTCCAGCGAGCCTACAAAAGAATTACTCACTCCTGGTAGTGAGCATCATGAAATTGGTGATGGAGGATGGTTGATGATGACGAAGACGGAAGATCCCCCTCTCCGGAGCCCCGTACAGACTCTAGATCTGGCCTCCCGATGAAGAACAGGAGGTGGCGGCGGCTTTGTATCGTAAAACATGATGAAACTTCCTCTCTTATTTTTTCTCGGGAAATCTGAATTTATAGCGTCGGAATTAGGGTTAGCGGAGCCTCATGGGGCCCACTACCCACCAGGGCGCACCCTAGGGGGTGGCGCGCCCTGGTGCCTAGTGGGCAGCAGCCCCCCTGTAACATCCCCAGCATCACACTACAGTAATCCCTTATGATCTGTGCCAAGTCATCTTGATTTACAAAGCTTAATCATATTGGATTAATATCTCATTTCAAATTTCTTCTCTGAATCCAATTCAAATTCAAAGTGAAATTTCAATTTGCACAAAAGTTGCTGGAAAAATGTTCGTCTCTTAGCAAATATTCCAAAATAAATGGTGGTTGAGGAAAACAACGTCACCATCAACTTGCAATGGGCCTAAGCATTTTAAATAGTGCCAAAACAGCACTATAAATGCCTATTTCAATTTTTGAAAAATCCACATGGAATCAAAAATTGCCCAAACTTCTTCTGGCAGTGCAGAATATTTCATAGCATTTATGTGGCCAAGCTCCACATTTTACCAAGTCATTTGGTGGCTTGAAATATTACAAAACTGACTCGGTGTTTTAAAACAGAAAAAGAAATAGAAAAAGGCCTAAACTGGACCGGGCCTAAATGCACAGTGGCACGGCCCAGCCCAGCGGCCTCTTTCTCCCTTCTCCCTCTCTCTCACCTGTGCGTGTCGCCGCGCCCGTGGCTGTGCGCCCACTCGCCGTCGAAACGGTGACACGCCGATGCCACCGACAGCCGAGGGGATAAGGGAGACCCCCCGTCCCTCTCCCCTGGTCATCCATATCCACTTTCCCCCTCTCCCTCGCTCTCTCTCGCTCGTTTCCATCGACGCCCGAGTGGATCTGTCGCCGCTCGCCGTCGTTCTCACAGCCACTGTCGTCAACCCACCTCGCCACCGTGTCACTCGTCTCCACCAATGTCGACCATGTCGTCTGCATCTTCGAATGGGCGCCGGGGAGAACTGCAGTGCAAGAATTGGGCCGCCCCCTTTCAATTGGTCGCCGGCGAACTTCTTCCTCTCCGGCGACTGCTCCTGCTACTAAGCCTCTCACCGGCCTCCGTGTGCCACTCGGTGAGCTCCTCTACCTCCTACTCCTCCCTGTTTGCTCTCTCGCGCGCCCTAGCTAGCTGCCGTCGAAGCGCCCGAACGCAGCGCCGTGGAGCTCGTCGCCGGCGAGACTCCGGTGACCTGTTGGTCATGGGCTAGCGCCCAACAGACTCACCGCACTGTGTAGAACACGTCTAGGCCATCCGTTCGAGTTGCCGCACATCGTAGCACCGATTGCGTCGACCACCCAAAGGTGCCGCCGCCCCCGTCCATCACCGGCGTCGTTTCTGGCCAAGTCTGGTCGTGCCACCACCGCGGTTGGATGCGGCCTGTCCTCCTCGTTCGAACGCACCTCACCGCGTTCGTTTTGGCCCTCTGTGGCCAAAATCTGATGCGCGCCCGAGCCCTCCGTCGCGTTTGGAGGTCGCCGGCGGTGAAACGTCGGCCGCCGCCGACGTGGCATACCTAGGGCCACCCCTGGGTCACTGCCAACGGGTCCCATGGGCCCCGTTGAGTGGGTTGACCCAGTCAACGTGCTGACTGGGCAGCCTAGTGCCGCTGGCAGGCGGGCCCCACCACTTAATTAGTTTAATTACAACAGTTTTCTAAATAAACTTAATTAGTTGATCTAATTAGACACTGACATGTGGGGCCCTGTTACTAATTAACCTCAGTTTAGTTTAAATAAACCTGTTAGCCGCACTGTCTATGACAGGTGGGACCCCGGTGCCAGGTTTGACCTGAACAGCTGCGGTTGACCTGCTGACCTCATGCTGATGCAATAATTCATTTCTGTTAATTTAAATAATTTCAGAAATTCTTTAAATCTTTGAAAATTCATAGAAAATATACCGTAGCTTGGATCGAAAAACTTTATACATGAAAGTTGCTCAGAAAAATCCCACGAATCCAACCGTGACATTTGTTTCCCTGTCGGGACCCTCTAAGTAGGTGAACCCACAACTTTTTGCCCATTTCCGGTATTACCAGTTAATAAATCCAACTTTAATCCTAAAATAACTAAAATGATTTAGATATGTCTTTAGGCAACCCTGCACTGCACGTTAGCATGATATGCTCTGTGTTGCATATGTTTGCTGTGTATTTATCTGTTTCCTCCCCCTCTTCTTCTTTCTCGGTAGACCCCGACACCGACGTAGTCCCTGAGACCAATGCAGCTCCGCAGATCGACTACGCCCCTGACGACCAGACCTTGGCCGCAGAGCTTCCAGGCAAGCACCCCCCCCTTGAACATGTCGATATCGCCTATTCTTTCTCTCTTATGCTTGCATTAGAAATTGTTGCTGCTACTACTTATCCTATTTCTGATGCATAGCCTGTTTTTGTAACTAATATTGATACCTACTTGCTTATCCTAAACTGCTTAGTATAGGCTAGATAGAGACCCACCAGAGACCCCACTTTGTCCCAGTTGCCCCGCTGGATTATCAGATGACTCGATCAACGTGATCGACAACCAGGCCCCGGCATTGCACATCACCCCCTTTGTTGTACGACACTGCAGCGTTACTATCGAGTGCCGAGGGTGATACCTCATTTAGCACTTCTGATGTTAACTCTGTAGAGTAGCTATTCAGACATGGTCATCGAGGGTGATTCCTCCTTCACTACTCCCGATAACGACGCCGTCGTGCAACACCTCAAGTGTGAACCTCGAGGGTGATTCCTCCTAAGTTCACCTTGACGACTACATCAGGTGGAATCCATCGAGGGTGATTCCTTGGGTTTCCCCCTGGTGTTTGGACACACAGTTACTTTGACTTAACCTAGAACCATGATGACATCGGGTCGGCCCTAGGGGTACCCGGGAGTGTTGTGAAGTCGGGTTGACCTGGAGGGTACCCGAGAGACAATTACGAGGCGCGACCGGGCATTCTTAGCCCTTGCAGCAATTCCTCGAGACGGGACAATGGGGTCACATCGATCATGAGTCTCTTCTCGTTACCGCATGCTCCCAATACACTAATGATTTGGATATTTGATCCGAGTAGGCCTTTGGCCTGATAGCACTAACCATCACGTGGGAATAGTTATGGGCACTCTGCGTCGTATGCATCAGCCGAAGCTTATTAGACGTCATGCGACTGAGCGGTGCACGCCGGGTTGGACCATGTTAAGCACCCTCCTTTGTAATCGAGGCTGCTAGGTCTGCTCACCGGCCGCCCTCGCAACATGCAGGAGCGCCCGGGGCGATGGTCTAAGACCCCAGGGTGCATAGGTTTAGTCCGACGTGCTGACCTCTCTGTTAAGCTTAGGTCGGGTTGCGGCGTATCGTTTGGCCAAGGCTGGGCATGACCCAGAAAAGTGTGTCCGGCCGGAGTTAATCGAGCGTGGTGGGTAAGTTGGTGCACCCCTGCAGGGAAGAACTAATCTATGCATAGCCGGATCCTCGGTAACGGACGCTCGGAGTTGTATCCCGATCGATACAACTAGAGCTGGATACTTGTGAAGAGAAATGGATAGTATGGCTCTGGGATTTCTTTCTCGCAGGGAGTCGAGGAAGGATCTCTGGGCGAGGTTGATAACACTACTACTACTTTATACTGTGCTAATCTACACTCTTCTAAAGCTGCAAGACCGATGAAGATGCTAGTCTTCGATAGGACTAGGCCTTCCCTCTATTCTAGCTTTTCTGCAGCCCAGTCCATATATACAGCCTTTGTTTGATAATGTTGCATGTGTAGTGTAGATCCTTGCTTGCTGAGTACTCACGGTTGCTTTGCTTCCTCTTTTTCCCCATATCTGTTTGATGCAACCAGATGACGGAGCCCCTGAGACAGCTGCCCACCGTCAACGACTGCTACTACTACCTCGAGGGTGGTTACTACTACGAGTTGGCTGACAACCAGGATTAGGTTCGGAGGGTCCCAGGCAGGAGGCCTGTGCCTTTTCGATCATAGTGTTTTCTTTTGCCCCGCCTTTTAAAGGCCTATCTATCTTTCTTTTATATCTGTACTCAGATATCTGATGCTTTCGCTGACGCTTGTAAGCGAGCTTATGTATTCGAGCCCTTGAGGCCCCTAGCTTGTAATATATAGCTTGTATTATTTTAAATTTGTGTCTAGAGTTGTGTTGTGATATCTTCAAGTGAGTCCTTAGGCTTGATCGTGTCCAATTGCGTGTATGATTAGTGCACGATTAAGCCGGGGGCATCACTGGTTGGTATCAGAGCCGACTGCCTCTAGGAATCCCCCTTTCCAACTCCTTGGCTGAAGTTGAGTCTAGTCGTGAAAACCGTTTTACTAACATGGCTGTGTGGCTTACGGGCCCACGTCGCCATTGGGTGGCACTAGGATCTTTTATTCCTCAGCTATACTCTGGGATTCTGATCTCTCGTCTACTCGGGTTAAACATTTTACTAACTCTGACATTAGGTTCTCGTAACCACTTCATCCCGGAGAGCTCCTTCACCATAGATGATCGCTTGCTTCGCCAGAAGATTCTGCAGATACTCCTTGATGTTTCCCGAGACCATTATGGCCACTACTTTTGCAAGTTCCCTACTACCGATAATCACAGTGGACAGCTACACATCTTTGCCGTTTGTATCTTCATTCCAAGATACTCCTTTATGTACGAGATACCCCAAAATACTCCTCGTTAATCAGGGAATCCTTTGAGCCTACTGCCGTGCAGCTTCTTTCGCACTGCGGATAATTCCTCACATTTACTAGGGATCCGTTCATCCCCAGTTGTTCAGGTGTTTTGCAAAATACTTTCCATTGTTAGTCGATCTTCCAAAAATCCTCTGCAGACTATTGCTCTTGAAATTCTTGCCTGCTTGCATTACGGTTAATTCCATATATTTAGCAATCTTCGTGGACATTCCTTGTCAATGCCTTTGCATCCCTTCTCCCTCTGATTGATTACCGATACTCACATCAACTCCGTCGTGAATCGCCAGATCCATTGTTGGGTTGTTATCCGACAGTGTCCTTAACATCTGAAATCTTGTAAGTGCTCCCCTGATACATAATGCCTTTGGTAAAATGTATCCTCTCCTTTAGTCAGCCATGCTCTACCATCGAGCTTGAGTTATGTACTCCTGAAGTTCATGGTATATGTTCCTAAGATGCCCTGATGGGTTGAACCTATGCCTTCTTAATCTGTGTGAACCCGATAATTTTCGCGGGTCATACTCCTCTGGTATTTCACCAGGTAGTTCTTCATGTTCATATAATTTTTAACAGAGCAGTGAATGAAAGGTTATGCATTGAAGAAGTGGGAGTCGACCTTGAACCTTTGTGCTCATGCCCATGGACCCGATGTAGAAATTATCATGGAAGCTGCTCGTAAAAATAATTATTTCCTTGGTACAAATTCATCTTGTATTTGAGAATTGATACTTTGCAATCGTGGTTCCGACCATATTTTCTTCTTGCTTCCATTTCCCGGACAAGTTAAAATACTTGTCCTCTGCAGATCATTTCACCTGTCCAACCTCTATTCTGATCTACCATCGAGTATTACCCCTGGTATCTCGAGAATATCACAGGAACTACATAATTTCTTATGAGTTCTTCATCTACTATCATTGATCACCAATTCCAATTTTCCCGGGTTCTGAGTTGTTTGTCACTCAAGAACACCGATAAGTGAATCAATTCAGCACTCTGATTCAATAACTCTAAGTAATTTTCGCTGCTTACGAGCTTAATAATCCTTCAAGTCATTCCTAGCCTGATCGGCTATATCATTATCGTGCTAACTTTAACTGTGCTACCTCGTCCTTATGCCCAGAGCAACCTCCGATGACGCGCTAAGCTTATGTCGATCTTCCTCATCCTATCATTTCACCTCGAACAACATGCTTGATTTTGAGCTTGTGTCACATCCGTGGTTCCAATAACCTTTCGCTTCATCAGTCCATTTTCTTGATGTCGTCACTGATCGATTACATCTCATGAAGCCTTTGGACAAAATGTTTCACCATCATCGTCAACCTTTTGACTTCTCTAAAGTTGCGAAATAAATTCATGGTTAGAAATACAATCCTTGGCCCTCGATGATTTGTGTTATTCGATAACATCCTTGACTTTCCGCCAACTCAGACTTGGTTATGTTTTGGTTATACCTTGCGTTCCTTGATACTTCCAAAATTGTTCCTTTGTATCTCTTGAGATCTTCAGACCCAGCCCTTACTTGAAACACCATATTAAGGCTACCTTGAAGCATGATTGTGGTATTCTGAATATCCAGAAGAACATTGGAAGCACATTGCCAAATGTTTCTTGATCTATTATCCAAACACCGTTGTAAGGGTAATACCATGATTCTTCCCTCACCCCTTTATCTACATGCTTTTGAATTTGTTGTTCTATCATGTATATCATGCTCCGTTTTTCCTTGGGAAATGATATACTCCTAGTTCTTGTGTGTAAGCACATTTTCCTTTCCATTGGTCTATTTAATCTTTATTGTGATCTATATGACCTAAGCAGTATTAAGTCTCTGCTTATGAAAACACCTCGGTCTACAACTCTGTCAGAAAGACCCCATTACTACTGTTGATGACATTTCGGTAACCACCGATGGACGAGAACTTTGCCTATTGGTCCGCCTCGTTTTAAAAAGCAGGAAAATGGTTCTCTTCGTCCCTTGCCCATGGTACCGATGTTGTCACCGACATAACTGACAGACTATCCTTTGACTTACCTTGTTGTCGTGACCGGTAAGATGTCATCGTCCTCCCTACTTTCGATTGACAATCCTCACAGTTCCACAGGATCGGAACCTGACTCTCCTGTATATCCTTGATTCCGAAGTATCCTTTGCTCTTGGCTTTGTGTGTTATCACGAGCCACCCTCTGAGAGATGATCTATTCCCGATGCTCTGAACCCCCTTCTCACGCTTTGTTCAGGTATCGATAGGATGTCCATTCGCCTGAAACTTCCTATTGTACCTTCATATTTCGCTCTCTATGTTTTCCTAAGTTTCAACTCGAGAGATACTTCTGCCACACTCCCTGAATTGTCCATCAGATAATTAAACCTATAAGGGTCAGTTCTCCCGAAGTTACCCTTTACTTCCCCACTTAAATCTCGGGACAAGATTTCTTGTAGTGGAGGAGATTTGTAACATCCCCAGCATCACACTACAGTAATCCCTTATGATCAGTGCCAAGTCATCTTGATTTACAAAGCTTAATCATATTGTATTAATATCTCATTTTAAATTCCTTCTCTGAATCCAATTCAAATTCAAAGTGAAATTTCAATTTGTACAAAAGTTGCTGGAAAAATGTTCATCTCTTAGCAAATATTCCAAAATAAATGGTGGTTGAGGAAAACAACATCACCATCAACTTGCAATGGACCTAAGCATTTTAAACAGTGCCAAAATAGCACTATAAATGCCTATTTCAATTTTTGAAAAATCCACATGGAATCAAAAATTGCCCAAACTTCTTGTGGCAGTGCAGAATATTTCATAGCATTTATGTGGCCAAGCTCCACATTTTACCAAGTCATTTGGTGGCTTGAAATATTACAAAACTGACTCTGTGTTTTAAAACAGAAAAAGAAATAGAAAAAGGCCTAAACTGGACAGGGCCTAAGTGCACAGTGGCACGGCCCGACCCAGCAGCCTCTTTCTCCCTCCCCCCTCTCTCTCACATGTGTGTGTCGCCGCGCCCGTGGCTGCGCGCGCACTCGCCATTGAAATGGCGACATGTCGACGCCACCGATAGCCGAGGGGATAAGGGAGACCCCCGTCCCTCTCCCCTGGTCATCCATATCCACTTTCCCCCTCTCCCTCGCTCTCTCTCGCTCATTTCCAACGACGCCCGAGTGGATCCGTCGCCGCTCGCCGTCGTTCTCGTAGCCACCGTCGTCAACCCACCTCGCCACCGTGTCCCTTGTCTCCGTCGATGTCGACCATGTCATCTGCATCTTCGAACGGGCGCCGGGGAGCACTGTAGCGCAAGAATCAGGCCGCCCCCTTTCGATCCGTCGCCGACGAACTTCTTCCTCTCCGGCGACTGCTGCTGCTACTAAGCCTCTCACCGGCCTCCGTGTGCCGCTCGGTGAGCTCCTCTACCTCCTACTCCTCCCTGTTTGCTCTCTCGCGCGCCCTAGCTAGCTGCCGTCGAAGCGCCCGAACGCAGCGCCGCGGAGCTCGTCGCCGACGAGACTCCGGTGACCTGTTGGTCATGGGCTAGCGCCCAGCGCACTCGCCGCACCGCGTAGAACACGTCTAGGCCGTCCGTTCGAGTTGCCGCACGCCGTACCACCAATTCCGTCGACCACCCGAAGGCGCCGCCGCCCCCGTCCATCGCCGGCGTCGTTTTCGGCCATGTCTGGCCACGCCACCACCGCGGTTGGATGCGGCCTGTCCTCCTCGTTCGAACGTACCTTACCGCGTTCGTTTTGGCCCTCTGTGGCCAAAATCCGCCACGCGCCCGAGCCCTCCGCCGCATTTGGGGGTCGCCGGCGGCGAAACATCGGCCGTCGCCGACGTGGTATACCTAGGGCCACCCCTGGGTCACCGCCAGCGTGCCCCATGGGCCCCGTTGACTGGGTTGACCAAGTCAACATGCTGACTGGGCAGCCTAGTGCCGCTGACAGGTGGGCCCCACCACTTAATTAGTGTAATTACAACAGTTTTCTAAATAAATTTAATTAGTTGATCTAATTATACACTGACATGTGGGGCCCTGTTACTAATTAACCTCAGTTTAGTTTAAATAAACCCTGTTAGCCCCACTATCTATGACAGGTGAGACCCCGCTGCCAGGTTTGACTTGAAAAGCTGCGGTTGACCTGCTGACATCATGCTGACGCAATAATTCATTTCTGTTAATTTAAATAATTTCAAAAATTGTTTAAATCTTTGAAAATTCATAGAAAATAACCCGTAGCTCGGATCGAAAAACTTTATACATGAAAGTTGCTCAGAAAAATCCCACGAATCCAACCGTGCCACCTGTTTCCGTGTCGGGACCCTCTAAGTAGGTGAACCCACAACTTTTTGCCCATTTTTGTTAAATGAATAGTGCATATATACCGGTTAATAAATAAAACTTTAATCCTAAAATAACAAAAATGATTTAGACATGTCTTTAGGCAACCCTGCACTGCATGTTAGCATCATATGCTCTGTGTTGCATATGTTTGTTGTGTATTTATCTGTTTCCTCCCCCTCTTCTTCTCTCTCGGTAGACCCCGACACCGACGTAGTCCCTGAGACCGACGCAGCTCCGCAGATCGACTACGCCCCTGACAACCAGACCTTTGCCGTAGAGCTTCCAAGCAAGCACCCCCCCCTTGAACATGCCAATATCGCCTATCCTTTCTCTCTTATGCTTGCATTAGAAATTGTTGCTGCTACTGCTTATCCTATTTCTGATGCATAGCCTGTTTTTGTAACTGATATTGATACCTACTTGCTTATCCTAAACTACTTAGTATAGGCTGGATAGATACCCACCAGAGACCCCACTTTGTCCCAGTTGCCCCGCTGGATTATCAGATGACTCGATCAACATCATCGACAACCAGGCCCCGGCACCGCACATCACCCCCTTAGTTGTACGACACTGCAGCATTACTATCGAGTGCCGACGGTGATACCTCGTTTAGCACTTCTGATGTTAACTCTGTAGATTAGCTATTCGGACATGGTCATCGAGGGTGATTCCTCCTTCACCACTCCCGATAACGACGCCATCGTGCAACACCTCAAGTGTGAACCTCGAGGGTGATTGCTCCTAACTTCACCTTGACGACTACATCAGGTGGAATCCATCGAGGGTGATTCCTTGGGTTTCCCCCTGATGTTTGGACACACGGTTACTTTGACCTAACACAGAACCATGATGACATCGGGTCGGGCTTGAGGGGTACCCGCGAGTGTTGTGAAGTCGGGTTGACCTGGAGGGTACCCGAGAGACAATTACGAGGCGCGGCCGGGCATTCTTAGCCCTTGCAGCAAGTCCTCGAGATGGGGCGACGGGGTCACATCGATCGTGAGTCTTTGCTCGTTACCGCATGCTCCCAATACACTAACGATTTGGATATTTGATCCGAGTAGACCTTTGGCCTGATAGCATTAACCACCATGTGGGAACAGTTATGGGCACTCTACGTCGTATGCATCAGCCGAAGCTTATTAGACATCATGTGACTGAGCGGCGCGCACCGGCTTGGACCGCGTTAAGCACCCTCCTTTGTAATGGAGGCTGCTAGGTCTGCTCACCGGCCGCCCTCGCAACATGCAGGAGCGCCCGGGGCCATGGTCCAAGACCCCTGGGTGCATAGGTTTAGTCCGGCGTGCTGACCTCTCTGTTAAGCTTAGGTCGGGTTGCAGCGTATCGTTTGGCCGAGGCCGGGCATGACCCAGAAAAGTGTGTCCGGCCGGAGTTAATCGAGCGTGGTGGGTAAGTTGGTGCACCCCTGCAGGGAAGAACTAATCTATGCATAGCCGGATCCTCGGTAACGGACGCTCGGAGTTGTATACCGATCGATACAACTAGAACTGGACACTTGTGATGAGAAATGAATAGTATGGCTCTGGGATTGCTTTCTCCCAGGGAGTCGAGGAAGGATATCTGGGCGAGGTTGATAACACTACTACTACTTTATACTATGCTAATCTACACTCTTCTAATGCTGCAATGCTAGTTGCTACTTCTTGAGCTTGCGTTGGTTTTTCCCTTGAAGAGGAAAGGGTGATGCAGCAAAGTAGAGATAAGTATTTCCCTCAGTTTGAGGACCAAGGTATCAATCCAGTAGGAGACAATGCACAAATCACCGAATACCTGCACAAACAATCAAACAACTTGCACCCAACGCGATAAAGGGGTTGTCAATCCCTTCACGGTTATTTGCAGAAGTGAGATCTAATAGAGAGAGATAAACGATAAAGTAAATATTTTTGGTATTTTTGTTTTATAGATCGGAAAGTAAAAGATTGCAAAATAGTAGATTGGAAACTTGTATGATGAAAAGTAGAAGATTATATGATGGAAAATAGACCCGGGGGCCATAGGTTTCACTAGAGGCTTCTCTCAAGATAGAAAATAATACGGTGGGTGAACAAATTACTGCCGAGCAATTGATAGAAAAGTGCAAAGTTATGACGATATCTAAGGCAATGATCATGTATATAGGCATCACGTCTGAGAAAAGTAGACCGACTCCTGCCTGCATCTACTACTATTACTCCACACATCGATCGCTATCCAGCATGCATCTAGAGTATTAAGTTCATAAAGAACTAAGTAATGCATTAAGTAAGATGACATGATGTAGGAATTAACTCAAGCAATATGATTAAAACCCCATCTTTTTATCCTCGATGGCAACAATACAATACGTGCCTTGCTGCCCCTACTGTCACTGGGAAAGGACACCGCAAGATTGAACCCAAAGCTAAGCACTTCTCCCATTGCAAAAAAACCAATCTAGTTGGCCAAACCAAATCGATAGTTCGAAGAGAATTACAAAGATATCAAACCATGCATATAAGAATTCAGAGAAGATTCAAATAATATTCATAGATAAGCTGATCATAAATCCACAATTCATCGGATCTCGGCAAACACATCGCAAAAAAGTATTACATCGAATAGATCTCCAAGAACATCGAGGAGAACATGGCATTGAGAATCAAAGAGAGAGAAGAAGCCATCTAGCTACTAGCTATGGACCCGTAGGTCTGTGGTAAACTACTCACGCTTCATCGGAGGGGCAATGGTGTTAATGTAGAAGCCCTCCGTGATCGAATCCCCCTCCGGCAGGGTGCCAAAAAAGGTCCCTAGATGGGATCTCATGGGTACAGAAGGTTGCGGCGGTGGAAAAGTGTTTTCATGGATGCCTCTGTTGGTTTGGGGATATTTGGGAATATATAGGCGAAAGAATTAGGTCAGGAGGTGCACGAGGGGCCCACAAGGGTGGGGGGCGTGCCCTCCATCCTTGTGGCCGCCTCGTGGCTCCTCCGACTTCATCTCCAAGTCTCCTGGTTTCCTTCTGGTCCAAGAAAAATCATTGCAAAAGTTTTATTCTGTTTGGACTCCGTTTGGTATTCCTTTCTGCGAAACTCAAAAACAAGGAAAAAACAAAAACTGGCACTGGGCTCTAGGTTAATAGGTTAGTCCCAAAAATAATATAAAATAGCATATTAATGCATATAAAACATCCAAAACAGATAATATAATAGCATGGAACAATCAAAATTATAGATACGTTGGAGACGTATCACAAGTCTTTGATAGGACTAGGCCTTCCCTCTATTCTGGCATTTCTGCAGCCCAGTCCACATATACAACCTTTCTTTGATAATGTTGCATGTGTAGAATATATTCTTGCTTGCTGAGTACTTCGGATGAGTACTCACGGTTGCTTTGCTTCCTCTTTTTCCCCATATCCGTTTGATGCAACCAGATGACGGAGCCCCTGAGACAGCTGCCCCCGTCGATGACTGCTACTACTAGCCCGAGGGTGGTTACTACTACGAGTTGGCTGACGACCAGGAGTAGGTTTGGAGGCCCAGGTAGGAGGCCTGCGCCTTTTCGATCATAGTGTTTTCTTTTGCCCCGCCTTTTAAAGGCCTATCTGTCTTTCTTTTATATTTGTACTCAGATATCTGATGCTTCCGCTGACGCTTGTAAGCGATCTTATGTATTCGAGCCCTCGAGGCCCCTCGCTTGTAATATATTGCTTGTATTATTTTAAATTTTTGTCTAGAGTTGTGTTGTGATATCTTCAAGTGAGTCCTTAGGCTTGATCGTGTGCATTTTCGTGTATGATTAGTGCATGATTAAGCCGGGGGCGTCACACCCCCTCCAGTGGGTCTTTGCTCTAGTATTTTTCTTTTATTCCAAAATAAATCTCCAAAAAGTTTCATCCAATTCCGAGAACTTTTATTTCTGCACAAAAACAACATCATGGTAGTTCTGCTGAAAACAGCAACAGTCCAGGTTAGTTTCATTTAGATCATGCAAATTAGAGTACAAAACAAGAGCAAAAGTGTTTGGAAAAGTAGATACGACGGAGACGTATCAAATACCGACTGCGATGGTAATGCGAGCATAAACAAGTAGGAAGGATTCACAAATAGTTGTCTGAAGACTCGCGTTTGGGATACATGCCGGGATCGCATACGCTTAGTTATGCAAAACGTATGCATTGCTACTCCCTATCCCCGACGGTTTCTGGGTCGTGTGGGAAGGACCCCCCTATCGCACACACTAGCAAGGCGACGGTTTAAAATACCGTCATGGAAAGGGGTTAAAAACCGTTTGTATAGCAGCTCGCTGTACCAGTGAATTCTCATATGTGACAATTGGGTAAAAGAGTCTCCAACATGTTTGTCTCAAACCTTTTTCCATCAAAACCATTTCCAAATCAAATCCAATTGTTTTGTCAAGCCAGGGTGAAGAAGACATGTCTACCATTTCTAGCTATTGATGAGAACGATCCTGATTCCCAGAGATGGCAAGGGTTTATGTATTTCAAGCATGCTCAATCAACGGTGCAACAATGGGGACTCTAGAGCGCATCATCCATCGACGCATGTCACTCGAAAGGGAAAAGTCCCAAAATGCAAGTGTGTACTCATTCGCCGGAGCATACAATGGGGACATCCAAAGTGCATCATCCAATAAAGCATTCACATGTTGTGAAGTCCCGAGCCTACACTACGTCGTAGACTCAACATTCAGGGTAAACATGTGGCTAACCTATTCCAGGTTTAACATGGTATGACAACAAAGTGAAACATGGGAAAGTATTATAAAAAAATGCAACTTGCATGGTAATCGATGAAGTCCTTCACATAAACACAATTCTGGTAATTGATGAAGTTCTTTCCACACACACACAATCTTGATAAGGCTACTCTCTGTCACTCTCCTAACAATCCATCATAGGTAAAGAGCAATAATAAACAACCATACAATACAGATCAAACATACAACAAGTGTTGTGCATGGTGCCAGTGTCATTGTGCTGTGAGGTCATGTGTTCGAGTCAACTCATAAGAGTTTGGAAAACAACATAGTGGTTGTCACTTGGAATACATGTGACATAAGGGTTCACAAGGAAGTTTCATAGTAAAGGTTTCATCACGTAGGGAGTATGTGATGTCAAGTTGTGGTTGTCAGATCCAATTAGAAGAATCTTAACAGTAGGAGTCATGGTCTAGTAATCTTGGATAGCTAAGTTCATGTTCAAGTTTGAATGACAATTCAAACTTGTTGACCTTTCATGATCTTGAATACACACTAGGTGTTTGGGTTTCATTTGAGTTCATAAACTTGGTTTGACTTCTAATTCAATATGAATTAGGGTTCATCTTATGTGAATTCAAATTGAATTTGGTTCCCAATTTGATTTGGCCTTACTAAGTCAATTTGAAGTTTGAATTATTTCGTAATTGAATAAGTTGGTTCAAACAATTCAACATGATTGATGCTTCCCTAAAGTCAAGTATAAATCCAATAAGATCACTATGGTTCATCGATTTGATTTTAGTTTGGACCAAAGTCAAATATAACTTCAATTGATTACTAAAGTTCATTACTCAATTTGGTTCAACTAAAGTCAAGTACCAAACCAAAGTGGTTGCTAAGGTTTAATTTTTTGATCTTTAGTTTATACTAAGGTCGTTTATATATCCAGTATAATTATCTTAGCTTACTCATTTGGTTTTAGTTTAACTAGAGTTGATGTGAACCAGATGATTTGCTATGAGCAAATAGTTTTCAAACTACATTTAAATTAATTTGATCTCATCTTTCCCTAATGTCATTCATTAACTCCAAAACAATTGCTAAGTCCAATTTAATTCATTAAATCATATTGCATTGGTTTCATTCAAATTAAACGTAGGGTTTCAGAGTTATAATTAAACATTTTTTGAATTTAATTCAAATGTTATTTGAATTACCTAAAGTCAATGATAGTCCAAAAATATTTACTAAAGTTCACTTTATAGTTTCTGAACTTATTTGTAACATAATTGTTTTATTAAACAATTTTATTTCAAAATTAAACCTAATTAGATTAAATTTCCATTTGAATTCTAACTATAATGTATTCTGTTTGAAATGTACTTTTAAATTATTTAAATTTGAACTAAAGTGGTATGATATGATAGTACATTTCACTAGGTTCAACTTGCAAAAAGAATCATTTAATTTGGATTTATAAAATGCAAATTATGCCTAATTTAAGTTTGAATTCATTCTATTTTAATATGAATTATTCAAATTCCAAATTTCATTTTTCAGGGTGATAATATATTTCAGAAGGATCATTTTGCAAAAAGAATCACCAAATTTGGACTTACAGAGAAAAAGTTGTGAAGGTTCTACGATCCAGGAGGTTTTCTACAAATCTGCCATTTAATCAAATTAAACAGAAATTCTTCTGGATAATGTTTTGGATAAGGTGGTGACATGGTAGAACGTGATTGGCTGATATCATTTCGATCTGAAATAAAACATGGGTCGTGCGATTTAATGTGCTATGGATGGCTGTGATGGTGCCATGTGGCTAGGGTTAGTGTGCTCACCGGAGTTGGCTGGGATGGCGGCGGACGGCGGCGCTACGGCTCGAACTCGTCGAAGATGGTGCTCCGGTGGTCCTCGGGTCAGGCGGAAGGCACAGACTGGCGTGGCTCGGTGCAGGGAGGTCGTTGGTGGCCTCTGCGGGCATCGGGAGCGATGGAGACGAGCGGGGAGGGCTTGCCGAAGACGCACGGGCGGCGGAGCTCCTCTGGTGTGGATGTGCTGCTCGCTGTGGTGCTCTCCTGGGCTAGACAAGGTTGGGAGGATGCACACGAATGCAAGAAAGAAGATGGACATGGAAAGGGGGTGCGACGAAGGCTCACCTAGACGGAAACGACGACGGAGCGGCGGCGAGGTTCGGCCTCGGGTGCTTGAGGTCCTCCACGGGGTTGTGGGCTCGACGAAGATGTCAGGGAGGTTTGCTTGGGCACGGGGAGTCGAGCGGTGGAAGGGGCTGCGATACGTCCATTTTGCATCATGTTTTCCTACTATTATTCATTGTGTTTTCGACTATTATTTCACTTTATGATGCAATTCTTATGCCTTTCTCTCTTATTTTGCAAGTTTCGCATGAAGAGGGAGATTGTCGACAGCTGGAATTCTAGACCGGAAAGGGCTACAATAGAGATAGCTATTCTGCACAACTCCAAATGACCTGAAAATTTACGGAGAATTGTTTTGGAATATATAAAAAATATTGGTAAAAGAAACACCAGGAGGGGGCCCACCAGGAAGCCACAAGCCTAGGGGCTTGTGGGCCCCCTGGCAGGCCTCAGGGGCCCATCTTCTCCTATATGATGGCATTTTCTGTAGAAAAAAATTCAGAAGAAGACTTTCGGGATGAAGCGCCGCCGTCTCGAGGCGGAACCTCGACATGAGCACTTTTGCCCTCCGGCAGAGCGATTCCACCGAGGAAACTTCCCTCCGGGAGGGGGAAATCGAAGCCATCGACATCACCAACGATCCTCTCACCGTGGGAGGACCAATCTTCATCAACGTCTTCACCAGCACCATCTCATCTCAAGCCCGAGTTCATCACTTGTATTCAATCTTTGTCTCAAAACCTCAGATTGGTACCTGTGGGTTGCTAGTAGTGTTGATTACATCTTGTAGTTGATGCTAGTTGTTTTATTTGGTGGAAGATTATATGTTTAGATCCTTAATGATATTCAATACTCCTCTGATCTTGAACATGAATATGATTTGTGAGTAGTTACTTTTGTTGTTGAGGACATGGGAGAAGTCAGCTTGTTATCAGTAATCATGTGAAGTTGGTATTCGTTTGATATTTTGATGATATGTATGTTGTTGCTTCCTTTAGTGGTGTCATGTGAACAACGACTACATGACACTTCACCATACTTGGGCCTAAGGGAAGGCATCATGGATTAATAAGTAGATGATGGGTTGCTAGAGTGACACAAGATTAAACCCTAGTTTATGTGTTATTCCTTAAGGGGCCGATTTGGATCCATATGTTTCATACTATGGTGAGATTTATCTTAATTCTTCTTTCATAGTTGCGGATGCTTGTGAGAGGGGGTAATCATAAGTGGGTTGCTTGTTCAAGTAAGAATAGCATCCAAGAACCGGCCCACCCACATATCAAATTATCAAAGTAGCGAAGGCGAATCAACTAAACATTATGAGCGTGACTAGACGACAATTCCCATGTGTCCTCGAGAGCCCTTTGCTTTATATAAGAGAACTTTCAGGCTTATCCTTTGCTATAAAAAGGATTGGGCCACCTTGCTGTACCTTTGCTACTATTGTTACTTGTTACCTGTTATGAATTATCTTGCTAGAAAACTATCTATCACTGTTACCTACAACACTTGCAGAGAATACCTTGCTGAAAACCACTTGTCATTTCTTTCTTGTCCTCATTGGGTTCGACACTCTTACTTATCAAGAGGACTATGATTGATCACCTATACTTGTGGGTCTCCAGGCTGGTCATGGGGGTGGCTGTGGTGGCCGGAGTCTTGCCGGCAATGGCATCGGCACCGCCGGCGATGCCGAGGTCGATTCACGGCAGCCTTGCAGCGTTGGCGAGGGGAAGCAGAGGGGAATGAGAGAGGAGGGGATGCTCTATTTAACGGGCATGGTGTTGAGGGTCGGGGCGCACGAAAGTGGCCAGAGTGGGGGTCATGGCCTCGGGCCGTGCGGGTGCACGGGCGTGCGATGTGGGCGGTTGCGCGAGGTCAGGGGTGACCCTGACGTGCAGGCCCTGCACGTCAGTGAGAGAGAGAGAGAGAGAGGCATGGCCTGGCTCGGCTGGGCCATTTCCATTTCCTTTTTCTGTTTTCTGTTTTTCTTTTTTCCTTTCTGTTTTGCTTCTATCATTTTCAAATGAATTTGAATTTGAGGTTTCTTTCAATAGAGAATGTTTTCTAAATTCCAAATGGAATATTTAGAAATGTTTGAACATTTCCTTGGGGCATTTTGGACATATAATTTCTGCACTTGCATTTTCCTTTTGAATTTGAATTTGGTTTCAAAACCAAAAGTGTCCCAAATTCAAAGAAAATAGGCAGAGGGTCAAGAATATTATTTGGACTTATGAAATGTCACTTCCTACCAAATAATTTGCAAAGCCATTTTTGAGTAATTTCCACTGATTTGAATTGTTTCAAAATGAATCCAACTCAATGCTTCAGAATTTAATCTATCTTTCTTTATTACTTGGGACTTATAAAGAATACTTTTGCCCAATTAATAAGTCCAAAATGGCTTCGGTTCCTACCAAGGTTTTCTAGGGTTTCATCTGGTTGCATTTGGATTTTCATCCTTTCTAGGCAACAATCTATCAAATTAAGGTCAATCAAAAGCATTCTTAGGCAATCATGGCTATTTCCTAGAAATTTTCTAATTCCATTGAAAATTTTAACATACCAGATTTGGCAGAAATCTGGATGTGATAGTTTTGATCATGAGTCATTTGCTCAAGTGCTTGAAGATATTGCTCCAAAACCCTCAACCACATTGTCACAATCCAATCTGTCCAAAACCCTAAAGTCATTCTTGATCCCACTGAAATAGATACACCCAGACCCACCGAGATACACCACGCAGTGCCACAGCCTAAACCCTAGAAAATCGGTTCCACCGAGATGGCATTCGATCCCACCGAAGTGCACTGGCAAACTTTCTGTACCCCATCGTGTTTTCAAAATTACCATGTGAAACCGGTCAGAATTCAAAAAATGATGCAAGTGCTTAGCTCATCACATATTGGAGCCACCGAGTGGACTCAGCCGGTCTCACCATAACGTCTAACATTCGAATTTTTTACACTAGTCAGTCTCACTGAGATTTTGACCCGGTGTCACTGAGTCAATCATAAAGTTTGTAACGGCTAGATCTTTGGTGATGGCTATGTATACCCCACCCCCACTACCTACTCTTAGAGAGAGCAACCAGGACAAAACTACACTTCCCATATCCATTTTCTGATAGAGAACCACCTACACTTGTGTTGAGATCAAGGCACTCCACTCCAACCACTTGATCCTTGATTTCTATCCCCCTCAAGTTGCTTTCTAGTCCAATACTTATATCACCACATGCCAAATCTGTGAGAGAGTGATTGAATGTTGAGGAGACTATCTTTTGAAGCACAAGAGCAAGGAGTTTATCATCAACAACAACATCTATTACCTTTTGGAGAGTGGTGTGTCCTAGATTGGTTAGGTATCACTTGGAAGCCTCCAAATCTTGTGGAGTTGAACCAAGAGTTTGTAAGGGCAAGATCACCTACTTTATGAAGATCTACCCTGAGTGAGGCTAGTCCTTCGTGGGCGTAAGCCATGATGGAATAAACAAGGTTGCTTCTTTGTGGACCCTTCATGGGTGGAGCCCTACATGGACTCGCACAGCCGTTACCCTTCGTGGGTTGAAGTCTCCATCAATGTGGATGTACGATGACACCACCTATCGGAACCACAACAAAAATCACCGTGTCTTCATTGCGTTTGATCTTCCTATCTCTACCTTCCTTTACTTTCTTGCACTTGCATGTTGTTCATTTTCGGCTGCTCAATCTCTAATATGCATGTGTAGGATGTATTGGTTGCCACTTAACTTGTGATAAACTCTGCCTAATTGTCAAGAAAAATAAAAACTGCACCTTTGCCTTGTTAAGTGTCTGTTCACCCCCCTCTAGACCTATCTTCTCGATCTTTGAAGGTCGAGTCATGTTGTCAGTTAGAATGTTAGCATCATGGTATCACGTTCTATGACATAGAGCCACCGCCCCTGCTACTTGTGAGCTGCGTTGGGATTTCCTCGAAGAGGAGAGGATGATGTAGTATAGTAGAGATAAGTATTTTCCTCAGTTAAGAATCATGGTTATCAATCCAGTAGGAGAACCACACAACATCTCGTGAACAGCACCTACACACAAAATAACAAATACTTGCACCCAACGCAAACAAGGGGTTGTCAATCCCTTGGTGGTTAATTGCAAGGATCAAATCTCGTAGTGATAGATAGATAAACAAACACACAAAATAAAAATATAGGTAAATAAATTGTAGCAAGGTATTTTTGGATTTTTATATATGATTAAAATAGTCCCGGGGGCCATAGTTTTCACTAGAGGCTTCTCTCTTAAAAATAGCATATGGTGGGTAAACAAATTACTGTTGGGCAACTGATAGAAAAGCGAATAATCATGACGATATCCAAGGCAATGATCATGTATATAGGCATCACGTCTGAGAAAAGTAGACCGACTCCTGCCTGCATCTACTACTATTACTCCACACATCGACCGCTATCCAGCATGCATCTAGAGTATTAAGTTCATAAAGAACGGAGTAACGCCTTAAGCAAGATGACATCATGTAGACAAAGTAATCTCAATCAATATGAATAAACCCCATCGTTTTACCCTTAATGACAACAATACAAATACATGCCTTGTCCCCTTCGGTCACTGGGATATAGATCACCGCAAGATTGAACCCATCACAAAGAACCTCTCCCATTGCAAGATAAATCAATCTAGTTGGCCAAACCAAATCAAAAGAACGGAGAGAAATACAAAGCTATAATAATCATGCATAAAAGAGTTCAGAGAAGACTCAGATAATATTCATAGATAATCTGATCATAAACTCACAATTCATCGGATCCCAACAAACACACCGCAAAAAGTGATTACATCAAACAGATCTCCAAGAACATCGAGGAGAACATTGTATTGAAGATCAAAATGAGACAGAAGAAGCCATCTAGCTACTAGCTATGGACCCATAGTCTGCACAACAAGGAGTATTACGAGAAGCATTTATGATAGCGAGTTGCTCATCAGGAAAACTATCATCAATAGGTAGTGGGTCATCAAGAATATTTTCCAACCTGGACAAGTTATCAGCTACGGGATTCTCAGCTCCCTTCCTATCAGTAATATGCAAGTCAAATTATTGTAGCAATAGAACCCACCTAATGAGTCTAGGTGTAGCATCTTTCTTTTCTATAAGGTATTTAATGGCAGCATGATCAGTGTGAACAATTACTTTAGAATCAACTATGTAAGATCTGAATTTTTCACAGGCAAACACAAGTGCTAGAAATTCTTTCTCAGTAGTAGCATAATTTGTTTGGGCACTGCCTAGGGTTTTACTAGCATAATGGATAACATTTAATTTCTTCTCGACTCTTTATCCTAGGACAACACCAACAACTTATCACTAGCATCACACATAATTTCAAAAGGCAAGTTCCAATCAGGTGGTTGAACAATAGGTGCAGAGGTTAAGGCTTTATTAAGTTTTTTAAAGGCTTTTACACAATCATCATAAAAACAAATGGAACATCTTTTTGCAAGAGATTAGTAAGAGGCCTAGAAATTTTAGAGAAGTCTTTGATAAACCTCCTATAAAAACCAGCATGACCAAGGAAACTTCTTATACCTTTAATATCTTTAGGAAATGGCATTTTATCAATTGCATCAAGTTTGGCTTTGTCTACTTCAATACCCCGTTCAGAAATTTTATGCCCCAAGACAATACCTTCACTCACCATAACGTGGCACTTCTCCCAATTCAAGACAAGATTAGTTTGTTCACATCTCTACAAACCTTGATCAAGGTTGCGTAAGCAATCATCAACAGAAGTTCCGTAAACAGAAAAATCATCCATGAAAACCTCAACAATCTTTTCACAGAAGTCAGAGAATATAGCAGTCATACATCTTTGAATAGTAGTAGGTGCACTGCATAAACCAAAAGGCATATGTCTATAAGCATAAGTTCCAAAAGGACAAGTAAAGGTGGTTTTCTCTTGGTCGGATTGTGATACATGTATTTGAGAGAAACCATCTGATCAATAAAAGGCAAGGGGTAATGATCTTTTCTAGTAGCTTTGTTTAATTTTCTAAAATCAATTACCATCCTTTATCCAGTTACAATTCTTTGCGGAATAAGCTCATTTTTATCATTAGAAACAACATTTATGCCTCCTTTCTTAGGGACACAATGAACATGACTCACCCATCTACTATCAGCTACGGGATAGATTATACCTGCTATCAGAAGTTTTAATATTTCAGTTATTACCACCTCCTTCATCTTGGGATTTAATCATCGTTGATGATCGATAACTAGTTTAGCATCAGGCTCCATATTAATTTTGTGCTGACATAGAGTGGGACTAATGCCCTTAAGATCATCAAGAGTATATCCAATAGCAGCATGGTGCTTCCTTAGAGTTTTTAATAATCTCTTTTCTTCATGCTCTGAAAGGTTAGCACTAATAATAACAGGATTTATCTTCTTTTCATCAGGATAAGCATATTTCAAAGTATCACGCAATTGTTTCAATTCAAACACTGAAATTGGAATTTCATCAAAAGTTTTATCCTATGCATTTGGTTCATCGTGGTCGGAATTATATATATAATTTTTGGCCTCGTGAAGGAGAAGGCATCGCTCAAGATTGGGGAGGCTTAAGTATATGATGTACACATGCCCCAATCATGAGCTCCCAAAAGAAATTATCTTAGAAAAAATTTATGCTCGGCCTTCTCGTGATGATCAAACCATGCTCGATTCTTCTTCGACTGGCTCCTTTATGAAGAAAACTATTCAATTCAGATGGGATCTTCTGGAAAGAATTAAACACAACTCTGAAGATTGGGAACTCGACAAAGCTAATGAGTCATGTATAATACTTGCGTTCGATTGTGTTAAATCTTTTATGGATACCAATGCTTTTCATAAGTTTAGCACTAAATATGGACTTGACTCTGAGATACTAACCTTTTTTGTGAATCATTTGCTACTCATGTTGATCTCCCCAAAGAGAAGTGTTTTAAATATCATCCCCCTGTTAAAGAAAATATTGAGGAGCCCATTATAGTTAAAGATTAAACTATCATTTACAATGTTGATCCAGTTGTGCCTACTGCTTATATTGAAAAGCCACCCTTCCCTGTTAAGATAAAGGAACATGCTAAGGTTTCAACCGTGGTTAACTAAAGTAATATTAGAGCACCTAGACCCTTTGAACAAATTAAAGTTGAACCTAATGTTGCTATGGTTAAAGATCTCTTGGTTGATAATATAGATGGGCATGTTATTTACTATGTGATGAAGCTACTAGAATTGCCAAACCCGATACTAAAGATAAGAATAAGCCTGTTGTTGGCATGCCTGTTGTCTCAGTTAAAATAGGAGATCATTGTTATCATGGCTTATGTGATTTGGGTGCTAGTGTGAGTGCTATCCCGTTTACCTTATATCAAGAAATTATGAATGATATTGCACCTGCTGAGATAGAAGATATTGATCTTACTATTAAGTTTGCGAATAGAGATACTATTGCACCGCTTAGATTGTTAGAGATGTTGAAGTCTTGTGTGGAAAAATAAAATACCCTACTGATTTTCTAGTTCTCGGTTCTCCACAAGATGATTTTTGTCCCACTATATTTGGTAGACCTTTCTTAACCACTGTTAATGCTAAGATTGATTGCAATAGAGAAACTGTCAGTGTTAACTTTGATGATATATCTCATGAGTTTAATTTCTCTAAGTTTCATAGACAACCTCATGATAAAGAATTGTCTAGGAAAGATGAACTTATTGGTCTTGCTTCTATTGCCGTACCTCCTACTGATCCGTTAGAACAATATTTTCTAGACCATGAAAATTATATGCACATGAATGAAAGAAATGAAATAGATAAGATGTTCTTTGATCAACCACCTATTCTGAAACACAATTTGCCTATTGAAACTCTTGGAGGTACTCCTCCACCTAAGGGTGACCCTAATCGGTTCCAATCCCATGTTCCAATATCATCACATAGCCTATACCATGTCAATGCATTTCCCTTCAGAGATAAAGGGAAAACCTTCTTCTCAACTTCATCTCCGGGTAAACCTGCAAGCTTAAATAATCCACAAACTTCATCCACATAGATTAGGTGCATATCAGGATGTAGTGTTCCATGTCCTGCATAAGGATTAGCTAGCAGTTTCTCTATCATACCCGAAGCAATCTCATAATAAATAATTTCAATAGGTGCAAGAGGTTGATGTCGGTGTATTAAACATGGGTGTGTAATACCCTTACTTATGCACAGACAAGTAGTAGCTCCCCCGCCAAGTTAAAGCCTTAGTGAAGGCCTCCAAGTCAAAGGAAGCAACTCTTCAAAAGATCAAGGAGCGCATCAAGAAGACCAAGAGCAATACAAGCATCAAAGCAATCTCTGCCGACAAGACGAAGACCCGGCAAGCTTCGCGGTAAGCAGATCCCCACCAAAACCACCAGCGCTCCACCTCACCAGCCAGCTGGTCACTGTTTGGTGAGGTGGCGAGCCCGCAAGCAGTGCGGTGGAGCTCGCCTGTACGTGTCAGCTTGCTGGGAAACAAATAACCTTTATCGACACCCGTCCTAAAGGCGTGTCAAGCTAATAGGAGGTAGTTGAGCAAGCGGTGCGGCAACCTTGCCGGGGCTCCTCCTCCTTGCGACACCTAGCGATACATTAATGCATTTTTATCCTAACTATATGATAGCATTGTTTCCATCTAATCATCCTGTAATGACCCTTTTGCCACTGTGGTAACCCCTTGAGCTATAAAAGGAGGGCCAGGGCAACCTTTACAAGGGTTCAAACCCATTGCAACCCTGTGCATACATATTCATGTAGCCGCCCTCTCCTTGTGACTTGCCGGGGGAGAGCGCTCCGTGTACCTGTGCGCACATCCATCCAATACACCAAAGTAGGAGTAGGGTTTTACGCTTCTCAGCGTCTCAAACCTTAGTAAAACTACAGCGCCTCTTGTTATTCTTGCTCTTTGCGTTGAGTGCACCCCCTCGTCGAACCAAAAAGGGCCAGCATTGTCCCATAGATCGCCGTCTCCACACCGACATCTTCAGCGCGCCAGGTAGGGGGATTCATTGGCGTGAACCAAGGCAACAAGTGGTGCGTCGACTTCATCAAGTTCAGCACATTCTTTAATATCCATGGCGCCCAAGAAGAAGGGCTCCATGACGATGAAACCTTCCACATCCAAGCTTCCGCCTCACTCGCCTGCGGGCGGCGCGGGTGGCGCCACCGCCGCAGATGGTGCGGGCGCCACGGGGGGCGCGGCCAGCACAGGAGGTGCGGTCGCCGTGCCCACCGCGGCGAAAACGGGCAATGTTGACGTTGGAGCTGGGCAGCTTCCTCGACACTCCTGCGAAGACAGTAACAATTGCGCGAATGGCGCGGGCAAGCATCTCCATCCTCCTCAGCGCACCGGCGAGCGCAGCCATCGGAGCGACCCTGTCCAATCGGGTGCGAGCCTCCACCCTCCCATTGCGCCGACTCCGGTGGCGGCGGCGAGGGTAACGACATCGAGACACACGGCACTGAGTGGCCTTGTTGTACCCCCCACAACAGCCCCGCACGGCAAGACGCCTGTCGATCAAGTTCAAGATCTTCAGGCGCCGCTCCTGCCACGCCAACTCATCGTCACCCCCGCAGTTCGGCGACAAGGTCGTAATGGCGCTCCTGCTGGTTCTGCCAGGAGTCTAGCGACACCACGTTCTTCACGATCCAACATGCCTTCGACAGTGACGGAGGTGATGGCACGAGCCCAGATGCTGTTGGATTTCCCTCCATTAGCTAACAAGATGGATGAGTGGAGGGCCACCATACGGAGTTTGATTGAGTTTGCCGACACGAACAGATCCCAGTTGGCGGAACCCTTGCTGCACCCACCAACTGCGCCCACAGCTCAAACTGATGGCCGTGTGGTAGACGGTGCACCCACGGTGCAATCACCTCCACGGCAACAGCCCCAGCAGCAGCGCCAGCGTGCATAGCAGACCCAGCGGAACACACAACCCGATGATGTATCGATGGCCTCTTCAGACCCGTAGACACAACGAGATCAGCGGCAGGTGCTGTTAGATAGGCGAGCAGAGGATGCTCGTACCATGATCCAACGACGCTGGGAGGCGTACCGTCAATCTGATGATTGCAACGGTCCATTCGTCGATGAGCCAACGCCCGTTGTTGGCAGGTACTTGCCTTACGAGGTTGGATGCCCTGCTTTCACACATGAGCTGCGGCAAGTTCACTGGCCATCCATCCACGCGTTCAAGCCTGAAGTACCGAAAAAGTATGATGACAAGCAGAACCCGGCAGAATTCCTGGGCATCTACACGATTGCTGTACAAGCTGCCGGAGGAAGAGATGAGAAAATCTTAGCCAACTACTTCCCGTTGGTACTCAAGCCCAACGTGAGTTCTTGGTTGATGAACTTGCTAGACAACTCCATTTCCTCATGGTCTGATCTATGCAATGAATTCATTGGTGCATTTACCGGGGGGGGGGGGGGCAGAAAGGTCCCGGGTTGCCTAGTGATTTGCAAATAATCCCACAAAATGAGGAAGAGGATCTGCCCAGGTACATCCAGAGATTCAGTCGCGTGCACCACAGTATACCGGATATACACCCTGTAGCTGTGATTGCCGCATTCCACACGAATGTACGCAATCGCAAGATGAGGGAGAAGATGCATATTTGGTTGCCAAAACCGTCAATGAGCTCTACACATTGGCGGATAAGTGCACGCGTGCTGAGGAAGGAAGAATGCTTCCCGAGGAGGAAGCTAGCGTTGAAGTCGATTCTGATGACGACGATGCTGCCACCCCAAAGAAGAAAGGTCAAAGACGCAATAGAAAGTGAAAGGGCAAGTCAGTTATGGCTGTGGAAGGGTCCGACAACTGCGGCCCCGCCAAGAAAACCAAAACGAAGAGCACCGACAAGGAAGCAGCTGCATGCGCTCATTGCCAGCTTGCCGCGGCGGGGGAGAAAGCTGGCAAGTCTGATGGGCCGTACTGCAAGATTCACCGTACCAAGGGTCATGACCTCCAAGAGTGCCGCCAAGTTGAACAGCTAGTTGAGAAGCACAAATCTAAGTATGAGAAGCGAAACAAGGAGAAGGGCCAGGATAGTACAGGTGGATCCGGCAAGAAGGGTCATCATGGTCGAGGCAGACGTCGCGACAATGTCAGCCAGAAGAAAGAAAAGCCTGCCAGGGGCAGAGAAAAGAAAGAAGAATATGAAGAGATTGAGGAGGAAGATGATGAAGAGTCCAGCGAGCATGAGTTCCAGAAGGCAACTGAAGCCATGTGCATTCATGGGGGTGCATTTCTGCACTCCTCCCACTACCAGCTCAAGCAGTGGGTGCGTGAGGTCAATGCGGCGGAGCCGACAGCGGATGCACAAAAGCCCCTCAAGTGGTTTTGCACGCCTATTATTTTTGATGCTGAGGACCACCCTGATCGCACAACCGCGGTAGGGTGTTTGCCGTTGTTGGTCTCCCCAACGATACGCAACCTCAAAGTCACGAAAATACTAGTTGACGGTGGGGCTGTCTTGAACTTGATCTCCCTTGAGGTGATCGAGAGGCTACAGATTCCTGAAGAAGAGCTCAAGAAGACCGGGACGTTCCAAGGGATCAACCCGGGGAGGAGCCAACCTAAGGGAAAGATCACGCTGCCGGTGACGTTTGGCGGGGAGCTGAACTACAGAACAGAGAAAATCGTGTTTGATGTTGTTAAGATCCCCTTGCCGTTCAATGGAATTCTTGGTCGCTCAGCCTTAGCCAAGTTTATGGGAGCATCGCACTACGCCTACAACACATTGAAAATGCCAGGGCCCATGGGTGTCATCACCATCAACTCCGACAAGAAAGATGTGGTCATATGCATAGACAAACTCTATAGAGAGGCGGTGGCAGCAGAGTCCGTCAAGGCCGCAGCCCCCTCCAAGAAAAAGAAAAGCCAGAAACCCAGCAAGACATCTAGCGAGACTTCCGGGAAGCGCACCTCCTCAGAGCACTACACGCCCATTGAGGACTTTCTGGAAAGCTTTGTTGGAAAGAGGTCCAAGGCCGCTCCACCTGTGACAAAGAAGGTGCCAGCAAGGGAGGACGGCACTAGCGGTATGTTCACCGTTCGTGCCACTCTGGATAGCAAATAGGAAAGCGAGCTCATTGCCTTCCTACGGGCGAATGTAGATGTGTTTGCATGGAAACCATCAGACATCCCCGGTGTTCCCAGGGAGGTAATTGAGCACCACCTTGTTGTCTGTCCTCATGCTCGACCCGTCAAGCAGAAGGTCAGGAAGCAGGCTTTGGAACAGCAACAATTCATAGATGAGGAGATCAAGAAACTTGAGCCAGCAAGCTTGGTTAGAGCAGTGTTACATCCAACTTGGTTAGCAAACCCAGTTGTAGTGCGCAAGGCAAATGGGAAATGGAGACTTTGTATTGATTACACTGATCTCAACAAAGCATGCCCGAAGGATCCTTTCCCCTTGCCACACATTAATCAGATTGTAGACTCCACTGCTGGCTGTGACTTGCTCTCGTTTCTTGATGCATACTCCGGGTATCGCCAGGTATTCATATCAAAGGAAGATGAGGAGAAGACCGCATTCATTACTCCATGTGGCACGTATTGCTTTGTACATATGCCTTCGGGCTAAAGAGTGCTGGTTCAACGTTTGCAAGAACAGTTCAGATTGGTTTTGAGCCACAGTTGCACAGAAATGTGGAAGCTTATATGGATGATATAGTAGTCAAAACCAACGACAGTTCGACCCTCATTGGATATTTGGAAGAAACGTTCACAAACTTGTGGAAGATAAACATGAAGCTCAACCCTGAGAAGTGCGTGTTTGGTGTCCCATCCGGCAAACTTCTTGGGTTCTTTATATCTCAGCGTGGGATTGAAGCGAACCCCGACAAGATCAAAGCTATCAAGTAGATCCAAGCACCCAAGACCGTCAAGGATGTGCGGCGCCTTGCCGGATGTGTCGCAGCTCTGAGTAGGTTTATTTCAAGGTCTACTGAGCGCGCCCTGCCATTTTTCAAGATATTGAAAAAGGCAGGTCCAGTAAAATGGACTCCAGAAGTGGAGGCTGCGCTGCAGGACTTGAAAAGTTACCTATCCTCTGCGCCAACTCTAGTCGTGCCCAAGCCACAAGAACCGTTGCTGCTATACTTAGTGACAACGAATCAAGTGGTCAGTGCTGCACTAGTTGCGCAAAGGGAAGCCAATGATGAAGAAACAACGGCGGCAAAGCCCTCCCATGACGAAGTGGCATCCTCCCTGGCAGGTCCAAACACCAGTAAGGCAAAGGTGGTGCAAGAGAAAGTGGTTGATCAACAAATTACGTCAAAGAAGAAGATGGTGCAGCGACCAATATACTTTGTCAGCTCCCTCCTGCAGGGGGCTAGGTCAAGGTATTCAGGCGTGCAAAAGTTGCTCTTTGACCTACTCATGGCCTCAAGAAAGTTGCGCCACTACTTCCAGGCGCATGAGATCATGGTGGTCAATTGCTTCTCGTTGCAGCGCATTCTAAGGAATCCAGAGGCAACTGGCGGGATAGTAGAGTGGGCATTGGAAATGTCAAGTTTTGCACTCAAGTTTGAGAGTACGTCAATTATTCAAAGCAGAGCACTGGCAGAATTCATTGCAGAATGGATGCCAACGCAAGATGACGAGGTCCCAGAATCAGCCCTCCCCGGCAAAGAAACTGAAAAGGATTGGATCATGTACTTTGATGGTGCTTTCTCGCTGCAAGGCGTCGGTGCCAGAGTGCTGCTTGTTGCACCCACTGGGGAGCATCTCAAGTACGTGATTCAAATGCACTTTCCCAGGGAGGAGGCCACCAACAACACTGCAGAGTATGAAGGACTACTTGCCGGCCTCAGTATTGCAGTGGGGTTGGGAATCAGGAAGTTGATTGTCTGTGGAGATTCATAACTTGTGGTAAAACAAGTGAAAAAGGACTACCGGAGCCCATTGATGGAAGCATACGTGAATGAAGTGAGGAAATTGGAAGAACACTTTGACGGTTTGCAAACAGAGCACATTCCCTGTGCGGAAAACAGCATTGCTGATCAACTGTCAAAGTGTGTTGCCCAAAAGCTACCTGTGGAACTAGGTACTTTTGTGCTCCATTTGAATCAACCAACAGTCACCCCATCAACGAGAGCCAAGAAGAGAAGAAAGATAAGCCCCAGCAAATATTTTCCGGCAGAGCTCCTCGAGGCCGCCGATGGAAATGTTGTCAGGAATAGTGAAGTACTTGCCGGTGAGCCTCGGCCTCAAGCAGAGTCCCAGATTCTTACCAACGAGGTCAGCGCTCCCGCAGCCGAAGAAATGCCTTTAGTCCTTGCAGTCCAGCCACAAGCTCTGACATGGGCCCAATAGATAGTTCGGTTTCTCCAAACAGGAGAACTTCCTGAGGAACAAGAGCAAGCTGACAAAGTAGCCCATCGGTCAAGTATGTATCAGTTTGTGGACAACATCCTGTGCAGAAAGAGACCAAACAGAGTGAAATTGAAGTACATTTCCCGGGAAGATGGACTGAAGTCGTAGGCAGAGATACATGGAGGCTTATGTTTTTCCCATATAGGATCAAGAGCCCTTGTCGGGAAGGCCTTCCGGCAAGGTTTTTATTGGCCCACTGCCCTCCAGGATGCAACTGAGCAAGTAACAAGATGTGAAGCATGCCAGTTCCACTACAAAAAAAGACACATCTGTGACATTTTGGCCCAAACGAATTTTTTTCTGTCATGCTTATGACACTTCTATGACGATAATTGTGACAAAACCACGTATCATCATAGATGTGGTGGGCTCCTACTTCTATGATAAAAAATCATGATAGAAAATGGGCTTTTCATCCTGGGCGGGCCGGGGACGCACCTGCATGACATTCTTTGGGCCGTCCATGACGGAAAAAATCATGGTAGAAGCGAGGGCGAGGAAAATTTCGGGGAGTTCCCGGTTACGGTGGGCGGTCGGGGCCGAGCGATGCACGGAGGTTTGTGCGTTTCTCTCATACATGTACGCGTGTGTGTGCGAGGAGTTGAGCTCTAACTGAACCCGAGCGAGGCGTTCGCTTACTGAACCCGAGTGATTGCACTACTAGCTACGTTACTGAACCCGAACGATTGATCCCTTGGTTGTTAACTGAACCTAAACGATTCCTTCATTGCTGCTACTACCTGAATCCGAGCGATCGATCACCGTTGCTGCTTACTGAAGCCGATCGAGCCCGGCCCCGTGCGTGACGCAGCCAGCCGGTGTGTTGGGTTGCCTCTAGATGAACAGTAACCATTGCTACCGCGCGCATGCGATACGTAGAACGAGTCGAGACGTGGTGAGTCGAGGCTGTGGATGAAAAGTTCCCAGTGGGGGTTGGATGAACAGGACCCCGTTGTAGTAGGCGGTTGCCGCTGGATGAACAGGACCCCGAGGAGGCTGCTGCACCCCAGCCGGTTGGGGTGGATGAAAAGGACCCCGTGGAGGCTCCATGAACAGTAGCCGGTGGAGGCTGGATGAACAGTAGCAGGTGGAGGCTGGAGGAAGTCGATGATGGATGAACAGTAGCAGGTGGAGGCTAGAGGAAGTCGATGGTGGATGAACAATAGCCCATGGAGGCTGGAGCGAGGCAGTAGACGATGGCTGAATAGTACCCCGCGGAGTCCCGTTTTGTGGTACGTGATGTCTACTACGCAACCTTCTTCTTGTAGACTCGTGTTGGGCCTCCAAGCGCAGAGTTTTGTAGGACAGTAGCAATTTTCCTCAAGTGGATGACCTAAGGTTTATCAATCCGTGGGAGGCGTAGGATGAAGATGGTCTCTCTCAAACAACCATGCAACCAAATAACAAAGAGTCTCTTGTGTCCCCAACACACCAATACAATGGTAAATTGTATAGGTGCACTAGTTGAGATGGTGATACAAGTGTAATATGGATAGTAGATATAGATTTTTGTAATCTGAAAATATAAAAACAGCAAGGTAGCAAGTAACGAAAGTGAGCAAAAACGGTATTGCAATGCTTGAAAACAAGGCCTAGGGTTCATACTTTCACTAGTGCAAATTCTCTCAAGAATGATAACATAATTGGATCATATAACAATCCCTCAACATGCAACAAAGAATCACTTCAAAGTTTCTATCGGAGAACGTAGGACGAAAACGTGCATCAACCCCTATGCATAGATTACCCCAATGTCACCTTGAGAATCCGCGAGTTGAGTGCCAAAACATACTTCAAGTGAATCAATAGAACATCCCATTGTCACCACAGATATGCCATCGCAACACATACATCAAGTGTTCTCAAATCTAATACTCAATCCAACATAACGAAACCTCAAAGAGCAAGACTCAATTCATCACAAGAAGGTAGAGGGGAAGAAACACCATATGATCCAACTATAGTAACAAAGCTCGCGGTACATCAAGATCGTGCCAAATCAAGAACACGAGAAAGAGAGATCAAACACATAGCTACTGGTACATACCCTCAGCCCCGAGGGTTAACTACTCCCTCCTCATCATGGAGACCGCCGGGATGATGAAGATGGCCTCCGATGATGGATTCCCCCTCCGGTAGGGTGCCGAAACGGGCTCCCAATTGGTTTTTCTTGGATACAGAGGCTTGCGGCGGTGGAACTTCTGATCTAGGGTTCTTTTTGGAGGTTTCTGTATTTATAAGAATTTTTGGCATCGGTCTAACGTCAAGGAGGTGCCCGAGGGGCCCACAAGCCCTCAGGGCGTGCCTTGGGGGGTAGGGTGCACCCCCTGGCTTGTGGACTCCTCAGGACTCTTCTGTTCCAGCTCTGGTGCTTCGGGGGTCTCTTTTGGTCCATAAAAAATCACTGGAAATTTTCAGCCCATTCCGAGAAATTTTATTTCTGCACAAAAAACGACACCATGGTAGTTTTGCTAAAAACAGCGTCAGTCCGGGTTAGTTCTAATAAAATCATACCAAAACCATATAAAATTGTTGCAAACATGGCATGAATACTTCATAAATTATAGATACATTGGAGACTTATCAGCATCCCCAAGCTTAATCCCTGCTCGTCCTTGAGTAGGTAAATGATAAAAGAAAGAATTTATGAAGTGTGAATGCTACCTAACATATTTATCATGTGATATTATTTATTGTGGCATGAATGTTCAGATCCATAAGATTCAAAACAAAAGTTTAATATTGACATAAAAACAATAATACTTCAAGCATACTAATAAAGCAATCATGTATTCTCAAAATAACATGGCCAAAGAAAGTTATCCCTAGAAAATCATATAGTCTGGCTATGCTCTATCTTCATCACACAAAATATTTCATCATGCACAACCCCGATGACAAGCCAAGCAATTGTTTCATACTTTTAATGTTCTCAAGCTTGTTCAACTTTCACGCAATACATGAGCGTGAGCCATGGATACAGCACTATAAGTGGAATAGAGTATGATGGAGGTTGTGAGGAGAAGACAAAAAAGGAGAAAGTCTCACATCAACTAGCCAAATTAATGGGCTATGGAGATGCCCATCAATTGATATCGATGCAAGTGAGTAGGGATTGCCATGCAACGGATGCACTAGAGCTATAAGTGTATGAAAGCTCAAAATGAAAACTAAGTGGGTGTGCATCCAACTTGCTTGCTCACGAAGACCTAGGGCAATTTGAGGAAGCCCATCATTGGAATATACGAGCCAAGTTCTATAATGAAAAATTCCCAGTAGTAAATGAAAGTGACAACATAGGAGACTCTCTCTATCATGAAGAACATGGTGCTACATTGAAGCACAAGTGTGGTAAAAGGATAGTAACATTGTCCCTTCTCTCTTTTTCTCTCATTTTTTTTTATTTTCTCTTTTTTTTGTTCAGGCTCTTTGGCCTCTTTTTTTTGGGGGGCTCTTTGGCCTCTTTTAATTTTTTAAAGTCCAGAGACTCATCCCAACTTGTGAGGGAATCATAGCTTCCATCATCCTTTCCTCACATGGGACAATGATCTAATAATGCTGATCATCACACTTTTATTTACTTACAACTCAAGATTTACAACTCGATAGTAGAACAAAAGATATGACTATGTGAATGCCTCCGACAGTGTACCGGGATGTGCAATGATCAAGAGTGACATGTATAAAAAATATGAACGGTGGCCAAGCCACAAATACTATGCCAACTACATGATCATGCAAAGCAATATGACAATGATGGTATGTGTCATAATAAACGGAACAGTGGAAGTTGCATGGCAATATATCTCGTAATGGCGATGGAAATGCCATAATAGGTAGGTATGGTGGCTGTTTTTAGGAAGGTATATGGTGGGTTTAATGCACCGGTGAAAGTTGCGCGGTACTAGAGAGGCTAGCAATGGTGGAAGGGTGAGAGTGCGTATAATCCATGGACTCAACATTAGTCATAAATAACTCACATACTTATTGCGGAAATTTATTAGCCATTGAAACAAAGTACTACACGCATGCTCCTAGGGCGATAGATTGGTAGGAAAAGACCATCGCTCGTCCCCGACCGCCACTCATAAGGAAGACAATAATAAATCATGCTCCGACTTCATCACATAACGGTTCACCATACGTGCATGCTACAGGAATCACAAACTTTAACACAAGTATTTCTACCAATCCACAATTAATCACTAGCATGACTTTAATATCACCATCTTTATATCCCAAAACAAATGAAAGGAATCAAACTTCTCATAGTATTCAATGCTCTTTATATGAAAGTTTTTATTATATCCCTCTTGGATGCCCATCATATTAGGACTAAATTCATAACCTAAGAAAATTACCATGATGTTTAGAGACTCTCAAAATAATATAAGTGAAGCATGAGAGTTCACCAATTTCTTCAAAATAAAACCACAATCGTGCTCTAAAAAGATATAAGTGAAGCACTAGAGCAACTACCTAGCTTAAAAGATATAAATGAAGCACATAGGGTATTCTAATAAATTCACAATTAATGTGTGTCCCTCTCAAAAGGTGTGTCCAGCAAGGATGATTGTGGTAAACTAAAAATCAAAGCAAAACACATATCATGTGGTGAATAAAAATATAGTCTCAAGTAAATTTACCGATGGATTGAAGACGAAAGAGGGGATGCCATCCAGGGCATCCCCAAGCTTAGATGCTTGGTTGTCCTTGAATATTACCTTGGGGTTCCTTGGGCATCCCCAATCTTAGGCTCTTGCCACTCCTTATTGCATAGTCCATCAAATCTTTACCCAAAACTTGAAAACTTCACAACACAAAACTCAACAGAAAACTCATGAGATCCGTTAGTATAATAAAATGAATCACCACTTTAGGTACTATTGTGAAATCATCCTTTATTTATATTGGTGTAATATCTACTGTATTCCAACTTCTCCATGGTTTATACCCTCCGATACTACTCATAGATTCATCAAAATAAGCAAACAACACAATGAACACAGAATCTGTCAAAAACAGAACAGTCTGTGAAGATCTGAATTGAAATCATACTTCTGTAACTCCAAAATTTCTGACACATTAGTAAAACGTAGAATTTTTTTATATAAATACTCTGTAAAAAATTCCGAGTTTTTGCACATTCCAGTGAATTTTAACAATTCTGTTACTGGACGTAAAAGTTTCTGTTTTTGCACAGAATCAAATCAACTATCAACAACACTATCCCAAAGGCTTTACTTGGCACTTTACTGAAAAAATAAATAAAACATTATTACTACAGTAGATTAATCATGTGAACACAAAAAAACAGTAGGGGTAAATATTGGGTTGTCTCCCAACAAGCGCTTTTCTTTAATGCCTTTTTAGCTAAGCATGATGATTTCGATTATGCTCACATAAAAGATAAGAATTGAAACATAACGGGAGCATCATGAAGAATATTACTAGCACATTTAAGCCTAACCCACTTCCTATGCATAGGGATTTTGTGAGCAAATAATTCATGGAAACAACAATCAACTAGCATAGAAAGGAAAAACAAGCATAACTTCAAAACTTTCAACACATAGAGAGGAAACTTGATATTATTGCAATATGTAGAAGCATATGTTCCTCCCTCATAATAATTTTCAGTAGCATCATGAATGAATTCAATAATATAACCATCACATAAAGCATTATTTTCATGATCCACAAGCATAGAAAATTTACTACTCTCCACATAAGCAAAATTCTTCTCATTCAGAATAGTGGGAGTATCATAAGAAACTCGAATACTATAATTTTTTTCCATATATTAAAAGAGTGTTCGAAAAAAGGTATTCTAATTATGACAGTTTATAAATATAATCATCACTACTTTTTATAACATAGGTGTCATCACAATAATCATCATAAGTAGCAACTTTGTTCTCATCATAATCAATTGAAACCTGTTCCAAGATAGTGGAATCATTACTAAATAAAGTCATGACCTCTCTAAATCCACTTTTATCATTATAATAAGATTCAAAACCCTCCAAAATAGTGGGATAATTATTATCTAAAGTTGACACTCTTCCAAACCCACTTTCATAAATATTGCAATCATCATAAATAGGAGGCATGCTATCATCATAATAAATTTGCACATCAAAACTTGGGGGACTAAAAATATCATCTTCATTAAGCATAGCATCCCTAAGCTTGGGACAAACATTAATTGCAACAAATAAATTCTCAAACATGTCATTCTCATCAAACATAGCATCCCCAAGCTTGTGGCTTTGCATATCATAAGCATAATCACTATCATCATTAATAGTATGAATAGCACCAATAGTATAACAATTATTTTCATCAAAATTTTCTAGGTTGGTGCCAAAAAGATTTTCAAGATTATAAGAAGTATCATTATTTTCCCAATCATAATCATCACAATGAGTAATAGGCATAACAAAATCATCCTCAATAGTTTCTTCGGACATTGTACCATAAGACAAAGAATCACTATCATCATCAAGTATATCATCTTCCACATCTATTTTTGATTCACTATCATGAGGCATAACAATAATAGGAGCAACATCATTTGGGAGGGATACATTTTTACCTTTGCTTCTCCGTCTTTTCTTTTTCTTCTCCGCATCATGCGTGGGTTTAGTCAACTTTTTGGAGCTCCTTATTGATGAGATTGGTTGCATAGGAAGCTCATTCTCATAACCTGTTTCATCACGAGAGACAATAGGAGGGAAAGTGGAAATCTTTACCGTTTCATTAGTACTTTTATATTCTATTGGCTTTCCCATCTTTCTATAGTTGGCAATATAAGCATTTTCCTTGCAATTTACCATGCAGAACATATATATTTCTTTAAGAGTAGTTTCAACATGGTCGGTGAATATGAATGCTTCAAACCAACTATTTTTATGTGACAATTATTCACACCCCAAAAATAAACAAAGTTCATTATAAAGTTCAAGGGTGATCAAGTTATTGCTATTTTTAGCCACGATTCGATCATGGAAAAGTTTGCATTGGAAATTAAGATGACCAATCCTATTGCAAAGTTCACAAGTAATGGGATGAAGAGAGCATAATTTTGTAGCAAATTTATCTATCACCTTAAACCATCGATTGGTTTCATCATGTTTATGCTTCTTACAAAATCTATCATCCCTATAAGGCATGTCTTCACAAACTCTATTCACTCCACAAAAATTGACACGCTTATAAGAAACATCTTTATCATGACTAGTGCAATTATCATCAGTATCATGAATATTCATAGCAAGCACACTAACAACATTGCAATCATGTTTATCATTCATAGATTTAGTGCCAAACATTTTATTGACTTCTTATTTTAACACTTGAGCACAATTTTCCATTCCATCATTTTCACGAAAGACATTAAAAAGGTGAAGCATATGAGGCAACCTCAATTCCATTTTTTAGTTTTCTTTTATAGACTAAACTAGTGATAAAACAAGAAACTAAAAGATCCAATTGCAAGATCTAAAGATATACCTTCAAGCACTCACCTTCCCGGTAATGGCGCCAGAAAAGAGCTTGATGTCTACTACGCAACCTTCTTCTTGTAGACTCATGTTGGGCCTCCAAGCGCAGAGTTTTGTAGGACAGTAGCAATTTTCCCTCAAGTGGATGACCTAAGGTTTATCAATCCGTGGGAGGCGTAGGATGAAGATGGTCTCTCTCAAACAACCCTGTAACCAAATAACAAAGAGTCTCTTGCGTCCCCAACACACCAATACAATGGTAAATTGTATAGGTGCACTAGTTGAGATGGTGATACAAGTGTAATATGGATAGTAGATATAGATTTTTGTAATCTGAAAATATAAAAACAGCAAGGTAGCAAGTAACGAAAGTGAGAAAAAACGGTATTGCGATGCTTGAAAACAAGGCCTAGGGTTCATAATTTCACTAGTGCAAATTCTCTCAACAATGATAACATAATTGGATCATATAACAATCCCTTAACATGCAACAAAGAATCACTCCAAAGTTTCTATCGGAGAACGTAAGACGAAAATGTGCATCAACCCCTATGCATAGATTACCCCAATGTCACTTTGGGAATCCGCGAGTTGAGTGCCGAAACATACATCAAGTGAATCAATAGAACATCCCATTGTCACCATAGATATCCCATCGCAAGACATACATCAAGTGTTCTCAAATCCAACATAACGAAACCTCAAAGAGCAAGACCCAATTCATCACAAGAACGTAGAGGTGGAGAAACACCATATGATCCAACTATAGTAACAAAGCTCGCGATACAACAATCGTGCCAAATCAAGAACACGAGAGAGAGAGAGAGAGAGATCAAACACATAGCTACTGGTACATACCCTTGGCCCCGAGGGTTAACTACTCCCGCCTCGTCATGGAGACCACCGGGATGATGAAGATGGCCTCTAGTGATGGTTTCCCCCTCCGGCAGGGTGCCGGAACAGGCTCCCGATTGGTTTTTCGTGGCTACAGAGGCTTGCAGCGGCGGAACTTCCGATCTAGGGTTCTTTTCGGAGGTTTCTGTATTTATAATAGTTTTTGGCGTCGATCTCACGTCAAGGAGGTGCCTAAGGGGCCCACAAGCCCTCAGGGTGTGCCCTGGGGGGTAGGGCGCGCCCCTGGCTTGTGGACTCCTCAGGACTCTTCCGGTCTAGCTCCAGTGCTTCGGGGGTCTCTTTTGGTCCATAAAAAATCACCATAAATTTTCAGCCCATTCCGAGAACTTTTATTTCTGCACAAAAAACGACACCATGGTAGTTCTGCTGAAAACAGCGTCAGTCCGGGTTAGTTCTAATAAAATCATACCAAAAGCATATAAAAATGTTGCAAACGTGGCATGAATACTTCATAAATTATAGATACATTGGAGATGTATCATTATGCCACACCCCTCCCAATGAACAGGACCCCGTTTCGACCGTAGGAGGTCGAAGAGAAGTCTGTTTCCTCCGTTTTGCGGTTCGCCAGACCCGTCCCGATGAACAGGATCCCGTTTTGATCGTACGCGGTCGAACAGAAGGCCGTTTCCTCTGTTCTGCGATACGCCAAACCTCGTTTCGGCTGTTTCGTCCAAGCCGGTTGGCTCCCGATGAACATGATGTATTTTGACCCAGTCGGTTGCCTCCTGATGAACACGGTGTTGTTTCCTCCATTCTGACCCAGCCGATTGGCTGCCAATGAACAGGACGTCGTTGCTGTACGCGTCCGAGACCCCGCCCATATGTACGTACGTAGCTGTATTTACTTTCTTACAGCGTGGTTGTACGTACGTGTACACAATATAGACGGGACTGCGTGACATGCTACGTCGGCGGTTCTACTATGACACCTGCCGCTCCTTACTCGGCGATGGGTCATCGCTGCAGAGAGACCAATCGACCGCTATGTACGTACACGTCGCGACCAGATAGATAACTCTACGTACACTTTGACCTGGTGGGTCCCAGCTGTCAGGGGGTAAGGAGGCACTTCCTTGCATGCGAAGATAAAGCCGGTGGGTCCCAGTTGTCAGGGGGGATGTTTTTTTTGTGAAATACAGAGGCCGTTCCGGTGGGTCCGAGCTGTCAGGTGGAGGAATCATTATTTTGCGTGTAATAAAGAGGCACTTCCTTGCGTGTGGCCATGGACCTAGCTGTTAGCCTCTCCATGTACAGTCCTCTTCTGATGGCTGTTGTTCGTTGACCGCGTTGACGTCGCCGTACCGTCCAAGAGCACCAAGGTGGTGGACGACGGCGCTGTAACATCCCCAGCATCACACTACAGTAATCCCCCGTTAATGGTGCAATGTCATCACATTACTGTTGCTAATCCTCACTTGATCCAAGCCGTAATTCAAATTCAAATTCAAATTAAAGTCCAAAATTCAAATTTCTAAAACATGAAAATAAATGAGTTCATGTTATTGCAAATATTCACCAACTATTTTTCATGTAGAAACCAACATTATTTAAGTTGTTAAGGTGCCCCTAGGAATTAAACAATGGAACAGTAACCATTTAATTGACCTTTTCTTTTTCAAAAAAATAATATCTAAACTATTCCAAGTGCCCTGAAACTTTTTGTGCAACACCACAATATTGTACATAATTTATGTGACTAGTTTCAGATATATCAAATTTGAATTGGTGGACCTATTAAATATAAAACAGCAACTAACTAGAAAACAGAAAAGTTAAAAGAGAAAAACAGAAAGAAAGAGGAAAAACAAAAGAAACTAAAAAATAAACAGACCCCCCCTGGGCCGTGGCCCAGCTGGACCACCAGACCGCCCCACCGGCCCTCCCAGATCCCTTAACCCCCACGGGGGGGCCCGCCGGGGGCCCCCCCCCCCCCCCCCCCCCCCCCCCCCCCCCCCGAACCCTAGCCCCGATCCACCCCACTCCCCCCACACGCTTCCCTCACTCCTCTGCCCCCTCCCCCCAACCCGATCCAGATCGAGGGGCGGCGACCCCGGCGACCGCGCCGCCTCGCTCCCCGACGCCAGCGCTCATCCTCGCCGCCGCCTCGCTGTCGTTGCCTCGCCCATCCTCCCTGAAGCCCTTCCTCGCCGCGACGCCCCGGACGCTGCGCCCCGAGCCCCGTCGCCAACATCGCCGCTGCCGCCTCATTCATCACCGTCCCCCGTCACTCGCGTCCTCACGTCCTCCTCGCCGGTGTCATCGAGCCTCGCCGGAGAACCCCTGCATCGGGGGTGAGGACAACTCCACCCTCCTTTTTTTCTCTATCACCTCGCGCCCCCGCTTCCGTCCGGCGCGCCCATCTCTGCCCACACGCGCCCGCAGCTGTGCGCCCATGCGCCAGTCCGCGCCCACCGTCGCCCGCTCGCTGCACCGCGCTCGCCCTTGCTCGGGCACCGCCCCTGGGGCAGGCCACGTCCGCCTCCGCCGGAGGCCGCGCATGCCCAGGGCCGCGCACTGCTTCCCAACGCCACGCGCGCCTCGCCACCACCCTGCGCCGGCGCTCCGCCGCTCCCCATCGGCCTGGCCACGCCCGGGCACAGGCGCCCTACGCCCCCGCCCGCATCCGCCGCCTGATACGCCCGCGCCCGCTGCCCGCCAGTGCCCAGCGCCCGTCTGTGGCCTGGGCCTATGACAATGGGGCCCATGCCCCAGAGTTTTAAAAAAAGATTTATAAAAATATAATTTAAATAAAAATAATTAATTAACTTAATAAACTTTGTTTAATTAACCTAATTAACTTGATTAGTCTAATAAGATCTTAGTTAACTAAGAGTACGATAGATGGGCCCCACTGCTCCTTTTGACCAGTCAACATGGTCAGAGTTGACTGTTGACCCTGCTGATGTCATGATGACATCGTGCTGTTGCAATAACACCGTTTTAGATTTAATATTAATTTTAGAAAATATTTAAAACTTTGAAAAAATAATAGAAAATAATCCGTAACTCGGATGAAAAGGTTTTATACATGAAAGTTGCTCAGAACAGCGAGACGAATCCGAATACGCGGTCCGTTCGTCTGCCACGTGCCCCTAGCATAGCGAACATGCAACCATCCCCCTCTGTTTCATCTGTCCAAAAATGCCAAACTTCGGGAAAACTTTCTCGGATGTTATCCCCCTTCGACGGTATCGAGTAGCACCACGTTAGAACACCCCTAACACCGCTTATTGCCATGTCTTGCTTTGTGATTGCTTTCATTGCCGTGTATTTATCTATTTCTGCCCCCTCTTCTCTCTCGGTAGACCCCGGTACAGACGTAGTTCCCGAGACCAACACAGCTCAGGAGCCCGACGCCACCATTGACAACCTTGCCTTTGCCGCCAAGCAACCAGGCAAGCACCCCCCTTTTGAACATACCGATATCGCCTATTCTTTCTCTCTTATGCTTGCATTAGAAATTGCTGCTGCTACTGCTTTACCTATTCTGATGCATAGCCTGTTTATTGTAACCTGCTATTGAAACCTTACCTGCTTACCCTAAACTGTTTAGTATAGGCTGGGTAGAGACCTACCAGAGACCCCACTTTGTCCCCAGTAGCCCCGCTGGATTATCAGATGACTCGATCAACGATATAGACAGCCAGACCCCGGCACTGCACAACACCCCCTTAGTTGTACGACACTGCAGCGTCACCATCGAGTGCCGAGGGTGATACCTCATATAGCACTCCTCATGTTAACTCTGTAGAGTAGCTATTCGGTCGTGGTCATCGAGGGTGATTCCTCCTTCTCCACTTCTGATACGACCCTGTCGCGCAACACTTCAAGTGTGAACCTCAAGGGTGATTCCTCCTAAGTTCACCTTGACGGTTACATCGAGTGGGCATCCGTCGAGGGTGATACCTCGGATTCCCTTGATGTTATGGACACACGGTTACAGTGACTTTACCCCTGAACCTTGTTAGAAATGGGTCGGCCCCGAGGGCAACCCGAGGGAGTTACTTTTACTGCAGGACTGGAGGGATAGGCGGTACCGCCTAGTAGAGGTGGACCTGAGTTCCCGACAGTCTTTTGTGAGACGAGTTGACCTGGATGGTGCCCGAGTGATGAATACGAGGCGTGGCCGGGCATTCTTGGCCCTTGCCGCAAGTCCTCGAGACGGGGCAACGGGGTCACATCGCTCGTGAGTCTCTGCTCGTTACCGCACCCCCAATGTACTAACGATTTGGATATGTGATCTGAGAGGGCCTTTGGCCCGATAGCACTAACCATCACGTGGGAAAAGTTATGGGCACTCCGCATCGTATGCATCAGCCGAAAGCTCTGTCAGATGTCCAGTTCAGCATGGCGGCACAGACGGACCGGCGCCATCCTGTAGTGGTGGTGCCTGGCTTCACCGTGTGTGCAACAACCCGGAGTGCACAGGGCGATGTCCCAAGACCCCTGAGTGCTTAGGATATAGACCGACGGGGACCTCTCTGCTGAGCTCTAGGTAGGGTTGTGGTGTGTCATTTGGCCGAGGCTGGGCATGACCCAGAAAGTGTGTCCGGCCGGAGTTAAGCAAGCGTGGTGGGTAAGTTGGTGCACCCCTGCAGGGAAGAAAACATCTATCGATAGCCTGCCCTATGGTAACGGACACTCGGAGTTGTATCCCGATTGATACAACTAGAATTGGATACTTGTGATGAGAAATGGATAGTATGGCTCTGGGATTGCTTTCTCGCAGGGAGTCGAGAGAGGATCTCTGGCTGAGGTTGATACTTGGAAATTATGGCTCTGGGATTACTTTCTCACAGGGAGTCGAGAGAGGATCTCTGGCCGAGGTTGATACTTGGATAATATGGCTCTGGGAATGCTTTCTCGCAGGGAGTCGAGAAAGGATCTCTGGGTGAGGTTGAGACTTAATGATACTACTACTTCATACTGTATTAATCTACACTCTTCTAATGCTGCAAGACTGCTGAAGATGCTAGTCTTCGATAGGACTAGGCCTTCTCTCTATTCTGGCATTTCGGCAGCCCAGTCCACATATGCAGCCTCCCTTTGATAATGTTGCATATGTAGTGTAGATCCTGCTTGCTGAGTACTTCGGATGAGTACTCATGGTTGCTTTGCTTTGTTTTCCCCCCATATCCTTTTGATGCAATCAGATGACGGAGCCCCTGAGACAGCTGCCCCTGCCGCCGACTGCTACTACTACCACCTCGAGAGTGGTTACTACTACGAGCTGGCCGACGACCAGGAGTAGGTTCGGAGGGTCCCAGGCAGGAGGCCTGCGCCTTTCGATCGTATTGTTTTATTTTTCCCCGCCTTTGTAAAGGCCTATCTGTTTCTCTTTTATATCTGTACTCAGATATCTGATGCTTCCGCTGTACTCAGATATCTGTACTCAGATAATTTATTGTTTCTTCCCCCTCTTCTCTCTCGATAGACCCCGAGACCGATGATGACCCGATGATCGTCTACCTCGTCGAAGACCCATTGGTGTTTGCAACCAGGCAAGCACCCCCCCCTTGAACATGCCGATATCGCCTATTCTTTCTCTCTTATGCTTGTATTAGAAATTGCTGTTGTTACTGCTTTCCTATATCTGATGCATAGCCTGTTTTTGTAACCTGCTTTTGATAATTACCTGCTTATCCTAAACTGATTAGAATAGGATGGTTAGTGTACCCCTGTGACCCCACTTGTCCTAGTTGCCCCCGCTGGATTATCAGATGACTCGATCAACGTGATCGACAACCAGGCCCCGACACCGCACATCACCCCTCCTTAGTTGTACGACACTGCAGCGTTACTATCGAGTGCCGAGGGTGATACCTCGTTTAGCACTTCTGATGTTAACTCTATAGAGTAGCTATTCGGTCATGGTCCTCGAGGGTAATTCCTCCTTCACCACTCCCGACAACGACGCTGTCGTACAACACCTCAAGTGTGAACCTTGAGGGTGATTCCTCCTAAGTTCACCTTGACGACTACATTAGGTGGAATCCATCGAGGGTGATTCCTCAGGTTTCCCCCTGGTGTTTGTACACACGGTTACTTTGACTTAACACAGAATCATGATGACATTGGGTCGGCCCTGAGGGGTAGCCGCGAGTGTTGTGAAGACGGGTTGACCTAGAGGGTACCCGAGAGACAATTACGAGGCATGGCCGGGCATTCTTAGCCCTTGCCGCAAGTCCTCGAGATGGGGCGACGGGGTCACATCGATCGTGGGTCTCTGCTCATTACCGCACTACCAAAACACTAACGATTTGGATATTTGATCCGAGTGGGCCTCTGGCCCGATAGCACTAACCATCACGCGGGAAAAGTTATGGGCACTCTGCATCGTGGCATCAGCCGAAAGCTCTGTCAGACGTCCAGTTCAGCATGGCGGCCGGGCTGGGCCGGCACCATCCTGTAGTGGTGGAGCCTGGACCCGCCCTGCACGCAACGACCCGGAGTGCACAGGGCGATGGCCCAAGACCCCTGAGCGCTTAGGATATAGACCAACAGGGACCTCTCTACTGTTCTTTAGGTTGGGCTGCAGTGTGTCGTTTGGCCAAGGCCGGGCATGACCCAGAAAAGTATGTCCAGCCGGAGTTAAGCGAGCGTGGTGGGTAAGTTGGTGCACCCGTACAGGGAAGAAGTAATCTATGCATAGCCGGATCCTCGGTAACGGACGCTCGGAGTTGTATCCCGATCGATACAACTAGAACATAATGATGAGTTGAGAAATGGATAGTATGGCTCTGGGATTGCTTTCTCGTAGGGAGTCGAGAAAGGATCTCTGGCCGAGGTTGATACTTAATGCTACTACTACTTTATACTGTACTAATCTACACTCTTCTAATGCTGCAAGACCGCTGAAGATGCTAGTCTTCGATAGGACTAGGCCTTTTCTCTATTCCGGCATTGCTGCAGCCCAGTCCACATATACAACCTTTCTTTGATAATGTTGCATATGTAGTGTAGATCCTTGCTTGCTGTGTACTTCGGATGAGTACTCACGGTTGCTTTGCTTCCTCTTTTTCCCCATATCCGTTTGATGCGACCAGGTGACGGAGCCCAGGAGACGGCTGCCCCGTCGACGACCACTACTACCACCCCGAGGGTGGCTACTACTACGAGTTGGCCGGCGACCAGGAGTAGGTTCGGAGGGTCCCAGGCAAGAGGCCTGCGCCTTTTCGATCGTAGTCTTTGTTTTACCCCGCCTTCTTAAAGGCTTATCTGTGTTTTCTTTTATATCTGTACTTAGATATCTGATGCTTCCGTTGATGCTTGCAAGCGAGCTTATGTATTCGAGCCCTCGAGGCCCCTGGCTTGTAATATAAAGCTTGTATGACTTTCTTTATGTTTTAGAGTTGTGTTGTGATATCTTCCCGTGAGTCCTTAGGCTTGATCGTGTGCATTTGCGTGTATGATTAGTGCATGATTGAGCCGGGGGCGTCACAGGCGTGACCTAGGAAGGGAATGACCCGAAGCCGGGGAATACACAACAGTGGATGCCTACGCGGAGGGGAGTACAAGGGTTGACTGGTTCAACTACGGTTTGAGGCTGCCGTCGTCGGAGAATAACAGGGGGTGTGGGAGAGTAGAGGGAAGGCCTGGCTAGCAGTGGGAGTAGGGTGGGGCAGTGAGGCCTGCGCGGCAGCACAGCCGGCCACCGGAGGCAGGAGCAGGCGGTCCCGCCGGTGCTGGTTTGGGCAGCTGGTGCAAGAAGATCAGAGATTGAAGAAGAAGCAGGACCGTTCGATTAAACTCCAACGGTCACTGCTGCTAGAATCGTCTGTTGACTAAGTTGACAAAGCCCTGCGTACGTCTCAACTTAGTAGGCCCACAGGTCAGCCTCCGAACCGGTGCGCCCCAGATGTCAGGGGGAGGAATCATTTTTTTTCGCGTAATAAGGAGGCAATTGCTTGAGTGCGGCCATGGACCATGGGGGTCCCTACTGTTAGCCTCTCCACGTACATCCCTATTCCGATGGCTGTCGTTTGTTGAGTGTTGACCACGTTGAGCACGTCGCGCCTAGAGCACCAATGCGGTGGACGACGTTGAGGCCTAGGAATGGAACGACCCAGAGCCGGCGAAGACACAACAGTGGATGCCCACGCTGAGGGGAGTATGACGGTTGACTGGTTCGGCTGCGGCGTGAGGCTGCCGTCACCAGAGAATAACAGGAGGTGCGGGTGGGTAAAGGGATGGCCAGGCCAGCGGAGGGAGTAGGGTGGGCCGGTGAAGCCTGCGCGGCATCATAGTCGGCCAAAAGAGGAGGGAGCAGGCAGTCCCACCAGTGCTGGTTTAGGCGGCTGGAGCAGGAAGATCAGAGATTGAAGAAGCACGTCGGCCGTTGGATGGACATCCAATAGTCACTGCTGCTAGAATCGTGTGTTGACTATAAGTTGACAAAGCCTTGCGTAAACAAGTCAGCCTCGAAATTTGTGGCGTGTACAGCCCATTTGCTATTATTTTTATAATTTACAGCCCATTTGCTAATTCATATGGAACTTATTGCATCCCATTTTCCATTTTTAGAATTGCTGCCCATTTTCTGGTCACTACCAGGGTTAAAATATTGAAATAAAAATATGCAAAATTTTAAAAATTCACATATTTTTGCTGGGGTACAAAATATTTTTAATCCAAAAATTAGGAGCCATACTAAAACTAATTTAAAAATAAAGTAATACTATGTTATGTTAAAATCCAATGAAATATAAAATATCAGTGAAGAATAAAAACAAAAAACAAAACTAATTGCCCACTTTCTTTTTTTTTTGGAATTTGCAACCCCTTTCATATTACTTTTAAGATTTACTGCCCATAGTCTGGCCAGGCCGGAATGCAGCCCTCCTCGCCTTGAAAGATTTGCAGCCCAGTAAGTCGGAGAAAACAAATAGGCCTAGCTTGGGTATTCTTCAAAAAGAAATAGTGGGCTACCTATTTTCCCAAAGAAAAAACTGCTGGGCTGGTCATGTTGTTAGACGGGCCACAGAGACCGCACAACCCAGTTTATAGCCTGCTCCTCTGAACAAATCCTCAAAATAATAAAGCGTTGTGCAATTTTGTCGTTAATTGACTATACGTTGTGCAATTTTGTCATTAATTGACTATACGTTGACAATGATGTGGGTCCCAGGTATCAGCAGCATGGATTAAAGTAAAAAATTGAGGGGTGCATCTGAGTAGTAAAGAGGCACTTGCTTGTGTTCGGGAGTGGACCTGGTGGGTCCGTACTGTCATACTCACAACTACAGTCCTCTCCCGATTCACTATGTTGACAAGTCCGGACGGCGGCACCGCTGCGAGCACACCAAGGCGAAGGACGACGGCGAGGCCTCGGACAGGAACGAACAAGAGCCGGGGAAGATGCGGCAATATGGCCGTAGGCGGAGGGGAGTACGAGGGTTCACTGGTTCTGGTGCGGGGTGGGCTGTTGTCGCCGGAGAAGAACAGGATGTCGGGGGAGCAAATAGATGGCCTGGCCAGCATTTCAGGGTAAGACAGGGCGGTGATGCGTGCAAGGCAGTGCAACCAGCCGTAGAAGGCGGGAACAGGCACTCCCGCCAACGCAGGTTTGGTTTTGGCGGCTGGACCGGTAAGACCCAAAAACTCATTTTGCTAGATTATAAGAATTAACTTTATGTGGCTACATCTTATTGTAATATGTTGCGGAGCACCCTTTTCTTCTTGAGGTTTTTTTGAGACAATTTTCTTCTCGAGGTGTCAAGCCAAGCACATTCAGAAGCCCTGGGATAAAGTGGTGTCGCCAGTGTGTTGGGCTGGGTTGGGCATTGTTATTAAAAAATAATAATGGACCAGAACTATTTATGATGTTGACTACGATTTGCATGGGTCCGCTGGTTGCAGGAAGAAAATGGTGGGAGAAAAAAGACTGGTCACTATCTTTGCCTAAGAATAATATCGACTGAATGTAACGATACTCTCATAGGAAATAATATCCTCCTATTAAAATTTGACTTTTCAAATCGTAAATTTAAAGAACTGGTGCATGAGCATTTAGCTTTATTTATTTATGTTTAGGGGACCATGCGCATGTACCTGGGCCGGATTCATGTGAGAGCCTCCCTTCCAGTTAATTATGGGATCCACTATTGGGCATTCATCACTGGGCTGCATGTGATTGACAAGTGGAAAATGTGTTCCGTACCAAAAATAGTATGCGCTATGTACGGGGCACTAAAGGATCGGACCATGCAATGACTTCCAAAACATTGTGTTTGTCGTTCTAACAACACATTTATTCAACCAACAGACAGAATATATTACTGATTGTACATTGAAAACAGCAGTAGCAGCAACCAGGGCTGGGGTGCAACAGAAGTAGTAAGCAGGCCAGAAGAGTAAAGACGCAGCTCTCTCTTCCAAACCAAATATCAGCCAACATTACAAAAGGGCTACCAAAAAACAACAAGTGTATGCATCAAACTAAATAAATATCCTACTACACCAAGTGTACGCATCTAACTAACTGGCTCAGTTAGACATTACTATTTATTAAGTTGTGGAGATTGGCTAACGGCTTGAACCAGATGGGTGCCTGACGGGGGAAATTCCAGCCAGTAGGTCGAAGTCTAATACTTGCGACCCTCTCTCCTACTTTGGGCTGTAGAGCGTGGTGGCACATATCAGGGTATGGTGCATGGAGAGACGCATGGTACACTGCACACAGTTTTGCCTGATGAACGAAACCGCGCTGCCATCATCATCCTTGCCGTCGGTTATCGCCTGGTTAATCGGATAATTCAGTCCGAGAAGCAGAGAGCCTGTACCAAGGCTACTTACCGGCTGATACCCCACAAGTATAGGGGATCAATTGTAGCCTTTCTCGATAAGTAAGAGTGTCGAACCCAACGAGGAGCTAAAGGTAGAACAAATATTCCCTCAAGTTCTATCGACCACCGATACAACTCTACGCACGCTTAACGTTCACTTTACCTAGAACAAGTATGAAACTAGAATTACTTTGTATGTGTGATAGGATAGGTTTGCAAGATAATAAAGAGCACGTAAATAAAATCTAGGGGCTGTTTAGATAAAGAAATAACTAAGTTAGTTTTAGTAGAGAGCTTTTTGTCACAAGAAAGTTATTTGTCCCTAGGCAATCGATAACTAGACCGGTAATCATTATTGCAATTTTATATGAGGGAGAGGCATAAGCTAACATACTTTCTCTACTTGGATCATATGCACTTATGATTGGAACTCTAGCCAGCATCCGCAACTACTAAAGATCATTAAGGTAAAACCCAACCATAGCATTAAGTATCAAGTCCTCTTTACTCCCATACGCAAACAACCTACTTACTCGGGTCTGTGCTTCTGTCACTCACGCCACCCACCATAAGCGAATCATGAACATATTGCAAACCCTACAGCGGGGATCCCTCACGCTTGTGCGACATGGAGAGCACCACATGACAGCACCAATAATAAAACATGCAACTCAAACCAATCACGATCATCAATCAACCCATAGGACAAAACGATCTACTCAAACATCATAGGATAGCCACACATCATTGGGAAATAATATATAGCGTTGAGCACCATGTTCAAGTAGTGATTACAGCAGGGAGAAGGGGTGTTACACCGCTGCATAGAGGGGGAGAGAGTTGGTGATGACGGCGGTGAAGTAGTTGGTGTAGATCGCCGTCACGATGATGGCTCCGGCGACGTTTCGGCGCCACCGGGAGAGAGGGGGAGAGAGCCCCCCTCCTTCTTCTTCTTCCTTGACCTTCCCCCTAGATGGGAGAAGGGTTTCCCCTCTGGTCCATGGCCTCCATGGTGGCGGAGGGGTAGGAGCCCCTCCGAGATTGGATCTCTCTCTATGTTTCCTTCTGTTTTTGCGCTCCCAGATTCTGGCCTTTCACCGTTTCTTAAATTCCTGGTGATCCGTAACTCTGATTGGGCTGAAATTTTAACATGATTTTTATCCGGATATTAGATTTCTTGTGGCGAAAGAAGGGCACCAACCACCTTACGGGGTGGCCACAAGGGTCCTAGGCGCGCCCTACCCCCTGGGGCGTGCCCTCCACCCTTGCTGCCGCCTCGGGCATCATCTCGCGTTGATTCCAATTCCCAAAAATCACATATATTCCAAAAAAAATCTCCGGAAGTTTTTATCGTGTTTGGACTTCATTTGGTATGGATATTCTGCGAAACAAAAAACATGCAACAAATAGGAACTAGCACTGGGCACTGGATCAATATGTTAGTCCCAAAAATAATATAAAAAGTTGCCAACAGTATATGAAAGTTGTAGAATATTGGCATGAAACAATAAAAAATTATAGATATGACGGAGACATATCAGCATCCCCAAGCTTAATTCCTGCTCGTCCTCGAGTAGGTAAATGATAAAAAAGATAATTTTTGATGTGGAATGCTACCTAGCATAATCTTGATCATACAATCCAATCATGGCATGAATATTAAGACACGAGTGATTCAAAGCAATAGTCTACCTTTTTACATTAAGACAATAATACTTCAAGCATACTAATAAAGCAATCATGTCTTCTCAAAATAACATGGCCAAAGAAAGTTATCCCTACAAAATCATATAGTCTGGCTATGCTCCATCTTCACAACACAAAGTATTTCATGATGCACAACCCCAATGACAAGCCAAGCAATTGTTTCATACTTTTAATGTTCTCAAGCTTTTTCAACTTTCACGCAATACATGAGCGTGAGCCATGGATATAGCACTATAGGTGGAATAGAATATGATGGTGGAGGTTGTGTGGAGAAGATAAAAGAGGAGAAAGTCTCACATCAACTAGGCAAATTAATGGGCTATGGAGATGCCCATCAATTGATATCGATGCAAGTGAGTAGGGATTGCCATGCAACGGATGCACTAGAGCTATAAGTATATGAAAGCTCAAACTAAAAACTAAGTGGGTGTGCATCCAACTTGCTTGCTCATGAAGACCTCGGGCATTTGAGGAAGCCCATCATCGGAATATACAAGCCAAGTTCTATAATGAAAATTCCCACTAGTATATGAAAGTGATAACTCAAGAGACTCTCTATATGAAGAACATGGTGCTACTCTGAAGCACAAGTATGGAAAAAGGATAGTAACATTGTTCCTTCTCTCTTTTCTCTCATTTTTATTTTTTCCCTTTTTTTTTTCTTTTTTCTTCTTTTTGGTGGGCTTCTTTGGCCTCTTTTTTTATTTGGGCTTCTTTGGCCTCTTTTATTTTTCACAAAGTCCGGAGACTCATCCCAACTTGTGAGGGAATCATAGCTTCCATCATCCTTTCCTCACTGGGACAATGCTCTAATAATGATGATCATCACACTTTTATTTACTTACAACTCAATATTACAACTTGATACTAGAACAAAATATGACTCTATATGAATGCCTCTGGCGGTGTACCAGGATGTGCAATGATCTAGCGTAGCAAAGATATCAAAAAACGAACAAGCCATGAAAATATCATTCTATCTATCTTACGATCATGCAAAGCAATATGACAATGAACGCTCAAGTCATGTATATGATGATGATGGAAGTTGCATGGCAATATATCTCGGAATGGCTATGGAAATGCCATAATAGGTAGGTATGGTGGCTGTTTTGAGGAAGATATAAGGAGGCTTATGTGTGATAGAGCATATCATATCACGGGGTTTGGATGCACCGGCAAAGTTTGCACCGACTCTCGAGGTAAGAAAGGGCAATGCACGGTACCAAAGAGGCTAGCAATGGTGAAAGGGTGAGAGTGCGTATAATCCATGGACTCAACATTAGTCATATAGAACTCACATACTTATTGCAAAAATCTATTAGCTATCGAAACAAAGTACTACACGCATGCTCCTAGTGGGATAGATTGGTAGGAAAAGACCATCGCTCGTCCCCGACCGCCACTCATAAGGAAGACAATCAAAAATTAAATCATGCTCCGACTTCATCACATAACAGTTCACCATACGTGCATGCTTCGGGAATCACAAACCTTAACACAAGTATTTCTACCAATGCACAATTACTCACTAGCATGACTCTAATATCACCATCTTTATATCGCAAAACTATTGCAAGGAATCAAACATATCATATTCAGTGATCTACAAGTTTTATGTAGGATTTAATGACTAACCATGTGAATGACCAATTCCAGATGACTCTCTAAATAGATATAAGTGAAGCATGAGAGTTTAATTCTTTCTACAAAAGATATGCCCACGCTCTAACAAATATAAGTGAAGCAAAAGAGCATTCTACAAATGGCAGTTTTCTATGTGTAGAGAAACAGGCAATCCAAACTTCAAATGATATAAGTGAAGCACATGAAGCATTCTATAAAGCCATACTCAAAAGATATAAGTGAAGTGCAAAGAGCATTCTATAAATCAACCAAGGACTATCTCATACTAGCATGGTGCATTATTGAAAGAAAAATAAAAAGCACACGACGCTCCAAGATTTACGCATATCATGTGAAAAAATAAAAATATAGCTCCAAGTAAAATTACCGATGATCAATAGAAGAAAGAGGGGATGCCTTACGGGGCGTCCCCAAGCTTAGTTGCTTGGGAGTCCTTGAATAATACCTTGGGGTGCCTCGAGCATCCCCAAGCTTAGGCTCTTGCCACTCCTTATTCCTTCATCCATCGTGATCTCACCCAAAACTTGAAAACTTCAATCACACAAAACTTAACAAAACCCTCGTGACATCTGTTAGTATAATAAAGCAAATCACCACTTTAAGTACTGTTGAAAACCCATTCATATTTTATTTTTGCACTGTAGCTACTGTATTATAACTTCTCCATTGCTTATACGACCTGTAAAATCGATAGTTTCATCAAAACGAGCAAAACAATGCATCAAAAACAGAATCTATCAAAAACAGGACAATCTGTAGTAATCTGAACATTCACCATACTTCTGTAACTCTAAAAATTCTGAAAATTAGGACAAAATAAACAATTTTTATAGCAGTACTGTGCATAAATTTTCAGAAGCTTTTGACATTCTAGTAAAAAAAATGTAAATTCACGCGCTACAGCCAAACTTTCTGTTTTTCCATTGCACATACCAAACAAGCAATCTAATCATCTTAAAGGCAAATCTTGGCACATTATTTTTATAATACAAAGGATTTGTACAAGGGGATAATTATTTTTTTTGAAAAGTTTCTGTAATTCAAGATTTGCAAAGTTTCCGTGGGCATGAACAAAGTTCAAGGAGCTCCCCTCACTTCAACGGTGCTCGTCCTTCTTACTTTCACTTTTATTTTTTTAAAGTTTTAGGTTCCCCACTATATTTTTTGTTTTTAAACTTTTTAAAAGCACTCAACAGAAATAAATGACTTTCTAAAACTTCCGGGTTGTCTGCCTGGCAGCGCTTTCTTAAAGCCATCAAGCTAGGCATAAAGTGCTCAAGTAATGGATCCACCCGGATCCCAAGGTATATCAAAGCCAATTTTAATTAACAATGATTTATAATTTAGTAGTGAGCACAAAGTAATATATATCAAGCAACAACGAAGTCTAACTCTCTTCCTATGCATCGGCATGTCATAAAAGAACAATTCATGCACATCAAGTAAAGGCCAATACATAGCATAAACAATTTCTTGCAATTTTATCGTATTGGAAACATAGAGAGGCGGAGATGTAGTTCCTCTCTCATAATAATTGCAAGTAGGAGCAGCAAGCACATGCATATTATATCTATCAAAATCATCATGTGCAATAGTAGAACGCAACCCATCAATATAGTCCTTAATAAGCGCAAACTTCTCCGATATAGTGTAGTTGGGAGAATTCAAAAAGATAATAGGACTATCATGTGTGGGTGCAATAGCAACAATTTCATTCTTAACATAAGGAACTATAGCAAGTTCATCTCCATAAGCATAATTCATATTGGCATCATGGCCACAAGCATAGCAAGCATCAATTTCATCAAAAAGGGATATTTCAAACGAATCAAAGGGATCATAGCAATTATCATAACAATCATCCTTCGGTAAGCACGAAGGGAAATTAAACAATGTATGAGTTGAAGAGTTACTCTCATTAGAAGGTGGACACGGGTGATCAATCCGCTCTTCCTCCTTTTATTCTTCGCTCTCCTCATCATCTTTTTCATCTAATGAGCTCACAGTGTCATCAATTTCTTCTTCCTTTGATTCCTTTAAAATATTAGTCTCTTCTTGGATAGCGGAGACTTTCTCAATAAATGCATCAATATAGGCATTGTATTCATAATTCTCATAGCAATATTTCAATATAGCAAAATTTTCAGGTCTATAAACAACATCATCAAGATTTTCACACTTTTCAAATAAAGATTCAATTTCATAAGCACCCTTAAAAGCAATGAATTCTTCTATTTGTTCCACATCATAGTAATCATATATACCATTAGCATAAGAAGCCAAGGTTTCATAATCATTAAATTTACATGAAAAGGGAAGGTGTAGAGCCTTCATCCTAGAGCAACAAGTATAATCATATCTCAAGCATAAATTCCGAGCATACCAATGCAACATATGAATTTGATCCCATAAGAGTTTCCCTTTTTGAGTCAAGCAATAATCCCTAAAGTATTCACGTTGATCCAACGTGTCTCCCATTATATAATTGAATGGGGTTTTCTCAGGATTATTAAAATAGTGCATAATATCTTTCACATAATGAGCATCGAGGGTTTTAGGAGGTTCCCCATCTCCATGAGTTGCAAGTACACCTAATTTTTTTGGTATTTCATGTTCCATATCCATAACTAAAGACAGAGAACAACTTAGAACAACAAATAAAATCTACTTAGTGATAAAGCAAACAAGCACACACGAGAATATTCACCCCACGTTATTGCTCCTCGGCAACGGCGCCAGAAAAAGGTCTTGATAACCCACAAGTATAGGGGATTAATTGTAGGCTTTCTCGATAAGTAAGAGTGTCGAACCCAATGAGGAGCTAAAGGTAGAACAAATATTCCCTCAAGTTCTATCGACCATCGATACAACTCTACGCACGCTTAACGTTCACTTTACCTAGAACAAGTATGAAACTAGAATTACTTTGTAGGTGTGATAGGATAGGTTTGCAAGATAATAAAGAGCACATAAATACAATCTAGGGGCTGTTTAGATAAATAAATAACTAAGTTAGTTTTAGTAGAGAGTTTTTTGTCACAAGAAAGTTATTTGTCCCTAGGCAATCAATAACTAGACTGGTAATCATTATTGCAATTTTATATGAGGGAGAGGCATAAGCTAACATACTTTCTCTACTTGGATCATATGCACTTATGATTGGAACTCTAGCAAGCATCCGCAAATACTAAAGATCATTAAGGTAAAACCCAACCATAGCATTAAGTATCAAGTCCTCTTTACTCCCATACGCAAACAACCTACTTACTCGGGTCTGTGCTTCTGTCAGTCACGCCACCCACCATAAGCGAATCATGAACATGTTGCAAACCCTACAGCAGGGATCCCTCGCGCTTGCATGACATGGAGAGCACCAATAATAAAACATGCAACTCAAACCAATCACGATCATCAATCAACCCATAGGACAAAACGGATCTACTCAAACATCATAGGATAGCCACACATCATTGGGAAATAATATATAGCATTGAGCACCATGTTCAAGTAGAAATTATAATGGGGAGAAGGGGTGTTACACCGCTGCATAGAGGGGGAGAGAGTTGGTGATGACGGCGGTGAAGTTGTTGGTGTAGATCGCCGTCACGATGATGGCTCCAGCGGCGTTCCGGCACCACCGGGAGAGAGGGGGAGAGAGCCCCCCTCCTTCTTCTTCTTCCTTGACCTTCCCCCTAGATGGGAGAAGCGTTTCCCCTCTGGTCCATGGCCTCCATGGCGGCGGAGGGGCGGGAGCCCCTCCGAGATTGGATCTCTCTCTGTGTTTCCTTCTATTTCTGTGCTCCCAGATTCTGGCCTTTCACCGTTTCTTAAATTCCCGGAGATCCATAACTCCGATTCGGCTGAAATTTTAACATGATTTTTATCCGGATATTAGCTTTCTTGCGGCCAAATTAGGGCACCAACTGCCTATGATGTGGCCACAAGGGTTCCAGGTGCGCCCTCCACCCTTGCCGCCGCCTCGGGCATTGTCTCGCGTTGATTCCAATTCCCAAATATCACATATATTCCAAAAAAATCTCCATAAGTTTTTATCGCGTTTGGACTTCGTTTGGTATGGATATTCTGTGAAACAAAAAATATGCAACAAACAAGAACTGGCACTGGGCACTGGATCAATATGTTAGTCCCAAAAATAATATAAAAAGTTGCCAACAGTATATGAAGGTTGTAGAATATTGGCATGAAACAATAAAAAATTATACATACAACGGAGACGTATCACCGGCCTCCAGTCAAGAAATCCTGAAGGCCCAGAGAAGCTGCGATCCTGCTCAAAGACCTTCCAGTGACTGTGATTGTATTCCATGAAACAACATGTCCGGTACGTGCGAACAATCATCAATCGTTCGCCGTTGTATGATCGAGCCAGGAACCACCTGCAACTGCCATGTCGCTTTTCTTTGAAAGGTTCTGGGATTATGAAGGGTAGGGATACCAGGCGGCCTACAACATCATATCAAGTTGGAGTCAAATAAAAAAGGGCTCGTACTGTAGTCAATCTTAAGAACAGCATGTTATGAGCATGAATATTTTTTCAGTAAATGTTGACAGTAATATAATCAAGCCATCATGATATCAAAGGAAAGTAACATACTGCTGTAACAACCCTTTGTAGCGATGACTAGAGTAGGCCAGAATACGTCTAGCCATAGAAGGAGTCCACAGCGTAAATGAAGCCCTTGTGTTCAATGGCATCAGAGAGCCATGGAGGATGTATGATCCTGCGATGGACATGCAGATTTATCCACTTACCCCAGTGGCCTGTCAGATAGGCGAGACCGCGGTTGAAGAACACAATTAGCCTAAAGTCTTTATAATTCACAGATCTTGTGGGCACTTGGCAGCTTACAACCTTGAGCAAATCAAAGTTGGTATCATGTTGGCTACTGTAAGATTCCGAGTATTCTGGGCCACGGTGCCAAAGCGGTGTAGTGTTAATTGAAGGAAGGGGGATCAATCGCGAGGTGTAGACCTCCATGAGTATCCAGCTGCCATGACCATCGACGAGCACCATCCAAGACGTGTTCATCCGACCCAGTACCTACCGTTAATGTAGTTGAGGGTGACAGGGATCGGATCACAGTCGAGGGGGTTGATGCTCGCCACCCTACGAGCGTTATGCTGTGTGACACGCCGTTTCTGAAGATCAGGCGGCATCAGCAAGCAGGGAGCTAGCTTAAAAAGCTCTGGGCTGAGGGCTTTGAGTAAACGGTACAGCCCCGACGAGCACGCGGCGAGCGGCATGGTACTGAGATTGTCCACACGCGAAATAATGAGCTTGATTACCTCTGTGGGGAGTGAATTCCGGCCACTCTTTTGCCGGACGCTGCTCGGTTCTGCCATTGTTAGTGTTTGGGTTTCGGAAGAGGGGGGAGGCGCCTAGCGGGGATGGAAGATTTGACGATTATGTGTGGACAAGGATGGAGAAGCGAATATGTGCTGCGGGAAGTGGATAGGTGATGATGACAACGTAGCAGCAGCACGCCGCTCGACTTATGAGACACATCCCAGCAGCGTAGGGTCATATCGATGCCAGACAACTTGAGTGATCATAGTACTAGTGCAATAAACTATAGTACCTACTACTATGCCCGAGTAGTATAGTGGAGTAGGACTTTGCTCGACTACTAGCACCGAAGGAGTAGTATATTGTAAAATAGTTACAAACTTCAATGCCCGAGCATGGAACGACTATGAACCGCCGTCGATGCTAACTCCAATCCCCAGCAAACGTTTGCTGGGAGACATGGCAGTTGCAAATGCCCGCATCGCAGTTACAGTACGTGTGTAAGGGTGGCGGTTTTGTCAAATACTATGGCTTAAAAACAGGCCACCATCGGATGGAAATCTGACGATTATGTGGGATTCGCCAGGATTGGGCTCATGGCGAACAATCGCCAGATATCATTACTTAAAAAAGGTTAAAACACCCGGGCCTAGAACTTGCACCGGCTGACCACTAACAATGATACTAACATAGTTGTAAAATGGCCAGAGAACGTGTCTACGTGGTGTTTGGAATTATATGCAAACTAGTACTAAGAAACGGAGGGAGTACTAGTAAGTACACCATCTACCGCTTCGTGTGCTACTCCTACGCTTCGCTTGCCATTTATGAGATTAATTGTGAATTTTTACTACAGTAATGTTGAAAGACTTGTGATGAACCATTTCTTAAATCTCCTCTGCCCCCTTCCAAGTCATCCTGATTTACATTCATGGTGGTCTAGAAAAAATAAACAAAATCAATACTCCAAAAATAATTCTTAAAGATCACTTCTTGCAAAGCACAATAAGTGTTATTTCTTCAAAAGTTTTGGATGCAGGTTGAACAGTTGAACGCTTTTGTTTGCAAAAGATACTTTTTTATCTATTTAGCCTACATTTACTATTCACCCGGATGCTTGTGAGCTCTAGAGAAGAACTAATATCCGAAGAAACCTATCGATATTTGTTACACATGAGATGACCCCCACATACTTTGTCAAAATAAACAACTCCCCGATCAATGCATTTCACTATTCCATGCAACACACGGGCACCTTACTATATATAGTATGACCATAAATTTAACTAACAAAATGCTCATGCATGTCACCAAAAATTATATCATTGAAAACTATGTTGAAATACGAATCCAACGATATAGTTTTTGTTGACATGCACTAACATTTTGTCAGTTAAATCTTCAGTCAAATTACATGGGGGACTAATAAACCATGACGGAGGTAGTACTAGTGTAGAGGGCAGCGCTGCACGGGAGTCTCACCCCGCTCATGGCGCGGCAGTAAAGCTGTCATATCACAAAACCCCACCACTCCCAGTAATACAGTAAGTGGCCTGGTAAAATGAATGGACAAGCAACCATCACATCGCTCCTGTCTTTTTTGCATTTCATCTCTCTGCATTTACTTTGTTCGGTTCATCTCGCACACTCGATCCCTAGCTACTACTCCTAGTACTAGTAGTAGTACTCAAATTGGAATTCCAATTACACGACACAACTTCTTAGGAACAAAATTCGGTACAGGGTGTACAAAGCGGTTTGGGAATTTGCATGCCTTCCCGACCAGTAAGATACTCCATACAAAGTACGATAGAGAAAAACCACAGAGAGAAGGAAGCTAAAGTAAGAGCATTTTTGCATTTCTTTTGCATTGAATGGTTTCACAAGCTTGACTAGTGCTGTTTTTCTAGTTTTACGAAAACCGCATAGTAATGTTAAAACGTGCATTTGCACGTGTGTATATATACAAGTAGTAGTACAGTCTACAATCATATAGAGAGAGAGACGTGTACTGCGATATATAGTCAAGTTTGTGCTATATGCACGTACTTACAAATGCGTACGGATACAAAAGGTTTCCAAACTTTTCCTTCTACATACTTAATTAAGGACGCTAATAATTCCCGAACATTCAGGATTTATCATTTCCGTCCCAAAACTAATGAGGTCGCCTTACGACGCTAAATTATTCCTAATAAAAGCCACGGCGCTCGCAGGAGCGCTTGCGGCGCACCATGAGTGCCCTAGTGCGCGGCCGTTTCCTCGGCCTCGCAACTCGCGAGGTGCCGATTGGCGACTTGCCGGCGGGCGAGCGCGATCTCACCTGTCTGGTGATCCGGCGCCAACAGGTACTCCTCCTCGCTGGAAGCGTGCACCCGGTCCACGTATCGCCAAGCATAGATGAGGCGCTTGGGCCCGACTGCACTCAGGGCTTTGGCATAGGCGTCCTCCGGCACCCACACGGCCCTCGCACGAGTCTTCTGCCAAAGAGCCAATTGCCTGACTCTCTCGGACGCGACATAGGCCTGCCAGGCAGCATGCCTCACGGCACGCTTCTCTTCATCGGCCTTCTTCTCCGCCTCTCTTTTGGCGCGCTCTGCCGGAGGCAAAGCCTCCCACAGGGCAACCTCCATTTCTTTCCAAAGCTCCTCCAAGCTAGGAGGCTCGGCGGGCGGTGCAACATTCTTCTCATAGCAGGGAGCCCACGCGTCCTCCGATGCGCGTGGTGGTGAGACTGGGAACGCCGACGCGTCCACCTCGACGCGTCATCCTCCACTGGTGGCAGCGAGGGGCGCCTAGGGCTTGGGAGGGGTGATGCCATGATGGTCGACGGGCCCTTAACTGAGAGGGAGGGAAGGAGATAAAGGCGATGAACGTGAGCGTTCGAATGCCGTGGGAGGCGCAGTATTTATAGCAAGCAATGCCACACCTACGTAAGATATGTTGCGTGATTAACATAACAGCTAGGTGGGCATATTTTTGTTGGAGTAAATTATGGTGAAGGGGAGGGGTGGAAATATTGCTGGTCACAACGGATTGAACGAGCGTGGGGGGACGAGAGTCATGCATGCAGATTGTTTTCACACAGGGAGGAGTGGAGTGGTGGGATTGCCGGAGGGAGAAGGAGTGGTGGGACTATATATGACATGGCAATATCATAACGCACCTGGACGGAGGAACTAGTCTGCATAGTGCATATAAGTTTTGCCTGAAGTCAAAGTACCTCTACTTCGACCAAACTTATAGAAAAATGTATCAACATTCACAATGTCAAATCAATATTTTTATATTCATTATGAAATGTAGTTTCATAAAATATATATTTGGTATTGTAGATATTGATATTTTTAATACAAATTTGGTCACACTTTTGCAAACTTTGACTTGACATGAATCTTACGCGGAGTAAAAAGGACCAGAGGGAGTATCATGCATGCAGAGTAGGCAAAAGAAAATTGCTCATTTATAGCCGTCCAAAGTCTCAAAGGGCGCGACCGTGCGAGGGAGGCGAAGGTCGTGGGAGGCGCGACGGTTGGCGGAATTAAGTGAAAGTTACATGCATGCACCGGCATGGCGTGCGAACAGGCAGAAGCTATATTGTCAGGCCTATGATGTGGGTCTAGTAGACATGACATCTAGTGGGTCCCGCATAGTACTCGAGAACTCTTTGTGGGCATGCAACCATTTATCCACCGGGCAAGCCACCACCCCACGCCGTTCGCACGCCCTACTCGTCCCTGTACCTTACAACAGTTTGCTCCCGGTCATCACGTCCTTTCACATTACACCAGTTCCACTTCTCCTAACCTGCCTCCAAAATCCATGGCCTCCCAAATCTCCATGATCGGCAGCGATTACAAGGTTAGAACCATCACCGACAATGAGTTCATCGCCATCTACACCCGTAGATCCGCGACGGTGGAAGCATGCCTTGGTCGCTTCCTACACATGTTCCAAAGTTCAAACGATGAGTGGGTCGCTGGGCTAGATGTTGAGTACACCACAGTCCTGGAAAAGGAGAAGCTTCTAAAGGAGGCAGTGATAAAGAAGCCCGCCGTGATCCAGGTTTGCGTACATAACATGTGCTTGGTCTACCACATATGCCATGCCGATGTTAGGTGCCAGGATTTTGAGGTCTTCCTCAAGGACAAAAGTGTGAAATTCATTACTGTAGACTTTACGAACGACAGGAGAGTCCTGGGTTGGATAGGCCTCATTGTAGGCCAGCCCTTTGATCTCCAGAAGGAAAGCCTGGTGTCCTCCTCTCAGCCTTCAATGCTGACCCTAGCAGCAACCATGATTGATCCTTCGTACGATGAAGTGAAGAAACTTCACCCCAAGTTTCATCATGCATGGGAGTCAAAGACAATAGATGAAGATCACATCGTGTACGCAGCAATGGATGCCTACCTTTGTTTAAATATCTACAAGGGTTGGATGAAGAAGTAGAGCCCAGTGTCCGGTTCAAGCAAAGAAGTGTCGGTGAAGAGGAAGAGGAAGAGGAAGAGGGACGAGGACGAAGTCGATGATGTGGACGAGGACTCCAAGTAAGGTGGCAGTGTGGTTGCTCATGCTGGTTCTACTGCAGTGTCAAGTGGACTAGTTGCTTAGTTTTATTTCAGGGTTGTGATATGCTGAGTCCCCAGCAGAGCTATGTTATGTTCTTTCTCGTTATTTGAAATCTTTAGTACGTACTAGTATGTCTTACTACTGTTCTTCTTGTAGTTGGTACTACTACTCGTTTCTTCGCGTTCCTACTGTACTTAATACGTACTAGTAGTATAATTTGGGTCAGTCGATTTGTGAAAGAAGAAGTTCACCGGAGTGAAGGAAGAAGATGGCAGGGAAGCTACCCCAGTATCTATATTAGGGTGGCAAGGTGCCCATGATCTATCTTATGAGTGCTGGGTGTGGAATGTAGTTCGCCGGAAAAAATGGATCGTGCCCGGGGTTAAACAGATGGCGGGGTGGGGGGATCATGGCGGTGGCAGGCGGTTCAGGGGAGGGTGGGGTGGCGGCGGTAGGCGGTTAGGCCTGTGGCAGGCTGGTGGCTCAATGGTTGAGAGAGAAGATGAACAATGCATCATTTTCGGAGGTTGAAGAAGCCCTTCTGGCCGTCCATGTTGCATCCAACGGCTCACAAGAGTCGAGTGACCCAAATTGTTCCTTCAGATTGCATGATCCATGTGGCATTCAAGGTCTCGAAGGTAGAATCCACGTCCACACCCGGTTTGCGGGCTCGGCACGGGCGCGATCGGCTTCCGCCGCGACAGCCACCATGCGAGCCTCCTCTGGGCGGGCGGAGACGACAATGACACGCTAGCTCCTCCTCGCCGGCGTGCTAGAGCACGCACTCGACCTCCTCCTCTTCATATGCTGCAGGCATAGGCGCGGCTCGACCTGCTCCCGTGCTTGGCAGCGTGGCGTCATCACGAGGAGGGACTTCAGACAACGTGAGCGGGCGAGGGGTTGAGATCCTCTGCAGTACCGTACGGTGCTGCAGTGCGGATGACATGTGGGGCCGGGTCCCACATGGCTGCGATAGTACTGCAGAGACCATACGCATGCGCAACAGCGGCGGCATACTGATGAGTGCGCTTATGGGAGCTTGGTTATAGGGTTGCAAGCGCGTGCATCGCGGCCGCGCTTATACACCACAGTAGCTAGCACAACATCGATACGGAATCCTGTGCAAGCGAGTGCACTGCGGCCGCGCAGTCGATCGAAAGGTGCGTCACGGTGTCGCGCTGGAAGGACATCGACCGAACCTTTTTGTGTGTGTGAAAACAATCCCCGAATATTACTCTACTTTTTTTTGCTGGAAAAGTTCCTCATGCTATAATATTTCCATATATTTTTATTTAGCTTCAGTTCGTGATTATTTGGATTTGGACATTTTGGGTGCCCCCTACAAAAAAATTTAATAGAGATTCTGTGTGTGTAACGGAGAGAGAACGCGTGTATGTGTCTACATGTGTGTTGTGGCGGAAGGGCAATGTGGAGACGGTGTGTGTGTGTGTGTGTGTGATAGTCATTGAGAGGTGTGAATGTGCAAATGATCATGTATGAGTGAGACATAGAGATATACCGAGATGTTGTGTATACATGAGAGAACGGTCTTCTATTTGTGTTTTTTGTGTGTGCGTATGAGAGAGAGAGGAGCATCCGTAACACAACAATCATCTCTCTCGATTCGACCATCCCTCACACAATCGCATGTAACACATGCATCAACGCACACATTTTCAAACCCTCACCCAGCCCCTGCCCGCCTCAAGGCCCCTACATCGCTCTATATCTCGCACACACAATCTCTTCATGAAAACCCTATTTGGCATGCATGTACTTCTCTGTCACATACACACCATGTGCCACGCACACACATTTATCTCTCGCTATGTCTCCTTGCCTAGCAAACACACTCCCCATAGTCCTATCTTTGTATCCCGCACATGATGTCTCTATATTGCTTAAACATTGACGCACATGATGTATCTGTCTCTCACCATTAGCCTCTCTCGCATGCTCACTATGCACACACATTCTCTCCATAGGTTTGATTTCTCTCAATATTTGACACACACACACACCCCCCCCAGAACACTATCCATCCCCATCCAAGGTTATATAGTGACCATTGTCACTTGTGCTTATCTGCACCCCCACATGCACACCACCTTGATCTTCAAGGAGGGCATCGGGAAGAATGAAGACGACGACCAGACTGCACTAGAGACCGCGGGGCCATTTGGAAGCATGATGACATGGCGATGGCTGAGTAACTCCTTCCCCCCCCCCTCTCTCTCTCCCTCTCCCTCCCTCCCGCACAAAATTATCAATCCCTCAGCCCACAAGATTCCTGCTATTCCATGTTCTTTTGAGCTCTCTCATCAAACCTTTTGTCTCTTCTCCTTCCACATGTACAAAATCTCGATGCACACGCATCTCACTCCTTATATATTACATGTCTCTATCTTACTCACAGACCTAACTTCTTCCTCTGTATACATCCCTCTCTCGCACACTTCCTCTCTCTATCTCCCCCTCTCTCCCTCTCTCTCTCTCTCCCTCTCTCTCTCTCTCTCTCTCGGTTTCTCTCCTACTCTCTCACCCAGATATATACAATCTTTCCCATCCTCTGTCTCTTTCTTCCACTGGGTGTATATCTTGTGTGTTGAGCACACGCATCTCTCTCCCGCCATTGCTCCATCTCCACAAACTCTCTATGTTTCATTCACACATTGGGATGTGTTCTAAAAATTGCTTTAGACCGGATCATGTAGAGTTATGGTTGGTTTTGTTGCATCCAACAAATTAATAACTATGAAATGCATTTAGATTTTCATTTGAGTTGGATTATGTGAGTTTGAGCATATTGTGAAGTAATATAGACCTGGTATTCATCTTGGAATTCAACAACGATTCTAAATATTGAATTGTACAAACCATTACATTCGAAGTCAATAGCTTAATATATTTATTTCGCAATTACAACAAATAATTAATGCCACGACAAACTAAGAAAACAGATGGGTACTCCCTCCGTTTTTATTTAAGTCCGCGTATTAGCATTGATCAAAGTCAAGTTTTGTAAACTCTGACAAAGTTTATAAACAAAAATATTAACATATACAATAACAAATCAATACCATTAGATTCTTTATTGAATGTACTTTCACAAATAAAACAGATTTGTTATGCTAAATGCTTATATTTTTTCTATAAACTTGGTCAAACTTTAGGAAGTATGACTTCAGTCAAACCTAATATGCAGAGTAAATAAAATCAGAGCGAGTACTAGTAGTACTCCTAGCTGCTCAGCCCAATCACCCAACACGCCAGACGGGGAGTAGGGAGTAGTACAGTGTTACAAATTTTCAGGTCGGCGGCAAAATCTCCCACTTCCATTGAGATCTCCCGCGACTCATATTCGACCAATGCAAAGTTACCATCATACCCTTGGTTGAACAGGCCGACGGATGCTGGTTGGTCGGGGGCTGTTTTGGTAACTTCATGTTCACCCCACCCATCCAACCCCACACCTGCACCCAGAGTACACCTCATTACTCCCCATTTTCTATCCCCACCGGAAAATAGACTTCTCCATGGCACCGCAGCACCTTCGTGCCCCTCCCCTTCTTCATCGGCACACTCGTCCACCGCAGCGCATCTGCCTCATCGATGACATCGTACGCCGCACTGGAGTCGGTCCGCCATCGCCGTCGTACACGGAGCCGCTCCCCCAGTGCCGTCTTCCACAGTCTCGGATCTGCTTCTCGGAAGACGACGCCAAGCGCAGCAGCACCATCTTCGTCGATAATGAACTGACTCCCGTTGCCGACCATGATGCACAGACGCCGCCGCGACCTTCGTACTCCTCCTCGATTGGTAATGTATATATTGATTCTCTAAGAAGTACATGTGCAGTTCTGATTATGTTCATACCTACTTTTCAAATTTCCTGGTTGCTATTGTTCCGGTAAAAGTAATTGGTTATAGCTTGCATTGTCCAACAGAATATCATCTTGTAATTGTGCGTCGCTCTTGTATTGCGCTGTGCTTGGGTAGGTTCTTCATCTATAACCAATAGTGTAGCAAATGATGGAAAGTTTTTTAGAATAGCAGGGAGGTGACCGCCCTGTTCTATTCACTCAAAATGAAACCACAACATAGTTCTAGCAAAGTTGAAGAGCCACATAGTAGGACATTAAATATCACTCGCGCTAACATGGCAGATGAGTGCTTTAATGTTGCCCACAAGATGCGTGAGTATTACTATATTTTTCTTGCCAAGTTGAGATTTTAAAACTACGAATGTGAACATGCAGAGGAGCAATGAAGACCAAATACGGGATGTTGGGGACATCTTCAAGGAACGTCGCAAGTTAAAGAGGAGCTACACCGAACCTGTAAAACGAGCTTTGGTAAGTAACAACCTTTCAATTACTTTGACATTGAGAACCTGACTAGCAGTGGTGGATGTTTTGTGTGTCTTTGATGGTTTTGTTGATGAAATTTGAGGGAGCCCCCTTTGTTGACCATTTTTTTACTTTGACATGGTATGTGTCTGGCAGCAGTAGTGAACACAGGACCAGACCAGGACCTGGGCAAGCCCCGAGCTGAAAACAACGTCAAAGCACGTTGTCTGCTTGGCTATGGTTCTTTCCATGCAATCCAGCAGTGTGGCAGATTATTAAACAATAATAGGCGAGACAAACAATTTCCTGTACACTTGATTAGGTTCTCAATCATTTGTAGGATCTCAATTTACTCAGTGGACCCACCATGCCATAGGATGAATCTTTTGTAATTTAGTGTTGAAGCTAGTTAGTCAAACGCGCCTATAGACGGCCTGGAGATCATCTGGTTGCCGGTTGTTTTGCTGCAGCAACCCTTGGCTTAGTGCACCCCTCTACTGGTTTTTCTATTTCTCTTAGCCTTGTGTTCTTCGATGTATATGTCGTAGTTTCTATAAGCTGGCTCTGTTTGATATGTAATAAGCACAGTCTTAATCGTCCTAATGCTTTCCTTTTTAGCTTGATGTAGGAAGTGGGTGTTCTCACCTTGTAGTCTATTTTTATATTTCTCATTTTGAATTCACTTCTCCTAGTCCTGTTTATCGGGCTTCTACTTAATGGATCTGGGGAGCTCTGACTATTGATCTAAAAAAGAAGTAACTTCTTCATGTCATGAAGCAGTTCCTGTGAGGAGGGAAGTATGGTCAACCTCGAGATCATGTTTCCAAAATGAGGATGGATTACACACAAGGTGCCATTTCCCTAATGATGCCAGATTAGACACAAGGTGCAAATTCCCAGATGATGCTGGATTACTCACAAGCCAGGTGGAGTCCTCAACTGTTCGTGTCCTCGTTGCTCTAGTAAAGGCTAAAAGAAAGCATGCAACAGCCCTTGAGAATGTAGCTGAGTTCCTGAAGAAGCAAAAAGAGCAATCAGATATTCTCTTCACCCAAGCCAAAGAAGAGATGGAAGAAGCCAGAAAGAAGCTAGCAGAGGCAGAGCAGGCTAGGCATCTCCTGCTATCTAAAACTGTTGTCAATACAAATTTTCATTCATAATAGCTAGGTTCAAATGTTTATCCAGTCAGCATGCCTGTTGTGATGTTCGTGCATCTACTGAGATGTATGTAATTCTGTGATGCCTAGATGTGGCACAAAATAAATTTTTTTGGGTCATGTAATAACAGCCATTACTTTCCAAACGATAACAGACGAACCATTGGACATGGTATAGTTCACATGCAAGCCCAACATTCCAAGTTCAACTTCCACATCAAACTCATGTTCACAGATATCTGCACATTCATAGATAATGTCCACAACCATGATTCACTTCAAAGCCAAAAAAAATGCGAGGAGAGTTATAAATAAATAAAAATCTCTAGTTCCTACTACCAGTGCGAGCACAACAAGTCAAGACCATACGTAATTAATTATATTTTGGACATTTTTTGACTAAACGCGAATAACTTCTGGAAGCAGGTATAATTTCTAATGTCGGCCGTGGTTGGGGTCCACCATGTTTTGGGCCAAACCAGGCAACACACCGGGTGTCTATGCCGGTGACGCGGTGGTCGTAGCATTCATGGGTTCCGAGCGGCAGCGGCTCCCGTGGTCTACTATTCCTCAGTGTCGGCGGTGGCTATGAATGTGTTGGCCACCTCAGCCAGCATGCCGCGGTTCCGCCAACGTTTGCGTCGGATGGCGCGGCCAACCACAGTGCACTGGACACCGTTGTCCCCCGTGTGCCGGCGTGCAGCAACTGGCCACTCCTCTGTGAGCAGGCTTGGAGCGTCGAGTTGATGCACCAGGGGCCATCTTGGAGCGGCAGCTTGCTCCTCCGCTTGCCCGCCTGCAGCATCGCCCATGGTACTGATGGCTTGGGGCTGGGAGGGAGGTGGGGCAGCGAGTTGCCTGGCTCGTTGGGGCACCTAGCCGGCTTTTATGCTGGAGAACTCGTCTTCCTGCTCACCGGATGCTATAGAGAGTGTGGAGAAAATGGTGCAAGGAGGATATGGGGAGCAGCGGTGTGGTGTGGTTCTTGACAGGTGTCGAGGATATAACTCCGAGGTATGACCCGCCCAGGAGGGGCCGGGTCACACCGTTGGTGGCTTAAGGCAAGAAGGCCCAAGAAGACTGAAGGCCCAAGACCTGGAGGTGACTTAAGGCCCGAAGGTGTGAACCGCCATGTGATGATTTGTTCTGTAAGGAAGGTTAAGTTAGAAACTGAGCCGGTCATGTTTGTGTGAGCTGGCCGGGACTCTGTAAGTCGCCGGGCATCGACCTGTATATAAAGGGGTGACTCGGCAGCAGGTGAACTCGAGAATCAACAAGTCGAGAGCTAGGTCAAGCATATTTGCTCCCTTGTAATCGAAACCCAAGCAATACAACTAAGAGCAGGACATAGGCTTTTACCTCATTGAGAGGGGCCGAACCTAGGTAAATTCCTTGTGTCCTTTGTCCTGTTCAACCCCTTCAAGCTAACCTAGTTGCGATGGCTCCACACCTAAGTCCTTTTGCTAGGACATCTGTCGTGACAAGTCCACGACAGTTGGCGCCCACCGTGGGGCTCTCGCACGGTGGTTTCGAGATCTTGAAGGGCAATTTCTCAGGGATCAAGGGATACGCCGTGAGCTGGATGACCAAGAGTCGCCGTGGCAAGATCTACATCGACGACGCTGGATGGGGTCCGGAGGCCGATTCAATCGAATACGGGTACCGGGTCCCCTTTGGTGGTATCCACGTTTTCATCGGCAAGATTGGTGAGTCTGAGCCTGAGCCGGAAGTCTGCGCTGACACCATTGAGATGGCTCAGCGCGCGAGACCCGCCAAGGTTCAACCCGCCAGGGTCCAACTCGCCAAGATTCAACCCGCCCAGAAGCATGTTTTCATCGGCTTTGTCCATGGAGCGGATCTCGAGGAAGGCTACGTGTCCGGTGGTGAGACGGCCATCTACTCAGGTGATGAGTTCTCTACCGGCGAAACTGAGTCGATCTATCAACAGCAAGATGGTGGGCTTGGGGGTTGTTCCGATGGCGACAATATTCTAGACTCCTATGAGCCGCCGAGCAGGGCAGCTATATTCATGGCCGGGACGCAGCAGATGGTGCACTCATCAACTGCTGCAGCGATGATTTCCGGTTCAACAGCTGCTGCAACGGCTGGGGCGAGCGGCTCTGCGCGTCCGCTGGCTCAAGTTTTATCCGAGCTCTTGGATGCTTTGGCAACGTTACTAGCGGCAGAGGTGACCCCGGTGACTCAGGCACAGCATAATGCGGAAGTGGCAAAGCTAAGGGATGAAGTAGCTCGGGCTAAAGAGGAACTTAATGCTGAGAACGTCAGGATGGCTGCGGAACGAACCGCCCTAGAAGCTGAAACACAGAGGGTAAGGGCCGAGGCTTTTCGCTTAAGTCTAGATCAGAACGCGTCAAACGCTGTGATGCGGAGGAGGCACCAGAGCCGCTTGCCACCGCAATTCAAGGGGAGGAATCTTTTTATCACATCCGGAGCAGGGCCAAGTAACCCGCCCGGTGAGACCCGTGCTGATGAAGCACCGGCAACCGGGGCAGCGGCTCAACCTCGTATAGCAGATCCGCCCCGTGTGAACTTGACCCCTCCTTAGCAAGTGCAGACACCCCCGGGTCATTACTCCAACCCACTAGATAATATGATTGCCGCAGCCTCATGGCTGGTGGCCCTCCCAATTGAAGGTTAGTCATTAGCTGCGATAGAGGCCCAAAACACCGTGGAACTACTTAGGACGGCGGTGACCCGGAAAGCGGCTTATTCCTACAGTCGTGAGCGAATCCATTCGACTCCGCGATCGAGCTGAAGCTACAGCCAGCGCATGGAGTCGCTGGTGGTTTCCAGCAGCGAGCAGCGTCGTAACCCGCCCCATGGGCTTAACCCGCCACGGGATGATGACAATGCCCAAGTCCTGACGGATCAGGCTAGAGCACGCCAAGAGGCGGAGCTGGCGGCTCAATTAGCTGCTCATCAACAGCTTCAGTTGAACCCCTCTGTATCTGTAGAGGCTGGGTTGACCTCTAGGTCAGTTGGTATGCCCTGTTTGGTGCTGGCTCTACGCAATGAGCATTTGCCCAAGGATTTCAAGGGCCCTCAAAAAGTACCCAATTACACTGCGGATCAGCCTCCGGATGCTTGGATTGAAAGCTACTAGTTGGCTATGGAGATGTTGGATGTTAACGATGCTGTGTGCGCCAAATATTTCACCATGATGTTGGATGGGCCGGCTCGCAACTGGCTAAAGGGATTGCCCCCTAATTCCAGCAACTCATGGACTGAATTGAAGATGCGTTTCATTCAGAATTTTAAGGACACATGTAAGCAGCCTCTGTCGATTATCGACCTAGACACTTGCATGCAGCATGAGGATGAGTCAACTGCCCATTGGGTTCGCCGAGTCTCAGCTATTATCCACTCATCGGATAGTATCAACGCTGGTTCTGCTATTTTAATTTTGGAGAAAAATTGCCGGTTTATTCCCCTCAAACAGAAGCTAGGGCGGCTTAAACGTCATTGCAATGACATGGGAGAGCTCATGGCAGCTCTTATCAAATATGCCGACTCTGATAATACTAAGGATCCGGGGTCCGATGAAGAGAAGTCCAACAAGGGGAAGAAAAACGTTAATGGGAAAGGGCAGCAGTCCAACATGCCAGGTCATAATCAAGGTAATAATGCTAAGCGCAAACAGCCCGACGGTGGGTCAGATTTTGTGGCCAATACCAACGCCCAAAATAACGGTCAACGTCGAAGAGGGAAACCACCCCCTCGTACCGGAGGTTCAAAAGTTAACCTTGAGGCAGAATTGAACCGGCCCTGCCCAAAGCATAGTTATCCCGATAGACCGTCGACCCACTTGTGGAAACATTGTCATATCATGAGGGAGTATAGGAATTCAAACTTTCACCAGGACCACAATAACGGTAACGGCCTGCACGGCGGGTCAGGCTCCGGTTCTCACGGGCCCGGCTTTGGAGCTGGCGGCTCAAACTCTGGATTTCAAGGTCAGGCAATCAGGGTGGTTTTAACCAGCAGCTCATTCAAGGTAATCAGCAACAACAGTCGGGATATCAGAGCAATCCAAAGCAGTTAAATAGTGGTCAATATCATGTTTTCACCATAAACCTGTGCAAACGAGATCAGAAGGTTCACAAGCGAGCGGTCAGTGCGGTTGAGCCGGCGGTCCCTCGATACTTACGATGGTCAGAGCAGCCAATTGTATTGAGCCGTGAGGATCACCCGCCCCGATTTGACAATCCGGGTCTGTTGGCTTTGGTGGTGGCCCCTCAAGTTGGAGGCTACAAGTTCACTAAGGTGCTGATGGATGGAGGCAGCAGTATCAATATCCTTTATTATGATACTTTTTGCCGGATGAATTTGACTGACAAAGATCTTAAGCCGTCCTCTACGGTCTTTCATGGAGTGGTGCCTGGTAAATCGGCCTATCCAGTAGGAAGGATAGCCTTAGAGGTGGCCTTTGGCAATGAACATGACTACAGGGCTGAGACATTGCACTTTGAAGTGGTTAAAATCAAAAGCCCCTATCATGCTCTATTTGGGCGGCCGGCTTATGCCAAGTTTATGGCGCGGCCGTGTTATGTATATTTGCAGCTTAAAATGCCGGGTAGCAAGGGTACCATCACAGTGCATGGTGACAGGAAAGTAGCCTTGGAATGTGAAGAGGGTGATGCAGCTTACGCCGAGTCTGCCTGTGCCACAGAGGAACTCAAGTTTTATAAAGACAATGTTGACCTGGCCGATATGACTCCATTGAAGAAGCCAACTACAGAGCAGGATCCTTTACTAAAGTTTAAATCGGCGGATGATACCAAGCAGGTTGACTTTATCCCTGGTGACTCATCTCAACAGTTTGTGATTAGTGCTAATATGGATCCAAAATAGTAAAGCGCGCTCATCGAGTTCATCCGTGAGAACCGGGACATCTTTGCATGGAAGCCTTCAGACATGCCGGGTGTACCGAGAGAACTCGCTGAGCACACTCTTAATATTGATCCTAAGTTTAAGCCGGTCAAATAGTTCCTTCGCCGTTTTAACAAGGAAAGGCGCAAGGCTATTGGAGAAGAGGTGGCCCGGCTCTTAGCAGCTGGGTTCATTGTTGAAGTTTTTCATCCTGAGTGGTTGGCTAACCCGGTGCTCGTGCTTAAGAAAAACGGCACTTGGCGCATGTGTGTGGATTACACAGACCTTAACAAAGCTTGCCCGGCTGATCCTTTGGCTCTTCCCCGTATTGATTAGATCATTGATGCTACGGCGGGTTGTGAGCGTTTGAGCTTTTTGGATGCTTACTCTGGTTATCATCACATCAAGATGGCAATTAAAGACCAAGAGAAGACGGCTTTCATTACACCTTTTGGAGCTTTCTGCTATGTGTCTATGCCCTTTGGGCTCAAGAGTGCCCAAGCAACTTATCAGCGTTGTGTTCAGAATTGTCTTCATAACCAGATAGGACGCAATGTTCATGCTTATGTGGATGATATTGTGGTGAAATTCAGAAAGAAGGAGTCTCTGCTAGATGATTTGAAGGAAACCTTTGATAACCTTTGGGTCTACAAGATGATGCTTAACCCGGCCAAATGCATTTTTGGTGTGCCTGCAGGCAAGCTCTTGGGTTTCTTGGTTTCGGAGAGAGGCATTGAAGCTAACCCGGAGAAAATCAAGGCCATCACTTCATTGGCTAAGCCGGCATGCATTAATGACATTCAGCGTCTAGCGGGTCGTATTGCAGCTTTAAGCCGGTTTATAAGCCGCCTGGGAGAGAAGGCTATTCCTTTGTACCAAATGATGAAGAAGACAGATCACTTTGTTTGGAGTGATGCTGCTAACAAGGCGTTTGAAGCACTTAAAAAACAGTTAGCTAAGCCGCCGGTTCTGGCAGCCTCTGTTGAGAAGAAGCCTTTGCTTTTATATGTGGCTGCTAACAGTAGAGCCGTCAGCGTGGCCATTGTTGTAGAAAGGAATGAAACAGGAAAGGAATACCCGGTTCAGAGGCCGGCTTATTATGTCAGTGAAGTTTTAATTGAGTCCAAGCAAAGGTACCCACATTGGCAGAAGCTAGTTTATGGGGTGTTCATGGCCAGTCGCAAGTTGAAGCATTATTTCCAAGGTCATCCCATTACTGTGGTCAGTTCTGCTCCCTTAGGGGATATTATTCAAAACAGAGAAGCCACCGGCTGGATAGCCAAGTGGGCCATTGAGCTTGGACCTCATGGTTTGAAATATATGCCAAGGACGACCATCGAGTCTCAAGCTCTCATGGATTTCATCAACGACTGGACAGAGTTACAGATGCCTGAGGAGAAGCCAGATAATATATATTGGACTATTCATTTTGATGGGTCTAGGCAATTGGAAGGCTCGGAGGCTGGAGTTATCTTGACTTCCCCATGAGGTGATAAGTTTTGTTATGTGCTACGATTAATGTTCCCTTGCACTAATAATGCAGCTGAGTATGAGGCTCTGCTCCATGGCCTTCGGGTGGCTAAAGAGATGAACTTATGCCGGGTGAGGTGCTTTGGCAACTCAGATTTGGTGGCTCGGCAGGTCTCAGGAACTTGGGATTCTAAGGACCCGCTCATGGCGGCTTATCGCAGGGAGGTTGACAGTATTGCTGGCCATTTCAAAGGTTATCAGGTGGAACATGTTGATCGTAGAAAAAATGAGGCGGTTGATGCTTTAAGCCGGCTGGGATCTCAGCGTAAGCCGGTGCCACCCAATGTTTTTCTCGACATATTGCATAACCCTTCAGTTAAGCTACCGACAGAAGAGGATCTTGCAGTCCCTGACCCGGAGGCACAGTTGGTGGCGGCTCTTCATGCTATTCCTGATTGGACGGTTCCTTATTTGGCTTATATGACCCGGGGAGAGTTGCCTGAGGATGAAACCTCAGCCAGGAAAATAACCCGGAGGTCTAAGTCGATGACCATTGTCAACGGCGAGTTGCACCGATGCAGTGTCACAGGTGTGTTCCAGTGCTGTGTTTCCCCTGAAGAAGGCCGTGAGATTTTAAGAGATATTCATGAAGGAGATTGCGGCCATCACGCCGGCTCTAAGTCTCTCGTGGCTAAGGCTTTTCGTCATGGGTTTTATTGGCTGACGGCTCATGCTGATGGAGAAGACCTGGTTAGCAAGTGCGACGGTTGTCAGAAATTTTCCAGACGGGCTCATGTGCCGGCTCAAGAGTTGCGGATGATTCCAATTACTTGGCCGTTTGCGGTCTGGGGGCTGGATATGGTTGGACCTTTCAAGAGATCCAAGGACAAAAAGACCCACCTTTTGGTGGCGGTGGATAAGTTTGCAAAGTGGGTTGAGGCAGAGCCGGTCAGCAAGTGTGATGCGGCAACGGCGGTTCAATTCATTAAAAAGGTGATCTTACGCTTTGGCTGCCTGCATAGTATCATAACTGATAATGGCACCAATCTGTCAAAGGGCGCTATGAAAGAATTCTGTCAACGAGAGCATATTCGTCTCGATGTTTCATCAGTGGCTCACCCCCAGTCCAATGGTCAAGATGAAAGGGCCAATCAAGAAATCTTGAGCGGCATCAAACCCCGGCTTATGGTCCCTTTGTAGAGGACGCCGGGTTGTTGGGTTGAGGAATTACCCTCAGTGCTTTGGAGTATAAATACCACCCCCAACAGATCAACAAGTTACACACCTTTCTTCATGGTTTACGAGGCAGAGGCGGTTCTCCCAAGTGACATCCGTCATGACTCGCCCCGTGTGGCGGCTTATGTTGAAGCTGATAACGAAAAAGCACGTCAAGATTCTCTGGATATGTTGGATGAGGAACGTCACCTCGCGGCGGCTCATTCGGCGATTTATCAGCAAGATCTGCGTCGTTATCATAGCCATCGTGTTAAAACCCGGACATTTCAAGAAGGCGACTTGGTGCTCCGGCTCATCCAGGATCAAACAGATATGCACAAGTTATCCCCACCTTGGGAAGGGCCTTTTGTGGTCAGCAAAAAACCTGAACAATGGGTCATATTATCTTATTGATGTTCGAGAACACAAGGACTCACGCACATCAGAGGAGGAGACCCGCCGACCATGGAACATCGCTCATCTTCGGCCATAATACACTTGAGCCGCCAGCTCTTGTGTTGTACATACTTTCTTCAGTGTATATATCATGATCACTATAATAAAGCAGGCATCCCTGATAATTCAGGGCCTCTGTCATTTCATTTCTAAGTATCTGAGCCTTTATTGTTTGTTCATAAGGCCACTTGGGGGCTTCTTGCTCATCGAGCGTCGCCTACCCTCTTGGTCTGGCTTACATGCCGCCTCCTAGGGCCACTTGGGGGCTTCTTGCTCATCGAGTGTCGCCTACCCTCTTGATTCGGCTTACATGCAGACCACTATGGTCACTTGGGGGCTCCCTGCTCATTGAGCATAGCCCACCCTCTTGATCCGGCTTACATGTCGACCCCTATGGTCACTTGGGGGCTCCCTGCTCATTGAGCATAGCCTACCCTCTTGATCCGGCTTACATGCCGACCCCTATGGTCACTTGGGGGCTTCCTGCTCAATGAGCATAGCTGTTCACACCCTCTTGATCCGGTTTCCAAGCCGAATTTGAGTTAAACCTGCCTGTTTGCAAGATGCTACTCCACTAGGTGACCCGCCGAACTCTTGACAGTTACTCTTTTTCAATAAGACCCTGAACTAGTCAAGGTTAAAATGGCGGACTTTGTCACGAGAGAGCCGGCTTACAGAGAGCTAGGATAAACTCACCTGCTGTAGTAGTCTCTCCGCCATGTGGCCTGTTCATACTCTTAACAGTTACTCTTTTCAATAAGACCCTGAACTAGTTAAGGTTAAAACGATGGATTTATGTCACGTGAGAGCCGGCTTGCGGGGTAAAAACTGAATTTTTTCAAAAAACAGAATAGAGGTAGACTCTTCTGGACCTGTTAAGCTTCTGGCTTACAAACATATATCCTTACAACATCATTATGATATTGGTCTACAGGTATGACTTCATATTTGAATAAATACTTCGGGTTTTTTAACCCGCCCTGGTTATAGACTTTAAGTCGCCAGAACATATCATATTGGATATTATGACCCGCCCTAGCGTAAACCGCTAGGGTATATGTTGTTTACTGTGTGCAGGAACATTGCAAAACAATTACGATATTCTCTGCAAAGCTCATCAGCGGCACATAAACATACTTCAGCAGTTTTAAGGCTAAACATGCACGATGGCATGGCAGATCATTGTTTTTACTAGCCTATTACACGGCTCTTCAAAGCCCGAATACTTAAGAGTTTTTTCACAAGGGAACGCTGAGTTGCAGTCTGAGAGCCGCCTGTTGAATCAGTCATTCTGGTCTTGGCGAGTTGAAGCCTCCGGGTTATCCTGCACCGGTTCTTCTTCTTCTCCCTCCATCGTCTGGAAGTTAGATGATGTCCAATCGATGCCAGTTAAAGCTTGGAATTCGGCTTCATCATCTATAAGGTTGGACGGATTAATATCAGGAGCAAAAGTGTGCTTACGTATTGGAGGAATGAGCTCTACAATATTATAAGCCGGCGCTTTCACTCTCTAATTCTCCTTGGTATAAGCCGCCTGATACTTTGACAAATCTGTCTCCTCAGCCAATTTACTGGCTAGTGGGCGCATATCTCTTACACATTTCGTGAAGTCGTTCGCTTCGAAGGGAGACCCATCTTGTTCGAAGCTCGGGCAGCCAATGGCCAACTCCTCTGGGTCCAACTCCGCTTGCCAGGCTTTAGCCCGGCTCAAAGCAGTAATTGCATCGGCTCGAGCTGCGGATCGCTTGATCTCTTCAATCCTTTTGGGCATGACAGATAACTTGTCTAATACATCCTTGATAAGTGCAGGGGGCTGTTTATTATGCGAGATAACTGCTAGTGACCGTTGTGTGCCTGTGTACAGCTGTTCCACCAAAGTGTAAACCGCCTTGAGCTTTACCAACATATCTTGGCCGAGGTTGGTACTCCTGGGGCCTGTTGAATAAATGCACAAATGAGTCGCCGGGCGAGTTAAGGTTAAAAAGTGGAAGTGGGCTAAACATCCTGAGTTGCTTACCAAAGATTGCAGCTGTCATCTGGGATATGCGGTGTTTTAAAGAGGTCAATTCTGCAGCCGTTTCCTTCAAAGAAGATTCAGCAGTTTCTGCTCTTTGAACCAAGGCAGCCTTCTCCTTGTCCCATGCGGTTCTTTCTGTGGAAAACCCAGTTTTGAGCTTCTCGTTCTCTTCAAGACTAAGCTTGAGCTTGGAATCAGCTTTGCGTGTCTCCGCCTCTTGCCATTCAAGTCGGGTCTTCAAATCAGCCGCCTGGTTTTCGGCCTGGGTTAATGCATCCTGCAAATAAGAGTTCAACAAAATTATATACATATTTGCCAAGACGCAATTTATGGATAAGTCTCAAGCACGTTGCAAGCAAAGCACTTGACACTTGGGGGCTAATGTGTGCGGAAGTTCTTTTTCCCACTTATATTTCTTTTGACCCGGCTCATCTTTATGAACATAAGCCGGCCCATGAGGGCTATAATCTGGAGTTCTTTCAAAGTAATGAACCGGCTCATCTTTATTAAAGATAAGCCGGCCCATGAGGGCTATGGTCTAAAGTTCTTTCCATATAAATGAACCAGCTCATCTTTATCAAGATAAGCCAGCCCATGAGGGCTACGACTGTGAAAGATTGAAGAAACATATGGACAAAGTCTTAACCTTACTCAAAGTATATTTTCCTATGGATAAGACTTGGGGGCTGGATGACTATATATGTAAAGCAAACAAATGTTCATACCTCATATTTTTGGCGCAAGTTCTTGACCAAGTCTGCCTCCAGATCACGACCAGTGTGCAGCTGGCTTAGATAGCCAGAGTATAACTCATTAACGCCCAAGTGTGAGTACTTGGCAACATCAAACCTCGCCTTGTTCTTTTCAATCAGCTCTTCCTTGGCAGAGTGCTTGGCTAGAATGGTGGGGTTCCCAGGTTCAGTATAGCCAGCACCAGTAATGACAACATCCTCCGCATCTTGCTGTGAAGGAGTTTCATCAGCAGGTCTTATGGTACTTGGCGGTTTAGCACTGGATGGATCAACATGTATTGGGTCTACCGTGACTTCACGAGTCTCTGGTGGCAGGTCATCAACAGCAGCCTCAGAGTTGTGATGAGAAGCCTCAGATATGTTTTGGATTTCCGGTTCATTAACTTTGGGGTCTTCGGCCGGTTTATTAACCTTCAGCTTCTTGCTGGGCTTGGCTATGCCACTAAAAATAAGATGTATGAAGAGGTTAATATGTCAGTTGGTAAAGTGTTAAAGCAAAAAAATTAATGTTCTCAGCCAGGAGCGACTTTGAAGAGGGGAATCTGAGTCCTAGTTGAGTCACCGGAGGAGGAGTGAGAGGTTCCCTGATAGTTTGAGTCGGAAGGGTTAAGCGGTTGACGAATAAGACCCGCCTTTGGAAAATATAAGGTTGGATTCTGTGGCACCTCATTTTGGCATTTCCGAGGAACCGGCGTGTTGGGTAAGCCGGAGGAAAGGTTTCCACAGCCGCTGTTCTGGGTTGTGCGTCGAGCTTCGTGCTGTTGTTTCTTCAAAATAAAGTTTGGATCCAAGTAAGCTAAAGGGTGAGAAAACCTTACTTTCCGGCTCACTTGTCAAACTTTCTGTCTTGGCAAAGGCTCTGAGTCGGAGGAAAGGATAGTTACCTCTTCACCGTCTGCATGGCTGGCCTCTGCGTCATCCTGATAGCAATCAGTGTCAATAAGGTGTACAAAAAAGGAGCCAAGGGAGTCAAGTTCTACCTCTGACTCATCATCCAGAGTGAACGGGTCGATTGCATCTGTTTTCTTCTTGGTAGGCTTTTTGGGAGCCCTGTTCTTTGCTCTGACCTTTTTTGCCGGCTTATCCTAAAGTTTCTTGTTCCAGAAAGAATCATCAGCCTAAAGAAGACAAGTAATCGTTAGAAGACAATTTTTGAGAGGAATAAGATGATAAAGAAGTTTGAAATACTTACAGCCGGAGCCGGGTTAAGGGTGCAAAAGGGGTTCAGCCCCGTCTTGCTACAAGTCGCCAAGCTCTCATTAAGCAGCGTTTTGGCCATCATGTTGATCTCATCATTGTTCAGTCACACTTGGCAGTAACGCTGTGGATCTTTGACGCCGCAGGTATATTCACACATTAAACCGGGCTGGCGGCTCAATGGTAAAATTCTCCAAGCGACCCAGCATCGGGCTAAGTCAACTTTGGTTAACTCGTTGGCCATCAAGGCCCTTGTCTTTGAAAAGATGGGCATATACTTAGCCTGTTCTTCGGTGCTGATCCGGTCTGGGAGGGGATGTCTTGAGCTAAGCCGGTTCTCACGGAAACCCGACAGAGGATTCTCATCAGCCGGAGATGTATCTTGGCAGTAAAACCAAGTTTGGTTCCAGTCCTTCGGATGGCTGGGAAGTGCGGCGGCAGGAAAGACAGCTTCTTTTCGTCTCTGAATGGAAATAACGCCAAGTTCTAAGCTGGGGCCGTCTGTGAACTCAGTTTGGCGGTTCAAATAATAAAATTCTCTGAACAAATCCACAGTGGGTTCTTGTTGAAGATATACTTCACAAAAGACTTGGAAATTGCAGATGTTGGAGACTGAATTGGGTCCAATGTCTTGCGGATGAAGTTGAAAGAAATGCAGCACATCATGGAAATTTTTTTAGCCGGGTGGGGAAAAGCCCCGGAGCATGTGATCAGCAAATACTATGGCCTCGCCTTCCTTTGGGGGGGGTATGGCCTCTTGACCCGGAGCTCTCCAGTGGATCACATTTTTGGCTGCTAAGACGCCTTCTTTAACATATTCATTGAGAGTTTCTTCCGTGACAGTGGAAACGACCCAGTTGCATGAAGTGATGGTCTTGGTCATTTTTGTTGATGAAAGAACCTAGAGAGGGAAATATTGCCGGGTCAAGATTATGATGTTAAGCCATCCGATGATCAGAAAGCAAGTGTATCATACAAGATAAATTCGTATGCAAAGAATATGTGCTATGAAGATTGGCATGATTAAACCACTAAGACACCGTTAGGTGATGCAGACACTGAATATGTACTGGCGGTTTAAAGGTTCAGAAACAAGCCGGCAGGCATTTGGTGGATTATGAAAATTCAGTTAAGCCGCCCCCATGGCAGTGATGGGACGATTATCTACAGATCTGAAGTGGAGTAAAATTTTGCTAAGTGCTGGATAAACAGGTTTTACAAGTTTCGCTTATGATTTTGGATCTATGGCCATCCGGAAAATGAGAATAATTCATCAACCTAAAATCACGGCGGAGGAAAGATTTGCAAACTAAGATTGAACCTTGGGCAGAAGGGGTATTTCTACAGTCGGAAGATGGCGTTAAACTGTTTCCGCACGACGTCAGTGCTATTTTCAGATCAAGCTGAGCATTCTAGAAGGAAGCTTCGATGAACAGTGAAGAACGCCGATGAACGGCCGAAACCCTAATGAAGATTTGGAGTGAGTGGAGATGAGCGCTTACTGATGTTGAGGAACAGCGGAGGAGCACCGCGTTTTTCTGGTCCGTTCAGGTCGATGCAGCGGCCGGAGCTGACGTCGCTGGGAAGATGGCGGCGGCGGAGCTCGGTGGCGGTGTCATCGGGAGGAAGGAGACGAAGAAGAGGAGGCAGGGGTAAAAAGTAAAAAGGGGGACCCCTATCTCTATTTATAAGGAGATGACGAGATGGCATGCGTGGGAATCGAGGAGGCAAAAATGATTATGCTGGCAAAGCGGGCGCCTCGATTTTCGGAAGGTCCATTAAGATAAAGATCCATTGAGGTATCCTGAGTTTTGTGCAGAGTTAATGCACATGATGTCATGGAGGGTTACCATGGTTCTGCGATGTGACATCATGGCGGGTTACAGCAGGATGGAAAGAAATTGATAATGGAAAATTCTGCTAAGTCAAGTTGCGGAGATTGATGTGAACAAGTTCAAATCAACCTGGGGCCTAATGTTGAGGATATAACTCCGAGGTATGACCCGCCCAGGATGGGCCAGGTCACACCGTTGGCGGCTTAAGGCGAGAAGGCCCAAGAAGACTGAAGGCCCAAGACCTGGAGGTGACTTAAGGCCCGAAGGTGTGAACCGCCATGTGATGACTTGTTCTGTAAGGAAGGTTAAGTTAGAAACCGAGCCGGTCACATTTGTGTGAGCCGGCCGGGACTCTGTAAGCCACCGGGCATCGACCTGTATATAAAGGGGTGACCCGGCGGCGGGTGAACTCGAGAATCAACAAGTCGAGAGCTAGGTCAAGCATATTTGCTCCCTTGTAATCGAAACCCAAGCAATACAACTAAGAGCAGGATGTAGGCTTTTACCTCGTTGAGAGGAGCCAAACCTGGGTAAATTCCTTGTGTCCTTTGTCCCGTTCAACCCCTTTAAGCTAACCTAGTTGCGATGGCTCCACACCTAAGTCCTTTTGCTAGGACATCTGTCGTGACAAGTCCACGACAACAGGCGTCTGGCCTCGTTTAAATAGCGGTCGGACGAGAGGAACCAACTGGCGTTGTGTTCTAAAATGCCGGCCGGCTCACGGAACACGGATTCAATGGAGGTAGGCGGGGCAGTCTGAAGCCGGTTGAATGCGGCAAGGAGGCGTGTTCAACCTGGCGTGCAGCGAGTGGGGCCCTCTTGGCCGTGTAAGTGCATATAGTGCCACCCCTAGTTGGTTTTGGAGTATTGACGACAAACGTGGTTGAGGGACTTATGTGTTTGTGAGAATTGCAGGATAACACAGGTAGAAGTCCCTCATTGATTCGGTTTTCCTACCAGAGATGACCCATAAAAATGTATGAAGACAATGGTGGTTCGTGAAGACATTCACGTTGAAGATAATGACGTGTGAAGACATTCACTTGAAGACTATGGAGTACGTAGACATAGTTTCTTTCGTAGTTTCCTTTTCTTCTTTATTGAGTCATAGGAACCACCGAACTGTTAAGTGGGGTCCAAGTGAACAAAGTCAGAAAACTGACGTGATGCTCAACTCAAATCCTATGTCTTCGAGTGAAGACAATGAGAGCAAATCTTATCCAGAATTGGATGAGTTAGCTTTGCTTGTAGCCCAAGCCAAGCTGCCGCGTGTGTTTGAAAATCCGACCATTGGACACGTCTCGGTTCCTTAGTGAATCAGGGTCATTTTGGACATATTATGTTGGGCTGCCTCCTGGCTATAAATAGCCCACCCCCTATACCATAAATTGGTGGCTACTCAGAGTTAGTGCACGACTTTTGTCGTTTGGGAGCAACCCACCTCCGAAGCCTTTGAGAGAGAGATCCTTGCGAGGACAAAGCCCAAACCACCCAGAGCCAAAGAGTGTTAGGCATCACTGAAGTCTTTCTGTCCGCGTGACCTGAAGACTTGTTACACTTGAGGACTGTGTATCCTCCAGCCGGTTAGGCGTCACGTTCTGAGGATCCAAGAGTCATTGTGGATCACCATTGAAGGGAGTCTGTGAAGGTTTGGAAGTCTACCTTGAAGACATACCTGAGTGATTGGGCGAGGACTGGGTGTCCTTAGCTCAAGGGGAATAAGGTGAAGACGTGGTCTTCTGAGTTGAATCTCAGCCTCCCTAACCAGACATACAGTTGTCACAGCAACTGGAACTGGTCTACCAAATCCTTGTCTTCACCAAGCTACTGGTCCTATCCCCCACCTCCTTTACATTTCAGTTTGTCTTCGTGAAGTCATTGCTTGCTTGCCTAATCTATTTGACTTCACTGTGCGAAGACTATTACCTGTTTGGCTTCATTCTGTCTTCCATTCTGATCTGTTCTACCTAGCTGCTATTAGTCTTCATGCTTTCATTATATTGCTTACTTGATTATGGCCTGTCTAGTGTAGTCTATCTTCCGCTGCATATCATATAGGTTTAATTTGATTGTTTGTCTTCAAAGACCTCGTGTTTTGAAGACTTTCATAAAATCGCCTATTCACCCCCCCCCCCTCTAGTCGATAACTAGCACTTTCAATTGGTATCAGAGCAAGGTGCTCCCTTGTTCTGTGTGATTCGGTTTAACCACCTGGAGTTTTAGCTATGTTGACTGCAGGGATAATCAAGGTCTCCGCTGCGTGCCCCATCTTCGATGGCACTGATTACCCCTACTGGAAGAACAAGATGCGCATGCATCTTGAAGCCATTGACATCGACCTCTGGTATGTCGTCAAGACAGGCGTTCCCAAGGTCGGTGAAGGTGTCACCGCTGCTGATGTGAAGAGGTTCGCACAAGTGGATTCAACCGCCAAGAACATCATCTGTGGTCATCTGACCAAAGGACAGTATGGCCGTGTAAGTGCTCTGGAAACTGCGAAGCTAGTCTGGGACTGGTTGTCCAAAGTCAATGAAGGCGTCTCAACTCAGAGAGACTCAGGGATTGATGTTCTTCTCAATCTCTTCAAGAGAAATGACAATGAGAATGTCCAGCTCACGTTCGACCGCCTCACTGATATCACCAATGAGCTTCGCGCACTCGGCGCCACTGAGATCTCCAAGCATGAAATTGTGAAGAAGCTACTGAGATCACTTGACAGCTCATTTGACACCTTGGCCCTGATGATTCAAGAACGCCCTGACTTCAAAGATCTCGATCCTTCTGACATACTTGAGAGGCTCAACACACATGAGTTCCAGCTATCTGAGAAGAGAGATATCTATGGCCCCAACTATGGCCGATCTCATGCTTTGAAGGCAAAAGCTATTTCCTCATCTAAAGAAGAATCTGACTGCAGTCCTGGTGATCCTGAAGACATTGGCAGAGAGCTAGCAATGCTTGTGAAGAAGTTCCAAAAGTTCTCCAAGAAGAATCGCTTCGAAAAGTCTTCAAGATCCAGTTCCAAGAATGATGAGGCTTCCTCTCGTGACTACAAGAAGAGAACATGCCACAAATGCAAGAAGCCCGGCCACTACATATCTGAAAATCCTCAATGGGACAAGGAAGCCAAGAAAAAGAAGAAGAGCAAGGAATATGATTCTGACGACAAGAAGAAGAAGAAATCCTCAAAGTCTTCTTCGAAGTCTTCATCATACAAGAAGAGCTCATCTGGCAAGGCTCGTGCATTCATTGGCAAGGAGATGGATTCAGAGGAGGAGTCTGCTTCTGAGGAGGCAGAGGTGGAGTCTGAGGAGGAGTCTGATTCAGGCGTGGCAAGCCTGGCTCTAGCTTCGGCATTCGTCGCCAAGTCCATCTTCAACACTGAAGATATTGGTCACACCGCCGACGCTGAAGCCGATGATGAGGACGACTCTGCTCCGACATACTGCTTTATGGCACGAGGTGCCAAGATAAACTCACGCGATGCTTACTTTCAAACCTCAAGTGAAGATGACTCTGAATGTGAATCCAAACCCAGCTATAAGACTCTTGCTAAAATTGCAACTGAACAACAAACTGCTATGGAACATATTCAAAAATTGTTAGACAAAAGTGATGACCTGTTGGACGAGGAAATGAATCGAACTCAGTCCTTAATCGAAGACATCAAAAATCTTCGTGTTAAGTACGAGGAACTTGAAAGTTATCATGAAACCCTCTCAGCCACTCATGAGAAGCTTTCCTACGATTATCTTCAAAGGAAGCAAGATCTAGAAAAACTGAGAGCGTCTCATGAAGATCTTCAAAAGGAGAACGATTCACTACTCGCTCAACAAATCAGTTCTACTCAGGAAGATTTTGTGCCACCATGTTTGAAATGCCTTGAGCATGACAATGCTGTCTCTATTGCTGAATGTTCTACTGCCTCTAATGTTGCAATATCTTCAACTGCTGATGTGGTCACTAACCCCTCTTCTGAGGATACCACTACTATTGCTGATGAAAATGCTAGATTGAAGACATTGCTTGAAACCGGCATGTACAAAAGCCTCAAAGGGCATCAGACACTATGTGTTGTCCTCAAGAAATAGATTCTGAACCGAAACCCTAGGAAAGAGGGTGTTGGTTTTGAGAGGGAAATGAATGTTGATGGTTCTTACTGGAAGCCTGAGCAGTACCCCAAAACCACATGGGTTGCTGCAAAGGATCCTTCAGTGGACCCATCCACCTCATCTGGCTTCACTTGTGCTAACCCCATTATCATTGATGAATCCTTTGACACCAATTATAAGCTATTTAAGAATCAGAATGGTGAAGTGTTTGCCAGATTTATTGGTACTCACTGTAGGAATGGGCCATCTTTGAAGAAGATCTGGGTGCCTAAAAGTTTTCTTGAGAAACTTCCTGTGAATATCATCATGACACCACCAGGGAAGAAGACAAACCCCAGACCAAAGTCTTCATACAGACAGAGGACCTCACAAGGTCACCCTAACGCCAATGTTTTGTAGGGAAATTATCATCATACTCATGAATATGAGCGTGTTTCGTCTAACCGCTATGTTCACAAATCAAAGAACTTTTCTACATATTCATTTGAGTACTATTCACCTCCTGCAAAACTATTTGCTAGGGCTCCAAAGCCAAAGTTCTCAGATGCTGCACTTAGACTCATTGCTTCTAAGCCACCCCTTAAGATGTGGGTGGTTAAGAAGAATTAACTTCTCTTGCAGGGAAAGGTCTCCAGCCGGAAATTACAGTCTTCTGAAGACAATGCTGGGGACCTAAAACATCTTGTGGGACGCAAGTTAAAATGCCAAAATGGTCTTACCATTTATTTCGTCCCAGGGTTTCTTGTCGTGCATCCTATCTTACCAAACAAGAACCTTAAATTTGATAATATGCTTGTTCATTATATGTTTGTGCTTCACAATACTCTTGGTGAAGCCTATCCCACTAACTGCACTGTAGGGTACAACTCCGAAAGCTACTGAGTGGATAATGGACAGTGGATGCACTAACCACATGACTGGTGATAGAAGTCTTCTCATGGATTCAACCCTACGTCCATCCACTAAAAGCCACATCACGTTCGCTGACACTGGTAAAAGCAAGGTATTGGGCCTAGGTAGAATTGCTATCTCAAAGGATCAACACATGGATAAAGTGATGCTTGTTGAATCCCTTGGATTCAACTTAATGTCTGTCTCAATGCTTTGTGATCTGAACATGATTGTGATATTTGGAAAATATCGTTGCCTTGTGCTTATGGAAACTGACAAATCTCTAGTCTTCGAAGGTTATCGAAGAGGTGATCTGTATATGGTAGATTTCTCCGCAGGACCACAGCTTGCCGTATGTCTTCTAGCAAAAGCTTCAGAGTGTTGGCTTTGGCATCGAAGGCTAGGACATGCAGGCATGAGGAACTTGCACACTCTCATGAAGAAGAAGCATATAATTGGCATCGAGGGCATCAAGTTCAAGAAGGATCATTTATGTGGTGCTTGTGAAGCTGGGAAGATGACTAGAGCCAAGCATCCCTCAAAGACAATCATGACTACATCATGCCCCTTCGAGCTGCTTCACATGGACTTATTCGGCCCTACTCACTACTCTACTCTTACTACCACTTCACATCTTTATGGCTTCGTTATTGTTGATGATTACTCAAGATACACCTGGGTGCACATAATTCTCAACAAGCCTGAAGTGCAGGATGTCTTCAGACGATTCGCCAATCGCGCCATGATCAACTATGGCGTCAAGATCAAACACATCAGGAGCGACAATGGCACGAAATTCAAGAACACTGGCCTCGACACTTATCTTGATACACTAGGCATCACTCATGAGCTCTCTGCTCCATACACACCTCAGCAGAATGGTGTCCTGGAACGCAAGAATAGGACACTTATTGATATGGCTCATATGATGCTTGATGAATACAAGACTCCAAGAAATTTCTGGCCTGAAGCCATTGATACCGCATGCCATATCATCAACAGAGTTTATCTGCATAAGTTCTTCAAGAAGACATCCTATGAACTTCTCACTTGTAAGAAGCCAAACGTTAGCTATTTCAAAGTCTTCGGTGCTAGGTGTTGGATCAAGGATCCACATCACACTTCCAAATTTGCACCGAAAGCACATGAAGGTTTTATGCTTGGTTACGGAAAGGATTCGCACACCTACAGAGTCTTCAACCTCTTTCACTATAAAGTGGTTGAAACTGTAGATGTGCGGTTTGATGAAACTAACGACTCGCAAAAAGAGCACCTGCCAAATGTGCTAGATGAAGCTTCTCCTAGTGAATCTATCAAGCTAATGGGTACTGGAGAAATCATACCCATCGAGGAACATGCTGAAGAGGAAATCATCATTTCAGCACCTAATCAACATGAAGACAATGCTCAGCCTGAAGACAATGCTTAAGATGAAGATAGCAATCAACAAGAGCAAAGTCTTCGCCCAGCTCATCCTTGCGTGGCCAATGAAGTTCAAATTGAGAAGATTCTCGATAGCATCAATGCACCTGGTCCTCTTACTCGATCAAGAGCTATGCAACTAGCAAATTTCTGTGGACACTTTGCATTTGTCTCAATATCTGAACCCAAGAAAGTTGATGAAGCCTTCATGGAACCTGAATAGATTCAAGCTATGCAAGAAGAGCTTCAACAGTTTGAGCTGAACAATGTCTGGGAACTGGTCAAATGTCCTGATCCTCGCAAGCACAATATTATTGGCACCAAATGGATCTATCGCAACAAGCAAGATGAGCATGGTCAAGTTGTTACAAACAAAGCTCGTCTCATTGCCCAAGGTTACACACAAGTGGAAGGAATTGACTTCGATGAAACCTTTGCTCATGTGGCTAGGCTTAAAGCCATTCGTATACTGCTAGCCTATGCTAACCACAACAATATTCTTCTGTATCAAATGGATGTGAAGAGTACCTTCCTCAACGGCAAAATTGAAGAAGAAGTGTATGTAGCTCAACCCCCTGGTTTTGAAGATCTAAAGCGTCCTGATATGGTCTACAAATTTAACAAGGCACTGTATGGCCTCAAACAAGCACCTCGCGCTTGGTATGATACACTCAAAGACTTCCTGAAGAGCAAAGGCTTCAAACCTGGTTCTCTAGATCCTACTCTCTTCACGAAGACATATGATGGAGAACTTTTTGTATGCCAAATCTATGTGGATGACATTATCTTCAGTTGCACTGATAAGAGATACAGTGATGAGTTTGGGCATATAATGCAAGAGCAATATCAGATGTCCATGATGGGAGAGCTGAAAATTCTTTCTTGGTCTTCAAATCCGACAACAGATAAATGGCATCTTCATATCACAAGAAAAATACCTCAAAGATTGCCTGAAGAAATTTGGTATGCAAGACTGCAAAGGGTACACGACGCCAATGCCAACCAAAGGCCAATTGGGCCCTGACGACAATGGTAAAGAGTTCGATCAAAAGGTATACCGCTCCATGATTGGTTCTTTATTGTACTTATGTGAATCTAGGCCAGATATAATGCTTAGCGTTTGCATGTGTGCCCGATTCCAAGCGGCACCAAAGGAATCGCATCACGTCGCGGTGAAGCGAATACTTCGATATTTGGCTCACACCCCAACGCTAGGATTATGGTATCCAAAGGGCTCAGAGTTTGATCTAGTTGGATTCTCAGATGCTGATTATGCTGGTGACAAGATTGATCACAAGTCCACATCAGGCACATGTCACTTTCTTGGACGATCTCTTGTCTATTGGTCTTCTAAGAAGCAGAACTGTGTATCACTCTCCACTGCTAAATCTGAATACATTGCTGCTGGATCTTGCTGTGCTCAGCTTCTCTGGATGAAGCAAACCCTCAAGGATTATGGCATCAACATGAAGCATGTGCTCCTCTACTGCGACAATGAAAGCGCCATCAAGATTGCTCACAATCCAGTTCAGCACTCGAAGACAAAGCACATTCAGATCCGTCATCACTTTCTCAGAGATCATGTGTTGAAGGAAGACATTGATATCATTCACGTCAACACTGAAGAGCAATTGGCAGATATCTTCACGAAGCCCTGGGATGAGAAAAGGTTTTGCAAGCTGTGGTGTGAGCTAAATATCTTAGAGTCCTCGAATGTCCTGTGAATGGACACACATTCTAACGCTTATGCATATTGATGACTTAGGTGAGCAACACACAAAGTAATGTATGTCTTCAATTCATGAAGACATACACTCTGAGTGTGAATACATTAATGTGGAATTTGACTTCGGAGCGCCACGATAATTGTGCGCCGTGTCTGGGTCTAATATTTCCTATACGGTGGGTAACGCCACCACGAACCGTTCTTGAAGATTTTCATTTGTCGTCATGATTGCATTATCTTCAAAGTTGGTTTGTCTTCAACATTGGTTTGTCTTCAAGGTTTATCTTTGCAATGTTGATTTGGTCTTCACTGATATGTGTGTGTGTGTGTGTGTGTGTGTGTTCTGTCCTCTACAGCATTCACTTATAGCTATGTCTTCAAGTTGCCATTTTCTGCGCTAAGTGAATGTCATCGGACCCTAACCCTCTATGTGCTTATCCCTCAAACTCTCTCTCTCTTCATATGCATTCTATTGACACGTGTCGAATGTCTTCACTGTATCCTTGTCAGCTGAAGATACAGAGACACACATTTAAAACTTCCTTTATTATCTCTATCCTTTTTGCCTGAATACCGAAGAAGCTGGAACGACCACCCGACAAACCAGGCGCGCATGGGGTCATGGCTCAACCTTCAATAAGTTGCATGCTAGCCACGTGTCCTTCAGATGTGAACCGCCAGGGGCACCTGCGTAATTGCACTGCGCCGTCCCTCCTCCTTATAAATACTTCATCCCCCGCGGTCATTATCTCTTCTCCCCTCACCGTCTCGCTCAAACCCTAGTGCCACCGCTAGCATCCGTCGTCGCCGGAGACGAAGCGCTTCGCTGCCGTGACCTCTCCGACGTCATCTTCACGCCGGCCGCGGACATATTCCTCCCGCTGCCGCCGTAGGTGTCTTCCGCCGCCAAGTTAGGGCGCGGGAGATCGGACTGCTCGGCCTCTCTTCTTCTCGTCTACCAGTTCATCTTACGGTAAATAAGAACTCACTTTTTACCGTTTGTTTGATCCGTTGAACTGTCCACATCTTCCAAAAGTTGTTTCTACACTTCCAAATCTGAGTCTTTCCTCTTATGCATCTCATAACTTGCAAGTATGTTCACTTATGCATCACAACTAGTTAGATTCCTCACTTGTACTTATTCATGGATTCGTACAAATCTGGAACCAACTCACATCGATAAGCGAATGTCTTCACACTATGAGGTCAATGTCTTCAAACTAATTTATCTTCAAAATCTTCTAAGAATGCATATGACCTCTTCCCCTTCCCTCGCATATCTAATGCTATCACTGGTACATGTCCGTGGGAGAATCCCTTGGTTCTCATAGTCTACATTCATTCGCAGAGTTCTTACAGCATCACATTGAATCACCTGAAGCCAGCTCCTGTCTGACCAGCTGATTGAAGCCAAACACAGTTGTGAAGCCATTCAGTCTGAAGCCAAAGGCAGGAGGAAAATCTGCAAAGGGTGGCAGGCAGCGCCGGGACAACACTGCTTTGGACCTGCCCCCAGATCTCTATGAGCAATACAAGTCTGACCCTGAAGAAACCTATGGTGAACGCAAAACTCGTGTCCAATGGATTCAAAGATATTGGGCAGAGAAATGGTTTCAGTATCACTTTGTTACTCCTGAGTATGCAAAGAAGAATGCTGTGAGGCCACCATGGGCCGATATTGTGTACAGGAAGCTCCACCCCAAAACAAAGGCTGACGCCATTGCTCAAGGCTTCTATCCTTGTATGGTCCGTGGCCCAATGCCTGAAAATGCCGAGCCATCAAGTCTTCGATGGTGTCGTGAGGATGATCTACTTGAAGCCAATCTTCAGTTTGCAAGGGCTTCTGCTGTCCAAAACAAGAAGGAACTTGGGATTGACTTCAACCCAGGTCCAGCTGCTCCAAGGCCAAATGGAAGTTGAGAAGCTGAACAGAATCTCATTGGTCCTTTCAACAGCCTTGATGGGCTTCTCACACATATCGCTAAGCAAAGGGCCACTGTTGATGAAACTGCTGATGATGAGGAACAAGCTGAAGTTCCTGAGCCCCCGAAGCCAAAGAACAAAGCAAAGGCTTTAAAATCCTCTGCTGCACCAAAAGCTTCAAGTGTGAAGCCATTGCAGTATGCACCTCCTGAATCTAGTGTGCAGTCTGAGGACCAATCTCGCATCTCCAAGAAATCCAAGAAGCCCAAGAAAACCTTAGGGCAAGCTCTCACACCTGCCGGCATTCTTTGCATTGATCAAGATATTATCGATCTATCTAGCGATGAAGACATAGATGATGATGCCCTTGCGATGCTGATAAAGAGCAAGCAGGAAGCCGAAATCTTCAATGATCTGCCTCTATTTGACGCTGATATTCTCAACAACTTTATTGATGAGTGGTTTGAAGATACCTCTCTCACACTTGATGATCTGCAGCTTCCGATTGGCATCAGTGTGACATTTTAGGGCTGTATTGCCAAAGAACTTGCAATCGCTCAGAAGGTCATTGAGCACAAAAACAAGATTGACCATGAAAAGGCTCTCTTCAAGAAGAACGTGGCCAAGCTTAGTGTCACTCAAGTGCAAAGCTTCAAGCAGATGGTGACTGACCTCAAGGCTGAATTTGTCAAGCGTCGTGATGAAGCCAAAGGCTCCAGAGAGCGTCTCAAGCACTATGCTGAAAAGTGCGTATAGGCTCATAATGAAGCCTTGAAGAGGAAAGCACTTGGGCGTCCAGGCATTGACCCCAAGCTGGCTGCTTAGAAGAAGAAGCCTGCTCCTGCTGAGCCTGAAGCCCCAAGGCAGGAAAGACCAACCATTGTCTTCCCTGCCAGCATGACTGGCTCGAAGCCAAAGGTCCTTTCAGCGGCTTCTGAGTAGAAGAAGATGAAGCAGGCTGAAGCTGAAGCCAAGAAGCGGAAGAATCATGAAGCTTCTGATGCTGCTCCATCCAAGAAGAAGCTGAAGACAAAGTCTTCCAAGTCTTCTCGCAAAGAACATGCTGCTCCCTAAGAACCATTGCTCGTTGAGCCCATTTCTGTTGCACTGCCAGCTTCCACCAACCGTGAGCATCGTCTCATTGTGCATGAGACTGCTACCACAGAGGCTCATGAGTCTGAAGATATTCCAGCTGCTGACCCCATCGCAGCTGAAGACATTGGTCATGAAGACAATGTTGAAGATGATGAAGTTCTTCCTCAGTTCCCTCAGATCATGCCCAACCTGGTATCATCGCCTGCTCCCACAAGCAGTGAACAGATAAGCATTGGCGGTCCCACGACACCAATCACACAAGATGAATTCAGGGAAGAGCAACACCCCAACTCCCCGTTGCACGAAGTTATTCCTCGCACTCCACCTGCTCATGTCACCACTCCAGTGCTTGAGACCCCGCAAGGTACCCCAAAAGACATGTAGAAGACCACTCCTTCACCAAAGGCGTCGCCCTCATTTCGAAGGCTTCGTAGAGGCCCTAGGCCCACGGTCTCCATGTCAAGCATTCCTGAAGAGGATGTGCACACCACAAGCTCAGTAGCACGTCAAGTGTTCCCTGAAGCCATCTCTTCAGTTACTGCTCAAGAGTCTGAAGCCAAGGAGGCTGAAGATATTCCGGCTGCATCAGCCTATGAAAGAGAAAAAGTAGATCGTGAAGTTATTCCCCCTACCATTGAACCAGCTGTACATGAAGATGTGATTGTGCCTGACCTGCCAGTTGTTGAAACCACTGAAGCTCCTACACCTGATGATGCAAATGCCACTGCCACTGAAGCCAATGACGTGGTCATGGCTGAAGTAAATGCTCCTCCTGAAGCCACCCCTCAGTCTGAAGCCCCTGACGCCACAAAAGATCTTCAGCCATCCTCCTCGGATGTTGCTGCTTCTCCACCTGTTCCACACACAATGGCAAGGGCCTTCAATCGTGAGGGTGAGCTCATCAGCATCAAGTGGCCAATTATGACGCCTCCAAGCTGCTCATGATCCCCAATATGATTATCATGTCGAGCAAAGGCCTCAGACATAGATGCCGAAGCCCAGATTGCCAAGGCTTCCAAGTGCTGTTACAACTCAGGGTGCTTTCAGTGTCTTGAGCTTCAGAGAGCACAACACATTCTTCAACTCGGCCAAGAATCCATACAAGAAGCCAAAGATCACCTCTGATAGGTTCTGGAACCACCAGCAATGCACCTACTACTCATGCATTCTCTACAATCAAGACAGGATCTTTCCTCATAAGCGTCTGGATTGTGATGCCATTGCTGGGTTGCCATGCCTTGAAGAGGCTCTTGACTACTTTCGAGAGGTTGGCCTGCTCCCCTTTGTCGTCGACAAGGAGCACTGGAATGAAGAGCTTCTGCTGCAATTCTTTGTCACCCTTCATATCTCAGGCTACAACAGGGATCCGAAGACATGGGTCCTCGAGTGGATGATAGATGATGTTCATCATGAAGCCAAAGCTCAAGATATCATCGAGCTCACTTCCCTGCCCACTCCTGGTGATCTGTATGAGCCAGGTTGTCAGCGCTATGAGCAAGAATTGCAGAGTGTCTTCTAGAAGCCTGAGCCCAACATGAGTCAAATGCTCAGTATGATGAAGCCATTGCCAGTTGTTGCTGAATACCCCAAAGAATTCTATGTCAATGACCTCGAGTATCTGCCCCGCACTATCTATCACATATTGAGGCATACTCTCTGGCCAATTAAGGGGCATTCTCCTCACGCCAAGACTTAGGGCACATGAAGACATTGGTCTTCTATATCATCAATGGCATCAGATTCAATACTCAAGACTTCTTCATCCGTCAGTTGGCTGCCTCAGGAATTGATCTGTTTGGCCTCAAGTTCTATGCTCCATGGGTTATGCGGCTCATTAAGCTTCACTCCACAATCAACTATGAAGCTTCAGCACGCAACCATGTTGTATTTCTGCCTGAAGTGGATATGTCTCATGAAGCCATATACCCTGAGCCTACAAAGGAGCCTATTCACGAAGACAATGCCACCTTCCAAAGCTTCACTCAACCACTTGAAGGGATTCATGTGCCAAATCCAATCACTACTGTTGCTGGTCCTCTTGTAGGTCAGCTTAGGCTGCCGCATCATGCCAACACTGATGCAACAGCTAGCACAGTAGCCCAAAGGCCTAAGAAGCATACTCGCGTCCTGAATGACAGAGAGCTTCTCGTGTCGCTTCATCAAAAACAAGATAGGCATCATGATTGGATGAAGCGCCAAATGCAAAGTATTTTGGTTGATGTCAATCGCATTCGCAACCTTGCAACCAAGAATTCATTTGTTGCTCATGAAGCCTGTCGACGTGCCTGGAAGAGCCTTACAATGCTCTGTTCTGAAGATGATCTTCAAGCAGATGGCTTCACTGAATGCTTCAAGTTTGACTCCAGGCCTCCACAGTCTGCAAGTTGGCGTCCAACTCCTTCCATTGAAGATTCAGAGCATTCATCTTCGGCTCCAACTGTTGTTGCGAGAGTCATTGATGAAGAAGACGACGCCACTTCACCTGCGATGGCTTCACTGCACCAAGATTTTGCATCAGACCCCTCTGCACCGCCCCACTCCAACGGCGATCCTGCTGCCCCAACATCTTCACCGCCTAGGAACGCATAGACACTCTATGTCTTGAAACCTTTTTGGTCATTCATGACAAAAGGGGGAGAAGCATATGAGTTGATAGTCTTCAAGCGGGTCCATATGGGTCGGGTGCTTATTTTTGCTAAGTTTTTACAACTCTCGTTCTTGAACTGTTGGTTTTTGAGTTGTAACACTTAAACTTGATGGTCGTCTGCCACTTTTGCTGCTACCGTTTACTGCGATGATAAATTCCGCACTAAGTCATTCTGCAGACGCCCATTTCTCATTATGCATTTCATTATCTTCATTACATTTGTGTATGCATGATGAATTGTCTTCATGAGCTGAAGAAGATCTCCACAAAGCAAAACCTGCCATGTGCATTTGCATTCAAAGGCAACACATTTATATGCACATCTTCAGGGGGAGCATCTTTCAACTTAGGAAGCCAATGACCACGTACCTTAACTTTCACATAATTTTATCCCCGTTAAAAACTTCAACCAGTTTGTCATCAATCACCAAAAAGGGGGAGATTGTAAGTGCATCTAGTGCCACCCCTAGTTGGTTTTGGAGTATTGATGACAAACGTGGTTGAGGGACTTATGTGTTTGTGAGAATTGCAGGATAACACAGGTAGAAGTCCCTCATTGATTCGGTTTTCCTACCAGAGATGACCCCTAAAAATGTATGAAGACATTGAAGACAATGGTGGTTCATGAAGACATTCACGTTGAAGATAATGATGTGTGAAGACATTCACTTGAAGACTATGGAGTATGAAAACATAGTTTCTTTCACAGTTTCCTTTTCTTCTTTATTGAATCATAGGAACCACCGAACTGTTAAGTGGGGTCCAAGTGAACAAAGTCAGAAGACTGATGTGATGCTCAACTCAAATCCTATGTCTTCGAGTGAAGACAATGAGAGCAAATCTTATCCAGAGTTGGATGAGTCAGCTTTGCTTATAGCCCAAGCCAAGCTGCCGCGTGTGTTCGAAAATTTGACCGTTGGACACGTGTCGGTTCCTTAGTGACCTAGGGTCATTTCGGACATATTATGTCGGGTTGCCTCCTGGCTATAAATAGCCCACCCCTACACCATAAATTGGTGACTGCTCAGAGTTAGTGCACGGCTTTTGTCGTTTGAGAGCAACCCACCTCCGAAGCCTTTGAGAGAGAGATCCTTGCGAGGACAAAGCCCAAAATACCCAGAGCCAAAGAGTGTTAGGCATCACTGAAGTCTTTCTGTCCGCGTGACCTGAAGACTTGTTACACTTGAGGACTATGTATCCTCCAGCCGGTTAGGCGTCACGTTCTGAGGATCCAAGAGTCATTGTGGATCGCCAGTGAACGGAGTCTGTGAAGGTTTGCAAGTTTACCTTGAAGACTTACCTGAGTGATTGGGCGAGGACTCGGTGTCCTTAGCTCAAGGGAATAAGGTGAAGACGTGGTCTTCTGAGTTGAATCTCAGCCTCCCTAACCAGACGTATAGTTGTCACAGCAACTGGAACTGGTCTACCAAATCCTTGTCTTCACCAAGCTACTGGTCCTATCCCCCACCTCCTTTACATTTCAGTTTGTCTTCGTGAAGTCATTGCTTGCTTGCCTAATCTATTTGACTTCACTGTGCGAAGACTATTACCTGTTTGGCTTCATTCTGTCTTCCATTCCGATCTGTTCTACCTAGCTGCTATTAGTCTTCGTGCTTTCATTATATTGCTTACTTGATTATGGCATGTCTAGTGTAGTCTATCTTCCGCTGCATATCATATAGGTTCAATTTGATTGTTTGTCTTCAAAGACCTCGTGTTTTGAAGACTTTCATAAAAATCGCCTATTCACCCCCCCTCTAGTCGATAACTAGCACTTTCAAGCTGGCGCGCCGTGTAACACCCTGGTAGTTAAGCTACAGTAATCACACACCACTGGTGCCATGTCATCGCAATTAATTTGCTAAACCTCACTTTCCTCCAAACCGAGTTCAAATTCAAAATTTAAAATAAAGTCAAAAATAATATTTCCTCAAACTGCAAAACTAAAGTGTTCTTAATTTTGCAAATAAACACTAGGCAATTGTCCTGTAGGAACCAACATTATTTGACATATTTAAATAAACTTAATTAACTAAAACAGTACCCGAATCAGCCCATTTAAATCATTTCTATTTAAACAAAATTCAAATGAATTCAAATAACCACCAAACTTTTTGTGGCAGTATTAGATTTTGCAATATAGTTATGTGGCCCAACTCCATACCTTACCAAAGTCATATGGTAGCAAAAGAAATGCAAAACAGAGTGAAAACAATAAAATAGAAAAGGAAAAATAGAAAAGGGATGAAGATGCACTGTGCACTTAAGTCCGTTAGCTCCCACCGGCCCAGCTTCCCCTACCTCTCGCTACAGAGGCAGAGGAGGGCTTGGCGGCCATCCACTGGCGCCATAGCCGGCGTGGTGCACGTGCCGGCCATCCCGGACCTCCCCGACGCCCTCAAGATGAGCCCCGCTGCCCCCTGCGAACCCTAGCCCCCAGTCTTCCCCTTCCTCGCCCCTCTCTCTCGATCTGTAGCTCGTCCGAGCAAAACCATCATCATGCCGTCGCCGTGCACGCCGCCACTGGCCACCGTTCGCCGCACCAACGAGTCCAGGAGGACCGCCATCGTCGACCTTGTCTTCTCCCTGCAGCAAATCGAGGGAAGACGCCCCGTATGCCTCGCCGTCGCCGATCTACTCCGCCACGGTCGTCGGCGTTCATCGCCGGTTGCCATAGCTCCGGCACCACCCCGAGCACGCCAACCACCTCCCAGTGAGCTCCTCTCTCGATTCCCCCTTTCCCCTCGTCGAATCCGTCGCCGTAGGCCATCGTAGCCGCCGCATCGGAGTTCTTTGTGAGCTCGGACTCCCCACCCCGCAGCCGTACCCGTGCCTCGTGCCCTGGCTGTGCTCGCCGCGAGCCCCAGGCCACCCCTGCGCCCGCCCCATGTGTGCCCTTGGCCGTGCGCCCATGCGCCTCGCCCGCGTCCCGCCGTCGCGCTGGCTGCGCCCGATCGCCCCTGCTGCAGCTGCTTGCGGCTGGTCAGCGTGCCGCCGCAGCTGCTGCTTGTACTATTGCCGCTGCTACGTGCTGCTCCTGTGGGTCTTGCTGCTTGCCGCGGCTGCTGCTCCTCTGCCCGCCACCGCCGCTACTGCCCTGCGTGTCGCCTCGCCGCAGCCGGACGCGCTCGCCCGCTGCTGCAGCCGCGCCGCCCGCTGCCACTAGCTGCTCACGCTGATGCGTTGCTCGCTGCCTACTGCTACTAGTGCAGCGCTGCCACAGTAACATTCAGTTACTGTAGCAGTAGCTAGCTTTGCCGCCACTGCATTGATTAGCCATCTAGACAGCCCCTAAACAGCGTATAAACAACTGATAACATGAGTAAAAATAATATGCGTAGAAAATATACTTGACAAACTCCATTTTACTCCACTGGACCAAATCCATTTGTTGCACGGATTAAATCATATAAAAATCACAAAATCCTATGTTCTATATTTTAACAGTTTCTAGAATTAACATCAAGTGGCACTTTTCAAGCGAAGTTTTGATTAACCAAATGAACTCTAACAATGATGCAATTGGTACCATCTTGTAGATCACAGGAAAGTGATCAATATTGATATAAGGCACTAATCCATAGGATGGGCAGAACAATAGTTATAGCCTTTGGAAAATAGCTAAGTAATGTTCAAAAACTGAGCAATCCTTAGACTTGGCCAATTTTCAGGAATTCCAAATAACTGTTTAAATCATCAGAAATTCATAGAAATTCATCCGTAGCTCAGATCGAAAAACTTTATACATGAAAGTTGCTCACAACGACGAGACAAAGCCGACTGTGCTATCTGTTTTCGTGTCGGGACCCTCTACGAAGGTGAACCCACAACTTTTAGCCTGTTTTCGGTAGATGAATAGTGCATATACACCGGTTAATAATTCCAACTCAAATCCTAAAATAACTAATATGACTTAGACATGTTTTTAGGCAACCCTGCACTACACGTTAGCATAGCATGCTCTGTGTTGCATATGTTTGCTGTTTATTTATTGTTTATTCCCCCTCTTCTATTCCGATAGACCCCGAGAGCGATGATGACACGATGATCGTCTACCTCTTCGAAGAACCGTTGGTGTCTACAAAGCAACCAGGCAAGCACCCCCCCTTTGAACATACCGATATCGCCTATTCTTTCTCTCTTATGCTTGCATTAGAAATTGCTGCTGCTACTGTTTATCCTATTTCTGATGCATAGCCTGTTTTTGTAACTGCTGTTGATACCTACTTGCTTACCCTAAACTGCTTAGTATAGGTTGGATAGAGACCCACCAGAGACCCCACCTTGACCCAGTTGCCCCCGCTGGATTATCAGATGACTCGATCAACGTGATCGACAACCAGGCCCCGACACCGCACATTAACCCCCCTTAGCTATACGACACTGCAGCGTTACCATTGAGTGCCGAGGGTGATACCTCGTTTAGCACTTCTGATGTTAACTCTGTAGAGTAGCTATTCGGTCATGGTCATCGAGGGTGATTCCTCCTTCACCACTTCCGATAACGACGCCGTCGTGCAACACCTCAAGTGTGAACCTCGAGGGTGATTCCTCCTAAGTTCACCTTGACGGATACATCGAGTAGGAATCCAACGAGGGTGTTACCTCAGATTCCCTGATGTTATGGACACACGGATACTTGGACTTTACAACTGTTACTTGGAAAGGCGGGTCGACCCTGAGGGGTACCCGCGAGTGATGTGAAGTCGGGTTGACCTAGAGGGTACCCGAGAGATAAATATGAGGCGTGGCCGGGCATTCTTAGCCCTTGCCGCAAGTCCTCGAGACGGGGCAACGAGGTCACATCGATCGTGAGTCTCTACTCGTCACCACACTACCAACCGACTAACGATTTGGATATTTGATTCGAGTGGGCCTCTGGCCCGATAGCACTAACCATCACGCGGGAAAAGTTATGGGCACTCTACATCGTGGCATCAACCGAAAGCTCTGTCAGACGTCCAATTCAGCATTGTGGCACGGTCGGATCATGTCGGCCATCTGAGGCGACACTGGTATCCACCCTGCGCACAACGACCCGGAGTGCAACGGGCGATGGGCCCAAGACCCCGGAGTGCTTAGGATGTAGACCGGCGGGGACCTCTCTGCTGAGCTCTAGGTAGGGCTGCGGTGTGTCGTTTGGCCGAGGCCGGGCATGACCCAGAAAAGTGTGTCTGGCCGGAGTTAAGTGAGCGTGGAGGGTAAGTTGGTGCACCCCTGCAGGGAAGAACTAATCTATGCATAGCCGGATCCTCGGTAACGGACGCTCGGAGTTGTATCCCGATCGATACAACTAGAACTGGATACTTGAGATGAGATATGGATAGTATGGCTCTGGGATTGCTTTCTCGCAGGGAGTCGAGAAAGGATCTCTGGCCGAGGTTGATACTTGGATATTAGGGCTCTGGGATTGCTTTCACGCAGGGAGTCGAGGAAGGATCTCTGGGCGAGGTTGATAACACTACTATTACTTTACATCATGCTATTCTGTACTCTTCTACTGCTGCAAGACGCTTGAAGATGCTTGACGATGCTAGTCTTCAGTAGGACTAGGCCTTCTCTCTATTCTGGCATTTCTGCAGCCCAGTCCACATATACAGCCTTTCTTTGAAAATGTTGCCTACGTAGCGTAGATCCTTGCTTGCTGAGTACTTCGGATGAGTACTCATGGTTGCTTTGCTTCCTCTTTTTCCCCATATCCGTTTGATGCGACTAGGTGATGGAGCCCAGGAGACGGCTGCCCCATCGACGACCACTACTACTACCCGAGGGTGGGTACTACTACGAGCTTGCGACGACCAGGAGTAGGATAGGAGGGTCCCAGGCAGGAGGCCTACGCCTTTTCGATCGTAGTGTTTTCTTTTGCCCCGCCTTTTGAAGGCTTATCAACTTTATCTTTTATATCTGTACTCAGATATCTAATGCTTCCGCTGACGCTTGTAAGCGAGCTTATGTATTCGAGCCCTCGAGGCCCCTGGCTTGTAATATAAAGCTTGTATTATTTTAATTTGTGTCTAGAGTTGTGTTGTGATATCTTCAAGTGAGTCCTTAGGCTTGACCGTGTACATTTGCATGTATGGTTAGTGCACGATTGAGCCGGGGGCGTCATAGGTTGGTATCAGAGCCGACTGCCTGTAGGAACCCCCTTTCCAACTCCTTGGCCGAAGTTGAGTCTAGTATTCGAAAAACAGTTTTACTAACTTGGCTGTGTGGCTTATGGGCCCACGTCGCCGAATGGGTGGTATTAGGATCTTTTATTCCTCTTCCTTACTCTGGGACTCTGATCTCTCTTCTATTCGGGTTAAAGATTTCACTAACTCTGACATTAGGTTCTCGTAACCACGTCATCCCGGAGAGCCCCTGCACCACAGATAATTGTCTGCTCCATCAGAAGACTCTGAAGATACTCCTCGATGATTCCCGAGATCCTGTGCCCACTGCTTCGCAGTTCCTGACCACCGATAAATCCTGACGGATAACTACTTACACTTGTCATACATATATTCATTCCAGTTACTCTTTTGTTCCATCCGACATATCGAAATACTATCCGACATTTCGAGAATTCTCTAAACCTACAGCCTTGCAGTTCCTTTCCGCCTGAACATACTTATGAATAATTCCTCACATTTCCGGGGATCCATTCATCCCCAGTTGTTCTTGTGTTTCAAGAAATACTTCGTATTACTATCCGATCTCCCGAAGATCCTCTGCAGCCTAGTGCTCCCGAAAGTCTTGCCTGCCTGCATTATGGTTAAATCCATATGTCCTGCAATATTGATTAACATCCTTTGTCATTGTCATCCTGAGCCTATTGATTCAATCTGCTACGAATACTCGCAATCATCAGTTGTTACCTACTAACTCATCCTTCCAGCTCTGGCGTTATCCTGGATATGAACTGGTTCTCGGTAAATCAATCCTTGATTGATTGGCCATCTAATTCTATTTCAACATACTCATTTTTTTTATCAGAGCCTCTGCCTCTGATCCCCCGATTTTGGAATCATAAACCCTTCATATTCAATCTTTGGCTTATTCAGATGTTTCCATAAACCGATTCCTTTGCATCCCTTCTTCTTCTGGTTGAGTACTGATTCTCACACCAGATCCTTTGCGGACCACCTGATATTTTGGTGGATTACTATCCGACAGCTCCTTCGTATTTTAACTCATTCACGACTTTGCCCTGATACAAAATGCCTCTGGTGAATTGTATCATCTATTCCGAATCACCAGCCCTTTGCTTTCGAGTGTGTACCCGTCGCTCCTGTTATTGTGTTGTATAGCTTCATAAAAATGTCCCGATGGGTTGAACCTATGCTTTCCCTAATCCTTGTGAACTCGAAAGTTATGCGAGTCATACCCTTCTGGTGCTTCACCAGATAAATCTTCAGCACTACAATTTCTTCGAAAACGAGGAGTGAATGAAAGGTTATGCATTGAAGAAGTGGGAGTCGACCTTGAACCTTTGTGTTCATGCCCATGGACACGATATAGAACTTATCATGGAAGCTGCTCGTAAAAATAATTATTTCCTTGGTACAAATTCATCTTGTATCTGAGAATTGATACTTTGCAATCGTGGTTCTGACCATATTTTCTTCTTGATTCCATTTCTCGGACAAGTTAAAATACTTGTCCTCTGCAGATCATTTCACCTGTCCAACCTCTATTCTGATCTACCTTCAAGTATTGCCCCATGTCATCCTGTCATCGCACTACCTCTTGTGAATTCTTATTGGAATGATACCCCATCACATCATTCCTAGCCTGATCGGCTATATCAATATAGTGCTAAATCTTAACTGTGCTACCGGGTCCTTCACGGAGCACAATTTCCGACGATGATCTAAGTTTACGTTGATCTTCCTCATCTTATCATTTCGCCCTGAACAACAAGCTCGAGTTCGAGTTTGTGTCATACCCGTGGTTCCAATAACCTTTCGCTTCATCATTCCTTTGACTTGATGTCATCGCCGAACGATTACATCTTCATGAAATCTCTCGACAAATGTGTCGTGGTCAACATCAACCTTTTGATTTCTTCTGGGATGCTAGTTATATTCAGGGTGATAAATACCATTCTTACCCCTCGATGATCTGTGTTATCATCGACCACATCCTTGACTCCCTCCAACACTCACCAGATGAAGTTTTGCTCATATATTGAGTTCCCTGTTGTTCTTGAAACTGTTCCTTTGTATCTCTTGAGATCTTTAGACCCAACCCTTACTTCAAACACCATATTAATGCTACATCGAAGCATGACTGTGGTATTCCGAATATCAACCAGAACATTGGAAGCACATTGCTAAATGTTTCTTGATTAATTATCCAAACACCATGGTGTGGGTAATATCATGATTCTTCCCTCGCCCCTTTGTCTAAATACTTTTGAACTTCTCTCCTATCATGTATATTATGCTCCGCCTTTCCTTGGGAAGGATGTACCCTCAATTCTTCTGTGCAAACACATTTTCCTTTCCTTTGGTCTGATTAATCCTGATAATCATATTTTCCTTTCCATTGGTTTGTTAGTCTTTCTTTTGATCTATATGATATAAGCAGAAATAATTCCCTGCTTACAAAAACACCTCGAGGTACAATTCGGTCAGTACGACCCTGTTACTATTGTTGATGACATTCCGGTAACCACCGATGGACGAGAACTTTGCCTATTGGTCCACCTCGTTATAGCGAGCAACAAAATGGTTCTCTTCGTCCCTCGCCCTTGGTACCGATGTTGCCACTGACATAACTGACAGGCTATCATCTGACATACCTTGTTGACGTGACTGGTAAGTTGTCACCATTCTCTCTACTTTTGATCGACCCTCTTCACAGTTCCTCAGGATCGGAACCTGACTCTCCTGTACATCCTTGATTCCGAAATATTCTTTGCACTTGACTTTGTGTGTTATCACGAGCCACCCTCCGAGAGATAATCTATTCCCGATGCTCTGAACCCCCTTCTCACACTCTGTTTAGGTATCGATCGTTTGTCCATTCACTTGAAACTTCTTATTGTACCTTCATGATTTGCTCTCGATGTTTTCTTAAGTTTCAACTCGAGAGATACTTCTGTCACATTCCCTGGATTGTTCACCAGATACTTAACCCTATAAGGGTCAGTTCTTCCGAAGTTACTCTTTACTTCCCCACTTATATCTCGGGACGAGATTTCTTGTAGTGGAGGGGATATGTAACACCACGGTAGTTAAGCTACAGTAATCACACATCATTGGTGCCATGTCATCGCAATCAATTTGCTAAACATCACTTTCCTCCAAACCGAGTTCAAATTCAAAATTTAAAATAAACTCAAAAATAATATTTCTTCAAACTGCAAAACTAAAGTGTTCATAATTTTGCAAATAAACACAAGGTAATTGTTCTGTAGGAACCAACATTATTTGACATATTTAAATGACCTTAATTAACTAAAACAGTACACGAATCAGCCAATTTAAATCATTTCTATTTAAACAAAATTCAAATGAATTCAAATAACCACCAAACTTTTTGTGGTAGTATTAGATTTTGCAATATAGTTATGTGGCCCAACTCCATACCTTACCAAAGTCATATGGTAGCAAAAGAAATGCAAAACAGAGTGAAAACAATAAAACAGATAATGAAAAATAGAAAAGGGATGAAGATGCACTGTGCACTTAAGTCTGTTAGCTCCCACCGGCCCAGCTTCCCCTACCACTCGCTACAGAGGCAGAGGAAGGCGTGGCGGCCATCCATCGGTGCCATAGCCAGCGTGGTGCACGTGCCGGCCATCCCGGACCTCCCCGACGCCCTCAAGACGAGCCCCGCTGCCCCCTGCGAACCCTAGCCCCCAGTCTTCCCCCTCCTCGCCCCTCTCTCTCGATCTGAAGCTCTTTCGAGCGTAACCATCATCATGCCGTCGCCGTGCATGTGGCCACCGGCCACTGTTCGCCGCACCGACGAGTCCAGGAGGACCGCCATTGTCGACCTTGTCTTCTCCCTGCAGCAAATCGAGGGAAGACGCCCCGTATGCCTCACCGTCGCCGATCTACTCCGCCACGGTCGTCGGCGTTCATCGCCGGTTGCCGTAGCTCTGGCGCCTCCCTGACCTCCCCGAGCACGCCAACCACCTCCTAGTGAGCTCCTCCCTCAATTCCCCCTTTCCCCTCATTGAATCCGTCGCCGTAGGCCGTCGTAGCCGCCGCATCGGAGTTCTCTATGAGCTCGCACTCCCCACCCCGCTGCCGCGCCCGTGCCTCGCACCCTGGCTGTGCTCGCCGCGAGCCCCAGGACGGCCCTGCGCCCGCCCCATGCGTGCCCTCGGCCGTGCGCCCATGCGCCTCGCCCGTGTCCCGCCATCGCGCTGGCCGCGCCCGCTCGCCCCTGTTGCAGCTGCTTGCGGCTGGTCTGCGTGCCGCCGTAGCTGCTGCTTGTATTGCTGCCGCTGCTACATGCTGCTGCTGCTGGTGGTCTTGCTGCTTGCCGCAGCTGCTGCTCCTCTACCCGCCGTCGCCGCTACTGCCCCGCGCGTCGCCTCGCCGCAGCCGGATGCGCTCGCCCGCTGCCGCTAGCTGCTCATGCTGCTGTGTTGCTTGCTGCATGCTACTACTAGTGCAGCGCTGCTACAGTAACATTCAGTTACTGTAGCAGTAGCTAGCTTTGCCGCTGCTGCATTGATTATCTGTCTAGACAGCCCTTAAATAGCGTCTAAACAACTGATAACATGAGTAAAAATAATATGCGTAGAAAATATACTTGACAAACTCCATTTTACTCCACTGGACCAAATCCATTTGCTGCACGGATTAAATCCTATAAAAATCACAAAATCCTATGTTTGTATATTTTAACAGTTTCTGGAATTAACATCAAGTGGCACTTTTCAAGTGAAGTTTTGATTAACCAAATGAACTCTAACAATGATGCAATTGATACCATCTTGTAGATCACAGGAAAGTGATCAATATTGATCTAAGGCACTAATCCATAGGTTTTGGAACAGTGCAGAACAATAGTTATAGCCTTTGGAAAACAGCTAAGTAATATTCAAAAACTGAGCAATCCTTAGACTTAGCCAATTTTCAGGAATTCCAAATAACAGTTTAAATCTTCAAAAATTCGTAGAAATTCATCTGTAGCTCAGATCGAAAAACTTTATACATGAAAGTTGCTCACAACGACGAGACAAAGCTGACCGTGCTATCTGTTTCCATGTCAGGACCCTCTACGGAGGTGAACCCGCAACTTTTAGCCTGTTTCTGGTAGATGAATAGTGCATATACACCGGTTAATAATTTCAACTTAAATCCTAAAATAACTAATATGACTTAGACATGTTTTTAGGCAACCCTGCACTGCACATTAGCATAGCATGCTCTGTGTTGCATATGTTTGCTGTTTATTTATTGTTTCTTCCCCCTCTTCTATTCCGATAGACCCCGAGACCGATAATGACCCGATGATCGTCTACCTCGTCGAAGAACCGTTGGTGTTTGCAAAGCAACCAGGCAAGCACGCCCCCTTTGAACATGCCGATATCGCCTATTCTTTCTCTCTTATGCTTGCATTAGTAATTGCTGCTGCTACTGTTTATCCTATTTCTGATGCATAGCCTATTTTTGTAACTGCTGTTGATACCTACCTGCTTATCCTAAACTACTTAGTATAGGCTGGATAGAGACCCACCAGAGAACCCACCTTGATCCAGTTGCCCCCGCTGGATTATCAGATGACTCGATCAACGTGATCGACAACCAGGCCCCGGCATCGCACATCAACCCCCCTTAGTTGTACGACACTGCAGCGTTACCATCGAGTGCCGAGGGTGATACCTTGTTTAGCACTTCTGATGTTAACTCTGTAGAGTAGCTATTCGGTCGTGGTCATCGAGGGTGATTCCTCCTTCACCACTTCCGATAACGACGCCGTCATGCAATACCTCAAGTGTGAACCTCGAGGGTGATTCCTCCTAAGTTCACCTTGACAGATACATCGAGTAGGAATCCAACGAGGGTGTTACCTCAGATTCCCTGATGTTATGGACACACGGATACTTGGAATTTATAACTGTTACTTGGAAAGGCGGGTCGACCCTGAGGGGTTCCCGCGAGTGATGTGAACTCGGGTTGACCTGGAGGGTACCCGAGAGATAAATACGAGGCATGGCCGGGCATTCTTATCCCTTGCCGCAAGTCCTCGAGACGGGGCGATGGGGTCACATCAATCGTGAGTCTCTGCTCATCACTGCACTACCAACCCACTAACGATTTGGATATTTGATCCGAGTGGGCCTCTGGCCCGATAGCACTAACCATCACGCGGGAATAGTTATGGGCACTCTGCATCATGACATCAGCCGAAAGCTCTGTCAGACGTCTAGTTCAACATTGTGGCACGGTTGGATCGTGTCGGCCATCCGAGGCGATGCTGGTATCCACCCTGCGCACAATGACCCGGAGTGCATGTAACATCCCAAATTTTCAATTTGGAATGTTATACATAGGTCATCATTTGCATATCATATTTTATTTGCATTTTGATTGTGACCCTAAAAATCCTAAGCAACTCAAGGACCCACGGAGAGAGTTGGGGATTTTATTATTTTCATATTTGAATTTTCTCAAATATTGAAAAGAGGATCATTTTGGTTTTATTTATTTTTCTTTCCAAATATTTCATATTAAAAACATATGAGAGGAGATAATATGACTTCTCCAAAATGAAAGAAATATTGGAGGAAAAATGTTAAAACCAAATAAATAATTTTATTTGGATTTTATTGCTATTTTATTTGAATTAGAAAAATATGCATTTTTCAAAATTGCATTTTTAGGCCAAGAAAATGTTCACTTTGTTCTAAATATTTTATTTAGACGGTGAAAATTGTTTTTGGCATTTTTAGATTTTTTTTATATTTTATTTAGGATTTTTCTTGGCGGAATCTTATTTAAAAAAAAACTTTTCGGACCGACTGGGCCGCAGCCCAGCCGGCCCAGCTCGCGCCGTCCCCGACCCCGAGCGGGAGTCCCGCCAGCGCACGACGCCGCCGCCGTGGCCGAGTCGGCCACCGCCGTCGTCTTGCCCCCTCCCCAAGCCAGCCGCCCCCCCGAGCCCTTTATATACCGCCGCCCCCCTCGTCTCCCCACACCGCCGCCGCAGCAAGCAGCAGCCCCGCGCCGCCGCCCGCCGCCAGCGCCGCCGCCGCTCGCAGCCGCCTACCGCCGCCGCCACCTGCCGCGCCGCCCCGCGCCGCACCCCGCCGCCCGCGCCTCGCCCCGCGCTAGCGGCCGCCGCCCGCGGAGCCCGCCGCCTTCGCCGGAGCCACGCCGGAGCCGCCGGATCTCACCGGTTGTTTTTTTTCGGTTTACGTAAAAACCGTCTCGGTTTTTTTTTAAAAACCTAGTTCGGTTTTTTTATTTTATTAGATCGGTTCGGTTTTCTCGGTTTAGTTCGTTTGCGAACGTTCGTTCGTTTTAACGAACGTTTTCGCCCGTTCGTCTCTGTTAGCGGACGTTCGTCCAATAGATTTTTTTTCTTTTTCTGCTTGGGACCTATCCGTGATTACTTTTATCGCAGATCAGCCCCTGATCTTCAAACCCTCGCCGTTTCTAAACCGTTCGTCCAAATCCAGTGAAACCAATGCCAAAATCTTCGTCTCGAACCCCTCTTTCTGTTTAATCAACTTGAACATGATTTTGAAAATTTAAAATTTGGTTTCAAGCACATTTGAATTCGAAGTTCTTTTGACCGTAGTTTCAGTTTCGTAGCTCTGATTCGATTGATTCTTTTTGCAGATCAAATCTCTTCAGTTGAACTTTCAGATTTGATCTTCTTATTTGAGTTTTACCCTTGCATCTATGATTGATTGCTTATGTATGCTATTGTTTGTTTATGATAGAATTCCCGGAGTGCGAAGCGTGCTACTACGAGTCTCTAGGGTTTGCAGATCGTCAGCAAGGCAAGTAACACATTGATCATACTCTTTTCATACCCAGTTTTTATGCATTAGTTTCAATCCTCAAACACTGCATGATTAGGATGTGATTAACTTGTGGGTATTGGGAAGTAGATGATGAGGCAGAACCTATTGCCCTTTATTATCAAACCCCTGGGAGTTACTTCTACGTTATGCTTATATTGCCATGCTATGCTCATAGACGTGGATTGGGTTTGAGTGTATCCATGACAGATGTGAGATTGTTAATTAATGGTTAACTTAAGGTGGCTACTTAAATACACATCTGGGTGGATTGGTTGCAGGCACCTGGGGATATACTAGTGTTGTCTTTTTGGTTTGCCACCCAGGCTCAAAGGGATCATAAGATTATTCATGCTAGAAACTTCCGTGTGCAGCCACAAGCTATTATGGGCTCTAGCATAGTTGAGTATGTTGCAGGACCTCTTTCAGTGGTAGGCTAGCAGATGTAGGGGAAAGTAGGTGTAACTGTCTACCCAGAGTAAAGAGTAAATGCTTCTGAAAGACTGTGTCTCGGTCATCCATTTCTCAAACACCATGTAGTGCGAGAAATCCAACGGAGGAGATCGAGTCTTGTGGGGAAAAGTGCACAAACCTCTGCAGAGTGTACAAACTAATCATGATTAGCCGTGTCCCCGGTTATGGACATCTTGAGTATCTGGTACTTGAATTATTGATTTGATCTCATCACTCTAAATTAATTTGTTGGGTTTAATGATTACTTTTAATTGGGATTGAGATGGGGATTTACCTTCTCAATGTTTAACAACTACCGTGATAGTTAAATAAAACATATTCCTTTGATGTAGGGAAAATTTGGCTTTTCGCAAAACAATATAACCCTAGAGCTTTCCACCAGCCAAATATGCATGTAGTGATAGCAATTTTCTGTTCCTTGCTCTACTGTGTTATATTGCCAGCATATTCCATGTGCTGACCCATTTCGGGCTGCAACATATCATGTTGCAGACTTTTCAGATGAAGAGTAAGGTGCGCTAGGTCGTTGTCATGCACTCAGCTATGCCGTTGGAGTTGATGGACTCACTTTATCTTCCAAGCCTTCCGCTGTTATTTTATTTAGATGGCCTTAAGCCATATTTATTGTAATAAGTTCTCTTTTGAGACATTAGATGTAATAAGTGTGTGATTGCACTCTGTTATAAATCCTTCGAGTACTGTGTGTGTCAGCATTACCGATCCAGGGATGACACTTGAACACAGAGATTTGATCATCTGAGGTCGGATCGCTACAGTGCAACAGGCGATGGGCCCAAGACCCCAGAGTGCTTAGGATGTAGACCGGTGGGGACCTCTCTGCTGAGCTCTAGGTAGGGTTGTGGTGTGTCGTTTGGCCGAGGCCGGGCATGACCCAGAAAAGTGTGTCCGGCCGGAGTTAAGCGAGAGTGGTGGGTAAGTTGGTGCACCCCTGCAGGGAAGAACTAATCTGTGCATAGTCGGATCCTCGGCAGACGCTCGGAGTTGTATCCCGATCGATACAACTAGAACTGGATACTTGAGATGAGATATGGATAGTATGGCTCTGGGATTACTTTCTCGTAGGGAGTCGAGAAAGGATCTCTGGCCGAGGTTGATACTTGGATATTAGGGCTCTGGGATTGCTTTCTCGCAGGGAGTCGAGGAAGGATCTCTGGGCGAGGTTGATAACACTACTATTACTTTACATCATGCTATTCTGTACTCTTCTAAATGTTGCAAGACGCTTGAAGATGCTTGAAGATGCTAGTCTTCGATAGGACTAGGCCTTCTTTCTATTCTAACATTTCTTCAGCCCAGTCCACATATACAGCCTTTCTTTGAAAATGTTGCATACGTAGCGTAGATCCTTGCTTGCTGAGTACTTCGGATGAGTACTCACGGTTGCTTTGCTTCCTCTTTTTCCCCATATCCGTTTGATGCGACCAGGTGACGGAGCCCAGGAGACGGCTACCCCATCGACGACCACTACTACTACCCGAGGGTGGGTACTACTACGAGCTTGCGACGACCAGGAGTAGGATCGGAGGGTCCCAGGCAGGAGGCCTGCGCCTTTTCGATCGTAGTGTTTTCTTTTGCCCTGCCTTTTGAAGGCTTATCTGCTTTATCTTTTATATCTGTACCAAGATATCTGATGCTTCCGCTGATGCTTGTAAGCGAGCTTATGTATTCGAGCCCTCGAGGCCCCTGGCTTGTAATATAAAGCTTGTATTATTTTAATTTGTGTCTAGAGTTGTGTTGTGATATCTTCAAGTGAGTCCTTAGGCTTGATCGTGTACATTTGCGTGTATGGTTAGTGCATGATTGAGCCGGGGGCATCACACACCGGTTCAATGCCTACGGTAGTGAGAGGTCGCGTCCGTGTGAGAGAAATCACTCCCTCCGGTCCTTTTTGGTTTGGGTATAAGAAAATCTCATTTTCCATTCACATTTTACAAGTAAAATTCGTGGACAAACTTTGACCCAAAATACGATGGGGACTAGTAAACCAGGACGGAGGTAGTAGTGATGAATTCCATTTTCGCTCCATACCAATCGTTCTAAAAACTAGTATAACGCGCCATTGAAAATTGAAACTCTTACGCCGCTAAAAATGATATTTTAAACGTGGCAACTCGATCAGTGGCGACTGGCGAGCCATCGCCTCCAGGTCGTTCACTTGTGGTCCCCGACCATCAACTCCTACGTATCAAATTATCACGCGAGCTGACTATTCCTACAAAGGTGCGCTCCACCATGTACCCGGTACCTGTGCATGCAGCAATCGTGCACCTATGGGTTTACTTGTTTACCGTGCCTTACGTAACTCTCATGTGTGCGAGACAGCAAGAGACCGAATGTGTGCGTGCACCTCTTCTCTTCGTATATGTACTCCAGCATTTGTCTGGTGTCCAAAAAATAATACAGTAATAACTAGCAATGTGCCAATGCGTTGCAACGCATCCATAGTAGAGTAATACATATTCACCAATTTGATAGAAAACAGTCTAGTTTGATATACATATATCGCTAAAAATATCTTATGTTTCACTCAAAATATATTCCTTTGGCTATTTTGATGAGATAAGGAAGGAATGTGGTTGGTTTCAAGATTCGAGAAGTGGGATATTGTTGCAAAAAGCCCATGTGTGTGTGAGAGAGAGAGAGAGAGAGGGAGCAAGGAGGACGGCAGAGTGCGTGTGTGACAAAGACACGAAGAGTGTGTGTGCGAGAGGTATTACCATAAAATGAGGCGATAGTGTGCGTGTCCACGATCGAGAGGGCGTGTCTCAAGAAGGGACGAAAAATCTACATAGATACAAGGACCAAAAGTGTGCGGTGGATGGATAAACCTATCTAGAGGCTGGTCGACCAATGTTTGTGAGAGAGATACGAGTCAGGGGTGCGAAAACGAGAGTTTCATGTGTGTGAGAGAGACACGGTAGTCGGTAGGGGGATCCAAAGCGGGAGTTGTGTGTGTGTGAGTGAGTGAGTGAGTGAGTGAGAGAGAGAGGGCAGAGAGAGAGTTTGTCTGATCGGTAATAAACAAATGAATAATGTCAATTTTGGAATGGAGATGAAGACGAAAAGGAGACCTCAACAAATGGTGTGTGTGCGGGAGAGAGTAATTTTAGTGGTAGGAGTCATATCTAGAAAGATATAGGGTTCGTGAGAGAACCCTGGAGAGAAAGGCAAAGTGAAAGACGAGCGAGAGTGTTGTGTGGCGCTGAAAAAGAAAGCTTAGGTAGCTATAGTGTTACCAGATAACGATAGAGACATGAGAGATAATGAAAACCGTGTAATCTATGAAGATAGAGAGTGTGACACTTCTCGAGGGAGACGATGAGAGACCGTGTTTGCAAAAAACGAAGAAGCATGTAGTGAGCGTGCGAGTGAGATGGAGAAAAGAGAGTGATAGCTACATGAAGGAGCACACGAGAGAGACCTAGAGAGAGATGGGCATGAAACGAGATTCAAATATTTAGTTGTGTGCATAGAAGATGTCAACATAAAAGGGATTCAAATATTTGAACTCCAGATGATGATACATGTAATTCATACTCGAACCAAAATTGATCTATCAAACATGCATACTAATTTGAATTTGCGCGCGTGTATGTTATTTAATATATTGATATTACTGATCCATACATTTGAGCTGAACATAATTTGCTTTCAAAAATTTGAATTCAAAGTCGAACATAATTTGGTTTCAAAAATTTGAATTCAACCGTATGATTTTGAGATCATTGCATTTGTAAATCATATTTTATATATAAAGGAGCATAATTCTTTGTTGTGCTTTTGAAAGTATATATAAAATATGATGTATATATATATTTGTATTCGAATACAAAATGGATCCTGCCCGAAGAAAAAAAGAATACAAAATTAATTCGAATTGAGTTGGCACGGTAAACGAGCAATATTTTTTGCAAAAATTTGAACGAAGCGGGGAAACTCGCACTAACCGCCCGAAACCAAAATCTGCGAGATGGAAATTACTACTGCCTATCTCTGACACGGAAATCCTATTGGCTTGATTTCTATAGGTTTTGATAGGGGTAGGCTTGTAATTTCACTCAAACGTGACATAACCGGCTCCGCATCTCACCTCCCCGGATTCATACACGGTGGGCGCAAAACACAGTTTCTCCTCAGCCCAAATCGCCTCTCACCCCGATTCATACACGGTGGGCGCCAAAACACACATTTTCTCCTCGACCAAAATCTACGTCGGCAAATATTTGGTGTATGCGAGATTACCGTCCTATCCCCAACCGACCAATATTGCTGTGATGTAGGAAATTGTAAACGTGGGCTAAGTTTGTAAATTTCCTTGCATTTGAGACAAGCGCATCCAGAAGACATGGTCCCCCCTACCTCTCTCCCTCCATTTCCCCATTCGTACTCCGTGGGCGCCAAAACACCCTCTCCACCCCAGTGTCCTCCGTCCGCCACCCGTCCTCCTCCACCATGCCAGAGCCGATACCCCGACGCTGTCGTCCATTACAAGAGATCGACCTCTCGCATCCACGGCTTCGGACCAGGATCCTTGCATGGCGTCCTCTCGCATCATCTGCGTTGTCGTCTGATGCTGGCTTGAACTACGTCGGTATTTCCCCAAAGAGGAAGGGATGATGCAGCACAGCAACGGTAGGTATTTCCCTCAGTGATGAGACCAAGGTTATCGAACCAGTAGGAGAACCAAGCAACACTACGTAAATAGCACCTGCACACAAAGAACAAATACTTGCAACCCGACGTGTTAAAGGGGTTGTCAATCCCTTTCGGGTAACGGCGCCAGAAATTGGCAAACGGACATGAGATAAATTGTAGTTGGTTGGATAAATAGATCACGAATAAAATTAAGTGAAGCAAAATATTTTTGGGTTTTTCGAGATATAGATCTGAAAATAAAAGTGGCAAATAAATAAAAAACGCAAATAGCAAAATAGATCTGAAAATATATGATGAGAAAATAGACCCGGGGGCCGTAGATTTCACTAGTGGCTTCTCTCGGGAAAAATAGCATACGGTGGGTAAATAAATTACTGTTGGGCAATTGATAGAACTTAAAATAATTATGACAATATCCAGGCAATGATCATTATATAGGCATCACGTCCAAGATTAGTAGACCGACTCCTGCCTGCATCTACTACTATTACTCCACACATCGACCGCTATCCAGCATGCATCTAGTGTATTAAGTTCATGGAGAAACAGAGTAATGCAATAAGAACGATGACATGATGTAGACAAGATATATTTATGTAAAAGTAGACCCCATCTTGTTATCCTTAATAGCAATGATACATACGTGTCGGTTCCCCTTCTGTCACTGGGATCAAGCACCGTAAGATCGAACCAATCACAAAGCACCTCTTCCCATGGCAAGAAAAATCGATCTAGTTGGCCTGACTAAACCAAAGGTTCAAAGAAGAAATATGAGGCTATAAGCAATCATGCATATAAGAGATCAAAAGACTCAAATAACTTTCATGGATAAAAACATAGATCTGATCATAAACTCAAAGTTCATCGGATCCCAACAAACACACCGCAAAAAAGAGTTACATCAAATAGATCTCCAAGAGACCATTGTATTGAGAATCAAAAGAGAGAGAGGAAGCCATCTAGCTACTGCCTACGGACCCGTAGGTCTACAATGAACTACTCACGCATCATCGGAGAGGCACCAATGAGGATGATGAACCCCTCCATGATGGTGTCTAGATTGTATCTGTGGTTTCTGGAACTTGCGGTGGCTGGAATTGATTTTCGTCGACTCCCCTAGGGTTTCTAGAATATTGGGGTATTTATAGAGCAAAGAGGCGGTGCGGGAGGTGGCTGAGGTGGGCACAACCCACCTGGGCGCGCCTGGGCCCCCAGACGGGCCCTGGTGGGTTGTGCTCCCCTCGGAGCCCCCCTCAGGTACTTTCTTGGCCCAACTTGTGTCTTCTGGTCCAGAAAAAATCACCAAAAAGTTTCGCTGTGTTTGGACTCCGTTTGGTATTGATTTCCTGCGAAGTAAAAAACAAGCAAAAAACAGCAACTGGCACTGGGCACTATGTCAATAAGTTAGTCCCAAAAAATGATATAAAGTTGCTATAAAATGATTGTAAAACATCCAAGAATGATAATATAACAGCATGGAACAATAAAAAAATTATAGATACGTTGGAGACGTATCAGCATCCCCAAGCTTAATTCCTGCTCGTCCTCGAGTAGGTAAATGATAAAAACAGAATTTTTGATGTGGAATGTTGCCTAACATGTTCATCACATATCCTTTTCTTTGTATCATGGAAATTTGGTCTTTTATATGATTCAAAGCAATAGTCTAGTTTTGACATGAAGATTTCAATACTCAGGAATATCAACAAGCAACCATGTCTTTCAAAATATCAACACTAAAGCAAGTTATCCCTAGCCCATTATGCTCAATCATTGATCCATTCATGAAACACACTCGCATATTAGCTATACCCAATGCTCAAGTACGATCATAGTGCCCCTTAGTTGGTGCTTTATAAGAGAAGATGGAGACTCAAAATGAAATAAAAATTGCATAAAGTAAAATAAAGGCCCTTCGCAGAGGGAAGTAAGGATTTGTAGAGGTGCCAGAGCTCAAAGCGGAAAAAGTAGAGATAAAACATTTTGGGTGGCATGCTTTTCCTATCAACAAAAATGATCGAGTAGTTCCCAATACTTTCCTTGCTAGATATATCATAGGCGGTTCCCAAACAGAAAATAAAGTTTATTCCTTTTTCCACCATACTTTCACTTTCCATGGCTAGCCGTATCCACGGGTGCCCTCCATACCAACACTTTCCAAGGAATTTATTATTTGACAACATAAAGTAAATTCATTTTTCATTTCGGGACTGGGCATCCCTAATACCTTTGCCGTACTCTCGTGCAATGACAAGTGAATAAACACTCATCTTGAGAATAACACATCTAGCATGGAAATATATCAGCCACTTCCTACCATTTCATGAGCGGTATGAGCACACAAAAGAGAAGTTTATTTTGAAATTAGAGGTGGCACATACAAATTTGCTTAGAACGGCACGGAAATACCGCATATAGGTAGGTATAGGGGACTCATATGGCAAAACTGGTTTAAGGATTTTGGATGCACAAGTAGTGATTATACTTAGTGCAAATGAAAGCTAGCAAAAGATTGAGAAGCATCCAACCAAGAAACGAAAAATCTCATAAGCGAGCATTAAGCATAACTAACACCGAATAATTCACCACAAGTAGGATGTAATTTCATTGCATAACTATTGACTTTCGTGCTTGCATAGGGAATCACAAAGCTTAACACCAATATTCTTACTAAAGCATAATTACTCATCAACATGACTCACATATTATATCAACATATCGCAAAAATATTACAAGGAATCAAGTTTATTTTGTCCAATGATCTTCATGAAAGTTTTTATTATATCCCTGTTGAATATCTATCACTTTGGGACTAATTTCATGTGTTGCTTTTGATAGCTCAAACAAATCTAAGTGAAGAACATGAGCATAAAATTTTCTTCTCTCAAAATAATTTAAGTGAAGCAAGAGAGAATTTCTAAAAAAAAAATCTAACTCTCAAATAAATCTAAGTGAAGCATGAGAGCATTTCTTCAAAAATACTAAAGCACACCATGCTCAAAAAGATATAAGTGAAGCACTAGAGCAATTCCATAGTTCATAAAGATTTAAGTGAAGCATAGAGAGCAATTCTAACAAGTCATAGCATAATTTTGGCTCTCTCAAATAGGTGTGTCCAGCAAGGATCCATGACTAAAAATAAAAAGCAAAACAAGCAAAGACACATATCATACAAGACGCTCCAAGCAAAACTCATGATATGTGATGAATAAAAATATAGCTCCAAGTAAAATACCGATGGTCGTTAGAAGAAAGAGGGGATGCCACTCGGGCATCCACAAGCTTAGTTGCTTGCTTCTCTTTGGATAATGGCTTGGGGTGCCATGGGGCATCCCCAAGTTTAGGCTCTTCTTACTCATTATTCCTTCATCAATCGTAATCTCAACCAAAACTTGAAAACTTCAATCACACAAAACTTAACAAAACCTTCGTGAGATCCGTTAGTATAAGAAAACCAACCTTTACTTTAAGTACTGTAGAAAACCCATTTAAATTTTGTTCTTGAATTATATCTACTGCATTCTAACTTTACCATGGCTCATACCCCCCGATAAAAACCATAGATTCATCAAAATAAGCACACAATACAAAGAAAACAGAATCTGTCAAAAACAGAATAGTCTGTAAAGATGAGAGTTGTTCTCATACTTCTGTAACTCCAAAAATTCTGAAAAAAATAGGACAACAGAGTAAATTTGTATATAATCTTATGTAAAAACTTCAGAATTTTTCGTCGCCTCTGTGAATTTTCAAATTTTTTTTACTGGACGCAAAAGTTTCTGTTTTCCAACAAGATCAAATCAACTATCACCAAAGCTATCCCAAAGGCTTTACTTGGTACAAACACTAATTAAAACACAAAAAACACAATCATAACAGTAGCATAATTGTGCAAACACTCAAGAACAGAAACAAAAAGAAAAAAATAAATTTTATTCATTGGGTTGCCTCCCAACAAGCGCTATCATTTTATGCCCCTAGCTAGGCATAATGCATAGATCTAAGTGTTGTCATCTTTGTTTCTAGATCCATAAGATGCCCTCATGATTGATTAATATGGTGGCTTAATTCTTGTTCTAGGGAATTGTTCCATACCCTTTCTCAAAGGAAATTGGAATTTGATGTTCCCTTCTTTCATATCAATCACGGCACCTATAGTGCGCAAAAACGGTCTACCAAGAATAATTGAACAAGATGGATTGCAATCAATATCAAGAACAATAAAATCTATGGGCACATAATTCCTATTTGCAAGAATAAGAACATCATTAATTCTTCCCATATGCTTTTTAATAGTAGAATCCGCCAAGTGCAAATTTAAAGAACATTCTTCAATATCGGTAAGACCAAGCACATCACATAAAGATTTCGGAATTGTAGAAACACTAGCACCCAAATCACATAAAGCAAAACACTCATAATTTTTAATCTTGACTTTGATAGTAGGTTCCCATTCATCATGTTATTTTCTAGGAATTGAAATCTCTAATTCCAACTTTTCTTCCAAAGCTTTCATCATAGCATCAACAATATGTTTAGTAAAAGCTTTATTTTGTTCATAGGCATGGGATGAATTTATCATGGATTGCAACAAAGAAATACAATCAATCAAAGAGCAATTATCATAATTAAAGTCTTTGTAATCCAAAAGAGTGGGCACATCACTAGTTAAAGTTTTGACCTCTCCAAACCCACTTTTATTAATTTTCTCAACAAGATTTTCACCCTCCAAATTATCGGGACGCCTTCTAGCTAAAGTTGACTCTTCTTCAGTCCCTTTTTCATCAATTTTAATTTTACTAAACAAGGAATCAATAGAAAAACACCAATCACTTTAAGATCTTCATCATTTTTATGAAAGCAATCACTGGAAAACGCTTTTTCTAAAAATTCTCTTCTAGCTCTAAGCATAGCGGTTGTTTTCTTACTTTCATCCATAGAAACATATAAAGCTTTAATTGATTCTTCAACCTTAGGCACAAAAATTTTGATCTTGAGATTTTCTACATCATGAGAAATTCTATCAACGCTTCTAGACAAATCATCAATCTTACTCAATTTTTCTTCCATCGTAGTATTAAAATTCTTTTGAGCATTGATAAATTCTTTAATATTATTCTCAAAATTAGAGGTGTTCCTATTAGTATTATAAGAAGGATTACCTTAGGAATTACCATAATTATTAGAGGAATTACTAGGAAAAGGTCTAGGATTAAAATTACCTCTATAAGCATTGTTATTGAAATTGTTTCGAGAGATAAAATTCACATCTACGGCATCACTATTTTGCTCAATCAAAGTAGACAAAGGCACATCATTAAAATCAATAGGAGCACTTTTATTAGCAACCAATTTCATAAGAGCATCAACTTTTTCACTCAAAGAAGAAATTTCTTCTACCGAATTAACCTTTTTACTAGTAGGAGCTCTTTCGGTATAACAATGTGAATAATTTGCCATAATATTGTCTAGCAATTTAGTAGCTTCACCCAAAGTAATTTCCATAAAAGTACCACCCATGGCGGAATCTAAAATATTTCTAGAAACAAAATTCAATCCCGCATAAAAAATTTGTATGATCATCCAAAGATTTAAACCATGAGTAGGACAATTTCTTAGCCTCAATTTCATTCTTTCCCAAGATTGCGCAACATGTTCATGCGCAAGTTGCTTAAAATTCATGATTTGCGTCCTAAGGGAAATATTTTTCGCGGGCGGAAAATACTTAGTAATAAAAGCATCTTTGCACTTATCCCAAGAATTGATACTATTGCGAGGCAAAGAAGAAAACCAAATTTTTGCACGATCTTGCAAAGAAAACAGGAATAATTTCAACTTCACAATATCATTGTCCACATCTTTTTTCTTTTGCATATCGCATAATTCCATGAAGGTGTTAAGATGGGACGCGACATCCTCACTAGGAGTACCGGAAAATTGATCTTTCATAACAAGATTCAACAAAGCGGCATTAATATCACAAGACTCTGCACTAGTGGCGGGAGCAGCAATCGGAGTGCTAATAAAATCATTGTTGTTGGTATTGGAGAAATCACACAACTTGGTGTTCTCTTGAGTCATCGTGACTTTGCAACAAGATTGCACTCAAAAACAGATCTGACGAGAAAACGGCGAACGAAAAAGAGGGTGAATAAAACGGCAAATTCTTGTGAAGTGGGGGAGAGGAAAACGAGAGGCAAATGGCAAATAATGTAAATTGCAAGGAGATGAGATTTGTGATTAGGAACCTGGTAGATGTTGATGAAGTCTCCCCGGCAACGGCACCAGAAATTCCTTTTGATGTTGGCTTGAACTACGTCGGTATTTCCCCAAAGAGGAAGGGATGATGCAGCACAGCAACGGTAGGTATTTCCCTCAGTGATGAGACCAAGGTTATCGAACCAGTAGGAGAACCAAGCAAAACTACGTAAACAGCACCTGCACACAAAGAACAAATACTTGCAACCCGACGTGTTAAAGGGGTTGTCAATCCCTTTCGGGTAACGGTGCCAGAAATTGGCAAACGGACGTGAGATAAATTATAGTAGGTTGGATAAATAGATCGTGAATAAAATAAAGTGAAGCAAAATATTTTTGGGTTTTTAGAAATATAGATCAGAAAATAAAAGTGGCAAATAAATAAAAAGGCAAATAGCAAAATAGATCTAAAAATATATCATGAGAAAATAGACCTGGGGGCCGTAGATTTCACTAGTGGCTTCTCTCGAGAAAAATAGCATACGGTGGGTAAACAAATTACTGTTGGGCAATTGATAGAACTTCAAATAATTATGATGATATCCAGGCAATGATCATTATATAGGCATCACATCCAAGATTAGTAGACCGACTCCTGCCTGCATCTACTACTATTACTTCACACATCGACCGCTATCCAGCATGCATCTAGTGTATTAAGTTCATGGAGAAATGGAGTAATGCAATAAGAACGATGACATGATGTAGACAAGATCTATTTATGTAGAAATAGACCCCATCTTGTTATCCTTAATAGCAACGATACATACGTGCCGGTTCCCCTTCTGTCACTGGGATCAAGCACCGTAAGATCAAACCCATCACAAAGCACCTCTTCCCATGGCAAGAAAAATCGATCTAGTTGGCCTAACTAAACCAAAGATTCGAAGAAGAAATACGAGGCTATAAGCAATCATGCATATAAGAGATCAAAAGGCTCAAATAACTTTCATGGATAAAAACATAGAACTGATCATAAACTCAAAGTTCATCGGATCCCAACAAACACACCGCAAAAGAGTTACATCAAATAGATCTCCAAGAGACCATTGTATTGAGAATCAAAAGAGAGAGAGGAAGCCATCTAGCTACTGCCTACGGACCCGTAGGTCTACAATGAACTACTCACGCATCATCAGAGAGGCACCAATGAGGATGATGAACCCCTCCGTGATGGTGTCTAGATTGGATCTGTGGTTTCTGGAACTTGCGGCGGCTGGAATTGATTTTTGTCGACTCCCCTAGGGTTTCTGGAATATTGGGGTATTTATAGAGCAAAGAGGCGGTGCGGGAGGTGGCCGAGGTGGGCACAACCCACCTGGGCACGCCTAGGCCCCCAGGCGCGCCCTGGTGGGTTGTGCTCCCCTCAGAGCCCCCCTCAGGTACTTTCTTGGCCCAACTTGTGTCTTCTGGTCCAGAAAAAATCACCAAAAAGTTTCGCTGCGTTTGGACTCCGTTTGGTATTGATTTCCTGTGAAGTAAAAAACAAGCAAAAAACAGCAACTGGCACTGGGCACTATGTCAATAGGTTAGTCCAAAAAATGATATAAAGTAGCTATAAAATGATTGTAAAACATCCAAGAATGATAATATAACAGCATGGAACAATCAAAAATTATAGATACGTTGGAGACGTATCATCGTCCACCTTGCCGAGGCCGCTCGTACCACCGTCTCGTCCACTGTGCCGGGATATTCCCCTCGCCGCCACCGTCAGCCCTCCTAGACCTACTTCCACACCGCCGATAGCCATCGCTACTGCAGCACCCTCAACGCCTCAGCAGATGCTTACACGACGCCACACCAGAGGCGGTACTCTTTTGTATCTGCTCAAGTTATTTATCTCACCAAGAAAATAGATCGCCACTGCTTTACTGTGATTTCTTGTCCATCACTTTGAATCATACTTGTTAGTTGAAAGCAAACATTGGTTGCGAAAGTTGCCTTTGTTCGATTTGCACCTTCAGAACTGCCATGGCACGCTCACCACTATACTCGCAATGCTTATGGTTTTCCCCTTTTATATTCCACATTAGCTTAAATGACACACGACTGAATTTCAATTTGGGGTCAGTCCATTTTTGAGAGTTCGTCGGAGTGAAGGAAGGGGCTCGCCGGAGGGCTTCCCCTTTATCTATCTTAGGGTTTCGGGTGGGGACATTCGTTGTGGGGGGCGGTCGTCGGGCTATGGTGGGGCCTCGCCGGAGGCAAAACTCGACGCGGGTGGGGGTGGGGGTGGGGATACAGGGATGGCCGGGGGCGGCAGAAAACCGGAGGTGGTGGGCGGTTCAGGGGAGGGTTGGGGCTGGTGGTTCAGCCGGCGGCCTGTGCGGTGGTTTGTAGGGGAAGAATAAGAGGCAAGGAAGAAGAAGGGTTAGGAGATGTAGGATCTTCATCCAACCGCCTAAAATGGTCGACTGACCCAAATGACGAAAGTCAAGCGACTTGCATGTAGACATTCCCAAATTTGCTTGCTCTTCTGTAGCATGCTCCTCTTCTGTTCTTCTTTAGTAAGTACTCTCTCCATTCCTAAATATAAGTCTTTGTAGAGATTCCTCCATGGACTACATACGGAGCAAAATGAGTGAATCTATACTCTAAAATGTATCTATATACATCCGTATGTGATCCATAGTGGAATCTCTACAAAGACTTGTATTTCGGAACAAAGGGAGTATAATAGTAGTACAGTATGTTCCTTGTAGTGAAGAGGAGCAGGGACATTTGCAGTGTACAGGTCAATTCGGCTGCTTGTCATGGACGCTTTCAACTCTTCGTGTTGGTCTTCATGTCACTTGTCATGGACGCCTTCAACTCTTCGTATTTGGTCGTATGTGTCGCCTTTGAAAGTTAGACTGATAGTAACAGTACTGCGCCTTCAGTTGTAGAGAGTTGGTATCCGAAGCCTTTCTAGCCGTACCGGCAATACTAGCACATATTTTCCAGCAAGTTCTACTTTCCTGATTTTACTCGTGATGCTTAGGGTTTTCCCATTATATCTACACTATGATCTGCGTAGGTGCTTTGTGTCCTACTAGCAGCAGTCCACCCTTTAAAGCTAAACAACACACCAATCATAATTCCAAAGCTTAGTTGTTCCAATACGAATGTGACATGATATTCATATTAGTTAACAGACATACATTTAATTGGTCAGCTAATGCTCCCACTTGAGTTTCCAAATGTCTGTGGCCACATAGAGAGAGAGAGAGACAACATGGAATTGCATTTCTTTGGATGCTCTGATTCATCATGGGTGGGCAACCAACATTGTATAGAAAGAAACGGAATCTCCATAATATGCTTCCTCTTCTATTCTTTAAAATGTTCCTCTCCTGTTCTTCTTTAATAAGTAAAGTATGTTCCTCGTCAAGAAGGTAAGCAGGGACATCTGCAATCAACATGTCTATTTGGCCGCTTCTGCAAGTTGCTTTCAGCAATTCGAGTTGGTCTGCCATAATATCCAGGAAATGCTGGGAACTATGCGGTCTTTGAGAGACTAGGCTATTAGTAACAGTAGCGCGCCTTCAGGTGAATAGATCTGGCCTGTAGGTAATCGATAGGCTTTCGATTAGTAGCGGCAATACAACCCCATATTTTCCAGCCAGTTCCACTTCCCCGATTTATTTATGATGCTTATGGTGTCCCCCTTTTATCGACATTACAATCTGCGTAGTGGCTTCGTGTCGTATTAGCAGCACTCCATCCTTCAAGTGAAACTACATGCCACTCATATTTCCAAAGCTTACATTTAATTGGTCAGCTAATGTTACTACGTGAGTTTTGAAATGCATGTGCGCCACATATAGAGACATGTTGGAATACTATTTCTCTGTGCACTCTCGTTGTCATGGTTTCGCAATAAACTTTCAATACAACATATTATGAACCTATCATCTGCCAACTATCCTTACTTGTGGAGCTCCCAACAGGGAGCCTATTTTTTGTGTAGTTGTGCCAGATTATACTATTGTACGCACCAAATTACAGCACACAAGGGCTCTCTCATCAAAATCCAGTAATAGCACACAAGGGTTTACAAGGACCCCCTATTATATTAGAATATCCTCTGCATTACAAAGATAATCTCACTAATATTTATGTTTTCATGCTTCTCAGATATTGAACAAAATCACAATGAATATGAGAATGCGCACATCAGAAGAGTATCACGGAACAGTGCAATGACTAACAAACATGGCATCGAGGCATTGAGTTCCATTCTTGATGGAATGAAGCCCACACGCTCCGCACCTACAGATTCGTGTTCAGAATATGATCCTAATGACTATTCTGAGCTCAAGGAGTCAAAGGCAGATGGCCTATCCTATTCACCCTACAAGGTGCCTGTTCTAATTTGCCAAGGTTTTATTGGTTGCACGTAACTTGCGTAAGCTGTCTTGTGTTTCTTCTGCTTCTTTGCACCGCCATGTGCTTAGTTTACTCATCATATATGTGAAGTTGCTATGCCCACCCATTATCAATACGCATTCCATTTGTCATCATACCATGTTTTTTCATTCAAATGTTGCTCTTGTGTATCAGACATCCAAAAGGAAGAGAGTGATTGCAGAACCTGAAGGAGTAGTAGCAAAGTCCTTGAAAAAGGTGGTGGTACCGCAGAAATCAGATAGCATCCCACTTATATTGGTGATAGAAGCAGCGCCACAAAATCTAGGATATCGCAACTATGCTGCTCGCTGCTTTGCTCTTGTTAGTACATGTTGTCTTGGATCGATGTACTTACATTCATACCTGGTTGATTATGTGACATCAGTGTGCATGATAACCTGCATATCCACTGTTCTCTCCTAATTATCAAATCTATATTAATGCTTACATTAATGTAGAATAAACCCAATGCTTATGAAGAAGTTTAGCTCTACATTGTTCTTGTAAGTATGTGTTGTCCTTTATCACTATACGTATACTGTCAGCTAGTTGTTCATGTACCATCACTTTGCAGCTTATTTTACCTTGGCATCCATTTTGTACACATCTGATCTATGTTTACTCTTACTGAAATGTTGAATAAAACCAATGCTACTGAAGATGTTTAGCTCTGCATTACTCTTGTCGGTACCTTTTGGCTGTATGTTGTACCTACATTTATAGCTAGTTGATTATGTAGCATCATTCTGCATCTTAGCTTAAATAATCTCCATTTGTTCCTATATTATTACTTCTATATTTACTCCTAACAAAATGTAGAATAAAGGCAATGCTTATGAAGAAGACTCTATGGTAAACTTCTCGAATTACCCGCCCATCAACATGGAAAAGGGCTTTATAGAGCCGGCCTTCATTACTAACATATGTTTGTCCTTCTCGAGCCTTCAAACTTTGTTGTGTATATTTGGATAGTAATGACTACAACTGCTGTTTATTTTTGTCGTTTGCATCAAATTGCATGTTTAAAGTTTATTATGAACTTCATAAACATAAGTTTCTCCTTCTCAATTTCAGTTTTTAGTTGTACAACCTAGTTCCTTATTCATACCATGTAAATTAAACTAAACATAGCAAGTGATCTTCCTTAGCACTGCATGTATGCTTGTTGATCTGTAATCTAGTGGTGTGGTCAAACTACCAACTGATGACCCACAAGTATAGGGGATCTATCATAGTCCTTTCGATAAGTAAGAGTGTTAAACCCAACGAGGAGCAGAAGGAAAAGACAAGCGGTTTTCAGCAAGGTATTCTCTGCAAGCACTGAAATTATCGGTAACAGATAGTTGTGTGATAAGATAATTTGTAATTGGTAATAAGTAACAAAAGTAAACAAGGTGCAGCAAGGTGGCCCAATCCTTTTTGTAGCAAAGGACAAGCCTGGACGAACTCTTATATAAAACAAAGCGCTCCCGAGGACACATGGGAATTGTTGTCAAGTTAGTTTTCATCATGCTCATATGATTCGCGTTCGTTACTTTGATAATTTGATATGTGGGTGGACCGGTGCTTGGGTGCTGGCCTTCCTTGGACAAGCCTCCCACTTATGATTAACCCCTCTCGCAAGCATCCGCAACTACGAAAGAAGAATTAAGATAAATCTAACCATAGCATGAAACATATGGATCCAAATCAGCCCCTTACGAAGCAACGCATAAACTAGGGTTTAAGCTTCTGTCACTCTAGCAAACCATCATCTACTTATTACTTCCCAATGCCTTCCCCTAGGCCCAAATCATGGTGAAGTGTCATGTAGTCGACATTCACATAACACCACTAGAGGAAAGACAACATACATCTCATCAAAATATCGAACGAATACCAAATTCACATGATTACTTATAACAAGACTTCTCACATGTCCTCAGGAACAAACGTAACTACTCACAAAGCATATTCATGTTCATAATTAGAGGAGTATTAATTATCATTAAGGATCTGAACAAATGATCTTCCACCGAATAAACCAACTAGCATCAACTACAAGGAGTAATCAACACTAATAGCAACCCACAGGTACCAATCTGAGGTTTTGAGACAAAGATCGGATACAAGAGATGAACTAGGGTTTGAGAGGAGATGGTGCTAGTGAAGATGTTGATGGAGATTCACCCCCTCTCGATGAGAGATCGATGGTGATGACGATGGCGATGATTTCCCCCTCCCGGAGGGATGTTTCCCCGGCAGAACAGCTCCGCCGGAGCCCTAGATTGGTTCTGCCCAGGTTCCGCCTCGAGACGGCGGCGCTTCATCCCGAAAGCTTCCTTGTTATTTTTTCTAGGTCAAAACACACCATATAGCAGAAGATGGGCATCGGGGGCTTGCCAGGTTGCCCACAAGGACGGGGGGCGCGCCCAGGGTGGTAGGGCGCGCCCTCCACCCTTGTGGATGGCAGGTGGGCCCCCTCTGGTACTTTCTTCGCTCAATATTTTTTATTAAATCCAAAATGACTCTCCGTGAAGTTTCAGGACTTTTGGAGTTGTGCAGAATAGGTCTCTAATATTTGCTCCTTTTCCAGCCCAGAATTCCAGCTGTCGGCATTCTCCCTCTACATGTAAACCTTGTAAAATAAGAGAGAAAAGGCATAAGTATTGTGCCATAATGTGTAATAACAGCCCATAATGCAATAAATATTGATATAAAAGCATGATGCAAAATGAACGTATCAGCTCCCCCAAGCTTAGACCTCGCTTGTCCTCAAGCGAAAGCCGATTTCAAAAAATATGTCCACATGTTTAGAGATAGAGGTGTCGATAAAATAAAATACAAACATGAGGGCATCATGTCATCTTTAGAACAGCAACAAATATTGTCATATAATTTCTTATGCTAAAGTAACAATTTGTCCACAAGGTAAAGTATGAATCAAAAACTTCATTGAAAACTAACAAACTATGATGTCAATCATTGAAGCAATTGCAATTTATCATAACATCGGAAAGAGTCAATATAAGAGCTTTTCAGCAAGTCCACATACTCAACTATCATTTAGTCTTTCACAATTGCTAACACTCACGCGATACTTATGGGTTCAAAGCTTCAGTCGGACACAGAGAAAGATAGGGGCTTATAGTTTCGCCTCCCAACCTTTTACCTCAAGGGTAATGTCAATAATAATAATTTATGATAACCTACATCCGAGTGGATATATATATATCTGGATCTTTCTCCAACACATAGTGCTTGCCAAAAGGAAAAAGTGTAAAACGGAAAGGTGAAGATCACCATGACTCTTGTATAAGGGTAGAAGATAAAAGTAAAATGATAGGCCCTTCGCAGAGGGAAGGAGAGGTTGTCATGCGCTTTTATGGTTGGACGCACAAAATCTTAATGCAAAAGAACGTCACTTTATATTGCCGCTTGTGATAAAGAACTTTATTATGCAGTCCGTTGCTTTTATTTCTTCCATATCACAAGTTCGTATAAAGCTTATTTTCTTCACACTAATAGATCATACATATTTAGAGAGCAATTTTTATTGCTTGCACCGATGACAACTTACTTGAAGGATCTTACTCAATCCATAGGTAGGTATGGTGGACTCTCATGGCAAAACTAGGTTTAGGGATGTTTGGAAGCACAAGTAGTATCTCTACTTGGTGCAAAGAATTTGGCTAGCATGAGAGGGAAAGGCAAGCTCAACATGTTGGAGGATCCATGACAATATAACTTCTATTTGGATATAAGAAAACATAACCCATTATGTTGTCTTCCTTGTCCAACATCAACTTTTTAGCATGTCATATTTTAATGAGTGCTCACAATTACAAAAGATGTCCAAGATAGTATATTTATATGTAAAGCGCCTCTTTCTTTATTACTTCCTATTAATTGCAACAATGACCAAAACTATGTTTGTCAACTCCCAACAAATTTTATTCATCATACTCTTTATATGTGAAGTCAATACTCTCCATAAGATCAATATATGATCTTTTTATTTCTTTTTATTATTTTATTCCCTCAAGATCATAGCAAGAAAGCAAAGCCCTCAACTCAAAACTACTCTTTATTATATAAATCACGGACTCGATTACATAGATAAAGATCAAATCAAAACTCAAAGCTAGATCATACTAAAACTTTATTCTACTAGATCAAGATATAACCAAAAGGATCGAACTAAGAAAAACGATAAAAGTAAAGGTGTGATGGTGATACGATACGGGGGCACCTCCCCGAAGCTTGGCAGTTGCCAAGGGGAGTGCCCATATCCATGTATTTATGTCTCTTTCTTCAGAGGTGGTGATGATGGAGTTGTTGATGAAGTAAGCTTGTCATCCGTCTTCCAAGGCATAGGCTCACCATCACGGAAAGATGAACGAGTCTCCGGGATCCTCAAATCTGCAGCCAAACTCATCCTCTTAAATCTGTATTCATACTCACAGTTTTGGATTTGCAGGTCATAGATCTGGGATTGGAGATGCTCGATTTTCTCATGAAGCTTGAAGATAGCCTCCCCAATGTTCTTGGCATCCAGCTTGTGAGTGTTGGTGAACTCCGCGATCATCATGTGATTGGCGTTGAGTCCATGTTCCACCATCCCTTGGCACTTGAAAACTTGTTGCTCCATTGCTTCGAGTCTTGTCTCCACGCTTCCGGTCTTCTTCGGTCCCTCAACATCGCGGATGTGCAGCACCCCCTCACACATCTCAATGGTTTGAGGGTGTTGCAGCACCTCCGCGAGGTAAGGGTTGATGACCTTCTCGAAAAACTTGTCCTTGGGGGCGCTTGGAGACGTCATGGTGATCTAGATCTGTCAGAAAAACAGCTCGAAACAAAAATAGGAAATTTTGCCGTGGTACGGTGGTCAAAATCTTCGAGAGATTATATAATGAATTTTTACCAACCAAAAGAAGTATTGTGCAAGAAAACGGAGTCCGGAGGGCACACGAGGTGGTCACAAGGTCGGGGGGCGCGCCCTCCACCCTTGTGGTCGCCTCGTGTCTCTTTTGGACTACTTTTAATTTTCCTAATTTTTTAAATATTCCAAAACGGAGAAAAATTATCATTGGAAATGTTTTGGAGTCGGTTTACTTACCGTACCACATACCTATTCCTTTTCAGAGTCTGAAACGTTCTGGAAAGTGTCCCTTATGTACTCCTCCAGTGTTACGGTATCAATTATATTGGTCTCAACATTTATGGGAGTACCTGAGATATAATGTTTGATTCTTTGACCGTTTACCACCTTCGGCGTTGTTGATTTTTATGGCACTCGAATGATAGACCTCCTCGATAATGTAAGGACCTTCCCATTTAGAGAGAAGCTTTCCTGCAAAAAATCTTAAACGAGAGTTGTATAGCAAAACATGATCACCTACATTAAACTCACGCTTTTGTATCCTTTTGTCATGCCATCTTTTAACTTTTTCTTTAAACAACTTGGCATTCTCATAGGCTTGGGTTCTCCATTCATCAAGCGAGCTAATGTTGAATAACCTCTTCTCACCGGCAAGTTTGAAATCATAGTTGAGCTCTTTAATTGCCCAATAAGCTTTATGTTCTAGTTCGAGAGGTAAGTGACAAGCCTTTCCATAAACCATTTTATATGGAGACATACCCATAGGGTTTTTATAAGCAGTTCTGTAAGCCCATAATGCATCATCAAGTTTCTTAGACCAATTATTTCTAGATCTATTAACAGTCTTTTGCAAAATCAATTTAATCTCTCTATTGCTCAATTCTAGTTGACCACTAGACTGAGGATGATATGGAGATGCAATTCTATGGTTAACATCATATTTAGCAAGCATTTTACGGAAAGCACCATGAATAAAATGTGAACCACCATCAGTCATTAAATATCTAGGGACTCCAAACCTCGGAAAAATAACTTCTTTAAGCATCTTAATAGAAGTGTTATGATCAGCACTACTAGATGGAATAGCTTCTACCCACTTAGTAACGTAATCAACAACAACTAAAATATGTGTATACCCATTAGAGGAAGGAAAAGGTCGCATATAATCAAAGCCCCAAACATCGAATGGTTCAATAACAAGTGAATAATTCATAGGCATTTCCTGACGTCTACTAATATTACCAATTCTCTGGCTTTCATCACAAGACAAGAAAAACTTACGAGCATCTTTGAAGAGAGTAGGCCAATAAAAACCAGATTGCAATACCTTATGTGCAGTTCTATCTCCAGCGTGGTGTCCTCCATAAGACTCGGAGTGGCACTTGCGTAGGATCTGTTCCTATTCATGCTCAGGTACACAACGTCTAATAACACCATCTACTCCTTCTTTATAAAGGTGTGGGTCATCCCAAAAGTAATGTCTTAAATCATAGAAAAACTTTTTATTTTGCTGGTATGTGAAACTAGGTGGTATAAATTTAGCAACAATGTAATTAGCATAATCAGCATACCATGGAGTATTACGAGAAGTATTTATGACAGCTAATTGTTCATCAGGAAAGCTATCATCAATTGGCAGTGGGTCATCAAGAACATTTTCTAACCTAGACAAGTTGTCTGCAACGGGGTTCTCAGCTCCCTTTCTATCAATAATATGCAAATCAAGTTCTTGTAGCAAGAGAACCCATCTAATAAGTCTAGGTTTAGCATCTTTCTTTTCCATAAGATATTTAATAGCAGCATGATCAGTGTGAACAGTTACTTTTGCTGCAGAAGCGGTGCTACCCATGGAACTCATATACGGGTCACCTCGAGTACTTGCCTACGATGAAATATAGCATGAGCTACTCTGGCATGACGATGACGTGCTCCTCGAGGAAGATCATCTTCGGGCAGCTGTGCGAGCTGCATGCTACCAGCAAGCCTTGCACCGCTATCATAGCTGCAAGGTTCATGCCCGAAGCCTTGAGGAAGGCGACCTTGTCCTTCAGCCCGTTTAGTCTGCCAAGGGAACAAACAAGTTGACGCCGAAGTGAGAGGGCCCTTACCAGGTAGTATGAGTCACCAGACCTGGCGCAGTCCGTCTGGAGACCAAGGATGGCATTCGTGTGCAAAACTCATGGAATATTGAGCATCTTCGCAAGTTCTACCCATAAGGTGCCATTGTCGGGCCTTGTCCCGGCAACCCTTTTTGTACGAGCATAGTCTCAGAGACTTGTGACCCTTTGTACAAAGCTAGGCGCAGACCCTGTGCATATCTAAATAAAAACTAAGTGTTCCAAGAACTATTATGCATATTTATTTATTGTAACACCCTGGTTTTCGCTCCCTATTTTTTTTCCTTCGCGGGAATTCACTCCCGTCTTTTTTCTCGGTGTTATCGGATTTCTCTAGCTCTTGGGTATATGAAGATGGTCATTCAACCTTGCCTCCCCTATCAAATCAGACATTCTCTCTAGTCCAATCTTGCCACTCAGGATCTATTCTCAGGGTTTTGCCGTCGAAACCCTACGTTCCGAGTTATCGGAAGGGAAACCCTAATCCTTTCAGTTACAAAGGAACCCCAATTTTCTTTGCTCTGCTGACTCCCAAACTTCTCCCAGTGATCATCCTATCTTCGTAAACCCTGGATATGCAAAAATATTGCCAAGTCATTTGCAATATTTTTCATTTATAATTAATTCCATTTTCTTCCGATTAAAGGAATTAAATCCAGGAAAATATCTATCCATCTCCAAAGTTCATGAAAACTTGTGGAGATATTCTTTGTGATCATATTGAGCTCCCAAAAAATTATTGGCCATAATTAATTAGGGGAAATTGCATTTTCCTATTTAAAGCCAATATTGCATTTTGGGCACTTTCTAAATGAACTACCATTTTGGTAGCCAGGAAAAATCCCAAATAAATTGTGGAGCTTCTCCTATCAATATCTTCACCATTTCCATCAAGAACCGAAGTTCCATAGTTCAAAGTTTGAGCAAAACATCAATTTGCAAATTCTGTCCAGTCGGGCAAATTGCAAAGGAAGTGCTTAAACCCTTGAGCCATTTGAGCTGAAACTTTTCATGGTGATTAACATTGATAAATCACTCATGGAAACCAAAAACTAGCTCAATCCATCTATCCATTCATCCCCAGCAATTTTCCTAAATTTCTATCCATTTGAAAGCTCTGTGAAGGAAGTACCACTTTGGCATTTCCAAATGAGCTGAAACTTTTCCAGTATCTCCATATATTCAAATCATCACTCTCCACAAATATTCAACTCATTTCACTCAGCCATTTGAGCCCAGCTTCAAATTCTAGCTTCTGGACCAGATTGTCCATGTGTGAAGGAAGTGCCATCTAGAGTGATCCATTTAGGCTGAAACTTTGCTAGCGTATTCACCTTGGTGGATCACCACTGCATGCCAGGAACCGGAGCCAAACACTAGCTCTTTCCCCCACAGCACAGCACAAACACTTGCAGTCCAGAGAAGTCTCTGGACCAGATTCATCAATCCCAAGCCTTCTATTGCATTTGGACCACTTAGGTCATCCCCTCGTGCATCAACTCTCACAGTTGACATGGTGAGAGATCAAATCTTTGAACTGGCCAGGCCCTGCATGTGTTGACCATGCGGTGGCCATGCAGAACCAGCGCCCTGCGCCCTGTCCTCTCCAGTCAGGCTAACTGCCACTGCTGTGGCTTGTCCATTCGTGCCGACCAGCCTCCCCGACGTCCACGCACTCCTCCCCAGCAGGTTCCCCCTCCATATTCTTCCTCACCGAGCCACGATGAGCTCCGTTGCACTACTGCTAACAGTGCGCGCCCGTGACCGTCGTCGTCTTCTTCCCCGAGTCTTCTTGAGCACACCCGAGGCTTCTTCACCCTCCCAGAAGCTCTGCCAACATTGCCCCCTCCCTCTGCGTGTCCCCTATCTCTAGTACGGCGATGAGGATGCCACGGCGGCCGATTCTATCCACTCTTGCCGGGCGCCTATAAAGAGGCCCTCCCCACACTCCTCGAGCTCACCAGCAGTTCTCTCCCACTCCTGTGATCCTCCTCGACCCGTCAAACGAGCTCGAGGATCTCTCCCCGCCCGCCATTGCCGCAATGGCCGCCGTGTCCGCCGTCGCCCTCCTCCAAAATTGGACTGAGCTGGAGCTCTCCTCGCCCTCCTCTCCACTCCCGTGGAACCCCCGAAGCCACCGGAGCTTCCCTGACTCTCAGTCCTCCTGCCGGAGCACCGTAGCCGCGTGCCCATCTTCGGCCACCGCCGTCGTCCGCCGGTGTAACACCCCCGGTGGTTAACTACAGTAATCACCCTTTTGATAATGACAAGTCATCATGTTTAACAGTGCATGATCATCATTTGCATCATAATGCATTTCAACTCCTAAGTCAAAATTCAAATTTAAATGAAAGTGAAATATAAAAGTTGACCAACATGAAAACTAAATTGTTCATTAAGTGGCAAATATTGCAGAGACTATTCTAAAATTGAAACCAACGATTAATAAATTAATTAGGTGGCTCTAACATAATTAAAACAGTAAGGATTAATGCATATTAATTATTATAAAAATTGTGGGAGCTCCTATTTTCTCCAAACCAATTTTTGGTAGTGGTAGGTATTGCCTAGTATTTGTTGGAGTAATTCCTAAGTTTTACAAAATTCATATAGAGCCCTAACTATTTGCTAAACAGGAGCTGTGGTTAAATAAAAAGAAAAAGATAAAAGAAAAGCAAAACAGAAAAATAAAAAAAAAGGACGCAACCCCCCCTCTTCCCCCCCCCCCCCGGCGGCCCAACTGGGCCACGGCCTCCCTGGCCGGCCCACCCCACCCCATCCCCATATCCCCCCCCCCACGACCGAACCTAGCCCCACCCCCACCCTCCCCACTCCCCCCCATCTCCTCTGTCCCGATTGGATCGGACGGGAGGAGGCCGCCGCGCCCGCCGCTCCACCGTGCCCGGGGACCCCGGCACCGCGGCACGGCCCCGCTCCCCGACGCCGGCGCCCGTCCTCGTCCTTCTTCTCCACCGGACCGCCCCCAGCAGGAGCCGTTCCCGACCCCGCCGCCCGACGCCACCTCCGGCGCCCCGCGCCCGCACCGTCGGCCGGCCCTGCCGCCCGCCGCCTCAACGGCCTCCCCAACCACCACCGCCGTCGCCCCCTCTTCAGCCCCATGTGAGCCGCTCGCCGCCCCGCTCTTCCCCCCAGTTGCCCGCTCGTCGCTCTCCGCTGCCCCGCCGCGCGCGCGCGCTCGGGCGCGCCTCGGCATGCTCTGGCCGCCGCCCGGCCGCGGTGCCCGCTTGCCTCCTCTGGCCCGCGCACGCGCTCACCCCCGCCTCGCCTGCCCCGCTCGTGCCCGCCACCGCTCCGCCCCTGCCTCCGGCCCGGCAACTTCGGCGCCGGCCGCGACCACCGGCGGCCTGGCGGCCTCGCCCCCTCACGGCCTCGCCCGCCCTACGGGCGCCGCCTGGCCTCTGGCGCCGCGGGCGCTGCCCCTCCCCTGCTGGACATTGTCCAGTGGCCATGGCAGTGGCCCCGGACATGTCCGGCCACTGCCTGACCAATGGGGCCCAGTGCCCCTATTTAAAAAAAAATAAAAAAAATAAATAATATAATTAAAATAAATAAATAATTAGTTAATTAATTAGTTAATTAACAATGTTTAGATTAGTCTAATTTAATTAATTAGTTTAATTAAATGCTAATTAAATAGTTAATCACTAATTAACCTAACAGTCTATGACATGTGGGACCCACATGTCAGGACACCTGCTGATGTCATGCTGACGTCATGATGACGTCAGCATAACACTGTTTCGGATAATGTTAGATTTAAATAATTAAATAAATTCCAGAAATGAATAAAAACTTTAGAAAATCATATCTTTTAAACCGTATCTCCGATGAAAATACTTTCTACATGAAAGTTGTTCAGAACGACGAGACGAATCCGAATACGCGGTCCGTTTGTCCGCCACACGTCTCTAACTATCCGAACATGGAACCGTTCCCCTCCGGTCATCTGTTTGACAAATGCCCGGAACCGGGAAAACATTCCCGGATGGATCCCTCCTTCCTCGGTGACGTGCAACCATATGTTAGGACACACCCGGCACTGCACATTGTCATGTCGTACTTTGTGTTGCTCTTGTTTGCTTTATATTTATACTGTTTCCTCCCCCTCTTCTCTCTCGATAGAGCCCGGTGCCGACGCAGCTCCGGTGATTGGTTCCAGTACTGACGACCTTGCCTTTGCCGCCGAGCAACCAGGCAAGCCCCCCCCTTTGATCATCCCGATATCGCCCATTCTATTTCTCATGCTTGCATTAGAATTGCTGCTGCTGCTGCTTTACCTATTCTGATGCATAGCCTGTTCATTGTAACCTGCTGTTGATAATTACCTACATATCCTAAACTGTTTAGTCTAGGCTGGGTAGAGACCTATCAGTGACCCCACTTATCCCGACTGCCGCGCTGGATCGTCAGAAGACCCGATCAATGGGATTGAAGACCAGGACCCGACACCGCACATCACCCCCCTTAGTTGTAACGACACTGCAGCGTTACTATCGAGTGTCGAGGGTGAAACCTCATGTAGCACTTCTGATGTTAACTCTGTAGAGTAGTTATTCGGTCGTGGTCATCGAGGGTGATTCCTCCTTCACCGCTTCCGATAACGACGCTGTCGTACAACACCTCAAGTGTGGACCCAGTGAGGGTGATTCCTCCTAGTTCACCTTGACGGATACATCGAGTGGGAATTCAATGAGGGTGATACCTCGGATTCCCTGATGCTATGGACACACGGATACTTGGACTTTACAATGTTACTTGGAAAGGCGGGTCGACCCTGAGGGGTACCCGCGTGTGATGTGAAGGCGGGTTGCCAGTGTGGTGCCCGAGTGGTGAATACGAGGCGTGGCCGGGCATTCTTAACTCTTGCCGCAAGTCCTCGAGACGGGGCGACGGGGTCACATCTTTCGTGAGTCTCTGCTCGTTTCCGCAAGCCCCTAGTCCTAACGATTTGGATATTTGATCCGAGCAGGCCTCTGGTCTGATAGCACTAACCATCACATGGGCATAGTATGGGCGTTCTGCATCGTAGCATCAGCCGAAAGCTCTGTCAGACGTCCAGTTCAGCATGGCGGCACGGACGGACCGGCGCCCTCCTGGTGCCAGGCTTCTCCCTGCGCGCAACGACTCGGAGTGCACAGGGCGATGGCCCAAGACCTCTGAGCGCTTAGGATGTAGACCGACGGGGACCTCTCTGCTGAGCTGTAGGTCGGGTTGCGGTGTGTTGTTTGGCCGAGGCCGGGCATGACCCAGGAAAGTGTGTCCGGCCGGAGTTAAGCGAGCGTGATGGGTAAGTTGGTGCACCCCTGCAGGGAAGAACATTTCTATCGATAGCCGGTCCTACGGTAAAGGACACTCCGAGTTGTATCCCGATCGATACAACTAGAACTGGATACCCGTGATGATACTTGGATATGTGGCTCTGGGATTGCTTCTCGCAGGGAGTCGAGAAGGGATCTCCGGACGAGGTTGATGACTGTATGGCTCTGGGATTGCTTTCTCGCAGGGTGTCGAGAAAGGATCTCTGGGTGAGGTTGAGACTTAATGATACTACTACATTATATTGTACTGTTCTACTCTCTTCTACTGCTGCAAGACCGCTGAAGATGCTAGTCTTCGATAGGACTAGGCCTTCTCTCTATTCTGGCATTTCTGCAGCCCAGTCCACATATACAGCCTCCCTTTGATAATGTTGCATATGTAGTGTAGATCCTTGCTTGCTGAGTACTTCAGAGTACTCACGGTTGCTTTTCTTCCTTTTTCTCCCCATATCAGTTTGTCGTGACCAAGATGACGAAGCCCCTGAGACAGCTGCCCTGCCGACGATCGCTACTACTACTACCCAGAGGATGGATTCTACTACGAGCTTGCCGACGACCAGGAGTAGGTTCGGAGGGTCCCAGGCAGGAGGCCTGCGCCTTTCGATCGTAGTGTTTTATTTTGCCCCGCCTTTCTAAAGGCCTTTCTGTTTCTCTTTTAATTCTGTACTCAGATATCTAATGCTTCCGCTGACGCTTTTATGCCATCGAGCTATGTATTCGAGCCCTCGAGGCCCTGGCTTGTAATATAAAGCTTGTATGACTTTATTTATGTTTTAGAGTTGTGTTGTGATATCTTCCCGTGAGTCCTTAGGCTTGATCATGTGCATTTGCGTGTATGATTAGTGCACGATCGGGCCGGGGGCGTCACAAGTTGGTATCAGAGCCGACTGCCTGTAGGAATCCCCTTTCCAACTCCTTGGCCGAAGTTGAGTCTAGAAACCGGAAAACTGTTTTACTAACTTGGCTGTGTGGCTTACGGGCCCACGTCGCCAATTGGGAGGTATTAGTATCTTTTATTCCTCATCTTTACTCTGGGACTCTGACCTCTCTTCCTTTCGGGTTAACTAAAGTTTACTAACGCCGACACTTAGGATCTCGTAATTCTCGTCCACCCGGAGAGCTGGATATATGTGCGATTTCCCTGACATTGATCTGATTAGTCTGATAATCATTTTCCTTTCCATTGTTTTGTTTAACCTTTCTCTCCGAGATCGGTTATACTTCTCCTTGTATTTCGACAATCATGAGTTTCCTCTGTTTCAGATGGATCGTTTGTTTCCACCACACCCTGCGACGCAGCTACCAGCTGTTCGAGCAGGGATACATCCAGAGTACATTCTTTATCCACTGGGGCAGATGTCAAACCGTTACAATGCCCCAGTACTATCTCCTCCAGATACCCGCAAAGACTTCGTGATTTATTGTGATGCATCCCGTGAAGGATTAGGCTGTGTCCTAATGCAAGAGCGTAAAGTGATTGCCTATGGCTCTCGCCAGTTGTGCCCACATGAAGAGAATTATCCGGTACATGATCTAGAACTAGCTGCTGTGATCTATGCACTGCAGTTGTGGCGACATTACCTCCTCGGTAATCGTTGCGAGATCTACACGGATCATAAAAGCCTGAAGTACTTGTTCACTCAACCTTCTCTAAACCTCCGTCAGCAAAGATGGATGGAGGCCATTGCGGACTATGATTTGGGTATTTCCTATACCCCTGGCAAGGCTAACGTGATGGCTGATGCCTTAAGCCGCAAGTCCTATTGCGACAACCTCATGGTTAGGCGAGCTCAACCTCGTCTTTTTGAAGAACTATGCAAGCTGAATCTGCGTATTGTTCCACAGGGATCTCTTAATAACCTTGTGATACAACCAGATCTTGAGAAAGCTGTTAAGAATGCGCAAGCTAAAGATGCTGAAATTGACCTCATGAAGAAAGACCTTCACCTTGTAAAGTACAGGGATTTCTCACTGTCTGAAGATGGAACCTTGTATTTCAAAAACCGCATTGTCGTACCTCGCTTCGAGCTTATGACTGACAAGGTTATGAAGGAGGCACATGACACCCCATTGTCTATTCATCCGGGTAGCACCAAGATGTATCGTGATCTCCGTCAAAGGTACTGGTGGTCGAGAATGAAGCAGGACATTGCTCGCTTTGTTGCTGAATGTGATGTGTGTCGTCGCGTTAAAGCAGAACATCAGAAACCAGCTGGAATTCTGCAACCACTTCCTATTCCTCTATGGAAATGGGATAAGGTTCAGATGGATTTCATTACAGGACTTCCCGGGTCACAGAAGGGTCACGACGCTATTCTTGTCGTCGTCGACCAACTCTCCAAAGTTGCACACTTCCTGCCTGTCAAGGAGACGATCACTGCTAGTCAGTTAGCAGAATTATATATCTCCAGAATTGTTTCACTCCACGGTATTCCGAAAGAGATCAGTTCAGACCGTGGCAGCATATTCACTGGTCATTTCTGGGAAAGTTTCCAAAAGGCTATGGGAACTCATATCACCTGGAGTTCAGCTTATCATCCTCAATCCCAAGGCCAAGTCAAACGAGTCAACCAAGTGCTTGAAGACATGCTACGAGCTTGTGTTATTTCATTTGGCAAGAAGTGGGAAGAATCTCTTCCGTATGCCGAGTTCTCTTATAACAACAGCTATCAAGCCAGTTTGAAAATGGCTCCCTTCGAAGTACTCTATGGACGTAAGTGTCGAACCCCTCTGAATTGGTTAGAAACTGGGGAACGACCGCTCGTGGGTCCGGATATTATTCAACAAGCCGAAGAACAAGTTCGTATTGTCCGGGAAAATCTCAAGGCGGCTCAGGACCGCCAGAAGAGCAACTATGATCGCAAACGATGGGGTTTGACTTATCAACCTGGTGATCAGGCTTATCTTCGTGTCACTCCTATGAAGGGCACTCACCGTTTTGGAATCAAGGGCAAGTTAGCTCCGCGCTACATTGGTCCTTTCCGCATTATTGCTAGATGTGGTCAGGTGGCGTATAAATTGGAATTGCCGCCGCAATTCTCTCATATCCACGACGTCTTCCATGTGTCGCAACTCCGTAAATGCTTCAAGGAATCTCCGCACCAATCTGTGGATCACGAGATGCTTGAATTGCAAGATGATCTATCTTATAAGGAGCATCCGATCCGCATTCTCGATGAAGCTGAACGTCGAACCCGTCAGAAGGTTACCAAGTTCCTCAAAGTACAGTGGTCAAATCATACTGAAGATGAAGCCACTTGGGAACGCGAGGATAATCTTCGTGCGGAATAACCCGAACTTTTTCCTTCTACTTCTTAATTCTCGGGACGAGAATTCTTGTTAGTAGAGGAGATTTGTAACACCCCCGGTGGTTAACTACAGTAATCACCCTTTTGATAATGACAAGTCATCATGTTTAACAGTGCATGATCATCATTTGCATCATAATGCATTTCAACTCCTAAGTCAAAATTCAAATTTAAATGAAAGTGAAATATAAAGTTTGACCAACATGAAAACTAAATTGTTCATTAAGTGGCAAATATTGCAGAGACTATTCTAAAATTGAAACCAACGATTAATAAATTAATTAGGTGGCTCTAACATAATTAAAACAGTAAGGATTAATGCATATTAATTATTATAAAAATTGTGGGAGCTCCTATTTTCTCCAAACCAATTTTTGGTAGTGGTAGGTATTGCCTAGTATTTGTTGGAGTAATTCCTAAGTTTTACAAAATTCATATAGAGCCCTAACTATTTGCTAAACAGGAGCTGTGGTTAAATAAAAAGAAAAAGATAACAGAAAAGAAAAGCACAAACAGAAAATAAAAAAAGGAGCAAACCCCCCCTCTTTCCCCCCCCCCCGGCGGCCCAACTGGGCCACGGCCTCCCTGGCCGCCACCCCATCCCATATCCACCCCCCCCCACGACCGAACCCTAGCCCCCCCCCACCCTCCCCACTCCCCCCCATCTCCTCTGTCCCGATTGGATCGGGACGGGAGGAGGCCGCGCCGCCGCCCGCCGCTCCACCTTCGCCCCGCACCCCGGCGACCGCGCCGCCCCGCTTCCCGCCGCCGTCGCCCTTCCTCGTCCTTCTTCTCCACCGGACCGCCCCCAGCAGGAGCCGTTCCCGACCCCGCCGCCCACGCCACCTCGCTGCGCCCCGCGCCCGCACCGTCGGCCGGCCCTGCCGCCCGCCGCCTCAACGGCCTCCCCAACCACCACCGCCGTCGCCCCCTCTTCAGCCCCATGTGAGCCGCTCGCCGCCCCGCTCTTCCCCCCCGTTGCCCGCTCGTCGCTCTCCGCTGCCCCGCCGCGCGCGCGCTCGGGCGCGCCTCGGCGTGCTCTGGCCGCCGCCCGGCCGCGGTGCCCGCTTGCCTCCTCTGGCCCGCGCACGCGCTCACCCCCGCCTCGCCTGCCCCGCTCGTGCCCGCCACCGCTCCGCCCTTGCCTCCGGCCCGGCAACTCCGGCGCCGGCCGCGACCACCGGCGGCCTGGCCGCCCCGCCCCCTCACGGCCTCGCCCGCCCTACGGGCGCCGCCTGGCCTCTGGCGCCGCGGGCGCTGCCCCTCCCCTGCTGGACATTGTCCAGTGGCCATGGCAGTGGCCCCGGACATGTCCGGCCACTGCCTGACCAGTGGGGCCCAGTGCGACAATCATGAGTTTCCTCTGTTTCAGATGGATCGTTTGTTTCCACCACACCCTGCGACGCAGCTACCAGCTGTTCGAGCAGGGATACATCCAGAGTACATTCTTTATCCACTGGGGCAGATGTCAAACCGTTACAATGCCCTAGTACTATCTCCTCCAGATACCCGCAAAGACTTCGTGATTTATTGTGATGCATCCCGTGAAGGATTAGGCTGTGTCCTAATGCAAGAGCGTAAAGTGATTGCCTATGGCTCTCGCCAGTTGCGCCCACATGAAGAGAATTATCCGGTACATGATCTAGAACTAGCTGCTGTGATCTATGCACTGCAGTTGTGGCGACATTACCTCCTCGGTAATCGTTGCGAGATCTACACGGATCATAAAAGTTTGAAGTACTTGTTCACTCAGCCATCTCTGAATCTCCGTCAGCAAAGATGGATGGAGACCATTGCGGACTATGACTTGGGTATTTCTTATACCCCTGGCAAGGCTAACGTAATGGCTGATGCATTGAGCCGTAAATCTTACTGCTCTGAACTTGAGGTTCAGCTACAGCAACCACTTCTGTATGAAGAGCTTCGAAAGCTAAATCTCGAGATAGTTCCCCAAGGATACCTAAAAACCTTGGTTGTTGAACCAGACCTTGAGAAAGCTGTTAAGAATGCGCAAGCTAAAGATGCTGAAGTTGATTTGATGAAGAAAGATCTTCACCTTGAAAAGTACAGGGATTTCTCGCTGTCTGAAGATGGAACCTTGTATTTCAGAAACCGCATTGTCGTACCTCGTTTCGAACTTATGACTGACAAAGTCATGAAGGAGGCACATGATACCCCGCTGTCTATTCATCTGGGTAGCACCAAGATGTATCGTGATCTCCGTCAAAGGTACTGGTGGTCTAGAATGAAGCAGGACATTGCTCGTTATGTTGCTGAATGTGATGTGTGTCGACGCGTTAAAGCAGAACATCAGAAGCCTGCTGGAATTCTGCAACCACTTCCTATTCCTCTATGGAAATGGGATAAGGTTCAGATGGATTTCGTTACAGGACTTCCCAGGTCACAGAAGGGTCACGATGCTATTCTTGTCGTCGTCGACCAACTCTCTAAAGTTGCACACTTTCTGCCTGTCAAGGAGACGATCACTGCTAGTCAGTTAGCAGAGTTGTATATCTCCAGAATCGTATCACTCCATGGTATTCCGAAAGAGATCAGTTCAGACCGTGGCAGCATATTCACTGGTCATTTCTGGGAAAGTTTCCAAAAAGCTATGGGAACTCATATTACTTGGAGTTCAGCATATCACCCCCAGTCTCAAGGCCAAGTCGAGCGAGTCAACCAAGTGCTTGAAGACATGCTTCGAGCTTGTGTTATTTCTTTCGGCAAGAAATGGGAAGAATCTCTCCCATATGCCGAGTTCTCTTATAACAACAGCTATCAAGCTAGTCTGAAGATGGCACCGTTTGAAGTTCTATATGGACGTAAGTGTCGAACCCCTCTGAATTGGTCAGAAACTGGGGAACGACCTCTTGTTGGGCCGGATATTATTCAACACGCCGAAGAACAAGTCCATATCGTCCGTGAAAACCTCAAGGCAGCTCAGGACCGTCAGAAGAGCAACTATGATCGCAAACGATGGGGTTTGACTTATCAACCTGGTGATCAAGTTTATCTACGTGTCACTCCTATGAAGGGCACTCACCGTTTTGGAATCAAGGGCAAGTTAGCTCCGCGCTACATTGGTCCTTTCCGCATTATTGCTAGACGTGGTCAGGTGGCATATAAATTGGAGTTGCCGCCGCAATTCTCTCATATCCACGATGTCTTCCATGTGTCGCAACTTCGTAAATGCTTCAAGGAATCTCCACACCGAGCAGTGGATCATGAAATGCTCGAGTTGCATGATGATCTATCCTATAAGGAGCATCCGATCCGCATTCTCGATGAAGCTGAACGTCGAACCCGTCAGAAGGTTACCAAGTTCCTCAAAGTGCAGTGGTCAAATCATACTGAAGATGAAGCCACTTGGGAACGCGAGGATAATCTTCGTGCGGAATACCCCGAACTTTTTCTTTCTACTTCTTAATTCTCGGGACGAGAATTCTTGTTAGTAGAGGAGATTTGTAACACCCCCAGTGGTTAACTACAGTAATCACCCTTTTGATTATGCCATGTCATCATGTTTAACAGTGCTTGATCATTATTTGCATCATATTGCATTTCAACTCCTAAGTCAGATCCAAATTTAAACTAAAGTGGAAAATAAAAGTTGCCCAAATCTGAAAAAACTAAAATGTGCATCATGTTGCAAATATTCCCAAAGCATTTATAAAAATAACAGAAACATTAATCAACTTAATTAAATAACTCTAACAACCAAAAAGAGTACCAAAACAGCACTATTTAATCCTTTTTCCATTAAATAAAATCCAAATAAAAAGGTATGGACACCAAACCAATTTTTAGCAGTGACTACTTTTGCACTGTTAATATTTGGACTAG